>JAJJWX010003300.1:0-1200000 GCA_023529315.1 Papaver bracteatum
AACTCATACTCGCAACATTATTCTATCCTCGTAAAACTTCATATTTCTCCGCGCTACTTCTATCATCGTATCATTTTATAACTCTTTTCTCCTTTATTTACTACGATACTCGTGAACTATTATCTTGCGATGATAGTAATTATTATTATTATCATCAATATCATTTATGCATGAGTATTTATTTATTTCTTTTGTTTTGAAGAGAGAAGCGGACTATCTTGCATTCCATTCATATCCCTTTTTTTTCTTTCTTTCTTTTCCTTGTGATGACTATATTAATAAAATTGGATTTATTATACATGTAATTATGGTCATAAAATATAATTAAGGAATATAATGTTATGTGAGATTTAATAGCATTCATCAGGAGTAGAAATTATTTGAAAATTTGGTGAAAATTAGAGGCTAATCACATTCCTTTTGTGCATTAATTTTGCATGAAATATTAAATTAATGTTAGATAATACTTTGAGAATTAATGGATGAATTAAAGTATTGTGTGTATATATATATATTTGGCTAGAGATGGTAAGTAAAAGAGCCATTTCTTCATCCTGTTTTCTTTCATCTCTTTTCCTTGTTTCCATATACATCTTAAAACATTAAACTCCCTTATGTTACCTATTATATCTTCTTATATGAACAATTTGGAAACAATAATCAGCATGGTTTATGGAGTGGAAGAAATATATTGTTGTATGACATGATTTATGGGTTTGTTGGTGTATGTGTTGCTAAATTAAAATCAAGGTAGGTTTACTAACCTATCTTCTTTAAATATTTGTTTGTGATTTATTTTATTGGAAATGGTGTTTTCTTCTTTTATTCTATTTTGTAATTTCTTGGATTGAGACTAATGACTTATTTTTATGTTTATTTTGAATAAAGTTGAATGATTATGCATAATTGTTGTTTTGATAGTATGAATGATCATGAAACTGGAATACAAAGATTATTTAAGATTAAAAATAACACTAGTCCAGAATGTGGATTTTAGGACGGTTAGAATATGTCAAAAAATGTGTTTTAAGACAAATACAGCCCGTCCTAAAGTCTGTCCCATTTTTGGTGTACTATTTCTTATAGGACGGACAGTATTTGCCATAAATTAACAACGGATACCATTTGTATTAGATTAACTACGGACTCTATGCGTCCAGAATTGGTTGGTTAGATATTCAGCCCAAGCTAGTTTAGCCTAGTCAGTTTCAAGTGATTCTTGATTCAGGCGAGTCTGTTTGATCAATTGAGTCGATACGAGTTATATTTTTTTTTTCCTTTTCTTTTAATTGTTTTTTTTTAGACAAACCATCAAACGAAATTCTGTACACAAAATGAAACTCATTCTATAAAATTTACTTTGTATTCAAGTAACTTGACAACCCAAACATCTCTAAGTTCAACAACAAAATCTACTCCATGTTCAAAATAGCAAAGGATTAGGGAAAACAAAATAGTAAGAATATGATTTCATTTCCAGGTACAAGAGTGACGTGTTGCTGTGACCATTCAATCGTCTCACCGGGAAAATATCTCAAACACAGTTCCATGTTGTTATTGATGTGTCCATAGAGAGAGATCATAGTTTTCATCATTTGGCGGTGCACTAAATTAACACGTCGAAGCGCAACTTCTTTCTTTGTTAAATTCCTCAAGGCCGATTCACTCGCTAGATCCTGTCCACAATGAAAACAAGAAACTTAGGTATAATCCAATGTGAAAAAAATATGAACTGGTGCATGAAACTAAAATTAAGCATAATGAAATATATATACAAATTTCAAAAAAATATGGAAATCCAGGACAACAGTCTAGATAGGATTAAAAATCAAGAAAAAAGCATGGAATTTTTTTGTTGTATTAATGAACAGTTAAGATGTTTTGAAAAGAATGTAAAGAAAACGTAAGTTTGTATACACCTCTAGCACATGTATGTCATACATATGTCAAATCAACGTCAAAGTGCCACATCAATTATTAAGATCTCTCAATCATCATATAGGCCAATGAAAGAAGTCGAATTTTTGCTAGTTAGTAACATGTCATAAAAGAACAATTATAACAAGCATGTTATACATGTTATTGTCCAGAAGTGGTGTTATCTTGCCTCCCTGCCTCATAAACATTAAATCTTGCCTCTAACGCATCTACCTGAGTTTGTAGACCATGATTTTTCAATTTCTCAATGCGTAAATATTCCCTACAGGCTGCAGAAGCAATCATCAGAATCCGAATGCTTTTTTGTTGATGAGTTAGAATCCCATTCATATATTTCCCTAACATTTTTCTACACAATATTAGATAGCCATTGCTAAGTTTAAATTATATGACCAATGAATTATACCTGAAGCTCAAAAAAACAACAATACTTGCTATTTCCTTTGCTGCAATATGTTTAGCATGTAATGGATCAACTGGGGTATCCTTGTAAACATGTGTAGCCATATATACTACAGGTCTATCCACCGTACCATCTGGACTATTGTCTTTCTGTTGTGATAACACCACAAACAAGTAACTTCATATTACAAGCTAGCTAGTTGACTACTAATATTTGGCAGTAAAAACCACATTTATGTTCTTACAATAAAAACTTTCCCCCCAAATGGAAAACATAAACCAAGCATCTCATCATTCAATACTAGCACATGGATCATTGTAATTAGAAAAGAATAATTAGAAAAGAAGTACTAAATAAAGTAGTACCAAATTCAAACAACCCCACTAACATTTAGGAGAAATGGAACCATATTTCATCCATAAATTTTCACCACATAAAAAAAATGCATAATAAGTTATGCTAGAATCCAGTTCACCTTGCCTTTGCCTTTGTTCATTAGTATCTTCATTATCCTTCATCTTAAAGCAGAATACATAATTATTATTAGAATGAGAGCATGACAAGATCCAACCATTATTAGTGAGATAACTAAATTCTAACATACCAAACCAAGATTTTACTGCAACAAAAACAGATGATGGAAACGAAGGCTTGTTGTTGGTGGTATGAATTGATTTAGGGTACGGTGGTTCATATGTATCTGAAGGTTGTGGATATATGGGTCTTATCAAATCCTACCAGAACTCAAAACACAATTTCAATTCAACAAATATTCAAAAAAATTCAATCGAAGAAGGCTTATAACAGCAAAGTCTTGATTTCGGGGGTATTGTCTTCTTATAGATGCTAAATCCAAAATACTGAAAACCCTAAATTCTATTAAGTTCAAAAGCAAAAAGAAAAATCTCATTTAAGAAAACCCTCAATTTAAGTAATATTTCATTAAAAAGGAGTAAGATGATTATATCAAAATCTCAAAAATCCTTACTGATTTCACATCTCGATCCGTCCACGGTTTCTTCACTTGAATATTCGCATCTCGATCTGTCCATGGTTTTTTCACTTGATATTAGAAAATGAAAATAAAAATCAGAAGAATGGCAAAGGATATGAGAAAGTTTCATCATTGATAAACCCACGATGGAGGAGAATATGGAGGCCGTTATTTTTAAGAACATGTTTCCATTCTAAGCAGTTTTTAGGTTTTAGGAGTTCGGCGTATAAGAAAGGTCTAGTGGTTATAATTATCCTACAAAAAAAAAATCCTAAATGTAAACCGCCATATCTTTGATTATCAACGGCATATAAATCCCTCGCAAGTTGCTTGGAATTTTTTGTGGATAAAAATTTATTTTTGGTAGAAAAATATAAATTATTTTGGGGGTAAATTAAATTTATGTCACCTAAAATTCAGGTGGTACTTTTTATTTTTATATTTATCGATATTTTATCGGATGGGTGGAAACTAAAGTTGGGGGCGAATAGAAACCGGAAAAAACGACAGATAACAAGTGATATATATCAGATACCAATTATGCGACGTATTGTAACTATTTTATATTTAATGACTGACGGAAACTGTCCTTTTCCGCAAACACCAAGTGTCCTAAAAACCTGGTTTTGGACTAGTAATAATAACTTAAATAAGAAAGAGTTCATGATTTACCGTTAGATGAAAAACTTTCATGCTAACGGCGGGTAATGATCCCGTGATTTAAATTGGTAATGATCCCCAATAGGAACTTATGTTTCCTGACCATCAATGGAGGTTGTTCATGCAGGATAACGAAAATGAATAGGTAATGATCCATGTGAGCAAATGGGTATGATCCCCATAGGAACTTTTGTTCCTGACCATTGATGGAGGCTGTCCGTGCCAAACGATAGGTGGGTGTACGAACCAAGGACATTCGTATCGTGAACTCAAAAATTAAACTAAATGAATAATAATTCAGAATTAATTGGGTAATGTGAAATTATAATCAAAATCGTTGAATGCATTCCTTGTTTGATTTATTGTGATGTTTGTATATCTTTAGAGGAAGGTAAAGTATGCCGATTGAGCCGTCAACTCACCCCAATTGACATTTTTTGCAGATTACTTAAATGGTGGATGTGGAACTTAAAATTATATGTATTGTTGATCGTGTTGTTTTTGATATTATTATTTGATGTGTAATTTATTTTTAATATTTTGTTGAGAATGTTGTTAATATATTTTTATAATCAATTAAACTCATGTAAAAGAATAATTCATTATGTTTAGTGAAATAATTATATATAAAAAAAAAGTCTCTTTCAGACCCGTAGCGCTTCGAGTTCGGATCTCTATACGGGTTTGACCCTGGTCCGGAACTCGGGGTGTTACATCATTTGATTCGTTTGAACTAGTTATGGTGAAGAAGAATATGGTTGATATAAAAGTTATCATATGGCTAACCATTTGGTTCACTATTGTTGAACCAACTAATGTACAAGTTTGGGTATGGTTACACAAACCTAAAAAAGAACATTTCATGTGTGTATAACAAGCTATGTTTTTGATCTAACGGTTGATAAATATTAGCTTGAATCTAATCATGTTTTCATCTAACGGTGAATATTGAATGCTTTGTTACCAAGCTAACATTGATTGCAAACCCTGATTTGAAAGATTATATAAGGGAGAACTCTAGCAACTGGGAAACCTAATCCCCACACATTCTGTGTGATACTAGTTATGCTAAGCTAGAGTCGATTCTCCTTTAACCTTTGGTTTCTTCTTATAAACCAGGTTAACGACTTAAAGAGTTCATTGGGAATGTGAAGCCAGACCGATACTACTTTTCTTATAATTGTGTGATCTGATCTTGTTGTTTCTATCGTATGATTACAATTGTAATAATTGGCTTGAAATTTCTATCTCCGATAGGCAAGATAAAAAGTAGTCAAAAACATCTTCGTCTCATCGTTTGTGATTCCACAAAATTTTTTTTTGCTGCGTCGATTAAGACTATTGTGAGGTAATACTGAGCAGTTCTTCGGGAATATAAGTCTGGTTTATCAATTTGTTCATGTTCACTTTGATTTATCAAAAGACGGAAAAAACTTGTAGGTATATTCGTGGGAGACGGATTTATCTATTACCATATACTTTTATGTGTGATACAGATTTGTTTATTAAAGTCTTCGACTTTGGGTCATAGCAACTCTTAGTTGTGGGTGAGATCAGCTAAGGGAATCAAGTACGTAGTATCCTGTTGGGATCAGAGACGTAGGAGCATAGCTGTACCTTGGATCAGTGTGAGATTTATTAGGGTGCAACTACAGTCCAAACCGAAGTTAGTTTGGAGTAGGCTAGTGTCTTTAGCGGCTTAATACAGTGTATGTTTAATCTGGACTAGGTCCCGTGGTTTTCTGCATTTGCGGTTTCCTCATTAACAAAATTATGGTGTCTGTGTTATTTTTTTTCCACATTATTTTTTTATATAATTGAAATAAAACAGGTTGTGTGTTGTTCAATCAATTAGAATATCCGACCTTTTGGTTGTTGATTTAAATTGATTGACACTTGGATATTAGTCTTTGGTACCATCCAAGTTATCTCCTTGTATTTGATACAGACTCGCAGATTTCTATTTGATTGAGTAAAGATCAAATCAAGTGACAGAGATATAAACTCTTTGATATACTTTTATCTAGATTGAGTCTGACTGTCTAGTTGATTCTCTAGAAAGTATATTGGAGTTTGTCCATACAGATTGCTAATCGAAATATTGGGTGTGGTTATTAGACCCCCGCAGTTTAAGGAGATTGGAGGTAATGAATTAAGCCTTATTAATGAAGCTTTTATGTAAGATTGAAACAGAGGAGGTTGAATGGGCTCAATTCATGAGAGCAAAGTACAAGAATAAAAGCAATGAATGGATATCATCTTACAAACAAACCTCAATTTGGCCTGGGATTAAATGGGTCATTGCTGAAGTAAATTAAGGTAAGAGATGGATAGTGGGAGATGGAAAATCAATATCAATGTGGCATGATAAATGGATCAAGGGTTATACTCTAATTGAAAGACATGCAGATGACAGTTATGTTCAGATGATTAAGGATTTGAAGGTTGCTAATATAATTGTATATGGAGTATAGAAAATACCTGAGCAAATGTTTTAATTTTTTGAGAAGAATGAAGTTCCAGCTATTGGTGGTGGTGATGATAGGTTGATATGGGAGAAACACTTAAATGGTAATTTCTCAGTTACAAGTGCAGCTCAGCAAATAAGAAATAAATTTCCTGTGGTACCATGGTTTAAACAATTCTTGAACCCCTGTGTGCACCCCTACACCTCTACAAACCTATGGAAAATCTTGAGAGGTGCTTGTGACATTGAGGAAACTGTGAGGAAGAAAGGTTTTTCAACTGTCTCAAAATGCTATATATGTGGAAATTCACAAGACACAATGAATCATATTTTATGGGAATGCAGTTTTAGTACTAAAATTTGGCATTGGCTGGGAGGAATATTCGGTTTCCTTAATCCTTCATCATTTGAGGATATTCTGAAGTCTGCAAAAGGCAAAAGTGGAGCAATTCAGGAAGTATGGTTCAACAGTGCTTTTAAGGTGATGGTTGAATTATGGCATACAAGGAATAAGAAGATATATGAGAATGCAGAACCTAACTTTGAGAAGTTTAAATAGACAATACAATCTTACACAAAGGCATGTGGTATAATAATTAAAGGTTCTAAATGGGGGAATGTATATGATTTAAAAATTTTATTACATTTTGGAATCACAGGAATTAAAACAAATGTGTCATATGTTTAACATTGCTTCTTCAGATTGCCCAGGAGAGGAGAGGTGCTTATATGATGTGATGGTGCCTCCAAGGGTAATCCTGGCAATGTAGGATTGGGGTTTGTGGCAAGGAATGAAGATGGTAAATGCTTGGGAGCAGCTACTGGAGGATTAGAGGTAGCAACAAATTATCTAGCAGAAGTGATGGCATTAGTGGTAGCTGGTGAATGGGCAGTCAAGAAGAAGTATGTGGATGTAGTTTTTAATCTTGAGTCTAAAGTTGTTCTACTAGATTTCAGTAATGGTAATATTCTATAGATTGTGGTGAATAGATGGAACAATATCAGAAGACATATACCAAGAATCTCTTTCACTCATTCATATAGGGAGATCAACTTTTCTGCTGACAAGATGGCTAAGAAGGGGGTATGGCTAGCAAGAGGTGCAGTTATCGATTATGATGATAAGCCAGATTTTCTAAACAAGCTTGAGTGTGAAGATGGGATATATTTTAGATTCTGCTCATGAAAATGGCCTTAAGAGATATCAGTAATGACTCCTAGTGAGGAACTGTAATGCCTGATACTTTTCTTTTCTTAACTGGTGATCTTAGACAAGCTTACTAGGACACGATCACCTTGTAAAGCTCAACTAATCAGAGGTTTCTTGTTTGTTTGACTCTGCTCCATAACTGATTTCAGATCGTTCACTGGAGAAGTCACTTGAAAGTTCCATAAAATGGCAAGGGTGATACCTGAAGAATGAATCTCATCAGTAGATTGTTATGTGATGTTAACCAGACATTAGGTATTGGAGGGGAAAATCAAATGAAAGTAAGACTTGAATCCTTATTATTTAAGTTGTTTTCATATAACATTATTTGTTCCTCGTATTACTGGTGTTGATGGTGGATTTTAGTTCAGGGCTAAAGTTGTAAAACCAAATTTTGTATCATGGTCCTGCAAAGGATAAGACCATTTGATAAGTGATGAATAGTTCTACACTTTATTAATTCACCTTGAATGGAGCATGTAGCAACAATCCCCAAGTATTCTGTGAATTTTATCATTACCAATTAATGCATAAATCGCCTTGTATTTCCTGTGATGTTCTCATCAGAACTCTCATGGTTGGTGCGGCATGATGACTGATTGTTACTCTCAGCAGAGTAACATGAATATCCAAGTATCAACAGTGAGGCACGCACGAAATACCCGTACAAGCTACACTAATCTCTAACAAAGAGGACCATCTCTCGGTGTGTTATACTAGCCCGATCGAGCATAATTAAATATGGACTGTCCATAGGAGTCTCAGAAACAGTCACGACCACGCAAGTTGGACGCACGATTTAACTAGCCTAACCATATCTCGGTGTGTTATACTAGCCCGATCGGGCATAATTAAATCTGAAGTTAAAAAGTATTCCCAGTCTTCATGTTACTTTTATTTGAAATTTAAGCAATAAGAAAATACTATTTATATTGGAAATTCAATTTTGAAGTGATCTACAAGTGATGCCTATCAATAATCCAATAATTAACAAGTGATTCCCATCAATAATTATTGATAGGAAAAGATCGTAGTTTATTTCTGATAATTTTTGACAGTAGGCCACTATCAATTTGTGTTTTCGACACCTTAAAAAACGACAGGCTATCCGACAGGCAGGGTCCGTCAATAATCTCTATTAACAACAGACCTGGCCTGTCGAAAAAGGTGATTTATGGCGTAGTGCCTTTATGGGCTTTAATCTTTATTTTGTTTTAAGCCTTAAAAGTTATATCTTGGGATTATGTAAGTTGTAATTTTTGATTCTTTGGTAATAAAATTTCATGATTTAGAAAGGAAAAAAAAGACATGAACGATACACAAGGTACATGGATCATGATAAAACCTTTAAGAAAATAATTAAAACATAAATCATTCTCAAGTTTATAGACATACCTTTTAGAAGAATCCAATCGTGAATCCTACGACTTTACCAAAAATTCAATATCTTACCTAACACAATATGTGTTCCCCCAATTCTCGTGCTTTCCTCACCGTATACATAGCAGGGCATTCCTTGGTGAGGATGCACTTACAACACAATCAAGTTGTGTTGAGGTGAACAATGACTTGCTCACCACAAGTGACTGAAACAGAATTTTCCGCAACTATGGATTTTTCACCATCTATAGTTTTTGGCTTATTCCGTTTCATTTTTGGATTATCATGAAAGAGATCGCTTTAAGAACCTTTCACATCCAAATCCATCTTTCCAATGAACTTTTTAAGTTCCAATATCATGGTGATCGTTGTCGTATGCGTCAAAAATAATTACACTTTCTTACTACTCAAAATATAAATATAGCAAGGGCAAGAAAGGATCGATCCCACAGAGAGGTCTAGGTTTTCAATATGCTTTTGGTTTCCTAACAATAACACCGGGGGTTTTCTGATTTTTATGCAAGTAATAAAAGTAAAAGCAAATAAAGAAATAAGCAAACAAATCAAATCAAGGATGAGAATATTGGTTAAGGATTCATCTTCATTCACAAATATGTTTTCAAAGCAATAAGTAGAATTGATATTTAATCTCAACTTTTATCAAAAGCCCTAGAATATCTTGATCGCATGAATATCCCGCTAATCTCCTTTTGTCATCAACAAACACATTAAAAGATGCGAATATGAGTTCTATCTTAAAGAACAACCTAACGTGTAAAAGCACTAATCAAGTTTAATTCCCTAGATGCATTAAGTTCTATGAAATCAGGACAATCAAAGCAATCGAACGTGGAAAACGCACTAATTCAATTTAACAAAGGTCACGAATCACTTGTGATTATTAGAATGTATCACTACAAGCAATCTTCACAATTATGCTACATGTATTCAAGGAATATCATTTTTTCGTATAATAAACCCTAAACTAGCAATAGATATGATTATGAGTTCTACCAATTTGCAACTTGACAAAACTAACATTCAATCATGCAACCCTATTTTCAGAGAATCGTGAACGATAAATATGAGACAAAACTAATATATTGAATCAAAGAATCATATTATGTGAAATCCAACTATTCCATAACCAATAATAAACTTAAGTACTCATGTTAATGGAGTTCATAACAAGAATAAAGAGAAACCCTATCATGTTCACAAACCCTAGAAACAAAAGTAGTAGAAGAGATATATATATAGATATAAGATTAAAGTCTTCTCTTTTATATGTTTCTCAATTTCCATAAAGGATACTCCTTCCAAAATTAGGTCTTCTCTTCAATGTCCATTAGTTGAAAATCCACCAAGCCCATAAGTAATAAAAACCCGTGAAGAAAATATGTCCCAAAAACGCTCGCCAGAAAATTGGGTTTTTGGCCGGAAATTAGACGGAATCCGGCAAGAAAGGTCGCCCCCGGTAACCGGAATCTTCTTCTCCGTCGATGGAATATTCCGTCACTGACCGTCAACGATCAAGATAACGGTCTTCGTTAGTCATCTGGGTCAAAGGAGAAAGTGAGTCAGCCAGCTCATTCAGCTGTCTTAATCAGGCTGAGTTATCTGAGTCGTCTGGGTTGTCTGGATCGGTCACACCGGCACCGAGTCAACTCGCCTGAATCATCGTCGGCTTCTGAGTCAAATCACCGGAGGGGAAATTTGGGCAGAGTCTCCTCTGTTTTAGGCTGGTTCCCGGCCAATTTCAGGCCTCTCTTCACTCTTTCCCTGTAACATTCATTCAACACCCTAGCACACATCTAATTAGTTCAATCTTTCTGCAACAGGGCTTCAAACATCACCAATCTTCTTCACAGCAAACTCCAAATCGAAATCAACCCCCAATTTCGTTTACAGCATACATCAACCCTATCAATTCCATCATCTCTATTTCAAATCGAACCCATTCAACAACAATTCTTTCTCAATTGCAGACCGTCAACAACACCGAACTCAGCTTCGATTCGCTTCTAACCCATGTTTTAATTCGAGCAAAAATACAAACCCATTCGATTTTTTATTCGAATCTCATTATTAGAAACCCAAACTCGAACTCATCACCAACCAATTCGAAACCACCATTAGCCTCTCATGCATCTATCCATCATTTCCTTCTTTCAGTTCTCGATCATCCATATCTCGATCATTTCCCGAAACCCATCTTCCATATCTCACTATATTGTTGTTGATATCTTCTCATCTCTTCAATATGCCAATTTCTCGATCTGTTCTCCTGCTCTGCAATTCCAGCAGCTTCTCGGACAGAAACGGCTGCTGCTTTACTCTCTCAATTTCAGGTGAACCGAATGAATAGACTGAATGAGAAAAGGGTCTCTCGATTATAGGGTTAGGTTAATCATTGGGTAGCTATTTGCACCCCACAAATGCATCCCCCAGGATATCTACACCTAAACATGAATGATAAGGGACACACAGATGGCAACCACTTAACCTTGACTGGACTTTGTGTAGTATTCCTCCAAAGAGCTGCCCATTATCCTTGGCTCGGCTCCGAATAGAAATAATGATCTTGACCTTTTGGATCAAAGTGAATGATTTCTTCTCCTTTTCTTCCACATGACTCCAGAGTACCTATTAAACTAAAAAGCGAACATAAGATACATAATTCACACAAAAAATAGCAAAGAAAGCATAAATACTAAATATAAAACTAGGTGTTTTAAACACCTATCACATGGATATTGTCTTCTCCATAGTCATGGAATTTTTTGGGAGATCATTTCTTTTCACACTCAAAGCATCATTGAATTTCTTTGGTATCCACTTCTGAGTGTGTTTAGGAATAACCGAAACCTTCTTCCCATTACTCTCTTCTAGAATTCTCGGAAGAGAATTGGATTGACTATTCTTTTGCAAGTTAGTCTTTCTCCAATTAGGAGCATCGGATCTTGTCTTCGTCTTTACAAAGTTATCCTTTTGATAATCATTACGATTATGAATAGGCTTCTTATGATGTTTATAGACAAATCTAGGTTTATCACAGTACTGATTCTTTTTCCTAAAGGTTGGACATTCACAACACGTAATATCAAGGGTGTTAGCCTTAACATATGATCTCGGATTAATCACTCCTAATGATGCCCAAACAAGAATATCATGAAGTTTCTCATTCCTTATACGAAAACGAAATCTCCTTTCCAGTTGACCTTTCTTTTCACAATAATGACAAACATAAGGAATGTTCTTACCCGAACTCATGTGTGCTATTTTTGGAGGTTGATATACTTTGATCTATCGAATTTTAACTGCCGGTGAAGGTATTTCACTTTTACCATCAGTGGAAACCTTTTGTTGAGAAGAATCACTAGCCTTGGAAAATTTTACCTCTTCGTTAATACTTGGAGTATTTATTCCCTTATAGCCCAATCCTCGTGTATCAGGATGATTTTTACTTGCTCCTAGCATTTATGTTAATTTGCATGAACTAGTATTGAACTTTTTCAAGTCATCCTCCAATATCTTGATTTTATCAATAGCAGCAGTTAAATCAGCCTCAAGGCGTTTTTCTCAAACGAGATATGCGCTTTCTCTGTCATCAAAACTTGCTTGCTGAGAGTTAATCCTTACTTCAGTTTCTGCAAATTTCTCTTCCAACAAGAAGTATTTTTGATAAACATTATCACATTCAAGTGACTTTCTACTCAGGTTGTCCTCAGAATCTTTGAGGATCAATTTCGCAAGAGTAATTCAAAACATAAAGACCTCTATAAATCCTTTTTAATTTCATGTTTTCTAGACAGAGAGGAATCAGAAGAGGAGTGATGATAGGTGTCTAAAATACCTTAATATTTATCTATTGTTTATGCTTTCTTTGCTGAGTTTTCTTGTAAAACATGTATCTTATGTTTGTTTTTGAGTGTTTAGGTACTTTGGAGTCATTTGGAACAAAAGAAAAGGAAACATGTCAAAAGTGTTGGAGGCGGACTATTTCTCATTATTTGATTTTATTTATTCATCTCTGTCTAAAAAGTATGTCGGCTTTAGTGATGAAAATTCTGTCTGAAAAGAATGACAACTTTAGTGATGAAGAGATATTGAAGTGAATATGTGGAATTGAGAAGTAAAATATGGCTGATGTTGGTGAAATAATTCAAAGAAGAAGAAAGCGTTCATTTGGAGAGAAAAATAGCAAAAATACCAATTCACAGGCGAGCGAAGCTAGCTACGGTTGAGCAAGAAATAGAATAGGCATGTAAGTTCTCTGGAACCGACAAGAAATTTATCATTTGGGTACCCCTTATCAACCTCAAAAAGGTGGCTATATCGACTAGCCTTATTCCCACACAACCCTAAAATTCAGAGAGGAAATGATTATCTATTATTAGCTTTTATTCTTCTCCTTCTGCGCCTAAAACTCACAGAAAGAAAATGACGGCAGAGAAAGTGAGAGATTCAGAGAGGTAATTTATATTGGTTTTGAGTATGAGATAATCAAGTTTCTGCTTTTGAGAAGATGATGAAAGTTCTGGTGGCAGTTACCAGGGATTTGAACAAGAAATCAAGGAGAAATTATGCTGTTGCTGTGTGAATCCGACATGCTATTGTGGGTGATGAATGGAAGAATTGGTGAAGATTAATGGTAATTTAGGGTTTGTAAAAGATATCAGAGATGGGGGTTTTGATGAATTTACCTCAAAGAGTAGGGAATGAAGAAATTAAGATGAAGTTGGTTATTAGGGTTTGAGAATAAATTGGGGTTTTCTTTGGATTTGAGTCTTTTAGATCTGTTGCTGAAGAAATTGGAAGAAGGTTGTGGTTATATGAGAAATAGATGGGAGTTTGAGATGATGGTGGCCATGAAGAGAAATTGAACTCAGGTGAACATGAGATGTAGAGAGTGAAAATGGTTTCAGTTATCTTGAGGGCTTGAGATAGCTGAGGTGATGGTGGTAGCAGGAATTTGAGATTTTGTTGGTGGTTATGAATCTGTATTGATACAGATGTTAATGGTGAAGCTATTATTGTGTGAAAATGGAAGAACAGAACTATATAGGTATTGAATCTGTTGCGAGAATGAATCTGAGAAATTCATAATAGATGGGAACTGCTAATGGTTTGTGGCTTGAGGTAATATTGGTGTCATAGCTGCAGGATAAAGGAGTTCCAATGGGTGTTGTTTTAGATGAATATTTAGGAACTACAGGTTGGTAGGGAATGGCTGGTAGTTTGGTTGAATTACAGGTTCCAGTTAATGAATTACAAGAGATGCAGCTAGAATGGGTTGAAGCACCAGCTGAGACTGGGACTATGATGCCATTTGAGATAACTGGTGGTGTTGCTGCTGGTTATGGAGGCAGTAAAGAAGCTGAGAAGATACAAGCAGTGATGGGTAGATAGGAGAATAACTTTAGCAGGGAAGAATTGAAGCTGTGAACAACCATCAAGGTTGTAACTGAGGTTCTGGTGCTGTGTTTAGTGTGGCAGGGAAGACTCAGTGGAGATGGTAAGTGATTGAAATGAGCTGAGCAAGAGCTATAAATACAGGTGGAGTGATATTGTTGATGTGCATTGGAGCTTGAATGACAGTGAGTCTGATAAAATGGGTTGTCTATGAATGGAATAGCAGCTGCAATGCAACTGTTGCTGGTGCAGGTCTGAGATATAGGGAAAAGCACAATGAGTTGGAGTTTTTCCAGATGGCTATGAAAGGATCAAGAAGGAGCTGAAATGAGTTTGCAATCTAGAGAGTGTGATCTGGTTTGAGTCTGGTTTGTTGCTGGCATTGTGGAGACTGAAATGAATGAGAATTTATGGCCTGATCTATGAAATAGAAATAGAATGCCGCAACCAGCTACATAAATAGTGTGAAAAGTGAGCGAGAATGGTGAATCGGTGGTACTAGTTCTTGTTGCCGGATTTTGGAACTGAAAGTGGGGATTGTAAAGTTTCATTAAATCATGAAGGGGGTATGAGTCGGATGTAAGGTTTGACAGCCTAGTATATGAGTTCGGAGTCACGCTTTTGGGTAGTTTTCGTAAGAACAAGGAATTGGCTTAAATGGTTCTTTTGTGAATGTATGGACTGCAGAAAAGTAGAGTTGAGGTGCTGGAAGTATACAGTTGCCTGGTGACAGTTTTTGCTCAATCAGGTGGCCAGAGTCAGTTTGCCGGAATTTGGTGTAAGAGATTATCTCTACGAAATACAAAAGCTTAAAAAATAAATTGCCGGAAGTCAAGATCGGGAAATTACTCTTCCAGCAAAGCTAGATAACTTGGAGAACATTGAGATGAACATGTTATTTGATTCATAACGAGAATATCTCAAATTTCAATGTGAATCATCCAAGAATGATCTAGTTATTACACTTGAAAGGTCAAAAGGTTGGAAGAAGAAAACTGGAGCTTAAAAGAGAGTTTGTCTAGAAATAATAGCTCAGATAAATTAACCTCAATATTAGGAGCATGTATAATTCATCGTGATACACGGGGATTGGGCTACGAAGGAATATACTCTTTTTTCTTGCTAAGTCCAAAAGTTTATTAAAGCAAAAAACGTAATTACAAAGAATTACAAGGGGGCTCAAGGCCCCCCAACCCTATAAACCAAAGGGCATAAATAACTTTAAACTTGACTAAAAAAGTGAAGAGACTATAAAAAAATTATACAACAAAAAGAGAAAAGAAAAAAGACTATCAACGCCTATTTCTTGTCAATTTCTTCAGATTTCCTGTTTTCTCCATACCTTGCATACACTCCTGTTTATGGGTGAAAACTACTTCTGCCGGTTTTGGTAATTTTGGGTGTGTGGATGAGAAACGAGTTTAATAAACAATGCACTACATGGGAGTAATTTTGATTCGAGAGATCAATCTGTACAATCATGGCCTAAACCAAGAAATGGCCGTTCCAGGCTTGCTTCGGTCACAAAGTGAAGGAGAAGGGTTGATCTTAGGGAGGGAAGTGTAGATACCGTCGAAATCGGTTAGGATCTCTAAATATCCAAATGGGAATCACGCAAGGAAATTATTATTAATAAGGGAAATTATTATTATCGAAGCCGCCACCCAACTTAGGGAGTTGGGACCCAAAAAGTAACACTGGTCTAATTTTCAGAGATTCAGTGCGGGAATCAAAATACGGGCTAGGAAGGTGTGAGACACCTAGCCCGTCCAAGCCGAAACATGGCCTCTACTTTATATTTGGGATTCAATGGTTCTAAATTTCAATAACAAATGATAAAATAAATACATAAAATTGTAAAAATCTAATTGAACTATTAAGCTAATAAACAATGCACGAAAGCCTGTAAAAAGGAAACAAAACCCAGTCAAAACCGAGATAATTATTATTATGATCAAAAATCAAGAAAATTATACTATTATTATTATTATTATCAAACTTCAAAATCATGAACCAAAAACAAATATAGCATTCATCCAAACCAATATTATTATTATTATTATCAATGAAAAGGGGCCACGAGGGCTTTTATTAAATCTCAATGTCGAAATCAACATTACAAGAGATGGTGGGCAACCTAGCAATTATTATTATCAATAATAATAATAATTATTATTATTATTATTATGAAAAGGGCCAATAAAGGCTTTTATTAATAATAGGAAACAAATAAAAGTTACAGAGATTTGGCAGGGAGGCGCGCGACAAGTTGCGCCCCGATGCCTCTTTGAATGGTAATGCCTAACCTAAGAAAAAGGAAATTGCCTAAGTTATTATTGACATCGTGACTTGCCATACAGTTCTTCAATCTTTTCAAGAGTGTTACTGTGTCTTCACTTAGCTCCCCTAGAGTGGTAAAAGCTAAGACTCCAAAACCGTAACCATTGGTTGAGCATAGGTCAGCGTATTTGGTGCGTTTGCGTGTGATTGCAGCGGCGATAGCGTGACCTGGCGTGAAAGTCCGATTCCCCCCTTTGGAGAAAGGGGAAACACCGGTGACATCAAGGAAATTATTATTATTATTATTATTATTATCATGCAAAATCTAGCTAGCAATTCAGATAACAAAGAACCTCAGCAAATTTTCTTTTACCGACCATTGATCAACATACCATTATTATTATCATCCATTAATCAACATAGCATCATTATTATTACTATTAACCATTGAACCAAACATTATCTCATAGCAGTTTGAAACACAGAGGGACGTAATGCCTTTTTTTTTTCCGCTAACTGGATATGATCAGCATTCATGCAATACACCACGAGAACAGAATTCAATCCACTCCAACGAAATAAATATCAAGCATTCATGCTACATAAACGGCTTAACTGCGACTTGGTATGAATGCATGTTATCATTGTTCATAAGGAAGAGGTCGGAACAGCCACAATCATGCACATATCAACGTCACAAAGTCATTCAATGGTTGACATACGAACATAAGAACATTCCAAAATGGTTCTAACCTAACGAAGGTTTTCTAGACGCGTATAAGATAGCACTCAGTATGACTGACTTCTTTATTTCGTAGATGCAAGAATAATCAAATCAATAACTGGTGATGATAGGAAAGAAATTAATTAATGATCATGCATAAGAAATTAGAGCCAACACTTCTAGCATATGAGCATATAAATCCAAAACAGAGATCATTTAATTAATTTGATTCAAAGGGTTGTAATTTATACCTGTTTCACAATTGAGAAAATGTAACTTGGATTTATGAAAACCAACAGACGATGCTTCCGCCAACCCGAATCAAACAACTGAAGTACTACCGTTCCAAGTTTTTTATGAAAAGTGAATTATTATTTTCCTCAATCTTTCTGGTCCTATCTCTATGAAGATTTCTTGTACTAGAATGCCTAATCCTCTAGAAATTTTCTCTAAAGTTTTTCCTCTTCCCTCTTTTGACACCAAAACTAGCTCCCTATTTATATTATTTTTCCATTAACCAGAACCATAGGATTGATTGATTTTAATCGGACCGCTCACATTAAAACCCTAAATATCATTTCCCATTTTAAAAATATTATTTCTCATATTAATATTATTACCAATATTTCATTTAATCCTATGGATTTTGTTAACATGGAAAGACTTGCACTCAAAGCTAAACTCGGTTGAAAGTGTGTCGACATTTTGAAAGGGAGAGTCTAAGCAGTGAGAACGGACAAGACCTTTAACATTGGTCGCACTATTGGGAGCAGAGTCCATCTAAAAACGTTTGGACTAATTAGTGGATTTTCAATTTTCAATTTTCAAACTAGTTCGGACTTTACATGCTAGGACACCATTCGGCACTTTGGACTTGCATGAGTGCATGGATCCTTAGTGGGTATGAATTTTTCTCTAGTATAACGAGTAAGCCTACGTTCACTTTTAGGATCTAGTTGATTATAAGGCGGTAACGATGACCCTAGTTTGCACCTTAACACCATGACCACTTCGGATACGATTTTGCGGCGAGCTTTCGTGATTGTGCAAAATTGGGGTGTCTACAGTTGCCCCTATTTTGCAGAGGTTTGCGTGCAACCGAATGCTAAAGACAAACACACCAATATTGCACATTAAATGCTGGATTCCTCACTCATAAATTATCCAGAATGACACTAGAAAGTTCATCTGAATTATTTCTAAGTATTTTAATTTTGCACCAGTACACATCCTCATGATAGAGATCATGACGAAGCGGTACTTGTGTTATACCAACTATTGTGAAAACAGGTTACGCTTTATTACATTAATTCTTCTAACAACATGCTACTTCATCACATCGATTGCATCTTCTGAGTAGCGGCTCTTCAATCTTTATGACTTTGCTCACTATTTGCCTCGAGCCTTCGAGTTTTGCGCCCAAAGTCTGGAGAAACCCTGTAATTGATGACCTTGCAAAAGAGCTATTAATAGCACATGTTCCTCATAAATACTAAATTATTATTATTTATTTATTTTTTGAATTTTGAATTTTTTTTTAATTATTAAGAAAATAAATCCTAAAAAATAATTTTCAAAAACAAAAGGCGAAAAACAAAATACTCAATATATACAAAGGTTTAGGAATCCCAACCTGCCACGTGTCTGATAGATGCCACCAAAAATATTACCGTCCCCATCCATATTTTCAAATCTGTCAATCCTCCCAACTCTATAATTAACTTCACCTATTAGCTTCAAACTGTAAAAATGATTCATGATCTTGTTGCTTTCCAGGGATGACATTCGATGCTTCAATTCTTCAATTTCCCTTGCGACTCTTCATTTCCTCTATCTCTTTTTAGTGCTACTCAATTTTCCCTAGTGACTGTTTAATAACCATTTTTTTTCACTTTTTTTTTCTCATTTTTTTCTCATTCTCATTTTTTTTTTCATTTTTTTTTTTAATCTATCCGTTTGGACGTCCGTTTCCCATAGAACTTTAGGAGATGACTTACAGGACTAAAGATGACATATAAATGGACTTAACATATCTCTCTCTAAATTATTTACTTGACTAAGACCGAACATTATGACATGGACCCAGTGTAATGATGGTGGTCCCCCTTGTTTTTTTGTTTTTTTTTGTTTTTTTGTTTTTTTTTTGACTAAGGGCCTAATATAATGATGACTTTGCCCCTTTTTTTTTGACACTATAAAACTGGAAATATATATACTTCTTCTTCTTTTTTTGATTGACTGAAAATAATAATTCTTGATTTTTTTTTTTTACTTTCTTCTTCTTCTTACTGATTTTATGAGATTGGAAATAATTTATTTTTTCGACGAGGGCTTAACATAATGACGACTTTGTCTCTAGTATATTTTTTTTTTGACTGACTGATTAAAGGGGCCAAACATGATGACGACTCTGCCCCTAAATTATTACACTATGAGAGAGATATTATTGGACTTCTAAAAAAAACCTCCTTAAGTTTTATGAGCGTTCGCCGCCCTTAGATAGATTTGAGCACTTACCTAGGTATGGTATTTCTTGGGTCGAGTAACACTTAGTGGGCCTGGATCATGTTGGCTGCCCCGATCAAATTGTTGAACAATTCTTCTATTTTGTATGATTCTTGGATCTTCTCGAAATTCTGCTTGCTCCATCTTCTTGAACTTTATCTCTGAAAAATCATTCATTACCTTCTTATTAACTGTACTCTTGAACCTTGTGCTGGGAAAATCACTCATTTCCTTCTGATTAATTGCCTTCTTGAACCTTTTGCTGGGAAAATAATTTGTTATCTTCTGATTGATATCTTTCTTGAACTTTGTGATGTGAAAATTATATATTACCTTCTGATTAAATGTTTCCTTGAACCTTATGCTCTGATTATTATTCATCGTCTTCTGATTATTTTCTTTCTTGAACCTTCTGTTGGGAAAATCATTCACTTCCATTTGATTAATTGCTTTCTTAAACTTTATGCTGGGAAAATCAGTCTTTGCCTCTTGATTAGTCCCTCCATCTTTTTTCAAAAATAACTCGTCCTTATAAGAAACTGTTATCTTTGGTAAAAGATTCGTTGTCTTGCATTTATTTGGTGGAAAAATCTCATCTTCATGTGATTTGAATCTCTCCTGCTTATTATCATTGGCCTTCCACATCCATTCTGGTCTTAGATGCAACGGCTTATCTTCAACTAAATTCACTACTTCTGTCTTCTGTTTTGGCACATTCTTGCATTGTATCCACATTTTGGTCGTATCCATCTTCTTTCTCTGAGGTGCTCTTACAGGTTGATTTTCCTTGTTTTGATTGACAAACTTTACTTCTTTAGGCGGTTCAGTTTTTTCATTTTGGTGGTTCCACAGTCCCCACGGTTTGCCAGTATTCTCACTGCCTTTATTTATGCCGAGTATATTGTCCTTCAAAACATTTTTCCTACAAACAAAATCTTTTTGGTTTTTTAGTTTTTCAAATTTTTTTGGATTTTTTGAAATATTTTGAAAATTGGAAATAAAAGAAGACTTATTTACAAATTCAGGTGATTCAAGACCCTCAACCGGTCTGATTGATTCAACAGAATGAGTTAGAGACTTACCTGACTCGGCCTCTATTGTTCTTACCACTTTTTGTTCATCCTCTTGTCTTGTATACTTCAACCTGGGTGATGGTTGTGTATGAGGCATTATATTTTTATCCCTAAGATGAGGTGGATTGTAAATGGCTATGCTTCTTGCTACATTTTGAACTTCATCACCACTCTTACTTTTGAACGGATCCACCCACCTAGACGAAGATTTATTCGTTGGATGTAACGGATCAGGCAAGATATCTGAGAGGTAGACTGGACTCGCCGGTGGTTGAACGTGATAAGACAAGATTTCTGAAATATGAACAGGCCTAATGGGTGCCTCCCGCTTTGGTAGAAGGTCAGAGATATGCACATGCTCATCTGGAAATCGATTAGAATTTGGCACGTTCCTCGGTTGCTCAACTCCGTAATAATCTTCCATTAATTCAGACAAAATAACAGGACGATTAGTTGTTGAATTAAATGAGTTCATAGTTTGTACCTGATCCGTAAAGAGTTCACTGATGTGGATGGGCCGATTCATCGCAATTTCTTGCTTGTATATTAAGTCGGTTAAATTGGTTTCATTTTCCTCCAAGACAAAATTGACCATGGGTTCCCTTTGATGATATTGCAATGGGTTTGTATCCAGCTGCTTTCTCTCCCCATAATTCCTTTGTGGACGTCCATATCTTCCCTGACTCCAGTTCTGGCTCTGCCCTTGGTGTAGTCCTACAGGTGATACAATTACTGATGCAACTGGAAAATTATTCACTTGACTTTCTTCAGTAAATGGGGCCCTTCCGCAATTATTCCCATTAGAGTCCTCTGGGTTGGTCAACCTTGTCATTCTTCCCATGTCCAGTGCATTTTCAATCTGTGAACCCGCCTTCCATAAAGAGAGTAATGTTGGATGGTAAGACAATATTAGACGATTCCAATATTCATAGTTCAAGCAGTTCATTATCATATCAACCATATCTTCTTCAGTTAATTTTTCATCGATCTCTAATGCCTTGGTCCTCCAACGTGGAAAGAATTCTGTAAATGCCTCATTGGGTTCTTGTTTGACCGCCTCCAAGTGCTTCCGAGTAAACTGAATTTCAGGGACCAACATAAACCGTGTCACAAACATATCGACCGTATCCTTCCAAGTCGAAACTAGACTTGGATCTGTCTTCATCATCCACCTTAAAGCCATACCGGTCAAACTTCTCTGAAATAATTGTACTAACAACCCATCACTAATACCCAATGGTTTTAAGTACCCAATATACATACAAATATGGGTTTTCGGACACCCAGTTCCATCATATTTATCCATATCCGGAAATGTGAAGCCATGAAGCAAACGGATATCGGGATAAGGATATAGCCCATGTGTATCTACTGTATCCTCACCCATTTTCTGCAAGGTCCTTTCAATCTTTTTGAGCCTCTTAGATAACATTTTTCGCGTGCCCTGGTCTCTCCCATTTCATCAAAAATGTCATCTTTAACATCTTCAAAAATGTCCTCTTCAAAATTATTCCTTTTAACCTCTTCATAATTATGATTATTTTTGTCATTTCCCATATCAGCCCCGACATGTTTTCCTGTGGACTTAGCAATGGCCTCGAGAGTAAACTTCTTGGTCTCGGCTTCCAATTTTGTGAACTTGGCATCCAACATCTTTTGGAATTGTTCGCGCAACCATGACAATTCCCCAGTGTCGATATTCGTTTCGGATTCTATAGTCATTTTCATATTTCAAAGGAAACAAAAAAAAAGATATATGGTAACATAGGGGTGCTTATGTCTCGGATTTTGAGTAACAATGAATGCATTTTACAATTAATGCACGTGCATACAAGTTTCACTAACTCTTAGGTAGGCTTGGGTTACCTTAGTGGAATATACCTCAGACGTAGTCGAAACTAGTCTTCTTTGGTACTAGGCTAAGTCTTGTGGTGGTTCGGCTGATAGCTCCCAGTGGGTTCAGCTTACTAGCCACGTATTTTCCTAAAATCAGACTCGGACGATGCAAAATGAAAAGTGGAAATTGTATAAATACCCCTCCTTTTCAGGGGTCTTCACCAATACCCTTAAGAAGTTTACAAATACCCCTAAGGGGTTTATTTTAGGTTTTTAGGGTCTAGTTTTTTTGGCACATCTAAAATTATATTAAGTCAATTCAACTTCCGGAGGAGGTTGGGTTGACGTTTTCACGCGTCAAGAACATACTAGTTCATTTTCATTATCCAAAAAAATACTAGTTCATTTTCATTATCCACTTAAAATATACCTCTTAGGGGTATTTAAATAAAATAGAAGGGTATTTATGAAGACCTTATATTCTAGGGGTATTTAATTAATGTTCCCAAATGAAAATGCAAGATGCAGATGGGTGCGTGCAGTGTGTGTGTGTGCAAATATCGAGTAGTGTCAAATCAAAACCCTAAATTCCCAATTATATTTTTCGAGTTAGATTCCAATCCCTAGCAGAGTCGCCACTGTGGATACCGTCGAAATCGGTTAGGATCTCTAAATATCCTAAATGGGAATCACGCAAGGAAATTATTATTAATAAGGGAAATTATTATTATCGAAGCCGCCACCCAACTTAGGGAGTTGGGACCCAAAAAGTAACACTGGTCCAATTTTCAGAGATTCAGTCCGGGAATCAAAATAAGGGCTATGAAGGTGTGAGGCACCTAGCCCTTCCAAGCCGAAACTTGGCCTCTACTTTATATTTGGGATTCAAGGGTTTTAACTTTCAATAACAAATGATAAAATAAAAACATAAAATTGTAAAAAGCTAATTGAACTATTAAGCTAATAAACAATGCACGAAAGCCTGTAAAAAGGAAACAAAACCCAGTCAAAACCGAGAGAATTATTATTATGATCAAAAATCAAGCAAATTATACTATTATTATTATTATTATCAAACTTCAAAATCATGAACCAAAAACAAATATAGCATTCATCAAAACCAATATTATTATTATTATCGATTATTATTATTATTATCAATTATCAATTATTATTATTATCATGCAAAATCTAGCTAGCAAATCAGATAACAAAGAACCTAAGAAAATTTTATTTTACCGACCATTGATCAACATACCATTATTATTATCATCCATTAATCAACATAGCATCATTATTATTACTATTAACCATTGAACCAAACATTATCTCATAGCAGTTGGAAACACAGAGGGACGTAATGCCTTTTTTTTTCTCGCTAACTGGATATGATCAGGATTCATGCAATACACCACGAGAACAGAATTCAATCCACTCCAACGAAATAAATATCAAGCATTCATGCTACATAAACGGCTTAACTGCGACTTGGTATGAATGCATGTTATCATTGTTCATAAGGATGAGTTCGGAACAGCTATAATCATGCACATATCAACGTCACAAAGTCATTCAATGGTTGACATACGAACATAAGAACATTCCAAAATGGTTCTAACCTAACGAAGGTTTGCTAGACACGTATAAGATAGCACTCAGTATGACTGACTTCTTTATTTCGTAGATGCAAGAATAATCAAATCAATAACTAGTGATGATAGGTAAGAAATTAATTAATGATCATGCATAAGAAATTAGAGCCAACACTTCTAGCATATGAGCATATAAATCCAAAACAGAGATCATTTAATTAATTTGATTCAAAGGGTTGTACTTTATACCTGTTTCACAATTGAGAAAATGTAACTTGGATTTATGAAAACCAACAGACGATGCTTCCGCCAACCCGAATCAAACAACCGAAGTACTACCGTTCCAAGTTATTTTATGAAAAGTGAATTATTATTTTCCTCAATCTTTCTGGTCCTATCTCTATGAATATTTCTTGTACTAGAATGCCTAATCCTCTAGAAATTTTCTCTAAAGTTTTTCCTCTTCCCTCTTTTGACACCAAAACTAGCTCCCTATTTATATTATTTTTCCATTAACCAGAACCATAGGATTGATTGATTTTGATCGGACCGCTCACATTAAAACCCTAAATATCATTTCCCATTTTAAAAATATTATTTATCATATTAATATTATTACCAATATTTCATTTAATCCTATGGATTTTGTTAACATGGAAAGACTTGCACTCAAAGCTAAACTCGGTTGAAAAGGTGTCGACATTTTGAAAGGGAGAGTCTAAGCAGTGGGAACGGACAGGACATTTAACATTGGTCGCACTATTGGGAGCAGAGTCTATCTAAAAATGTTTGGACTAATTAGTGAATTTTCAATTTTCAAACTAGTTCGGAATTTACATGCTAGGAGACCATTCGGCACTTTGGACTTGCATGAGTGCATGGATCCTTAGTGGGTATGAATTTAGCTCTAGTATAACTAGTAAGCCTACGTTCACTTTAAGGATCTAGTTAATTATAAGGCGGTAACGATGACCCTAGTTTGCACCTTAACACCATGACCACTTCGGATACGATTTTGCGGCGAGATTTCGTGACTGTGCAAAATTAGGGTTTCTACAGGAAGCGAAGAAAGTGTTGTGACCAGAATGGTTGATTCTGAAGATGTGACTTGTTTTATGACTTGTATTAGAAAGTGGAACCGGCTTGCAAAGTGAAAAGCTATCAGTTCTTGGTGATTTCTAGATACTGTATTGCTGCCGACCAAAAACTTGTTGTTTGGTGGAAATAGGTGAAGCTTATTTTTACAAGTCATATTAAAACGTACCCTGGTCTCGTAGGAAGTGAAAACGATTGAGTGGTGGAAGAATGGAGTAATGTATAACTGTCAGAAACCCATGCTTCCATAATAAAGGAAGTGGATCCGTTTACACCCGTCACTTCTTGCTGCCACTAATTGTCCCGCTTTATGACACTTTTTTATAATGGGCATATTGCACGTCGTATGGTGTAAACCACCAGACCAATACCCTGGTGAGTATCCCCCAATTTGTGACATGTTTGATGTCTCGAGTGTTTTCGTGGAAAACATGTAGCGTTGCTATGTGTCGCAAGTCAAAGTCAAGAGTCTTTCCATAGGAAAATAGCATGTGATGTTATTAGGCACATCTTGGCGGGTCGCCTAAAACTTGCCACAAGTCCGTCAGTTCGGTGGCGAACTTGGATGGCTGAGATTGCATCTCATGAGGAATGGTGGTCATTTATTATGGCCATATCTTGTTGTATAGCAAAGTTGCACCATGGCATAGCGGTGTCTGGCATAGCGATATGCCAGTGGCGTAGTGGCATGCCAGTGGCACAGCTGTGGCAATTGTTGTGGTATATTGGTGTTAGACCCAAATATGAGTTCGGAAACATTGGCCTTGTTGCTAAGTTAATCTTAAGTACTTAGGAGAGTCACTGAACTCAGTTGGCATGGAAACGTTTTGGCTAAATTAGGGTTTGGCGTATCACGACTTTATTTAGCACAAGCGGCATGATGGTGGCGTGGCTGGAATAGTTAGCACATGCTAGTGGCACGAAGTAGCGTCTGGCATAGCCATGGCCGCTAGACTTTGGCACATTAGCGTGGCAACATTGTCTCTGTTCCCACATCAATCCCAATACTATGGGAAACATTACTTGCTTGGTTGGCGTAGCAACCTTTCCTAAGTTAGGGTTTAGTGCACCAAAACCCTAATTAGCGCAAACGACGTGCGACATGTGGCATGTGGCCATTGCACATTGATGTTTTGTGCAAATGGTGACATAGCCACGTCAAAGGAACCATATCCTGGCCATGATGTGGAAATGACCACATGAGCAAGATTCCCACGGGTGGCCAAGTCATGGAGCCATTATTAGGGTTTCCTGGGTCATGTACGGTTCGTGGCATGTTGTGGTTTCCGAAGTGTCATGATTTGCACCACAACTGGAAATTAGGGTTTTGACCATACAAGGTCGTGTTTTTGGTTAGTTTAACCGTATTGAAGTCTGTTATGGTGTAGGATACGAACAGAAGGTGGGTTAGCACGTTCGTGCACTATTTATGGTAAGTTTCCATGTTCAGCATGTTTCTGTGGTAAAGTAGCATGTCGGCACGTTGGGTATGCATATTTGGCATGCCAAGTGGCATGTTGGCGCAACTTTAGGAAAGACAATTTGGTATTGGCACGACTTTGCTTCTCTTTTTTAATACTACGGCAGGTTTCGAGCAACATGATTGGTCAAACAAGAGAGAGAGCCGGCCGAACACGAGCAGCTACACTTATGATGTGAGTGTGTCAGGTTTGGAGTAACCTGATTGGTCGATGGAAAGGGGGGACGGTGCAAGGGAGTGACCACACTTTCAGTGCATCGTGGCAGATTTAAAGCGACCTAATTAGTCAATGGAAAAGGGGACGGCAAGCAACATGGGGTCGGCCTCATTTTAAATACGTGTGGCGCATTTAGATAGGCCTGATTGGTCGATGGAAAGGGGGTCCGGCAAGAAAGGGCGTGGAAACACCTCCAGTACGCCGTGGCGGATTTAATTGCCTATTTTGGCTATGCATATATAGTTTCGACCAATGGGGTCTAATGGGCGCAAAAACCCTAATTTTGCAAATTAGTCAGGTTCATGAGTTTTTTGTGAGTTATCATAAAATTAATTGGATTTTGTGTGCTGCCACAAAATTATTTATTTACAGAGTGCAGTGTTCTTTCTGTTTGAGAGTTTTGTGCAATGGCCTTAACTTTGGTACTTGGAAATCCGTGCTACTCTGCTGCGAGTGAACACAAATCCGTCATGCCATACTGATATTAAGGGTTCTGCCGAGGAACATAGCACATGAAAAGTACTCAGTGAATCTTACATTAATAAGTAATATAGGCAAGGCTCCGAAATTTATAGGTCATCTGGGATGGTTGCTACATGCACCAGTCTGGATAAATTTCATGTAAATATATTGAACAGCTCAATAAATATGCTAGTGGAGAGGTTAACACTCATGGATTTGTTTCCTTACAGAGTGACGTCACATTAGATGCAAGGTCTTATAGTTTTAACCGTAAGCTAAAAACCACCATCAACATTAAGTCACATGCTTAGATCGGAACAGTGGCATTATTGCGGGGTAAGCATGAGATGGTGACAGAAAAAGGATAAAATCAAAACGGCAAGTCATGAAGAGATTATCAAGAAGATTTGGCTAATCTTTGTCAGGAGGCATGAAGAATCTCGGCTTTACATAAATTTAGCTTGGCCATGGGGTGCTGGCATCAACGTTGGAAATTTTGCTACTGATCGACAGAGGTGGCACTGCAACTTGGTACATGAAATGGGCACTTTCTGGCTAGGAAAGGTAGATGGCTCTGCTTTGGCTGGCTAGGTCAATGGCTCTATAAAGGTGGATGGCGTTGGAAAGGTGAACTGCTTTGGCTGGCTAGGGTATGATCAATGGGGATGCTAGTTACGGCGTGGACTATTGGCACTGGCTTGGATTGGTTGAAACTGGCTTCAGTCCATAGAATGGTGGAAACTGGCTTCAATCCATGGAATAGTGGAAACTGGCTTCATTCAATGGAATGGTGGAAACTAGCTTCAGTCTTTGGAACGGGCGGAGATGGTGGCGACGTTTTCTTGACCACGGAGCGGAAGAGATGGTGCAACCGACTTTGGTAGTGGGGCCCTGTCTCCACGGGCCCAGCTGCCTTCTTTTGTGGATGGCCCAAAAGGAAAATATTCTATACTCGGATTCCAAAAGCGCTATGCATATAAAAGGGCATGCTAACTTCCTCCCCTTTTACCATTAGCTCTTCTGCTTCTTGTGTTCGTTTGCAGCATCTCGATCATAGGCGTGCCAATCGTCTTCGTATTTTAGCGATGAGTGTAATATTTGTAAGAAGTTGATCAAACATGGACATTTAGCTCGGTGTGAATGACGTTATTTGTCAGAAACAATAGAGTAAGCATCAACGGAAACAAAGAAATCTCCAATAGCTATAATCAGTAACAAGGTGAGCCAGTAGAACTCAATATAGGTGCTCTTTTCTCTTTTGTGCATACAACCACCCAACAGTATCATCGATCTTCTCCAGAATATGCAATAAGGTTCTGTCTCCAGAAGAATGAGTATCTAACCTCTCCAGTGGATTTAGAAATTTATTAAACTATATTGCACTCTTGGAATGGATGGATGAAATATATGTTCGGCAATGATCATGTCAGGGCTAATCTTGGAGAGTGCGGATGCGTTATTGATCCTTCCTTGATTTTAAGTTATTTGGTGTCTGGACTGCTGAGCCGGTGTCTGGAAGGCTTATTCTTTCTTTTTTTATTGTGGTGATGCTATGTTGTGGATGCTTATATGGTCGACATCTTCCAGAATTGCTAGGTAAAGTATACGAGCTGAGAGGCATTTCGTTTACGACGTTCTGCTAACAAGTCTCCAATGACTTCATTCCAGGCGATATCCTTCGAAACATCTTCTGAATCTTGGACTATTTTATCAAATGGGATGCGATGAGTAGTCCCTAGTTACACTTCCATTTTTTCATAGATCCGATGGCGTGGCTGGATATGTGAATATCTCTGCGGCATGCTTTTGGAGTCTTTGATGTGGTTCACATCTCCATGTTGAGAAATTCCAGCGGCTCGTAAGTTCTATTGAATTTGCTGGTAAGGTGGTTGATGAATTGATGAAGGCGAAAATATTTTGGATTCATCATTTGTTGATCAGTGGGCGGGAGTCGCACTTGATAGCTATGCATTGTACCCAACTTCTGGCAGCCCATGCATCGCTTCCATAGGAAATTGGAAATCTAGAAACACCAAATTTGGCTTTGTCGGCGATGCGCGTCTTCAGGCAGGCCTTGGATACGTGGTGTTGAGTTCTGAGTAGGTGATGCAGCAAACATGGTGCAGTTGGTATGCGTGTCTTGCTGAGCCGCGACTTTCCTCTTTGATTCTTCACTAACAGCAATGCTTATGAATGTCTGAGCCAAACACTGCTTGTTGGTCAGGCTCCTTCCAGACAAGGAGGTAATAATATCCTTGCACTACATCTTCGAAGAGTGGTGACCTTGTTATGGTCATGACTTCTTGGTTGGTTGCCCCTTCTGAGTTGAAATATTCTCGACAATGAAGGGATTCCGTGTGTTGAGACTCAGTCCCCAAGTGTGGTTCTCGTGGTTCTATCTTGTATGATCAGTGAGTTGACCATAATAAAGATATCATCTTGCATCCGTACTGGTGACTATATTACTTCAACCATGTGAAACAGAAATATAGAGAAGTACGGATTACCTTTGTATGGCTACGGTCATGATCTTTGACTGGGAGGAGTGGCAGCTACGAGCACGAACTTTGGATGACCACGGACATGAATATTAATGGGCTTTGATAACTCACGTATGTGAGTTTATTTGTTTTTTAAATATTTATTTTCGGTGAAGTGGCGACTTCGGGAGAGAACGTCGAAGTGGCTCTTGGAGCGAAATATTGAAGTGGTTCCTGGAGCAAAAATGTTAAAGCGGAGCGAATTCTGGAGAGAACGTTGAAGTGACTCCTGGAGAGAATTCTAGTGAGGGCACCATTAACCCTTGACTTCGAAAAACGAGTTGATACGATATGGCATATGGTAAGACGACACACAAATAGTGTTGGTCGGCAAGTCGTGTTTTTCTCCTCATGGGAAAGAATATGCTTTTTCTGTTTGATTTTCCCTTGAAACTCTCAGAGTCTTAACGGTTACAATATTGAAGTTGGAGGCCGCATCAATCAGCATGTTGTCAAACTCGACATACTTCAAGTAAACAGTGGTTAGGAGTCCCCAGTCCCATCTATTAATCGTGCTTTCCCGGAGAGGTTAGGGGATTGGGAATGCCTTCGCTGGATGGAATAGTTATTTTACTGATACAGTGCGATTGAGGGCTGCAGATATGTCCTGACGCTTCACCTTAAAGAAATACAAAATCTCACGTAAATGTTTTATCATAAACTGCATGATTTTGTGGACAGAGTCCCCAGAAATCATGTAGCTCCTGACGGGAAGAGGGTCTCTGTGGACTCAGGAGGGTACTGATTTTCTTTGCCTCAATTTTGGAGAAGTCGTTCCTGATCTTCACATGTGATGAAATTGGATTGCTGATTCTTTTCTAATGGGCGTTCAGGAGCAACACGAGCCTCTTCATCTATAAAGGCGCATCTTGCTATAGTGCTTGCGTCAGATGTTAAAAGTATTCCTCGTCAGCTCCATATTGGGTTGACGTGACTCTTGTGGTAGCATCTTGATAAGCATGTAAATGCTATATTTTGTGGGTTTTCCAAACTTACCACCTCTCCGTTAGTGTCTTGAAGAAAATAGGCATGTCTTTCTGAGTTGTAGCCATGTATGTATGAGCCTTACGAGAACCTTTCTTCTTTCCATCAAATTAACAGTGGTAAGAGAAGGTTGGCATCCTCTGGCTCCTCCAGTCTCTCGTCCTGGCGGTGGAGTGGCGGCGGCTTTGGTGACAACTGGGGGTGTCACGCTTGAAGAAATATTGGGGGTGGCAGCAGCAGTTTTGGCTCTGGTGATAGGAGATGTAACGCCTGAGGGAACATTTCCTGCGCCGCTGGTGTTGATCATACTGACGGGTGGTACATTGATGTCACTGGAAGGAACATTGATACCAAGGATTTTCTCAGCGCCGGTGGCATCAGGGTTTGTTGCTGACCCGGACCTTAGCTTTACCATCTCGAAAGTGGTATTAAAAAAATAAAAAATGATATTGCAACCGAGAGATTAATCTCCCACTGTGGTCGCCAATTATTTGTGGGTGAAAAATGCTTCTGCCGGTTTTTGTAATTTTGGGTGTGTAGATGAGAAACGAGTCTAAACCATAAACAATGCACTACATGGGAGTAATTTTGATTCGATAGATCAATCTGTACAATCCTGGCCTAAACCAAGAAATGGCTGTTCCAGGCTTGCTTTAGTCACAAAGTGAAGGTGAAGGGTGGTCTTAGGGAGGGAAGCAAAGAAAGTGTTGAGACCAGAATGGTTGATTCTGAATATGTGGCAGTGGCTTATTTTATGACTTGTATCAGAAAGTGGAACTGGCTTGCAAAGTGAAAAGCTATCAGTTCTGGGTGATATCTGGATACTATGTTGCTGTCGACCAAAAACTTGTTGTTTGGTGGAAATTGGTGAAGCCTATTTATACAAGTCATAGTGAAACGTACCCTGGTCTCGTAGGAAGTGAAAACGATTAAGTGGTGGAAGAATGAAGTAACGTATAACCGTCAGAAACTCATGCTTCCATGATGAAGGAAGTGGATCCGTTTACACCCGTTACTTCTTGCCGCCACTAATTGTCCCACTTCATGACACTTTTTTATAACGGGCGTATTGCACGCCGCACGCTGTAAACCGCCAGACCAATACCCCGATGAGCATCCCCAGTTTGTGACATGTTTGATGTCTCGAGTGTTTTCGTGGAAAACATGTAGCAGGTTGCTATGTGTGGTAAGTCAAAGTCAAGAGTCTTGTCGCAGGAAAATAGCATGTGATGCTATTATGCAGGTCTTGGCTGGTCGCCTAAAACTTGCCATAAGTCCGTCAGTTTGGTGGCGAACTTGGACGGCTGAGATTGCATCTCATGAGGAAAGATGGCCATTGATTATGGCCATATCTTGTTGTATATCAAAGTGGCACCATGGCATAGCGGCATGCCAGTGGCGTAGTGGCATACCAGTGGCATAGCTATGACAACTGTTGTGGCGTATTGGTGTTAGACCCAAATATAACTTCGGTAACATTTGTTTTGTGCTAAGTTAATCTTAAGGACTTAGGAGAGTCACTGAACTCAGTTGGAATGCCAACTTCTTAGCTAAATTAGGGTTTGGTGTATCGCAACTTTATTTAGCACATGCGGCATGATGGTGGCGTGGCTGGCATAGTTAGCATATGCCACTGGAACGAAGTAGCGTTTGGCGTATCCATGGATGTTATACTTTGGCACATTGGCGTGGAAACATTGGCCATGTTGCCACATCAATCCCAATGCTCTGGGAAACATTACTTGTCTTGGTTGGCGTAGCAAACTTACCTTGACCACATGAGCAAGATTCCCACGGGTGGCCATGTCATGGCACAATTATTAGGGTTTTATGGGTCATGTACGGCTCGTGGCATGTTGTGGGGCCCGAAGTGGCATGATTTTCACCACGACTGGAAATTAGGGTTTTGACCATGCAAGGTTGTGTTTCTGGTTAGGTTAACCATATTGAAGTATGTTATGGTGTTGGCCACGAACATAAGGTGGGTTGGCACGTTCGTGCACTATTTATGGTAAGTTGCCACGTTCAGCATGTTTATGTGGTAAATTAGCATGTCGGCACGTTGGGTATGCACATTTGGCATGCCAATTGGCGCGTTGGCGCAACTTTTGGAAATCCAATTTGGTATTGGCGCGACTTTGCTTCTCTTTTTAAATACTGCGGAAGGTTTCAGGCAACATGATTGGTCAAACAAGAGAGAGAGCCGGATGAACACGAGTGGCCACACTTCTGATATAAGTGTGGCAGGTTTGGAGCGACCTGATTGGTCGATGGAAAGGGGGGCCGGAAAGCAAGGGAATAACTACACTTCCAGTGCATCGTGGCAGATTTAAAACGACCTGATTGGTCGATGGAAAATGGGACGGCAAGCAACATGGGGCCGACCTCATTTTAAATGTGTGTGGCGCATTTAAAGCGACCTGATTGGTCAATGTATAAGGGGGTGGAAAGCAAGGGCGTGACCACACTTCCAATACGTCGTGGCGAATTTAATTGCCTAGTTTGGCTAGGCATAGTTTCGACCAACGGGGTCTAATATACTGCGCAGGGCGCAAAAATCCTAATTTTGCAAATTAGTCAGGTTCATGAGTCTTTTGTGAGTTATCGTAAAATTAATTGGATTTTGTGTGCTGCCATAAAATTCCTTATTTACAGAGTGCAGTGTGCTTTCTGTCTGATCGTTTTGTGCAATGGCCTTAACTTTGGTACTTGGAAATCCGTGCTACTCTGCTGCGAGTGAACACAAATCTGTCATGCAATACTGATATTAAGGGTTCTGTCGGGGAACATAGCACATGAAAAGTACTCAGTGAATATTATATTAATAAGTAATATAGGCAAGGCTATGAAATATACAGGTCATCTGGGATGGTTGCTACATTCGCCAGTCTGGATAAATTTCATGTAAATATATTGAATATCTCAATAAATATGTCAGTGAAGAGGTTAACACTCATGACTTTGTTTCCTTACAGAGTGACGTACATCAGATGCAAGGTTTTATAATTTTAACCCTAAGATAAAAACCACCATCAACAACTCACTTCTAAAAGTGTCATCTTCAATAAAAAGTTTCCTGACATCCTCATCTATTATGTCAAGAAACTTCAACTCTTCCTTTGTTCAATTAGTGCCACCTTCACTAACATAACCCCTCTATGTTAAAACGAACAGCCCTAGGAGACTGACCTTTTTCAACTTTGAGGCCCATATAATTATTATCAAAATCTGGAAAAGCATCACTTTCCAAACCAGACATACTTTCCTTTTTTCCTCCCTTTGTGAATTATCTAAAATAATATTTTTTGTATTCCTTTTCTTCTTAATCACGTGAGATTTTTCTGCATGCAAATCTTTATGATTCGGTTGCAAAATATTCTCAATAGAATTTTTATTATAATTACACCCTTGATCTTGAGAATCCTTATTAATTGCATGAGATTTCTTTACTTGCAAATCGTGGTTATTAGCTGGAAAATCCGAAACTTCCAAACCAGGTTCACGATTCTTTATTTTCTCATTGAAAGAGTCATATTTATATACTGGAATTGCAGATTGACTTGAATCTTTATCTTCCATAATATTTTTTCCTTCCAAACATGCACCCTCTGAAACAGGAAACCTACCATTCAAATCATAATTAGCTTGTGTTTCCTTTTCCGTGTTAGGGACAATTTGCATTACTTTCAATTTTGCCTCATCCACTTTTTGAATAAGTGCTTTCATTTTTGCTTCATGTTTAGCTATTCTCTTAGCTTCACGTTTAGCCAAAACATATGTAGCCACTGACTCCCAATCTTGTGAACCAATGCTACCGTCAATACTATCATCATCAGTCCCAACAGAAAATTTATCCTCTTCCATATTCACTCCGTTGTCCTCATCCACAAAACCCAACTCCAAATTGAGGACCTCATATTTATTAGCATGAAATTCACCTGAATTTAGCACTTCATCCACCTTTGGAGTTTGATTAGATGGAGAATTAACTACTGAAATTGTAGGTACGGACTCATCTTACGGAGGATCACGACCCTTGTCTTTTTTCTTCCCTTTGACCTGCCAACCCTTACCAGGTTGTATATTACTTTTTTGCACCTTTCTAGGTTGCTCTGTATCAAGTTTGAGCACCTTGATAGTAACCTTGCACTCCTTGAACTCATGACCAATGATTTTATAATGGCTACAAATTTTTGGTTTTTTTTTAATATCTACTTCCTGATTAAAACTTCTACCACCGGATACGAGGGTGATTTCACCAGGAACTTCAAGTGAGAAATCAATATCAACTAGAACAGATGAAAAATATCTGTATTCATGATTCAAAGTTCTATCATCCACAATAATTGGATTACCTAGCATCTTACCTATGGACATAAGAGATTTTTATGTTCACAATTTAACACATAAACCTGGAAACTTAACCCAAACCATAGTATGGGAAAAAAAATTCCTAGAGGGATTGAAACATGGAAACCACTCTTGAATATTAAGAACTTGATTCTCCTGGAAGAGACACTCCTGGAATTTCCAAAGAGGTAAATTTGTCATAGCTAAAGTTTCTACTCAACCAAAACCTTCCACGGTTGACAAAAGTGAAGTATCTCTACCAACTGCCGATGAAGAAAAAAGGAAATCATGTCAAGTTCCAAAGCAAGCATATATACATTCAGGTAACACTAAACATAACTTTTTCCATTCTACTAAATATTGCTTTTATTGTGGAAAACCAGGTCACTTGTAAAGGAATTGCATATTTCTTAAACGAGATAAAACCAGATCTGATTCTGTTAAGATGACAAGATATGATGTTCCAAACTGGATAAAACTGAGCCTTATAATATCAGTTCTTCCAGTATCCCCCCCCAAGAAGTTTCATAATTATATTAGGGAGAAAAAGAAATGCGTTGCTCCAAAAGCTTCTCAGAAATGGGTACCAAAGAAGATCAATAAAGCAACGAGTTCTATTAAGAAGGATATCCTAGATAAGAGTTCGACAAGGGATAACATCTTAAAAAGGTATGGAACAGTTATTGAAAGTTTCAAGGAAGTTGTTAAATTCCTAGAATCCATGCATGATTTTGTTTCAAATACCTGTGGTGAGTAAGATTTTGTTCACCTCAACACAACCTGATTGTGTTGGAAGTGCATCCTCACCAAGAAGCCCTTGTAAATACGGTGAGGATTGCAAAATATTTAGGACGCACATACTATGTTGGGTATTTTTTTTATATGTGGAAGCTTTTTTCTTTAGCTAGATTCATCTTATATTCTTGAAGAAAATCAAAATATGATCACGTGAAAATCGCCGAGTAACATATTACATGGTTTGTGTGATACAATAATTTGGTGTAGACTTGGAATGTTTCGTTTTGATTATTTCAATAACTTGAAAATTGCTTTGATGCTAATAGTGTGTGATAACGGATATTGTCATCCTCTAAGAATGTTTCAATAATTGAAATAACATTTAGAACAGTTAACCAACATTGGATTATAAACATGTTGTGCACTCTTGCATGTATGTGATCCATGTCCGGGAACCATAGTATGCATACCCGTATGCATACCTGTTGGTTTGAGAAGTCCGGGAAACTAAGTACGCGTACCCGTACGCATACTGACATAAGTTTTGTGACCATAAAATTCTGCTAGGTTTGGAGGTATGCGTACCGGTTCGCATACTGGCGAAAACCAAACTTGGTCCGACTACTTGAAGTATGCGTACCCGTTTGCATACTTGAGTGGTTAAAGTTATAAAATCGGTTTGTTCATGAACTAATACATTAATATAATAAGGAATGCATTCTTTGCAAACTGTGGCTATAATGTTCATGAATTGATTCTAGTGAATCAAACCGATTTTGCTTCAATTTTGTTCTTGTATACTTCTATGAGAATATAGCAATTGAACAACTCTAGAACTAGTTTCATTTGAGTCATTTGAACTAGTTGTGGTTAAGATGAATATGGCTAAATACCACTGTATGATTCTTAATTACCTAACTTCATTTGTGATTGAAATTCTTAAGTATAACAGGTTAGAAGCAATACTCAAAGCCATTGGATATTGGTTTTTATTGTCAAAGAAACTTTTTCATACACTTATGATAACCATTCTTGGTGTAAATCCTTGTGGAAAAGGTTATTCTTCCTTCTAAGCATATCAATTCTTGTTTATACAAGTTTTTATCTAAGAAAATATGATCACGATACTTGATCTTCATGATTACATATTGTGTATTGTTACCATAAGATAGTTCTAATTTTTAGCAACACAATCTCATGAGAGACTTTTAATGATTAGTCCTTAGCTCGTATCTCCTTGTGGTATTTCTAAAATCCAATATATAAATCCTTATCCCTGGAGAAAATCTCACTCTTGTTGTTCTTTTGGGAATGACATTTATAAGGGAGATTTCTTAATTGAGCTTGTGTTTAATTGCCAAATATTTATGGGGAGTGCGACTGTGGAATATTGTAGGAGTTTTCATGTATCTTTATAAACTCCTTGATGAATTCACTAAGTTTCGACTATGTGAAATCATCGAAACAAGTTGATATGTTGTTCTTTTTTGGTCGTGAAGTATATCTATGAAAATTTAATGAGGTTCCCATTAGTTTTCGTACCTTTGCCAATTTATATTGACAAAAAGGGGGAAAATTAATGTGTAGTTCACACTACAAATACATATGGTTTATAGATCATTATGTAAGGAGGAGTGGTTTTCATTGTGAGATGAAGTATTGACTAAGGGGGAGTGATACATATCACCATAGTATTATGTCAAAGTTGTGATACAATTGAACTTTGATGCTATCTAATAATACTATGATAGATCTTCAATAAGTACAGGATGAACACGCACATCATTGAAGAACGAAGAAAATCAAGCATGTCGGATTTTGGAGCTGTAATGCTTTTAACAAGTACAATCCATATGTAAAATAGTTTTGACACTAAAATTGACAAAGGGGGAGACTATCAGAGCATTGCTCGGTTGAACCCACTAGCGTTGGTACGTCAAGTTAGTTGTCAATTTTAGTATACTAAAGATACATTCAGACTAGATTAAGTCTAAGAAATAGAATCGAAACTATCCTTGAAGGATGAAGTTTGAAGACTACAAGAAGACATCAACAAGGACTTCATAAATAAAGGTATATGGTAATTGATTTCATTTGGATTCTTGTTCAATTTTACCTTTCTAATATATCGAAATAAATGATCACACCATGGAACAATTCTTATGACGGTAAATGTACATTTATGTATATATACTTGAGGTTATTTGATTCACGACTTTGATGACAATAAACTTTATCCCTAGAAAGGATCTCATGTTATATTGAATGAGCTTATGAATTCAACGGGCCAAGAAGCACTCAATTCCGAGTTGTAACGATGAAGTTATGAGTGATTTATTAAAGTAACAATTATAAGTGTTGGTGTAATTGTTACAGTTAGTTCATTAGTAGGAAACAATCCACGAACTGTTTGTAACGGTTCATAGACTTGAGCCCAATTACGTGACTAGAAACCATTTTTGGTCAAGTTTTTGATGTTTCCTTATCTAGGCAAGACATCTATTACTCCAAACATATTTGATTACCATATTAAAGTGTTTGTGATTCCTTCCTAAGATAAATTGTGATTTCATTAGTATAAAACAAGGTTTGGATAAGTTTGACTTTGTTAGTGGTGGTCAGGATTTGTCTGGACAAAGATAAATCAGGGGTTGTGGTTCTCCTGACCACCCCCTACATCTCGCACGTGTGGCGTTAATTCGAATATTATGAATGAAAAATGAATACTCAAGTCAGGATATGGAAATTCAAAAATTATAACAGGGAGGTTTGAACTCATGACCTATTATGTCATAAGAGTGGCCTCTAACCAGTGTTCCACCTTGGTTGGAATTGATAGAAAATATAAATCAACAGTGGTGGTTTGTTCAACTTAAATACCATAATTTCTTTATTAATTAGTGTTTCACTAATTGCACATAATAAATAATCTATTCATTATAAAGTGTTTTATTAACTAGTGTTTCACTAATTACTCATAATAAATGACTAATTATTTTTTAATTATAAATGTTTTCTTAATTAATTATAATATTTTTTTTTAATAAGTAATTTTGATAAATAATATCAATAGATATTTTATGTGACAATGAGTAGTAGAAGAGGTGGAGGCCGAAAGATTAGTGGTGGTTAAGGGAGGAGCCAAGCGCAATTATATTTATTTTTGTTCTTTTATCGTAAAATGGGATACAAAGTCCATTTTTCACATTATCCAACTTGCCAAGAAATTTTTCTCCCTCTCTTCTCAAAATCCTGGCTCCGCCCCTGGTTTGTGGTGGAAGAAGTACTGAAGGTGAATGTTGGTGAGTAGTGATGGACAATATTAATTTTATGTTGTCGTTACCACATCGATAACATCATAGTGTGGAAGATGTGATTGGTTGTTTTTAACACTTATTTCAGGGATGATATCATACAAGACAATATTTTCATGATCGTAGTTAGACCACCCAAATGGTGCCCCTGTTATCTTTGGTACTATATCGTATAAATCAAGATTTTTTTAATGTTAAAATAAAATTGATTGAAATACAAAAAAGAATATATACACGGAAAAAAAATAATGAAACTAATCAATTGAAGAAATTTTGTTCAATCTAAACCTCATACATGGCATTTGTGATTGAAAATTATAATTGCGTCCAACAACCTACATGGGATGGGGCGGCAGTGATGGTGCCAATGGTGGAGTCAAAAACTGACATTGAGGAGGCCTATATAAAAAAAAATGTAAACTTTGGTGGACTAAACCATAAATATATATGGACAAAATACTATTTATAAAATAAACTAAAAAAATTATGTAGTTATTAAAAATTTAAGGGGTTAGAGCCAGGTTAGTCAACCCTTGGCTCCGCCACTAGGTGGTGGTGGATAAAAAAAGTGGATTCATATGGTTTTATGGTGGTGGCGGGTATTGGTGAACAAAACATATTATGCTAATTTCGTAACGCCACAAAATGTGTAACGTTATATTATAAATTATAAAACGTGGTTGATCATTTTAATGTTAAAATAAACTCGATAAAACACATGTCCATTTAAAAAAATTGGTGCAATCAATTGCCATGTTATGTAATAACTAAACGAACGACACGAATCAAGATCAGAACATATGAAATTATTTATTATCGATTTGTTTATGTAAAGAGTGGTCAGGATTTGACCTTGGCAAAGATAAATTTACCGCTGGGGTTTGTTCAACTTATCCATTTATAAACGTTTTATTAATTAGTGTCTTATTGATTGTTCATAATGATTAATTGAATTTCTATTATATATGTCCCTTTAATAAGAACGCGCAATTGGGGGATATCAAAACTAATTGGGGGATATAGCTACAGGACAAAAACGGTGTCCCAATAGCAATTGTGGGTGACCCCCTATGTAATTATTTTTTAATTCCTAATCTAGCCCTCACTAATCATGTTTAGTGGTTAATAATAATTAGTAAATTCTTAAGTATTTGGGTGATAGATTAGTGTGTGTTTTTATTTTAATTCGTGTGAGTGAGGAGTAGAAGGAGAGGAAAAAAAATTGAGTGGACATTTGGAAGATGATTGTGATGAGAGAATTGCTGCTAAGAGGTTGAAAATTTGATTTTTTTTTCTTTGAATCCATCATTGTTGCAGCTGAAAAAGCTCGGTGCCGGCATTTGTTGGAAATTTTCAAAAATTGTTTGCCACTATCCGGGGGGGCTCGGGGTCGTTACAAATTTTTTCAAGTTTTGATCTTCGAAACCTTTTTTTTTTGTTATAATCATTCCACTTCCGGCATAGTTATCTAATTTTTGAGCATGGCGGAACTACTTCCGGCATGGTTTTGGCATAAATTTCTATGCCGGAACATGAAGAAAAGTATCCTGAAGATTGATTTTTTTTTCACTTGACTACCGGCATGGATAGTCTAATTTTCGAGCATGCCGGAACTCAGTACCGGCGTGGTCTTCATCCTAAATAACCATGCCGGAACTTAGTACCGGCGTGGTATTCATCCTAAATAACCATGCCGGAACTTAGTACTGGCGTGGTCTTCATCCCAAATAACCATGCCGGTACTGAGGAACCTAGTATCGGCATGGTCTTCATCATAAATAACCATGCCGGAACTCAGTACCGGCATGGTCTACATCACTTCCGGCGTGGTCTTCATCCCTACCGAATGTAAAAAAAAAATCAAAGTTAGAAATGGGGGATATATGTATTGGTTGAAGAACGATGAAGAAAAAAAAAACGAAAACCTAAACCTAAAGGACTACCGGAACTAATGTTAGAATGGGGGATATATGTTTTGGTTTTTGATTTTAATGTTTTAGGGGAAAGGGTATAAAAGTATTTTCATGAAGTTTTTTAATTAACCAAAGGGTATTTTAGTACTTTCATATCAATTGGTCACCCCTTAGCCGAAATCATGGGGTGGGGGAAGTAATTCATATCCCCCAATTAGTTTTGATATTCCCCAATTGCGCGTTCTTTAATAATCTAACATAAATACATAATTTTATTAATAAATAATTTTACTAAAAACTATATTAATTTTAATGGTGAGTATAAGCGGTAGCGGGTGTTTGTGAATAGTGGAGGCGGTAACATTACCATTGGTGGAAGAAATAGTGGCGGTGGATGGTTTTTATGGTGGTGGGTGTTGTTAATAGTAGTGTATAATAATAGTTTTTGCTTTTTAGTGAGTTTTATTGACCAAGTAAAAAAAATAATCTTCACAAAACATGAAACATTGTATTGTGAAAGATGTAATTGGTTGTTTTTAGCACGATTGAAAAGGACAAAAACCAAATATTTCGAGGATGATACCGGAATGTATAAGACAATATGATCATGACTGTTCGATCACCCGTATTATATAAAGGCAATTGGTGTACCCGCGTAAGAGAACATTATCGCTCTCTCAAGACCATCAATGTCGATTTTTATTAATAAGTAATTTTGATAAATAATATCAATAGATATTTTATGTGACAATGAGTAGTAGAAGAGGTGGAGGCCGAAAGATTAGTGGTGGTTAAGGGAGGAGCCAAGCACAATTATATTTATTTTTGTTCTTTTATCGTAAAATGGGATACAAAGTCCATTTTTCACATTATCCAACTTGCCAAGAAATTTTTCTCCCTCTCTTCTCAAAATCCTGGCTCCGCCCCTGGTTTGTGGTGGAATAAGTAGTGACGGTGAATGCTGGTGAGTAGTGATGGACAATATTAATTTTATGTTGTCGTTACCACATCGATAACATCATAGTGTGGAAGATGTGATTGGTTGTTTTTAACACTTATTTCAGGTATGATATCATACAAGACAATATTTTCATGATCGTAGTTAGACCACCCAAATGGTGCCCATGTTATCTTTGGTACTATATCGTATAAATCATGATTTTTTAATGTTAAAATAAAAATGATTGAAATACAAAAAAGAATATATACACGGAAAAAAATAATGAAACTAATCAATTGAAGAAATTTTGTTCAATCTAAACCTCATACATGGCATTTGTGATTGAAAATTAGAATTGCGTCCAACAACCTACATGGGATGGGAGGCAGTGATGGTTCCAGTGGTGGAGTCAAAAACTGACATTGAGGAGGCCTATTTAAAAAAAAAAACATGTAAACTTTGGTGGACTAAACCATAAATATATATGGACAAAATACTATTTATAAAATAAACTAAAAAAATTATGTAGTTATTAAAAATTTAAGGGGTTAGAGCCAGGTTAGTCAACCCTTGGCTCCGCCACTAGGTGGTGGTGGATAAAAAAAAGTAGATTCATATGGTTTTATGGTGGTGGCGGGTATTGGTGAAAAAAACATATTATGTTAATTTCGTAACGCCACAAAATGTGTAACGTTATATTATAAATTATAAAACGTGGTTGATCATTTTAATGTTAAAATAAACTCGATAAAACACATGTCCATTTAAAAAAGTTGGTGCAATCAATTGCCATGTTATGTAATAACTAAACGAACGACACGAATCAAGATCAGAACATATGAAATTATTTATTATTGATTTGTTTATGTAAAGAGTGGTCAGGATTTGACCTTGGCAAAGATAAATTTACCGCTGGGGTTTGTTCAACTTATCCATTTATAAACGTTTTATTAATTAGTGTCTCATTGATTGTTCATAATGATTAATTGAATTTCTATTATATATGTCCCTTTAATAATCTAACATAAATACATAATTTTATTAATAAATAATTTTACTAAAAACTATATTAATTTTAATGGTGAGTATAAGCGGTAGCGGGTGTTTGTGAATAGTGGAGGCGGTAACATTACTATTGGTGGAAGAAATAGTGGCGGTGGATGGTTTTTATGGTGGTGGGTGTTGTTAATAGTAGTGTATAATAATAGTTTTTGCTTTTTAGTGAGTTTTATTGACCAAGTAAAAAAATAATCTTCACAAAACATGAAACATTGTATTGTGAAAGATGTGATTGGTTGTTTTTAGCACGATTGATAAGGACAAAAACCAAATATTTCGAGGATGATACCGGAATGTATAAGTCAATATGATCATGACTGTTCGATCACCCGTATTATATAAAGGCAATTGGTGTACCCGTGTAAGAGAACATTATCGCTCTCTCAAGTACTATTACATTCTTTTTCCTGAAAGACCATCAATGTCGATTTTTTTTGCGACAACTACCTACAAAGACAACAACTTTCACTCAATTCCCGATATAAAACCTTATAGACCGGGAAAATGTATTTGCATTCTAAAATATTTGTTTGAAAATTATGTTTGTTCATCAAAATCACCATAAAAAACTCTAAATCATAAATCTAAATTTCGCCTCCGATGTTTGTAGAATATTTTTTATATATTACATTCTCAAATCATGCGACCTCTTGATGAAAAATCAACAATATCAAATTACGTATCAATATGTATAGGTTTCATTCACTGGGTTAGAAGGTAGAGTAGACACAGATGGGTAGATCACATAAAGTAGAACATGACTGAGAATACTTCAATAATTTGGTCAAGACATAAGGTCAAAAATTTAAGATTAACTTTCTATAGGACTAATTAGATCGGATTCAATAGGAGCTGACTAAAATATGGATTAATAATAATTTTCACGTAAGACAATTGCAAAACATAGTTTGGCTATCTCTGCCTATGTAAAGAGTGGTCAAGATTTGTCCTTCCTCAATTGTTATGTTATGTGAGAAGAAGGTGATATCTAAGATTGAGGTATATTCAAATCTATTAGATTCATACCATTTACAACTGGATGCCTTAAAAATAATTGACGTGTTGTTATTATTATTACAGGCATGGGATACATTTACATTGACCACACTTGCGCAAATAGCTCACTTCGCAAATGATTGGTGTTGCATGTACTATCTAGAATGCAATGAGGAATTTGAGGAAACAAGGCACCAGAAGCAGTGTCCGGAGTATTTTGGATATAGTAACTTAGACCCGGTGTAATACTTATGTTTTTTTTTTTCAATTTTTCCACAATCTATTTATTTAAGAATAATGAAAATTGCAAATACATAACATCAACAAAAATTAGACAGATTGCATTTGAAAATAATGGCTATTGATGGTCTGGAAACGGCGAAAAAAAGGAATTGTTGTAGAAGAATTGTTGGAATATACAACGGATTACTTGATACGAATGAAAGAGAATAACTATTTTGATTCTGAAATCACATAAAGTTCACAGTACAAGATGACATCAAGTTTAAAGTTAGTAACAAACATAATATGGCTAACTAAAATGTTAAAAACAAACAAAATATATAAACTTAGAAAGCCGTGGGACTTGAAGAGGCCAATTTTGAAAACTACAATCTTAGAAAGCAACGATCCACAATACCGTAAAAAAAATTTTATAAATATTCAACGTAGAATATGCCAACTTTTGGTAACGGATCTATTGACAACCTATTAATTTGAAATAAGATCAGGGATACAATATGTGTTCAAGTACTTATAAGACAATATGATCATGACTGTTCGATCACCCGTATTATATAAATGCAATTGGTGTACCCGCGTAAGAGAACATTATGGCTCTTTCAAGTACTATTACATTCTTTTTCCTGAAGATTGTCAATGTCGAGTTGTTTCGCGACAACTACCTACAAAGACAACAACTTAATTCAATTCCCGATATAAAACCTTATAAACTGGGAAAATGTATTTGCATTCTAAAATATTTGTTTAAAAATTATGTTTGTTCATCAAAATCATCATAAAAAACTCTAAATAATATATCTAAAATTTCGCCTCCGATGTTTGTAGAATATTTTTTATATTTTACATTCTCAAATCATACGACCTCTTGACGACAAATCAACAATATCAAATTACGGATCAATATGTATAAGTTTTATTCACTGGGTTAGAAGGTAGAGTAGACACAGATGGGTAGATCACACAAAGCAGAACATGACTGAGAATACTTCAATAATTTGGTCAAGAGATAAGGTCAAAATTTTAAGATTAACTTTCTATAGGACTAATTATATCGGCTTCGATAGGAGCTGACTAAAATATGGATTAATAATAATTTTCACGTAAGACAATTGCAAAATATTGTTTGGCTATCTCTTCCTATGTAAATATTGGTCAAGATTTGTCCTTCCTCAATTGTTATGTTATGTGAGAAGAAGGTGATATCTAAGATTGAGGTATATTCAAATCTATTAGATTCATACCATTTAAAAATGGATGCCTTGAAAAGAATTGACGTGTTGTTATTATTATTACAGGCATGGGATACATTTACATTGACCACACTTGCGTAAATAGCTCACTTCGCAAATGATTGGTGTTGCATGTACTATCTAGAATACAATGAGGAATTTGAGGAAATAAGGCACCAGAAGCAGTGTCCGGAGTATTTTGGATATAGTAACTTAGACCCGATGTAATACTTATGTTTTTTTTTTAGTTTTTCCATAATCTATTTATTTAATAAAAATGAACATTGCAAATACATAACATCAACAAAAATTAGACAGATTGCCTTTGACAATAATGGCTACTGATGGTCCGGAAACAACGAAAAAAAGGAATTGTTGTAGAAGAATTATTGGAATATACAACGGATTACTTGATACGAATGAAAGAGAATAACTATTTCAATTCTGAAATCGCATAAAGTTCACAGTACAAGATGACATCAAGTTTAAAGTTAGTAACAAACATAATATGGCTAACTAAAATGTTAAAAACAAACAAGATATATAAACTTAGAAATCCGTGGGACTTGAAGAGGCCAATTTTGAAAACTACAATCTTAGAAAGCAACGATCCACAATACCGTAAAAAAAAAAATTATAAATATTCAACGTAGAATATGTCAACTTTTGGTAAAGGATATATTGACAACCTATTAATTTGAAATAAGATCAGGGAGTACAATATGTGTTCAAGGTTCTTTATGAGGTAATGTGTCACCAGATTGTATTCCAAGTGAAGGTAGGAACATAATAAAGTGACAAAATGTCCAAGACTTTTGAAGTTACCAAAGCCTTCGTTAAGACAAATTGCTGGGCACAATACTTTGTTGAAGATTTAATGGAAGAGGTTCACATATATATAGCCCCTTCGAAAAGGTAATGGGTACACATTTTAAACATTGTCATATAATGGGTGTTGAAAAATTATAGGAAAATCATGTCATATTGGATAGTTTGTATCATTCGTTCGATGCAAAAAAAAAAAGTACTATTCTATGCCTATTTGGAGGATCGACAACGTGACCATGATAGATGAGTCAGCTGGAGCGAAATAAGAGCATGTGGAGACTTTTATGGACGATATTGATTAGTTGATTTCACTGAGATGAGCGCTGCTGACGACATATTTCCAAAAAATATTTAAACTTCCTTGTTCATGTAGAGCATTATCTCATTATAAGCAATGAACCTAAATAAAAAAGTGTCTGGAAGTTAAGATTATATTTATTTCGTTTGAACGAATCTTCGGCGGTAAAATATTAAAGGAAAAAACAAAGAAAAAAAGAGAGGAAAATCCCAACTATTTTTACGACAAACACATATTAAATCATAAGGAATTGATAAGTATTCGGGACACAAATTATACGATATATTAAAAATGAACCAACATCATGGCCCATGCCATTACGGCACGGGTTAAGGGTTATTATTCACATAAATACAATATTTGCTAAATTAATTATTTATTTAATTATTTTGACAAGAGTTGTAACTTAAGAAAGACTCCCAAAATTAGGAGAGTCTTGAAAAAGGGAAATAGCTTTTCTTAGCTTTCAAGCTACCTTGTTCACTATAAATAAAGGGTTCGTGAGTGCTACACATTTTCATCCCTTTTGGAAAATTGGTGTTAGCTTCACAAGTTTGTTTTCCTTGTCTTCTGTTCTTCGTGAACAAGAGTGAGATAAAAGTCTTTGTATTGGGGATCACAAAGCCGAGTTGGATTTAATCTTCGTGATTGATTATACAACTTGTAATCTAGGTTTTTCACCTCTTGTCTATTCTAAGGTTTTCTCTTCTGATATAAACCCATTCAAGAGTTATTGATCATAAACCTTAGGTTTTGATAGATTTCAGTTTTCGATCGTATACCAACACTTGTTATTCGAAATCGGAAGCTAGAAAGAAAACTTCGATTAAGGTATCTCGTAAAAATCCTTAAGAAGTTTTAAACAAGATATCTTTAGATTTTTTCTAGTTGTTCTTGTTGTAGAAGTTATACGAGAAAAATTCCTAAAGAGAATTGGTGTTCTGCTAGGAGTTCTATAAGTGCTTGAATACAGCTGAAACAGGTATTACATCTAGTCCAAATAGGTAGTAGCAAATTGGTGTAACAACATATAATCAGTGTGTTTTTATTCTGGAATAGGTCTGCTTTTGCGGTTTCCTCGTTAAAATTTTTTTTGGTGTTTGTGTTATTCTTTTTCACATTATATTGTTTATCTTTATAATTGAAATATCACAGGTTTTGCGTTAATCAATCATTATTGATAAATCCGACCTTGTTTGTTGGATAGGATTTTGATTGCTCTTGGATATTGGTCTTTGGTACCGTCCAAGTATTTCTCACATCAATCATGCTCATAGATTTTTATCTGTTTGATTTGCTGATTGATTTAAGAAAAAGAGATAAACTCTTTAGTATTATTCTTTGATTGAGTTTTCACTCTCGGAATATTATTGAGGTTTAGTCCATACAAGTTTCCAAACAAAATATTGGGTGTGGTTGTTAGACCCCCGCTTTTTCAGCTTGAATCTAACCAGGTTTTCATCTAATGGTGAATATTGAATGCTTTGTTACCAAGGTAACATTGATTCCAAACCCTTATTTGAATACTATACAAGGGGGAACTCTAGCAACTGGTGAAAAAGAGGGGGTACAACAAACTCACCCAATAATTCTCTTAGCAATCTGTATGGATTAACTCTAATATACTTTTAAGAGAATCAACTATACAGTCAGACTCAATCTTAATAAAAAAAAATATATCAAAGAGTTATATCTCAATTTCTCGATTCAATACTTACTCAAGCAAATACAAATCTGCGAGTCTAATTGAATACAAGAGAAATTAGCTTGAATGGTACCAAAGACCAATGTTCAAGTATCAATCAATTTCAATCAACAACCAAAGGTCAGATTTCCCAATTGATTGATTCAACGCACAACCTGTGATATTTCAATTATATAACAAAATATAATGCGAAAAATAAAAAACACAGACACTAGAAGTTTTGTTAATGAGGAAACCACAAATGTAGAAAATCGCTACAGACACTAGCCTACTACAAACTAACTTCGGTCTGGACTATAGTTGAACCCCAATCAGTCTCACACTGATCCAAGGTACAGTTGCACTCCTTCCATCTCTGATCCCAGCAGGATACTACGCACTTGATTCCCTTAGCTGATCTCACCCACAACTAACAGTTCCTACGACCCAAAGTCGAAGACTTTAATAAACAAATCTGTATCACACAGAAAAGTCTACAAGAATAGATAAATATGTCTCCCACATAAATACCTACGAGTTTTGTTCCGTATTTTGTTAAATCAAGGAGAACAGGAACCAATCGATAACCCAGACTTATATTCCCGAAGAACAGCCAAGAATTATCAATTACCTCACAATAATCTTAATCGACTAGCGAAATAAGATATTGTGGAATCACAAACGATGAAACAATGATGTTTGTGACTACTTTTCTATCTTGCATATCAGAGAAATTAATCTCGAGCCAATTTTACAATTGTACTCAATATGATAGAAACAAAAAAATCAGATCACGCAACTACATAGAAAATAGTTAGGTATGGCTTCACAATCCCAATGAAGTATTCAAGTCATTAACCTACAGGGTCTCGGTAGAAACCTAAGGTTAAAGGAGAATCGACTCTAGCTTATACAACTAGTATCACACAAGAGGTGTAGGGATTAACTTTCCCAGTTGCTCGAGTTCTCCTTTATATAGTCTCCAAATCAGGGTTTGCAATCTAAGTTACCTTAGTAACAAAGCATTCAATATTCACTGTTAGATGAAAACCTGATTAGATTCAAGTTAATATCTTTCAACCGTTAGATCGAACTTGGCTTGTTATACAAAAATTGTAGTTGCAGGAATTCCCACACTACACCCTATTCAAGAATTTATCAATATTTATGACATAACTTGAAGATTAAAGACACTTTTTCATTAATATGATCTTAAGGAATTTTACAAAAATCAAGAACACAGAACACTTGATAAAGATTTTCTCTCTCCTAAAAACCTTCCTAGCTCTCAAAAATTCATCCCCCTCTCTGGAACTATTCATTTCCTTTATATAGGGATTTACACAGTGGATTACAGCTCATGACAGCTCATTTACAGCTAAGATTCCCTTTAATTTCGGATCTAGGTTCCTGCGATAAATCGCAGGTGGCACCGCCTTAATATTTCGTAGGTTTTATCGATTCATCGCAAAAATGTCACGCTCTTCTCATGCTTCTGTCGTTTTCATCCGATATGTCATTCCTTACGTCACCTCGAGATGTTTCGCAAAATATCATTGATATATCGCAGAACTGTTATTTATTATTGATGTATCGCAAATCTGTTGTTTATTTCACAGGAATATTGTTGTAACAATATTCTGATCCTACATCTTGCCTCTTCTCATATATTTTCTGCGAAGAAGATAAAGATCATGAGAACTTAAGTTTCTTGATTTGCCGCAACTCCTTGTCTTTTCACATTCCCTTCATTCTGACACGTCTCTGCATCCATCGCTAGATACTCTAGGCGTGTTTTTTCTCTCATTTATCCCTTGACACGTCTTTTTTCAACCGTTGAATTCTGACCATTCATGTCTTTTCTTCATTAAATGCATTGATGTTCTCGAGAATCTTCTTTTCTTATAAATACGCTAATCTCCCCTCTTCTTTTTACTCTCTCTTTTTTCTTTTCTTTTTTACTTCTTCTCTGCAACTCTACTGTTCTTCATCTTCTTCCGCAAATTCCGGATCTTATTATCGTTTTAATTTCATTTCTTTATTCTTCTTCGTCTTAATCATCATTCCCATTAAAAAATGGCACCTGCTAAGAAATTAGGTCAACCCACTTTCCAAAAACACCATCAGAAACTCAAAGCTTTAGGTTTCACACTTTCTGAGATCCCTGGTCAGACCTCAGACTCTGATCTCTCCATTGATTTAGTTTCAAGATTTCCCTCTTCCAATGAGAAAATCCTTATTTCGCTAGGTCAACTAGAAGCTGGTCTTCCTATCCCTCTTTATAACCCAGATCTTCCTCTTTTTTATGAAATTATTTATCACACTAAATTTTCACGAGCAATCTACCAATTAAGCGGTGATTGTATTCGTCTCATTCTCGAATATGCCTTTCGTGGAGCCGGTAAAGGATCTCGCTATCCTGAAACTTCGAAACATCCTGATTTTAAAGATATCCCGATTATTGCAGCGAAATATACCGTGGAGAATTTCTTTGCGAATTATCAAGTGATTCCCATGAAAAAAGATTGCACGTGCTGGGCGGTCCGTTTGAATAGGAACAAAAAGTTAGCGAAGGATAAACTTATTATGCAAGATATAGATTATCACTCAAGTAAAAACCATGGTCCACGCTTATCAAAAGATGACAAATGGTGCAAATTTCCTCTCCTCCTTGAAGGCCCATATATTTCTAGCATTCTTGACCTACCTGCGAATCCTGCAAGTTTTGCGGCGTATCATCCTTGGGTTTTTAATTGGTCTGAAAGGAACTCTGAGGTATATCTCGCAAAATTTATCATTGTTCGCAGATATATATAGGTTTTGAAAGTGCTTTTGGAAAAATAAAAGCATTACCAAACCTAGCCTCAGTTGAACTAGCACTTATGAAAAGTATATCATCATCACGAGACGAAAAAAAATCTCTAAAGCATTTGAGATATATCTGGATAAAAAGTATATTATCCCCTCTGAACCATAACATACACTCTAAAGTAATTGAGTGATCCCCACTTTTGTTACGTAATAAGTCCACACCACTTATTAAACCTCTCAAGACTCTATGTCTAACTGATAGTGGTTTGCCTCTCACTAACTAATCAAACTTTGTTTCTAAGAAGGGAAAAAGACTAAAAGTCACAATAGTTCTGTATGTACCTAGATCTATCTACACCTTGTTAAATTCCAGAGACATCCATGCAAATGGATTTCATATGAAAACTCACAATGATGAGAATGTAATTGGTTGCATCTTTTATAGTCTCTAATATATTTGGAAGGAAATATATCTTAGAGAAACTAATGAGTCAATCTAGTGAAATGTAAATCACTATAGTATTTGGATTTTTGAATCCATATTGACCACGACAATGAAATGCTGGGTATTGACTCATACAGTCTTTGGCATAACCATAAAGCCACTTTGTTGTGACATGATGATCGTTTTGAAAAGACTCATACGCACATCACTTTATTTGACTGAATGAGACAACATGAAAAAGATTTACATAATGTGAAGTGACGACATACCTCTTAATAAGTGTTTTTTTAAAGTACTAGATCCACAACCCCCCTTTCCATTATGTTTTTAAGTAAGAGAGCATATCACTCATTTCACAAAGTCTTCAGTTAAAAAGGATCGAGACCATCCTAAGATGCAATTGAAAAACAATCCATATTACAAAAAAAAAACGAGGCGAAATTTAGAAAAATATTCATGCAGAATGCAGACCATTAAAGTGACTTATGGCTCTGGTGAATGTTTTGAAATTTTGGAAAATTACTAACACAAATTTTACATGTAAGGGCTCACCACCCCTTGTAAATTTTAGCGAGTGTACATCAAAAGGACTTGATGGTTATTGCGTGTTTAATAAGATAAATGCATAGCATCATATAACCCATAGTTTCGCAAAGGCTATCATCAAAGGTTACAGATGGTGCCTAAGGCAGGGTTATGCATACAAACCTACCTTTAAATGCTTGGGGAATATGCAATACTAATGCATATTTACTTAATTTGCTTTAGAACCCAATATTAGTCAACCTTTTATGCGTACTAGTTGGTAACTGGATAAAAGCCTGACAATCGTGTTCTTACGCATTTTTGGTTGCACTATGTATGTGTCATTACGATTCCACATCGTATTATGATGGGTCTTCAAAATTGTTAAATAGTTTATGTTGGAATGAGTTCCCAACAATTATCCGCATTTTAAAACTTTTGGCAGGAGATCTCTTACCACTAGATTTGCGGGTTGTCATTTTAATGAGACAGTCTTCTCGTCGTTAGGGGGAGATAAGAAAAGGTATTTCTAAGGGAACGACAAGAATTGTCGTGGTGTGTTCCCACTGTGTCTCATATTGATTGTTGTACTCTACAAGTGTAAATGTGAAGTGACAAAGAATAATCGATTTTAGTAAGTGCACTGATATCGGTAACATGACAAGATCACACATACCAGATGCAAATATTCCTACAAGGTTATAAATCCTCAATATGGGGTACACCATAGACTAAGGTGTTCCAACTACAGTTGGTGGAAGTGTAGTTGGGGCCGTGGCTACATAAAGGAAGATGGAGATACCACCAGGTTCGATCAATGCTCACCTAGAAAGGAAGTATATGAGTAAGGCATAACCTAATTTGTATCGTTAATGAAATCATCTCATTTGGTTGTCTCTGACTATATCTATGAATCAATACTGTAGGACGCTCCGAAGTTTTAAATGATTCTAGAAAAAAAATAAAACCCCGACGGATTATGAGAATGCACATGAGTCAATAGAAGGATCATGCATGCACCGTGATGATATAATCTATAAATAATTGCTCCAGAAGTAGAGCACAATGAAATCGAACCATGATTTATTTTGATTAGTTTCAAATAAATAGCATATATGGCCTACGCAATCCAAGTAGAACTTAGTTCTTTGGAAAATATACGGGTATTTGGCGTGGTAGTGCTAACCAACCAAGTGTAAAGCCTATGGGACATACATGATTATTTGTCATAGAGCACAGTGGGAAGAATGAAGTCTCAAAGTATCAAGACTCTCCTTGTGGCGCAAGGTTTCTCAAAAAACCCTGGAATTTTCCTCTTGTGATGAACGTTATAGTGTTCCGCTACTTAGTTAGCTTGGTAATTTCAAAAGCACTTGAAATGCAGCATATGTATGTGGTTATTACGTATGTCTGAAAGAATCAAGAGATAACAAATATTTACAAAAGTACTTGGTAGCCTTTTGTTGCCCAAATCAAGTGACTCTAAACCACATAGTGCGTTTACAGTTAGATAAAACGCTCACTTATAAATTTAAGCAATCAAGAGGATGTGGTATACCTGTATAAGTGGCAATTAATTTGGAGGGGATAGACAAATAAGGTATTTTTCCTTGCGTATTCACATGCAAGTTCCTGATTTGGAATTTTAGCTACCTATGTTGATGTTACAGACATGATGGGTGCTCTTGATGTAATAAGAGATCCTACAAGCTACTCTAAATCCAAATTTGATATGAGAAATATGGGGAAAGCTCGACCAAAAATTGAGCTTGCGGTATATTATTCCACCAGTTTGCATATGTCTAAAGTTGTCATGCAATTTAACAAGAACATGCATCCTGCTAGCACTCACATGGTTAGTCGAGGTTCAGATGTAAGTAAATGACCAATTCGTCTAAAGGAAGATGACATAGATGTGTTGGGAGATGAATTTCCCTTATCTAAGTACAATAGACGCATTATTGTACTTAGCGTTAAGTACTCGACCTAATGTTACATCCTCAGTGAACTTGTTAGCTAGATATAACTCAGCGCCAATGCAACGTCATTGGAATGGTATAATGAACATAATCATATACTTAAAAGTAACCATTGACATGAGTTTGTTTTATCCCTGCAAATACATAAAAAAGGAATGCTAAATAAAATGCAATCCAAAGATTGTTAATTATGAAGGAACAATAATCTTTTATCCAACGAAAGTAATCAGAAGGAGATATGGTAGACTATTTTCTAGGTCATTACCGATATTCAGTTTCGAAAAGTACATGACTAAGGGAACTGTCATATTTTACTTCGAAATTGAAGCTGTGTTGTACTCTTTTTCGCTTCGATCGAGAATATTTTTGCCCAAAAGGTTTTGTTACTCAACAAGGTTTTTAGTGAGACACCACTAAAAAACATCAAGTATGTTGAATGTTGAAGACATAAAGATCGCATTGATATTACTGAAAATATCTGAATCAAATAAATGAAACGTGATAGTATGTTAAGCAAACGTAACTTCCAGAATCAACAACATGGTCTTATAAATATTCAAGTCACCAAAATAAAGTGTGATAAACTCCTTTTGACCGCAGTAGACTAATGAAAATTGTCTCACATCAGGGGAAGCATCTAATGGTGTATTGAACTATTTTCCTTCACCGAGGTTGATTTTTCCCACGGGGTTTTGTTACTCGGCAAGGTTTTTAATGAGACAACAACAAACAACGGGAATGTAATTTCCCATCTAAGGCTATTATTTTTCCCACGAGGATTTTCTGCCTTAAGAGTTTTGAAGCAACTAGTCAACTTCAACGGAGCAAAGTGATCATCTGCAATAGATCACCCTTACTTGCATCTGTCACGTTATACTCTTTTCCTTTCGTCAAGGTTTTATCCCACTGGGTTTTCCTTATCAAGGTTTTAATGAGGCGACATATTCGAGTCCAACTATGTTCTAAGTTTTCTTAATATTGTACTATTTTTATTTAGTTCAGGTTTTGTCCCTCTGGGTTTTCCTGATGAAGTTTTAACGAGGCAATTAACTTAGACTCATCGATCTTTGAAGATCGTATTGCATGTGATAAACTGCATGTAAAGTACGAGACAACATGTGAAGTACTACATGTGAAGAGTTGTACCAAGGTTTTATCCCATTAGGTTTTTCCTTGTCAAAGTTTCAGTAAGGAAATTGATTTCGGCAAAAGTCATCAAGGAGAGAACGACGTTTGAAGAACTACATTCAAAGCACTATGTATAAAGTTTTATTATTTGAACCACACAAGGGGGAGTGTTGAAGGGTTTAATACCCATGAATGTGCGGAAAAATATTCTGCATGACATTCACTGTTATGTAACCACATATTTATTGTGCATATATGCATTAGAAACTCTAAAGTACGTAATGAATCCCCTCTCTATTTAACCTATAAATAGTTCCATAATCTATGTACGAATAGAGTATACATTAATAAGAGCTTCCTTTATTCTTCTCTCTATTTATCTTTGTATTAACTTTAGTTTATCTACAACATGTCTCCTTTAAATGGTTTTAATGTGACAATTATTCACTCTCTTTAAAGAATAAATTTATTTTGTGTTAATGTCAAAAACTCGTTTTTTGTTGAATGGGTTAATGTTTCTAATTAATATCTTAATAATGTCTTTCATTTAATCTCATGTTTATTTATTCTTGTCTATTAAAAATAAAATCAGAATTTTATATTAAGGATTAGAAGAAATCATTTACTTAGAGAGAGTGATAACTGCTTGCACAATCTTGGGCGGAGCCGCGAAACGTCTTAAAGAGAGCAACCTAGTCCGCGACTCAGCCATAGTAATTTTTTCTTATTTGGTTTTTGTGGACGACACGACATCGATAACTGCTTGCACAATCTTGAACGGAGCCGCGAAACATCTTAAAAAGAGTAACCTAATCCGCGACTCAGCCATAATAACTTTTCCTTATTTGGTTTTGTGATGGGATTGTTTTGCAGTCATGATTCAGCAACTTTTTCTGCATCATCTTTCCCACAAGTTATGATCCTGCACATGGAATGTGCCTTTCATCTTATCTTTATTATCAACATTCATTCTTTATACTTGCATGTGGCCGTGCAGTGTGGGCCTATGATGCCTACCCAACCCAACTTCCATGAGGAATAGGATCACTGTACTTTTGCATAAGCCTCTTTCCACTAAATTATATAGGTGGATATCTGAATACCCGGTGCTCCTACTTAAAAAGAGAAATTTATTCTTATGACCCTGAAAGTTATGGGTCTTGCTCTTTTGCCCCAGAGTTATTTAATAAAATTTGCAAATTATTTTAATGGCCCTGGAATATTATAACCGGTGTGCATATTATATGCACATAAAATCAGTGTGTATATTACCTGCACACTATAAAATATGAAGAAAATTTAAAAAATTATTTATAAAAATCAATGTGCATTTTTGCTTCACACTATAAAATATGAAGAAAATTTAAAAAATTACTTAAAGAATAAAAAAATTTATATAAAATGAAAATTTGATAGTTGTATTTACGCTCGTTGTGTAGATTTTTCAAAAAGCTTTCCAAATATATAAAATTTGTCGAATTCTTACGTGTGATTCGTGAGACATGTTATGTTTAAATTGGCATGACGATTATACCCTTAAAGGATATAGTTTATCATTTGCTAATATCATCATACATCTTTATCCAAATGACCCTCTTCTTTTTTGAGGGTCATTTCAATAAAATGGGTTAATTTTTTTAAAATTGAGTTTTAAGCCAAAGCTATTTGAGTAAGAGAGAGTGAGGAGAAGGTCAAACACTTAATTCCCACTACTTAAAATCTACGGTGGTTCCAGTGGAACTTAGAATTAAAATAGGTGGTGCTATTTCTAGTATAGCTAAAGCTTGCCATTGAGTTCGTAGACTTTAGATTAGCGGCCCTCAATTTAATGCATACATTTAAACTCTGTATAGGGACAATGGCAAGCTTTACTTCTTAAGGTATGACCGAGTTACCATAAGTTTTTACTGCATGCAGCATGCTGCCAAAGACACAAGTTAAATCGCTTCGAAGGAAAAATAAAATAAAATAGGTAACTGGTTTTCTATTGCTTCGAAGATGCAACTGCGACATTTTTGGTCGATGCGTGTTCTACTCCCTTTTAATTCAGTTCTGACGGACCCACATAGAAACTAGATTCAAAGTCCAAACAGCAAAAGAACACAGCGCATCACAAACAAACATACACAACACAAGGGTGGCCAGGGAAAATACGGTTTAGTCCAAAATCCCATCCAAGTATACAATTTAGTCCTAACTCATTCAACTAGGTACAAATTAGTCATTTCTTATGGAAAGTACACAAATAACCTTCTGGTTTACAATTTAGTCTAAATATTTGCGGTAGTTAAAAGTGACTCATGATGATGTCAGCAGTTTTAAATAATATACTAGTGTGTAACCCGTGCTACGCACCGGGTCTGGTGGGATCAGCTAAGTTAGTGTGGCGGGGCTTCGCCCCACGCCCGTGATCAAATGCTTTAGATTTTCTTTTGAACAGTCTTTGATTAGATTGATTTTTTATAGCGATAGGAAACTCGAATACCCTTTATGTATCTAGGATTTGATTATTTATATTTGCTATTATAAACCTAAATGTATGTATTAATTTTATGGACGTATATCAAATTTATTTAATTTTACAGACCTATATTTATTTGCAATCGAACATGATTACACGTTGTTGTTTTTTTTGTCGAAACTTTTTTTATTAACAAATTGTCATATCCAACGACTTTATCTGTAAAAGTTTTGGAAGACATTTCAGATTTGTGAAATCCAATTTTCAAAAGAAAAAAAGAAAAGAAATGTAAATGAGAGAAGTGTGCATGCAAAGTTATCAAAGAGATAGGTTTATTCATGTCGAGATTTAGAAGTCACCCGACGTAACAATATTATGTTGAATCCAGATTCGCGTAGCACCTTGTCAGCATTACATTTCTTGAACTACTACTTAAGCGTAGTTCCATGATACATCTTAATATGCCTTATCTAAGATGGGCGATGGTCCCCATGAAAGAACGCCATGGTAAGATTAGCATCCATTTGGTTTAAAATTGTCACGATTGTTTTTTATTTTAAAATATTTAAAAAAATATACTTGTCGAAGGATAATAATATGTTTGCAAAACGGTGTGTCTAAAAATAAATACTCATGTTATCAATAATCTTTACTAATATGTAAAACACTATGTGGACTTCATGTATCTCGACCAACAATGGCATGCCAGGATCCCTTTCCATAATTTCGTCCACTTCATCATTATGTTCATCCAGTTCGACCAACATTGGCATGTCATTGTCGTTTTCTATAGTGTCGTTTTTTTTTTGCCAAGTCTTTCTTAATAGGTGTTTGGAGTTGTTGTTTATTAGAAGTTGTACTTTACCCTTTCGTTTTTATTTAATACATATTTATCATAATGAAATATGTGATGATATGCTTTCAAACTGGGATAAATGAAGTTTCTTATATACAGTCTGCCTGGTTTTTCAACAAAAAAAATTTAATTCTTCAAGAGGTTGTATTTTGTTATTTATTTATTCTTTCAAGGTCTCAAAACACAAAATGAGAAAAATACAGGAAAAATAAATAAATAAAGTGGACAAAAATGTTATTGTTAGTGATGTTATTACCTGATAACATAATAAAATATACACTTTTAAGGTCTCGTGGTCAACAAAATGAGAGTGATTGCAGTAAAAAAAATAGAAGAAAAAAAAGAATCCCGATGACTCATAATAGGAGAAGAACAAAAAATTTAGTGACCTCATGATTCTCTAACAGATAGCCGGGAAACTTTAATAGCCATGTATGGACATCATTTATATACTTTCAATTGAAGAAACATAAAATCCATAACCTTTTGATAAGCAAAAAGTCTTGACCAACCACCAAAACAAACTCCGTGAAAAGTGATACCCTTCTAACTGCAAGGGAGCACGTCCCACCCTCATGTGAGAGGGTGGTTTTCATGCTGTTTTTACGGACGTTTCAAAGAAACCCACAGTTCTGTTTGATAAGTGATCCAACTTCCATCACTTTTGTTGCCTTTGAAGGGACATCAGTCGACCAAGTGGCACCAGTGGAAAGTTCCACATAAATCATCTCCACAACGTTACTTGAATTATGTGCATTATAAAAATGTGAGAAATTGCTGGTTGCTTGAACAATCCAGTTCTTGTTCGACAACACATTTATTCACTTGCAATGAGGATTCATGCCTAACATGCCTACAAAAGGGCCAGAAAATGCCAATTAAATTGCATGAGCAATTTCGTATCAATTTAATCCATGGGAACAATAAACTCGTAATAAAAGTTGTGGCGAAGAAGAGCACTCATGATGTCGAAACCCTATACCACCAGCCAAAAAATAAGAACGTGAAATTATTCGATTTGAAGTGAGTGACAGAGAGGGCAGAATGAGCAAAAACATAAGTATGATTCTTCCGCCAAGATTTCCATAATAAAATTACCACTTAAAAGTAAACGCCAACATATATTATGGAATCTACATTTTTTTATTTGATCAATAGAGAAGCAACGTTCAGAATATTCAACAGTCCCTGAGGCTTGAGTTAATCCATGCTCATGAAAATCCCTCATGTCAGAGTCAGCATAACAACAAAATCTGCAAGTCACTAAAATTTACATACACATCTGATCTTCACCTTATAAAAACTCACGCTTCCCCACCTCTGTTTCAACTTTCAGCAAGCCCTTCCTCACTATCACCAAACTTGAAGGTTTCACCACCATATTGATTGATCATAGTATACTTGTCTCCTCCCAAACACCAATGAATCTACGGTTCAGAGGAAAATTTGAGAAACAATTAGCAAAAATGATTTACCCACAATGACAATAAGGACAATAGTATCTATCTTATTTTTATCTAATTTCAACACAATAATATAGATCCTCATGTGGTCCTATACCCGCATAAACTGAATCTCCAATCTTGTCACCCTTAAATTACTCAATATATTGGTGACAAATATTGAAATACACAGCGTTAATATTCTGTTCAAAGGCGATCAAAGCCCTAAACGAAGAAATAACTATTGCATCCTTAATTTATTAACTACCTACCCTCTAAACAGCAGCCACGTAATTCGCCATGTAAGCCTAAACAGCGCTAATATCCCTAATTTTTTACATACATGAGTTAGTGGAGATTACAAACTTTCAAAAGCTTCATTGCTATCGCCATATAGCATAACTGCAAAAATTTGTTACCACCTTTTTATTTGCAAATTTGACAAACCATTACAAAATCAGAACATAGAAATTATTCTTATCAAGTGTAAACATAAAATGCAACGTTTATTCACATAACAGTTGGCAAGTTGTTAGCATATAAGTGATGTTAGCATATAAGTGAAAATGTGTACTATGAGGAAACCTCTAAAAGAAGGTAATATTCGAGTACGGAGATGCACAGTCAAAATGTGTATTATGAGCAAACCTCCCAAAGGTAATCGTAAAGTACCACGATGCACGGTCACTTTCCAATATGTCATTGGCAGGAAATGTACATGATTTCTTTCAATTGCTTAAAAGTGAAGACATATACACCAAAAGTCTTTTGGCGGTAGAGTAGGTACATTCCATATTAATTTTAACTCTACACAAATTCCCAAGAAAATTATTGAAACAACACATAGTTCATTTTTAAAACCACAAATTTCATGCCCACTCAAATTCTCAGTTAGAAACCACTAAACTTGAGAAAATGATAACAAACAAATAAATGAAACGATAAATGAGAATTACCTTTGACCGAAACCATCCACATCCTTCTACCCAGCTTACACTTTTCTTTTCTTTTCTTAAGTAAAGATAGTATCTACAGGAGAAGTAAACTCCACATAAGTTTCGTAAACCCATTAGCATGCAACGAATAGTTCTTTGAAACATTCGTATTTTACTCCCTTAAACATTAGAATGTCATCGAAATATTATGGTCCCTTCACAACATTCATTCAAAAGTATATGTGTCTACTTCATAATGTTAACAAAATAAAGGACGCAAAACTATCATGCAAAAATGAACCGTGTTTTTATTATAAATAAAATAAAATATGAACCGTGTTTTCATTATAAATAAAATAAAATATACGTATACATACCACCACCCAAGATGTCGAAAAAATTTGTGCTATTCAGTACAACTGGACGGTTTCCAAGACGTGCGCTTTCTACCAATTAAACTCAATCCCCTGGTACAAAGAACAATGGTGTAACGATGGTCAGGATCAGCTTCACTATAAATCTAAGAAATATATAGTGACTGGCTTGTCGTTTCTATACCTCAACCATTTCACTTGGTTCAAGCATAAGCTTATCTTGCGGGCATTAAAATATATCTTATATCATGAACCTACTTTTTTCTTGCCATCCTTTCTTACATAACTTTGAATCTCTCACAATACATCCTAATCTAATTTGGCTGGAAACTCGTCACAATCCACAAACAAAAAATTATACTTAGGTATTGACGTCCACTTTCAGTTTTGTGTTGATATATGAATATAGACATCTTCGCACCTTTGTATCGCCCGTTGCTGATGTACACTGGCGTACTGAAAAAGTGATTGTACATGTAACTTTCCGGTTCACCCTGGACACCAAAATGAATGACTTCCACGTGACTATTTAGTAACCTTTACTTGGAGTTGACGCCGGAGCTAACTGAGCAACGATATAAAGGGGAATGGTATTAACCTTTCTAGCTTGAATTGGATTAGCATTGGATTATCATTAATACATCTAACGTGTTCATGATTTTAATTCAAAGAACCTTAGATGTACAAATGCTAAACAAGTTCAGCTATGAGAAACAGTTTCTCCCTCTATAGAATGGAGAGTTCAATAATTTTATTTTTCCTTGTTCTATCCTCAAAATCAATTTTGATAAGTAAGAGGACGTACACCAATGTAAAATACGCATACCTTAGTGCTACCTCTCACATGAAAGCACTACAGCAGAATTGCTGACTGCAATTCATTGACTTTCCAACTTCATGAGACTCGAACTTCTCAGGGCCAAATTTTGAGCTTTTCTTTAAAGCATGCATTTTTGAGCTTCTCTTTAAGCATTGACACAAAAACATCCTGTAAAAAACAATGTCCAAAATTCAATATACTTCCGAGCAGCGACGGAAGCAGGATTGAAAGATTGGGTGGGCTAAAATAACTCTATGGGCTAAACATTAAATTCCTAGGGGGGCTATTATATTTTTTTCCAAAAAATACACATGAAAAATTGATTTTTGGGTGATGTTTTAAGATTTGGGGGTGGCTGGAGCACCCTGACCCCCAATACCGTCCATGCTTCCGAGTTTACTAGTTAAACGACATAACCTAAATATACAACCAGTCAATGAAAATATTAAAACACATAAAATGGGGGTACATCTGTATTTCACCCTAGTTTCATTTGAAAAATCTGGTACAGACGAACAAATCGTTACAGGTCACGGTTTAGGTTCTATTAGAGGTTTCAAACATAAGGAAGACTATTCAAACATATCTAAAGTATAATTAGAACAAAGATGAAAAGATAATGCGAAAAGATAATTCTTTTGACGGTATATAATTAAGTACAAACGATATTTATTTGGCACAAACAGTTACTAAATACTAATCACAGTCTTCACAAATAAGATAAAAAATTATTATGTACAACACTCTTCGAGCAAAAAGACAAACCCCAAAAGTCACTAATTTAATGGAAGAGGGTACTTCCACATGACGCCAGGGCCTTAATATTGCTCATACTTTTGGTAGTTACTGGCATTAAGACAACCTGCAGTAGGAAACAACCAAGAAGTCCGGAAACCCTGCAAGTAATATAGTTTCTACTGCCAACACAAACAAAGAAGGTTGCATATAAGCCGGGGCATGTACGTTCATATCAAATATATTATTCAAGGGTATGTTGCAGCTAAACGTGTGTGTAATGCTAGAAGAAGGATATAAGAACGAAGGCAAAAATCTGGGAATATTTCAAGATTGAATTGTCTTAAAAAGGCTTTGGCAAATGGGACAATCGCATTAAGGTAAAGAAATAACCAAGGAACAATCACATTAAGGTAAAGAAATAACCAAGTTCAATTCAGTAACCCAGTGCAAGTATCTAGCTGAGAACGACTATTTTTCCGAAATAATCTTACCAGGAGTATCTGTAAATAACTGAATTCTGACCCAAGCAATTGCTTCCAATCTTCCATAAATAATCCAAATGGTCAAGCAGTAACAACGTCACAAACATATCACACAATCTAATTTGGAAAATAAGTTGAATCTTTGGTTGTTCTAGATGACACCAGCTAGTATTGATACATCTAATATCACATCTTCCAAAAGCAGCGTAGATTAAATGTAAAAACACTAACCCAGTTAAGTTAACAGTGGCACATTCCTCTACATGCCCTTTATATCCGCAAACGGAAATTTGAAAAAGTCGGGCAATTGATGGGAACTTGCAGATAAATTTGCTACATGTCAAGTTACCAATTGTGCCCCTACTTAGATTCATCTTCTATAAACCACTGGACATACCTTTGGATTAATAACGACTGCTAGATGAGCTAGTTGATTCCCCATGACCCAAAGAAAAGGAAGAACACCATGCATCCAAGCCAGTAGTACTTTCAGTTGAAATAAAAGCATAAAGATGATTATGTAAAATGGATCCGACAAACAACAATTATATGTACATATATAATCCTCTAAAAGACCACAATTATGACTAATTAAACTCTAAATTTCAACATAATGCACATGAAAAACTCTACAGCCAAGTATTATCTGGATGAAGAAAATAGATACAATTGCTTAGTTATCATTGAACCAATCATTCCTACTTCCTACTAATAGAATCAATGATAGAACCGCTAAATGTATATGGTTACCTCCAACAGATATCACCAGGCTCCCATCTGAAAAACTAAACCCAAAGAAATATCAATTCCCAGCAACGCACATCAGTCAACCATTTAAATCAAAAAAGACAACTTATCTTCATTATTTACATTACACGAAAAGGGATGACATCATAATGAATTAGGAGTAACATTCATGGAACTTTTCTGTTAGAAGACTCCAGGTAAATCCAAAGACACCCCATAATGCGTGTAAGTTTTTTTTCCCCTCTTTACTACCATAAATAGATGTATGACTAAGAAAGGCCAAAAAATCCATTAGAATCGAACACAATTATTCCATAAAAAAAATTGTTTCCAGTGAATCTATATGTACCATAGCCTGCAACTGAGTTCCCTGCACATCTCTATGCAAAAGTTTATGAATAGGAATTCAAAAGTTAAAACAAAAGTGTTTTCAATTTTAGATGTGCTTTCCAAAATGCGTAAATTTCAGCATGCTTCTCCTATATCTCAAGCCTAAGTGAACTCATTGGTTAAGCCACTTTTAAAACCTCATCAAGCCCGACCACACCCCAACACCCCCCCCCCCCCCCCCCCCCCACACGCATGTACTATCACCTCCACCACCAAATACGAAACTTCAAGAATGGAAGTTCAGTTTCATGTCCCAAACAATATTTACATCTACAAATACATAATAATACTGTATTTTAGATATGTATTATGTTTACTGGGAAATAATTAAACCTATAGCGTAAAATTCAATTGTTTATCAAATAATCCACATTCAGCTATTTCCATTAGTCTCATGAGTTGACATATCATCCAAATGAGAATACAGTTAGTACTTTCAGTAGCTCTAAAGATGGCCTTATATCTGATATTCACAGTCCACTAACAGTTAGCTACCAGCAACTTAAAACAGTGCTCCTGGAAATGAACCTAATTCGAATAGTTGCAAGAGTAAAGATGTATATAGGATAATAATTAAAATCTATACATTAGGTCTCATTTCATCAAATCTAAAGTGAGAGGGAACAAAAAAAAAAAACACCTTCATTAAGCAAATTATATATGTTGCCAGAATTAACTAAGAAAATAAAAAAACAAAAATTGAATAAAAATAGGAAAGGAACCAACACTAACTCACACCCGCAATGGTGTATCTTTTGTGTTCGTGATGGGAGAATCCCCCAAAACAAAAGAATGAAAATAACCATTATGATGTAACATATATTAAAGAGAAAAAAAACCCACTACCTTGTAAAATCCTATCATCAAAACTAACCCCTAATGGTTGGCATAGTAAAAAAAAACATGTAAGGTAAATCAAAAGAAGATCAGAAATCAAAATAAAAACAAAGAAAAAGAGAAACACCTAATTATTGTTTGGTTTGAGAAACTAAATAAGAATTTGCATGAGAAAATAAAAGCATTCAAAAAAATTGTAATCCGAATTAAAAAACAAAATAAAATAGTAGTTAATGTGTTACAAATCTGATGGTCTTGATTTTAATAAATTAAGGAACCAACTTCTCACCTCCTGATCAATAAGGTGTAACTTAACACCACATATTTGGGCCGATTTTGTGCTTTCAAAAGCTTTTGAGTTTCCTGTTGTGGTGAAAGATAATTGAATGGTGTGATAACGATTCCTGGATGTGACAAAGAGATTAGTAAAGTACAACAAAAAGATTAGCAAAAGATAACATAACTCTACAACAAAAACATAAATGCGATTAGTTTATACGTGATGGTTTTCTGAAATTATTAGTATCATTAACTTTGGGCATATGAAGATTAGGGCTACTACATACCTTTGTTTGCCATTTCCAACAATACCTAGTAGAATTGTATATTGAAACGTGACCTAGAATTGTTTATGCGGTTGCAAAATGTAGACAATAATCTCGAATCTTTCATATATAGACTTAAAAGCACTTGACCATTAAGAAACTCCTAGATTTTAAGAAACACATAAAAGGAAAATTCAGCCTTATTTCTAAAAAATGCACTGTATTTCTTAAAACAATTCCTCCAAAATTAATTTAAATATTATTTTACCATCAAAGGTTTAGGGAAATAAAATGTATCTATCTATTCTACCATCTCTATTACCCGAATCAATTTGTTTCCTATTTATCTTTTCAGAACAAAAATATATTTATTTCCTTATTTTATCCAAAAATCAGATAATCTTTTTCCTTTTTTATTTCTTAAACAAAAAAATTTCCGTAATTTTTTTTTTCTTTACAAATTCCGGTTTTAAATTTTTTATTTTTAGCTGTCTCGTGTTATATCTAATGTGTTCAATTTAACAAATCTGATGGTCCGGATTTTATTAAAATTATGTAAACGTGGTGTAAGGATATTTTTTAAATTTCAACCAATCAGGATCAAGGGTTTCGTCAACACCCTACAAAAAAAGAAGGTGAACGATATCGCCCGTTTTGAGGCATCAGATCAAATAATTCCGATTAGAAATTAATGGCCACAAAATGTAAGGGGGCTAACTTGTTTTTCAGCCAATCAGGGGCGATGGTTTCGTTCACCGACCAATGGGAGGGAAGGTTTTTGCAACTCTCGACGTGGAGTGAGAGATGTGGTTGGGTGTTTAGGTTATTGATATAAATAAAATTAATTTATCTATGGAACCGTTTGTCCAAAATTATTTTATATATTCGGAAAGCTCTTTTCGAGAGCTACAAAAAGAGTACTCATATACTATATAATTCTCATTTTTTTAGAAACATAGTTTAGATTGGTGTACAAACATGGACACATCTACAAAAATACAACCTGTTTACAACCCAAACTCATTACTAACATCAGCTCCAACGCTCAACCACTCTTAATCATGCTGTTGCAAACAACTACAACACCTCAACCATTCATCTCAAAAAAAATTATCCGTTTCTGTAGCTTTCCAATCTTAATTGCACTTCTCTACAACAACACTACCCATCCAACAATAACATAAATTCCTTCTCCTCAATACCACCAACATCACACATTTCATCTTTCATCTTTGCAATTCCATCGGCATTTCATAATTATTCACCAGATCACCACTTCAGAGTTCTACCGTCTCAATAGCACCAGTTACTCAGCTGCATCATTCTTTGTACTGCAATATAGAAGAAAACTCATTCTTCCAAATTTCCCATAGCATCACTTGAAATTGCTTCGTAGCCATCTGCAGCTCAAAAAAAAGGTGCACTTTATGCACCCATATAAAAGCACAAAAAAAGATGCACTTTTATATGCACCCATATAATTGGTGTACAAGAAAATATACATGTTAATTCTTACGTACTTTTAAGAATATATGCTTACCAATACTTTTGTTGAATGATCTTTTCTGTTGTATATCTGACCGAGATTCGAGAGATTGTTGCCAATTTGGGTTGCATCCATTGATGAAAGTTCATGTGGTCAAATAGAAGCAACATTTATAAAGCTACAGTAGATATGATTATTTGGCTGGATTGAAACATTAGCAAGCCTGTGTTTATACTAGTACAACCGTTACCACGGTGGGTGGGCCAGTCGAAGAACTTGACGAAACGGCACCACTACGTGATTGCACGGATTCAGATTTATAAAGGAAAAAAAAAATGTTTCAAGTAATGAGATGATTTTAATAACTAATGAGATAACTAATTCAGATAACGGTATTTGTTGCAGTTGTTCTCCTGGCACGCTGCATTCATTATTTAGGAAGTTCAGATAGCTAATGAGATGATATAAACGTTTGCATCATTTTATTTGTCTGCAGTAGCATATATTCTGCATGATTTATAAAGGGGTACCACTATTAGCGGGGTGATACCAATTCAGCGATCCGACGGTCAGGATTTGTTAATATTTATTTGTCCTATATGGATTGGTACCACCCCCAAGTAATACTGGTATCCCCTTTATAAATTGTGATATTCTCGAACTCTAGCATATCAGATACTACAGTTTAGCTCATTAAAGCACTCTTATGATTCTCTTATATAAGGGATTTTATGGTACATATCTCCACTCTTTGTAGAGTTTTATCCAAAACTGCTAAAGCCCAGTCCAAAAACAAGACCCAAGTTCAGGCCACAGCATACAACTCTCCTTCCTCCTCCACTGGTTACAACGGCACTGCTACGAGGATATATAACAATCACTACCTGCCTTCCAAAATCCATCCCAGGCCGGTCCATTAAAAACTCTGGTTGCCAAATTCACTTTAGAATCTCGTCACCAGCAACACCACCAACTCGAGCTCAACAGCAAAACAAATCAGCACCCATTAAATCCAGTTCCAATCATATCCATAAATCACCAAGATAGAGGCAATGCAATTTATCCCCACTTGAACCTTGCGAACCCCAATCCCATTTGTTATTGCTGCAATCATAACCAACATCAATTTTAGATAGTGGGAATTAGAGAAATGACACGTCAACTGGACTTCACTGTTGCAGTGGAGAATAACCTCAAAATATCGTTTGTTGATGTTGATGTTTATGTTGTCGTAAAGAGCTTCAATTATCTCATCTATCTTGTTCTCCAACTTCCAATCTTCACCGTCGACTACCCAAACATATTGTTGTTGTTCTGTAACGAGATTATACCATGGCTATGAGTTGAACTAAATCAGCCACTAATCAACCCCATATCATTCTGTGGAGTGTTAGCTTCCATGTTCATGTACGTCCATCTTCACTACTGCAATATGAATTAACCACTGTCCACTTCCCTGAACTTCTGCATGTCTTCACCTGATCTTCAAATGCAAAAGCCAGCAACCATCCATTTCAGTGATTACACTCAGCTCAACCAATCACCTATTGAAACCATGGCAGCAAATACCTCCCTGACCATCCTCCACCAGTAGCTCAGCCAATTAACCTTGCAACCCCAATTTCAGTCCATTCAAATCTGAGAACCCTACAGACTCCATCGTTTTCAGCCAACATCACCAGCCGAGAAACATCTTCACCACTGCAATAAGAATGAACCCCAGTGCCATTTCCATTTCCCGTGAGAAGCACCATTTCTTATTTCAGTCGCTCCACCAACTGATTACTTTCAGTTCACTGAATCGATCTAGTTTTCTTCCTTTGGTTGTCTTCTAGCATTTCCTTCAACTGCCAATCCATTGAGATCAACATCTCAAAGTACATACCACAATAAGAAACCAAACGTTTCCTTCGACGTTGCTGCTTCAGTTCGAGTAGAAGCTCGATTCCATCTTCATTCTCATCTCAATAACTGCCCATACTACCATCATAGACTCACTCTCAATCTTTGGTACAGCCAAGTTGATTCACGGAAACAACACATGCAGTTTTCAATTTCACTTCTCAGTCAGTAAACCAATAGTTTTGCCTAACCAATTTCGGACCCCATAGTAACCCAACTTGTTGTTGCTGTTGTAGGACGCTGCTATCTTCCCCTGCTAGCTCTTATTTCAGCCACTTCCTCTCTAATACTAACAGTCGACGCCATGGATTTCCATCTTGCGAAATCAGATGGTTGAAACATCAAATTCATGATTTGCAATGAGAAGATAACACTGAACTAAAGAGGAACAAACTGCACCTATTTAATATCTTACTGTGTGGCCAAATTCTTTCTGCATTTTTATTGGTTTATGCTTGCTTATGAGAGCACTTCCGAACTCAAGCGCACTCAACAAAACCTTAAACAGAAACAAAGAAATAGCAAAACCAATAAAAATAATAAAGAGTTACAACTAACCAAGTGCTTTGCAGATAAGGCTTTCTTCAGAGCTTTCACATCAGCCTGAAATCCCCCTGATGCCATTATACATTATACAATTTCCCCATTATTTAAGAAGTTCAGTTACAAAACCCAACCCATCTCTAATTGAGTTCCAACAAAACCAAATTGGATTGATAAAAAGTTTCCATGATTAAACATGAACTAGCAAGGAAATAAAATTAGGGCCATTTTACCATAAACAAAAACCTTGATTTGATTTTGAGTGAACCGACTTGAGTTTTGTCTCGACTCAATTCTCTACAGATTAAAGTATCTCAATTGAAACCCTAATGAAGAAGATGAAAACCCAACTAATTTATTATCATCAATTGAACCACCATCTTCATCAATAGAACCTCAAATTAGGGCACTGAAATTTCTCAGTTTCAATTTTAATAGTGAAATTAACTTCAAAGAGGAAACAGATCTGGTTGCAGCGGTGGTGATGGTGGTAGTGGTGCGGCAAGGTGGAGGTGGCGTTTCTCTGTTGGAGTTTGGGGACGAGAGTTTCTCTGTTGGAAATGAGAAAAAAAACGAAGGAGAAGAAGAAGAATAAGAACGAGGAAAAAAAAGGAAAAAGAAAAAAGGTGGTCGGGAATTGAACCTGATACCTTTAGGTCAGTTTGACAAAAATTCCAACTGTATGAGGGGCAATTTTGATTTTTCAGGTGCACACTACCAAAAAGAACAATCTTATTATAGAGGCGGCATGTTTTATTAGTGGGGCGGCAGTGTGATAGTAATGTCTCATTAGTTGGTTAGGGGATGTCCTAAAGGTGATGTAAATTGACTAAATTACCCTTTTCATCTTAAATGGACTAATTTGCCCCTTTTTTTTAATTGAAAATACTGATTTGTCCTTTATCATATTTAAACCTAATTAGAAGAGAAATCAAAATCATTTTTTTTTTCTTCTTTTCATCTTCTCTTCTCCTCCATTACAACCGTAACCACCTCCATTTCAATCGAAAATTTCATCGTTGTTTTGGAAAACCCAGTTAGTATTTTGTTTATTGTGTTCAATTTAAGTGTATGCTCCATCAAAAATTAGGGTTTTAGGTTAAAAATAAAAATAAAAATAATGAATTTCCTGTTTCTACGGTTGGTATTGTTTCAATTACCAACCGTAAATGAACAATTTGATGCTTCTACGGTTTGTACAATCGAATTCATCAAAGATACCAACCGTATGTTCTTGGGTCTGAGAAATTTTCTCTGTTACGGTTGGTATTTGAAACCGCATTATGAACCGCAGGTTAGTTACGGCATGTAAGGTTTGTTGCTTCTTCAACCGTAAATTATCATGAGTCTCAAAACTAATTTTCAAGTTTTTATACGGTTGAAGACGAAACCAAAGTTACCAACCATAAGTTACTGCGGTTGGTAATTGAAACCGCATTATGAACCGTATGTTAGTTACGGCATGTAACGTTTGTTGCTTCTTCAACCGTAAATTATCCTGAGTCACAAAACTAATTTTCAAGTTTTTATATGGTTGAAGACGAAACCAAAGTTACCAACCGTAAGTTCCTACGGTTGGTATTGTTTTACCAAGTTACGAACCGTAAGATATAGTTACGGTTACGGTTACCAACCAAAGTTACCAACCGTAACTGGTATTATTTTTTGGGTTTTCCCCAAATTGAACCAGTTACGGTTGGTAACTGATACATTACGTGTCGTAACATATAGTTACAGTTGGTATTGAGCTCAATTCCAACCGTATGTTCTTCTGAAATTTTAAAAAATTTGATTTTTTACGTACTTTAGAAGTATACCTGTTTTCTCTACCATCTCAAATTTGCAACTGGAATCACTCATTTTGGTTGAGTGAATCAAAATCTAGGGTTTCACAAGTATCACATAAGTTTTTCTTTTTCTTCTCCTCTAAACTTTTTTTTTAGCTCTAAAAATCTGATTTTGTTTTGATTTTGAGTTAATATAAGTGAAATTAATCATTAATACTAAACTAGGTTATCAATTATGAGGGTTAATTTGACCACATAAAAGAAACAAATAGAAGGGTGGAATCTGGATTAACTCAAAGAATCTGGATTGCTTTTATATAATTATGTACTTATCAACAAACAAATAGAATAACCAGGATGAAAAATAAAAGAAACAAATAGAAGGGTGGAAATTCTTAAGTAATATCTTTTAAAAATATTTCGTTTTGCGTCTCGGCTTCCAATTGTGGAACCCAAAAAAAAATTCTCACCATCTAGATGAGTAGTCATGACCTTTGTTCTCGACCATTTCTGGAAAAACGAAAGATGAGAAATGAATAAATGAATCTACCCTTATTTATCCCAGTTAATTAATGCAAGCATACAATAACATGAGGTAATATATCTGCAAGAAGTCATAAAGATCGTTACGATACCCATTTCATCACAGAGGAAGGCCAAGTTTTTCATATATAAAACTAAAATAGTCCATGTGGAATATACAATAAGTCATATAAGTGGTGTACAAGCATTTACACCTCTTATAACAAGGATAAAAAAAAAGTGCACTTTTATGTACACCGCGTGTACCTGGTACATAAATGCGTAGTAAAATGTCATGTATTTGCACATGAATGAAAATTTATTTAATAAGGATGTTTTTACCTAATTTCCTCAGAATTCACAACCCCAGGCATCTTCACAAGAATTTGATTGTACTATGGCCTTGATGTCTGCATTCCGATCAATACAACAACACACATAAGAAACTAAATGATTCGCATGCCTATGATGTACAGTCAACTTCCGTATTACATTCTTGGGTTATATAACTAACAAATGACGCTTCAAAAGAATGCATCATGAGATGTACAACCATGTACACACGAAAAATTAACATGTGTACAATTATGTACACATTAAAAATCAAGACAAAAAATGAGTTTCTTCATGAAAATCCATATAAAAGGCTTTGGAAGCGAGGTGAAATTCTCCCCACGTGCACGAATATGGCTTCATAACTTTATTGTGTCAACTACGAAATTGACTTCTTTCTAGAACATTCTTTAGGACTATATAGGGGCTCATTATGTCCAGATGCAAGTGTAGTTCAAGTCTCTACAAGGAAAGTACAAGTGCATTTTTTCTCTAAATTCTTAAACTATTAAAATGTCCACCTTACAAAGGCAGACCACAATAGGAGCTTCTATAGAAACAAAACTAGATATTAGCAAATACTCATCTAAGGAATTATTTGTCAAATTGATCAACATGTATACAATTACATGCACATTGAAAAACAACATGTGTACAATTATGTACACATTAAGAATCATGTGTACAACTATGTACACCTAAATAATTAACATGTGTACAAATTCGTACACATTAATTACCCCCAACAATATGTGTCTAATTTCTCTAATTAGTTTTTGATCCAATAAATTCAGACTTTTCTTTTTAAGATATTTACCTCATTATGGTCATGAAGCAGGGTGGGAGTGTTGATCAGTGGAGAGAAACTAACTGCTAGTAATCCTCGTGTTCTGAAATAACAAGCATTAGTTGAGGCTGGAAGGATCTCATGCTTACCTAGATTCCCATTAGCTTTCTTTACCACCCCCTCCGTCCACTTCCACCATGGGTTAAACTTATCGGTAACAGTGATAAACTTCTTTCAAAATTGTATCCCTGCTTCTTAAACTGACAAAGATTAAAAACATAGTTAGTCTACACTACATAATGCAAGTATTATTACAACTTTTTGAAACGTATTCTCATGATAAGCTAAAAAAAAAGAAGCCTTATTGTCGTAATTCTTAAGAACTCTAACAATTATAGTATTTCCATGGTGTAGGCCACTTAGAGGGAGGAAGGACGGGGCAGAAGGGTAGGGTGAGATCAACGAAGAGCAAGCCAAACAAACAACCACTAAAACAAAATAACACGTTTAGGAAGACTTCAAAGAAGATGGTTTTCAGGCTTAAGTAGAGCTTGAAGAAATAGCTAATACATAAAGGATAAAGGTGAATAAGCTCATTTTTAAAGGATGCAACAGCCTCAGTTAGGAAATAAAAGAACAAAGGTGCATATAACTTAAATTATACGCAATGTAAATTTATTCAAGTCTCTACAAGGAAAGTATAAGTGCATTTTTTTTCTGAATTCTTAAACGATTAAAATGTCCACCTTACAAAGTAAGACTCCAATAATAGCTTCTATAGAAACAAAACTACATATTAGCAAATATTCGTCTAAGGAATTATTTGTCAAACTTATCAACAGGTGTACAATTACATGCACATTGAAAATCAACATATGTACAATTATGTACACATTAAGAATCGTGTGTACAATTGTGTACATATTAACAAATCAATATTAACTCCTAATATACCATGACTTTTGGTTCTTAGCCTGTTTGTGGGTAAGATTTCTTAGTTTCGTTTATACGTTATAGGTGTGTACGTACTTGTGCACCAGTGTATTTTTCATGAAGAAAGTAAGTCCAAATATGGGTATGAATGAGCGATTTCATGCATGTTTTATAGGTGTGTACAAAGTAGTACACATGAAAATAATGTTTCCACAAGCTTATGCTTGGTATCATTACATAGACTTGTCATGATTTTGATCAGATAATCCAATTATAATATGTTTCCACTTTTGTTTGACAGCAAAGTTTGATTGTGATTGATATGTATAAATGCTCAACTGCTGAGGTACATACTCTCTTTTTGATTTTTTTAGAGAATTACTCCTCATCATAATTTGTACTTGGGTGATGTAGTTCCAACTAGTTAAACCCTGACCGAATAAGCATACCAAAATCATCTAGGTAAAAGATACATTATAGAAAAGTAAAAAAAAAAGCAATATAGCTTGCAATAAATCATAGATTACTGCCAATTAAAAGATTGGCATTTACGTTTTAAGGGCTCCCTTGAGAAACTTTCTCTTAACCTCGAAATGATAGCATGTATGTTCTATTTCTGTGTAGGCATTTTATAAGCCTCCGTGCTTGGATATGTAAACATCATACTGGAAGAAAAAATAACAACAACCAAAACAATGGGAGTGCTAGAAGTTGAATTATGCAGTTTAGAGTTTGAGACTATAGCCTGGCCTAAAAAAAATGTCTCATATATTGCAAGGATGACACCTGCTATCGTCCTTAACTACCCGACTCTTGGATAGAGATTTATGCGATTACCAGCAACAATAAAGCATTTACTTAATTATCACATTTTTGAGATTAACGATCATATGCAGGAATAGTAGACTAATCCAGTTGATTAAATCTATAAAAGAGCTACACATGAATTGGTACATGCAAAAACTATAAGACAAAATATAAATGTTAAGATGGAGTGAACAACCTAGCAATACCTAGAGTTGAGATTATTATGATCCTTACATAAACTCCGCTGATTAGTGCAGGGTGATGTACCGATATTAGCTTTGTGACCATCGCAATAGAACGTGCAAAAATCATAATGCTAAGAGGCCAAGTATGATACTATGCAAGTATTGCTAATAATCCAACAAAAATAAAGTTAGATTTCATCATCCAACAGATCTTATCAATAAAATATCCAGTCAAAAAATCAACATTTGCACTCAATAACAACTAACAGGTGTATAATTATGTGCACATTAACGATTAACATGTGTACAACTATGTGCACATTAACGATCAACAGGTGTACAAATATGTACACATTAAAAATCAACATATATACACATTAAGGATCAACATGTGTATAACTATGTGCACATTAAGAACCTTAGCATCAACTATGGCATTCATTTTAAGATTTAAAGTGCCTAAAAATGTAGAAATATTCCAAAATAAATCTAAAACTTTGTATAAGAATTGACGGCTGCTAAAGATGGGTACCAATATTAGCGGGTAATAATATTGCTAAAGGAATCAAACCATGTCTTTAAATTTAGTACCACCTAATACATTGCTAATTAAGGAATCAAATCTTATTAATCTAATACATGTATGCACAATATCTTCCATATCAACTAAGAATTAGTTAATGAAAATTTTGTGTGTACCATTCTTACTTGTTTAGTTTTAGAGTTGCAGATGTCGCACAAGTGAATTGAAAAACGCAAGGACGGGGCTCATGGATAGTTGTAAAACAACCTGTTCGCACTTCCCCACAACATCTTTATCAAAATCGTAATACTGGACAAACAAAGATGAAAACTGCAGTTAATAAAATAACATGCTTGCAGGAATATGCATGATCAAAGAACAGTTTGACAAAAATCTAAAGATGCTTGCAATGTATTAGAGAGCTCCACCTCAAGCTGTTCCACTTTGGTGGGACAAAACTTCATAAAAAAATTGACTTGATCAGTTGATTCGTCGACCTATTTCTAGTCCTACAAGTGAATATTGTTATTACAATTAGGAAGTTGAACGAGATTTTGCCAACTTACTTCTGCTTGACCTCCTAAAGATGCAATCATCATTAGTGTCAACTCCTGGAAGCTGCAAGAGAAATGATGTATCAACAAATGCATAAAAGGCATACTCCAAACAAAAAGTATATCACCTACTCAACAGAAAAAACTATGTATACCATAGAAAGAATTAATATACTATAAATTACCAAACCTATATTGGAGGACAAAAGGATAAAACAATCATCATTTCTCCCATATTTTCAACGGTAACAATTGTTAAAACTAAAGATTTCATTGATAGTTTCTAGCACAAGGGAAACAAATGCAAATACACATACATTTGCGACTAGTTACCAACATATAAGAAATGAAAACAACAAAAACACTTGCTACTATTAAAGCTAATGATTCATAGTATTGAAGCAGAATAAATTGAAAGTCATGCTAAGTTTACAGGGATGAAATCTAACAAATCTAGTGAGATTTTGGCGAAACTTTTATCTCAAACTAATTACCAAGATAAGATGCTTATAGATCTAAACTCTGATCCCAAATCGAATAAAAAATTGGAATTGAAAATTGAAGCAATTAGGTTTATGTAACCGTAATATTTTTCTAAAATCGACTTTGAAATCAGTAAATTAACAGTTGCAATCAAATTAAACTATAAAAACAGATTCACTTACCTTTAAATGGCTTTTAATGATGAAATCTTCAAATTAAACTGGATCTTGTTGACTATCCCCTCCGTTTCGAATTAATCTTCAAAAATATGTATCTATGGTAACGGTTTAGAGTTTTTAAGTTGAATTGACCGGAATAATTGTTTGTTTGATTATCAGATTTATACATGGGGATTGAATTTTCATTGAGACGCGATTAGGTTTTAGAATTTGTTTTCCGGGAATGCTATTTCTAGTTTCGACGTAGAAAAAAAAAATGAAGAAAAAGAAACCAAATTATGAAAAGGAAATATTACATCTAGTTGATGGATATTTTTGTCCCGATAAAAAAGTGTTTTGGACTGAATCGTTCAAGAATTGACTAACTCGTTTTAAATTGTGTAAATTTGGACCTCCTAATACTATGCTTTAGGGGTGTGCAACGGTTGGACGGTTGCAGATTAGGGGTCACCCGCAACCAAACCGTAAAAGTTGCGGTTTTGGAAAATCAAACCGTGTCTGGTCCAATCACCCGCGGTTTTTTCATCCGCGGATCAGCGGATGATACGGTCCGGTGACGGATCAACCGCGGATTTACTCTGGAAAAAAAAAGGGGCACATTTTCTTTCGTTGAAGCTGAAAGGTTCATACAAGATGCTTTTGCTCAGTGCATCGGTGCATCGGTGGACTTCTTAGTGTTGTTTTGCAGGATGTTCAGGTACATGTCCAGTGTGTGCATCCCGATATATGTCTTGGCCCACTTAATGCAGGTAGTTATTCAATGCGTCTAACAGATATGAATCAAACTGGCTTCATTGATGTTGGAGATTTGTATGAAAATGAAGAGAGGGATTTTCTCGTCATGCTAAATGTTCCAACAGTAGGAGATGAAGACTCAAGCACTGAGACAGAATTAGTTCACGTGGGGTGCATTTACAAAGACCCTTTCTCAAAACAAATCAAGAGTACATCAGTTTATACTTCATATATAAAACCCAAACTTGTGGCTAAACAATCCCACAAAACTAGATAGGGAAGTTAAGGCCTTTACTACCCTACGGTGCGGTTAAAACCGCGGTTCTACGAATCCAACCGTAACCAAACCGCTAAACCTTGCGGATTTGAAAACTCAACCGTGTCCGGTCCATAGACTCTCGCGGATTGGTTTTCACCCGCAATTTTGCGGACGGTTGCGGGTGAAAACCGCGGTTCCGGTTTTTTTGCACACCCCTACTATGCTTGAGAAGAGTGGATTAGAGCATCCAAAGCCCACTAAAAAGGGATTAAACGTCAATTTTTACCGGTGGCTAAGAGCAACCACAGCGTTCGACTAAAACTAAAAATATAGTCGAAAAACCAATCACTACGGGGCGGACTAAAGAGTAAATGCCAGACTAAAACTAAAAAACGGACTATATTTAGTCTTTGGTTTAGTTATAGTCGAGCGTAATTCACGCTTACGCCGTTTGGGGACGGACTAGCGTGTTACGCCTCGCATTAGGCGGAGATAATATTTGCTTTGGTTGGGGCGGGAGCATAAGTTACGCCCAACGGGACGCAACTCAAAGGTACGCCTGATAGCATGCGAAATAAATCAATTACGCCCATTGGGGCGTAACTAAAGGATACGCCTGATTGGGCGTAATCAAATGAACCGCCCGGGTCCAGGCGTAACTATAAATTACGCCTGATTCATAGTGGGGCGCAACCTGTGTCTACGCCTGATGCGATGGGCGTAATTTAAATTTACGCCCCATTTCTCACCCAGTTAAAAAAAGAGTGTCCATTTAACACAGTGAAAGGATTTAGTCTCTTTACTAGTGACTAAATCCTTTTGAAACAGAGTGTCCATTTAAAAAAAAGAGTGTCCATTTAAAAAAAGAGCGTCCATTTGAAACATATAGCTCAGAACCAGGCGTAATTACTAGTGATAGTTAAGTATTACGCCCCATCGGGCGTAATTGGTTTTGCTTGTACTGGGTTACGCCCCATCAAGCGGTGTACACTGGCTACGCCCCATCGAGCGGAATATTCCAATTGCGCCTCATCAGGCGTAATTATAAAATGCCGCCGCCCATCGGCGCGTAATTTCAAACTACGCCTCTTCATCGGGAGGTTTTATATATTACGTCCCACGACAAACGTAATCGCAGGTTACGCCCGATATCAGGCGTAATTTTAAATTACGTCCCATTCGAGCGCACCCTATAACACTGCCCCGTATCAGGCGAACTCTTATACATCCGCTCCACCATATTTACTCTTGCACGGTAGCGTCGTTCGACGGACTAAACCAAATTATTTTAGTTTTTTAGTCTTTAGTCTTTGGTTTATAGTCGTATGACTGCAGTTGCTCTAAACTCTTACAAAGCACAGCCAATTGTGTGGTGATATGAGTCATCGAGACCAGAGACAGAGAGAGAAAGAGCGCTATTGAATAAAATTAAGAGGCGTGCGAGTGTGAGTCATCAGAGTAGAGGTGTTCTTCAAGGGTCAACGTGCCATTGTCCCCCACACAATAATATCTACATATCGGGTACACTTCGATTGCGATTTCTAACTTTCAGAAAACTAAAATGGGTGATGCAAAAGAAGTGGAGCTATCACTCATCCTGCTGTCTGGATACAAACACCAAACTTTTTAAAGTATTATTGCCCATAAAAATCTACTAGCTTTTAAATTTTAAATACTCCAAGAACCAGAATCAACTTACACCAAGCCCAACAGGTACAGGTACAAATGCCATTGTATGGGGAGTTTGGACCCCCCTTGATGTAGTTTTATCATATAACAGCTCTTTTAAATAGCTGATAAATCTAAATTTTAAACAAGCCGTGAATTCTACTTTAAACAAGCCGTGAAATCTACATTACAAATTGATTATATAAAATTACAAATCAAAACTAAAACTTTCCCTCCTTAACATTTTCTCATAAACGAGCTTCCAAAGATCAGAACTAGAAACCTAATTTTTTCTCTCTAGTAAAAACTGCTACAAACTATTACTGAATACTGAATAGAAACTATTACATAAAAACCTCCGTAATTAACTACTTCTCTATTACAAACTAACTATAATAACTGTCTAATGTACAAACCAGAAAGTGTTCCAAATTCGAACTAGTTCTAACTAAACCCAATTCAAAAACTCTGAACCGCGGGAACCATACCAGAATCTGAACCAGTAATGATTTCTTTCCTCTTACGCATCTCAAGAACTTTACGATGATTATTCGAATGAACATCACTTGAAAAAGTAGGACTACAAGCGGGTCGGTATTCGGGTAAAAGTCGACCTGACTTAAAACGGACACCACAAGCATTACACAGTGTTTTTGCACCCATTGGGCCCGTTCTCCACTGTGGTGTTTTCTGTACTCCACAATGACTACAGCGACGTTGATATTGCTGTTGCTGTTGCTGTTGCTGAAACTGTGGGTTTTGATTTTCATATGATTTTGTCTTGGGTTTCTGTTTCTTCTTCTCGGGTGGATAGTAAAGAAAGCCTAAGGTTTGAGGTCTTGTAAACATGAGAGTTGAAGTTGGAGATGATGATGAAGTTGATGATGAAGATGTCGTTGTTGACGAGGATTCTGAAAAGGATGGTGGTGAACCAAGTGACCAAATTCTTCTTCCATTTGTTGTTCTAGCACGTTTTGTTCTTGAACGTTTTGGTAGTATGGAAAAAGTTTTTAAAGATGAAATTCCTGATATTGGTACCGATGAATAGGAGGAGTTGCTCTCTTTGGGGGTTTGTGTTTTGAATTCTTGGTTTGTTGTTGTTGTCGTCGCTTTTGGACATGAAAAAGAGAATTCTTCATTGAATGAATCATCAACAAAATGAGATACCCATTCTAAGTCTGCTAAATCATCCGTCTGTAAATAAAAAATTAAGCCAAATTACTCGTTTCATCAAAATAATCAAAACCCAGAAAAGCAAAAACTGTTTTTGTATTGTTCTGCTTACCGGAACGCATAGTTCACTACTACCAAGAGAATCAAAGGCGTCTCTAAAAGAAACCTCAGTACTATTTTCTTGGGAAGAAACAGAGACACAGTCTTTTTCTTCAACAAATTCTTCATCATCTTGTTCTTCTTCTTTAGAAAAATTAAGAAATTCATCAACAAAAGAAGTATCATCACCAAACCCACAATTTGTATTCCCATTATTACTACCCAAGAATTCCTCTGCAACAAACCCTGGTTGGTAAAAACTTTTCTTCATGGCGTTTGCTTCAATAACACACTCCATTTCCTGAAAAGCCCAAAAAATTAATCCACAAGAATTTGACGACGTTAACAAATTGAAATGAAACAACCCCAGAATTTATCTTGCACTTAATAATATCATCGTGAATTTAGTTTTTTATTTAAATTAAATTGTTATACCTTTTTTTCTTTCTGATTGACTAACAAGGTAAAGAAGAAAGGAAAAAAATGAAGTTGCAGCAGGGAAAGAAAGAAGTAGATGAGAAAACGAGAAAAAGAAGGGTTGAAAGATGAAATGGTAAAGAAGGGTTGGTGGAGCATTGAATAAGGGCACCCAGCGTCAGTGAGTGATTCAAGGGACCCTCTCTCTAGTCTATCTATACATGCGTGATTCTCTGCTTTTTGTATTTACGAATATCGGTGCTCCCGATATATAACAAAGAAAGTAAAAGGAAAGAAAAAACGATAGTATTTTGGGATATCCTCGAGGAAATCCCTACGTTTGGGTCAAACGTTATGGACGGGTATATTTTTAGTCAATGAATATTGACGGACTGGGTTGAATCGGTCAACCTAGTTGATACCAAAAATACATTTTAGCCCTCCGGTTAACTCAACCACACCCGTATTATTAATTGGGTACTTGTGAAACAAATTCGCATAATATAAATTGGGTACCTTGTTAACATTGTCGCATAATATTAATTGGGTACATCTTTAAAGAGGTCGTATATTATTAATTGGGTACCTGTAAAACAAATTCGCATAATTTAAATTGGGTACTTGTGTAACATGGTCGCATAAATTACAATGGTATCTTATTTTTCAAATTAATAAAGTAATTAATCAAGATCGATTGTGAAACTACAAACTCAAGTATCTAAAGGTGCCTAGTAGTACTTCTGAAGGATGTTCTGATCGATTTTTTTCCATATCTAGTTTGACAGATAACAACCTATAATTGCTACTGCATCTGATCCTTCTGAATTTTCAATTCCTATTTCTAACCAAGAATGAGCTTCTTCTGCCTTGCCTTGATAGAAGTCAATGCGGTCTAAGAAATGTATAGTTGTACTTGTATGCTTTATCTGTTGATTCCATTCATCATACAGATCTAGAGAAATACAGTATGACCTACAAAAACTGGAACACTGAACTGAAGTAATACCCAAGACTAGATCAAAGGTCCAATTTTTATATTTTTTTGCTTGAAATATTACTGTACCAAAACATGTTCGGATCTTTAAGAATTAATAATTCAAAATTTCTGCTAGTATTTAACCAAAACTAAATTCGATGGCTACAGAGGTACAAGCACCTAAAAGACACGGTTCTTGTTTCTGCTGATAAATGTGATGGAGTTCTTGTTTCTTCCGGACTCCCCTAAAAGACACGGTTCACCTTGCCCATTGTGCTCTTCAAGTACAAGCACCTTGCCTGTATTTTCATTGAAAAACAAAGTACTTAGTATTTGTAACCACAAAAACTTGAAATAATAAAAAATCATTATTTTTAGCTTCTATTATCCTCCTAATATAGGAGTAATTGCAGAGGACTTGAAGAACATGAGAAAATTATTAACTCATATGATGATTGAAAAGCAATCCTTTTTATCTAGGACATTTCATGTGTGTCAGATGATCCTATAAAGACGAGGAGACAACAACCTGACCCACATACATTGTTGTAATAATCACTAAAGAGTAAAACGGGAAAAAGCAAACTGTCAAACAAGTCATGAAAACTAACTTAATAACCATGCTAGGAACAGCGCACATAAAAACAGAGTAATTATGGACTATTAGATCACGTCTTACAGGATGCGACTTGAATATTTTCCTCGGCTGTAGGCTCACTGCTTCCTGCTCCATCAAAAAGTTCAACTCTTTTATTGCTAGCATCAGCAAGGCTAGTCGTATACCTGCAGTGAAACTTCTACTTGGTATTCCGATCTACTTAGTATTCTGATCGCCATAGTATTCTGCTCCATCAAAAAGTTCAACTCTTTTATTGCCAGCATCAGCAAGGCTAGTCGTATACCAAAAATTTTCTTCTTTGGTGCTTTCAACTGCGGAAGCTTCTTGTTCATCTGTGAGACACACACCGATTAAACTATGTCATAAACAGTAGAGAACCTGGTATATTAGGTTGACGACTATGCGAACAGGAAATAGTTGCATAATAAACAACGTTAATTATGTAAACTGGTTAGTGCTTGAAATGCAGTGTTTTGAGCCTTCCACCAATCGACAGTAAACTAACCTTTACCCTGCGCTGATCATGTACAACTTGTTTAGCTCGAGCTCTTATCTCATATGGATCTATTTTTTATTGTTGGCGCACATGCCTAGAGGCATGCTGCATGGAAGATGATTCATCAGATTTCCTCTCCCCGAACGGCTGAAAAAGCTACTTGAATACTTCCATAGAAAAGTGCTATCGCATTAGATCTTAAGAATCGTCTGATATAATTCAAGAACCTCTTACCGTGAAAACTCATCAAGATCATCATCTCTAGAGTCCAGTGTTGCATATTTGTCCATCCGTCTACAGAAGGAACATCCAGTTTGAAAGAAAGCAATGGGAATTTCTAAAGGAAAAAAAAAGGTCAAAGCAGTGGCTATTTGGTCTAATAATTACTTTTTCGCCGGCGGTCTCCTGTAGGGAACTCTATCATCTTCAGTGTGCTTCATATCCTCAAACCGCGTGCCTTTGTTGAATATTGGTCGACTCTGCATATATCATTCAGAGTCTTTAGAGGACATCTATCACACTGACACCACAGAACACCCACCACAAACTCAGCAGACATATTCTAAAACTTCACCCTAAATAATCAGCAACACTACCTTACCCTGACGAGCCAGAAAAAGTAAACTTTAAGGTTTCCATGGTTACAAATCAGGATCCAGCATAACTGTTATTCAGGTTTAGATGCACTGACTCGTGGTTCTATACAAGCACAACTTTGGAACGACACTTTAAACTACACAATGGGTAAACACTAAACACTTCAAACATGTGTCAAGGTTCAAAGAGATTTGTGATATTACCCATTTATCAACCATGTCCTTGGCAAGTTGTCTATTGCCTGTTGTCTCTTCATCAGATCTTGACAAAAACATGATGACCTGCCAAGGCTGGGTGAGCATTCTTTTTCATCTGGAGTCTCCCTTTTGCGACAAGGTTGAGGTGATGTGTGTTCTGCCTTCATCGTTTCAGCATCAGGAGGAAAACATCTTTTTGAAAAAAAAAGGTAGTAATGCTTTTAGTCCAGATGGTCTTCTTGGTGACTGCAAAGAAATTTGTATGTCAATTCTACTGAAAAAATGTATAAAATATCACTCATAGATAGAATCAGGAGGGATAAATCAGGATGAGACAAGAAATTGAGGATGGACTTCAACTAACAAATGATGAGCGTATTATACTTGGAGAAATACCAAGTTTCTCCAAAATTTCTTTCTTAACCTGCAAAATAAGTTTTAACGGTTCCTCAGTAATTAATATTTTTAAGAAATATAAGCTTCCTGACTAAGGCTGTATGTGCAACAACTACCACAAGGTATAAAATTAAAGCAACAACAGTGGAAACAATGAAGCATAACAATGGCTGTAAATTACATGCCACCGGTTCTCCACAAATTGAGATACCTCGCGCACTTTGACTCATAATTATGTCTCTAGTACAGTAGGGAAGCTTTGCAGCAGAGACTCTAGCACCTTGCCAATCGACTGTGGTTATATTGAATATGTGACACCTGTGTACATGAAGGTAAGTATCATAACCTCCGGTCAGCACCAAGTCACACGCAATAGCTTCTATCATAATCCGAAACTGAACAGTGCTACCAGATTAATTTATGCCAACTGGCTATTGACTACGTTATCTAGGAGCTGATGTTTCCAAAAAATAAAATAATATAACATGCAATAAAATTTGACATCAACTGCCATTTCATAGGGTAAACAGCTGCTCCGAATATTAGCCACGGGAGTAGTTCAAATAAAATTTTCCTTACAATTTTGGCTGACACCTGCGTACATGAGAAAAATACCATAACTTCTGGTCAGCTTCATGTCACCAGAAAATGGGTATAGTCAAAATCCATACCCATTTATCAGAATCCGAAGAATAAGGTACCCGTGTTCGACCATAAAGTAAGTATATAAGTTTAAGTAATCGTTTATGCAAAGAAATATCTATTTCTAGTTTGCCATATGTCGTTAGAATTAAATTTTCTCCCAACTTTTCCCTCATCGTTGGTTGTCTTCAAACACATGGTCAATAAAAAAAAACGACTCTTATAGTGTAATTGAATGCTGTAAATTTAAATTTACTCGTTCTTTTTGTCGTCGGATTTTCATTACATTTGGCCACTGATGTGTGATCTTATAATGTATCTCGACTATTTCATTGGGGTATTATCAAAATATTTTATTAACTTATTATGACAACTGCTCTTAAACTGCATGTCATTGCGGTGGATCTGTGTGTCCATGATCACCATTTGACGTATTGGCATTGAGTTACAGTTATTTAACCTTAAATTAACTTGCCCTAAGAAATTTTTGCAGCCCTGGAAGAGGAATACCTAATTACATAATTTGCTCTCTACCGCAACATACCCAACCTTTTAAAATTACCTAATTAAAAGACAAACCTAATTAATATTATTGGACATTGTTAGAAATTTACCCAGTTTATATTTAGGTACCCATTTACATGAGTAAAGTGTGAATATCCAAAAGAACATAGTACAAAGAAGCAGGAGACTACCAATGAAGAATGTAACAAAAAGATCGATGCACATTTAAAAGTGAAGTGATATGCTGCAAGATTTTTAATTATTAATATGAGGCACAAAACATATGTAAACTCCATCGTTCAATATTACTCAAGAAATGGTAAAACAAGAGGCAAAAGGTGATATATTTGAACATTCATGCATATGGTTTAGCCTAAATAACTGAAACTGTGAGACATCATATGAATGAAGACACTCCAGACAAGAATGATTCAACTGAATCATACTAATAATTATTTAAGATCCATAATTTTGATAATAATCTCTTTTGGTCCAGAAATATGCACAAAGTATATCAAACTGATGCTATTATTATGCATATAGAGATTCAGTCTAAATGTTTCAAACTAAGGAAAATTAGCAACTGGCACACTTTCAAGAATCGTTCTGCAATAGCATTTCATTTACAATCACTATCTTCCATCAAATAAATGCTCGTGATTTAGGTGCTGCAATCAAAAGGATAGAAAAGATTGACTTGAATAACTAATTCAACACTTCAATTACGTATCGAGGTGACAATAAAATGCAAGTCAAAAAGATTCGAGAAACAAGTAGGCACAAGGGAGCAGTCTTTTAACCTAATAAACAAACAGATTGCAAGAGCAAGTAGAATAAAAATTGCATTCACATCCAATTTTCCTATCCTAGTTCTCGATTATGAGGGATCTGAATCTAGAGAGTCATATAAAGTTAGTAACTCAGTTCGATAACTCTGAGACAGTAGTTTTAATATATAAATTGAAACCCCGCTAGATTCGCGTTCTGCTAAAAGTAAGACGTACAACTAAGGTTATGAAGTACCTGGGTAGCTAATCCACAAGAACTGTGCAACTAATTTAGAAAAAAACGAGTCTAACCTCATGGATGATGTCATCTATACGAGCTTCACTAAATCAAATACACTAATTAACTATTCCGTGGAAAAGAAAAAGTTCCGGGAGAGGCCATCAAGTTCTTGGATCACAGGATCCACGAGGGTTGAAGAGTTTTAAATGTCAACAAAACAAAAAGGCCCTACACTATTGAAGACCTTCGAGTAGATTTTGTAACGATGGGCAGGGTTCAGCTGCAACAACTAATACACCATCTTCGTACAGTCAGCCACATAGATGGATTTACACACCTTTAAGAACATATTCAAACCGCAGATATAACTGGGTTCATTTACAAGTGATGACAGACAGACGGTAGGAGTCAACCATTTAAATAGTTGTAGACAAGTGAAGCCAGACGTGTTTTAATAAAATCTATCATCTGATAAGAAGTAAGGGATTAACCAAAACATTAAAAACAATTAAAGCAATTGATTTCATTTTTATGGATATGCATTTCGAGATAGGATTCTTAAAAATGTATTGAAAGGATTCAAACTAATGTCGCAAGATAATGGCAAACTATAGTTGGAAAATTTGAGTTAAAATGTATCCAGAAGACTGAAACAAGGAAAATCTATAAAACGATTCCAAGGGATCCCAGATGTTATCTATGGGAGGAGTTTTAAATACAAACTCATTTAATCATTTTAACACGGTTAAAGGTTAGTTTAAGAAGCAAAGTACAACTCTTAATTGATTTAAGATGATAACTAATAATTGAAATGCCGCAAATCATTCTTATTCTTCAGAAACCATTTATTGATGTTTGAAATCATTTCCCATTTAGTACAACGAGAGCAACACTAAAAAATGTAGGGTCTGAGAACAAGTTTCTTGTGGTGCAAAAATCTACAAGGGGCGTGTATGTTTTAAACCAAAAATCATAAGTGGGATTGGTTAGATTATGAGCCTCACAAATACCAGTTTTGTGAAACTAAAAAGTCCAGACATTAACCATTTAAAGAAATCAAGCTACTTCCCAGGAAAATTGATTTGATTGGTTCATGAAGGGAAATTCGTTCAAGCATTTGGTCGAGCAAGTTATATGCGATATAAGAACACTACATCTTTTTCAAACTCAAATCACACGGAGAATCCAAACCAATGTAACAGAAACCAAATCAAATTCTTCATGTTTCAAATATGTACCCAAGAAATACATGTATCACCATCATGAAATAACTACAGAGATTAACATAGAAAAATAAAGGATTTCAACCCCATTTGCAGAATTTTGAAATAACAATTCAAGAAAAAGAATTCTTATATAAACCCCTACCTTCGCAGAAGAGAAATTCAGCCGGAAACAAACAATGGGTTGAACACAATTTTTGAATTTGAAGTTCTAAATTTTTTCCTTAAATCGTATCCATTTGCTATTCGGGTTAACCTCACATACCCAAATTTGCTTAACTAGGATTGGAAACTAACTTGCCTTAAGGGGTAAACCTGGATTTTTTTTTCTAAACTTAAGAAATTGAAACGGACAACTCGCTTGTCCGTCTTTACTCTTTATTGGTTTATTGGAGAGTTGGATAAATCGGTGGGAAAGGCCAATACTTGGGATTTCTATGAGGAAAAGCCTAGTATTTTCTAGTAGTATTAAAAAAAAAAATGTTCGTTTTAGTGATATGTGCAGGTCACACAACTCACAACCACAAGTCCACGAGATTTTGAATTTTGTCCCACCAAAACGGACTTCCCACGAAACCTTGTTTCACTTTTCTTTTTTGACTTTTTCCTAGGACTATTTTATTTTCCTAACTTTTTTACCCTTGCGTGGTTAGGTTCTTACGGTCAATACCATGATGCCTTCCCGTAATGAATAGTCCAGTTTGTACACCGAATTTATCGCTGCCCTGTCTGGTTGATTTTCCATTTTAGACAAAGCTACTGATTTCTAGGTTTACTACTTATGTTAACTTGAAGACAAGAAGACGAACATGAAGATAACTTTTTTATTGAGTTTCTTGACTGAATATACAAAGGACTCAATACATATATATATATATATACAGAAGACGTAAAGGTTAGAAAACAAGCTTTCCTAACTAAAACATAATTTCCTAAAATATGAATACTAACTAAATATACAAAGAATGCCATGTTTAGTTACGTTGGGTTAACACCCTCCCGAAAGCGTAACGGGTTATCCTGAACCGTTAGCTTGTACCGTAAAAGAGAAAACCGATCCCTGGATAATGGTTTTGTAAATATATCCGCAATTTGATCCTTAGATGAAATAAACCTTCCATCAAGAAGTTTTGAAGCGATAAATCTATTCTTTTATTCTTTTCTTTTGTACTCTTAAGGGTGGTACAAACCTTTTGTCCCCTCTCCCTTTTTTGATCAATATATTCTTCTTTACCGATCAAAAAAAAAAAAGTTTTGAAGCGACTTGATCACGAACGAAATGATAGTCAATTTCAATGTGCTTTGTTCTTGCATGAAATATAGGATTGACAGCGAGATAAGTTACACCAAGATTGTCACACCATAGAACATGAGGTGATTGAGTGGAAACACAAAGTTCTGAAAGAAGTGATTGTATCCACATAATTTCAGCAGTAGTAATTGCAAGTCCCCAATATTCTGCTTCATTACTAGAACGAGATACTGTTTTCTGCTTACGAGCACTCCAAGAAATAATATTACCACCCAAGTAAATACAATAACCACTAGTAGAACGACGATCTTCAAGAGAACCAGCCATATCTGAATCAGTATATGTGGCGAATGATAACTGTATAGAAGGGTATGGTCGAAGAAGTATACCAAAGGTAGATGTATGTTTAATATAACGAAGTATACGTTTTACCAAACCCTAGTGAAATACAGTTGGTGCATGCATAAATTGACACACTTTATTAACAACATACGCCAAATCAGGACGAGTAAATGTTAAATATTGTAAGGCTCCAACAGTACTACGATATTCAGTAGCATCAGATAATAATGTACTACGATCAGAAGAAATGCCACCAGAAGTACTTAGTGGTGTTTGAATAGGTTTAACACCATCCATTTTTGCCCGAATAAGAAGATCATGAGCATACCTTTGTTGAGAAATAAATAATCCTGAAGAAGTACGAATTGCTTCAATGCCAAGAAAGTATGATAGCTGTCCAAGATCTTTAATTGCAAATTCTTGTTGCAAATGATCAAGAGTGGATTTAATACCAGCAGAGTTGGAACCTGTAACAATAATATCGTCCACATACACTAACAGATAAATAGTGCCATACGAACCATTATAGATAAATAAAGATGAGTCGCATTTGGAAGTGATAAACCCAATTTGTAATAAAAAAAGTGCTAAGTCGATGATACCATGCACGAGGAGCTTGTTTAAGACCATAGAGAGATCTATGTAGCTTGCAAACATGCGTAGGAAATATAGAATCAACATAACATGGTGGATGTTTCATATATACCTCTTCTTGAAGCTCTCCATGTAAGAAAGCATTTTGTACATCAAGTTGATGAATATGCCAATTATAAGATAAAGCCAATGTAAGAATAATACGAATAGTGCAAGGTTTAACAACCGTACTAAACGTTTCAGAGAAATCTATCCCTTCTTGTTGATTGTATCCTTTGGCAACCAAGCGAGACTTACGACGTTCAATTTCACCATTCGACTTGCATTTGATACGAAACACCCATTTACATCCAATAACGTTCATAGAAGGATGATATGGTACTAATGACCAAGTACCATTACGAAGCAATGTGTTAATATCATCATCTGAGGAGACACGCCAATCTGGATCCTTATGAGCTTCCGAAATACAAGTGGGTTCGCGAAGAGAATCGCATACCAGAGCATATTTGGAGTTGGTTTTAAAAATGCCATCCTTGGCTCTAGTTATCACCGGATCCGACTGAATTGCAGGGCCGACAGCTGTCACCCTGGAAGTAGGTGCAGACGACGTAGACTGAGACATAGTAGCAGACGTAAACTGAGATGTGAGATCAGGGACCAACTGAGATGGTGTAACAGGTGTAGACGTGGTATCAGTTGATGTTGTATCAGGTGCCATGGTGACAGGTGCAGACATGGTAGCTGGTGCAGACGTGGCAGTAGGGACCGACTGAGATGCTATAGCAGGTGAAAACTGAGACGTTGTAGCTGCGAACTGAGACGTTGTAGCTGCGAACTGAGGAGTAGGTAAAAACTGAGGAGTATGTGCAGACTGCAGTTCATTATGTGAACCAATGGGAGTTGTACTAGCTAACAAGAACTGAGAAGATAAAACAGGTGGTGATGATACTCGTAGGGGTGAATTAGAATTTACCTGAGAAGGAGTCGATGCCGGTGAAGGTAAGGCAAAGGGAAAGGTAGTCTCATCAAACACAACATGACGACTTACAGAAATACGACCCGTAGAAATATGAAGATATTTATAGCCCTTTTGAGATGGACTATAACCAATAAACACACATGGAGTGGAAAGAGGCTCCATTTTATGAGACCTATACGGACATAGTTAAGGATAACATAAACCAAAAACACGAAGAGAAGTGTAATCTGGCGGACAACCAAAAAGAGCAGCATATGGAGATGAATTATTAATAGAAGTGGAAGGGACACGATTCATCAAGTAACAAGCAGTGTAAAAAGAATCATACCAATATGAGGATGATACAGAAGCCATGTTTAAAATTGTAAGCCCAGTTTCACGAATATGATGATGACGACGTTCTACTAAACCATTTTGTTCAGAAGTGTGCGGACAGGAAAATCTATGAAAAATACCAAGTTTCTGAAGATGCGGAGTAAGTTTCCGATACTCAAGTGCATTATCAGATTGATTTTTTTTAATTTTTCGGTTAAAAAGATTTTCAACATGCTTTTGAAACAAAAAGAATATAGAGAAGACATCAGATTTTTGAGACATAGGAAACATCCAAGTAAAACGACTAAACGCATCGATAAAAATTATATAATATTTGTATCCTTCATTAGATAAAATATGAGAGGGTCCCCATACATCTGAGACAATTAAATCTAATGTATTTAGATAAATAGTTTTACTAGAATGAAAAGGTAACTTATGACTCCTATGTTCATGACAAGATGAACAAAACTTAATAGTGTGACTGGAAACCGGAAGTGAAAACTGAGAGACGACTTTACGAACTGTACGCATCATTGGATGTCCCAACCTAGAGTGCCAGTCTTGTAAGCTAGCACGTTCACCTATGCAAACTTTAGGAGATTTAGACAAAGCATCAAGATGATAGAGACCACCCCTCCTACTGCCACGAAGAAGAACCTTCCCGGTGAGTCGATCCTTCACAAGACAAAAATTCGGATGAAATTCAAATAAGACATTATTATCAGTAGTAAGACGAGAAACTGATAAGAGATTATGAGAGATTTGTGGTGCATAAAAAACATTACGAAGGTGTAGCTTACGATTGGGAGTACCCAAAACAGAATATCCAACTTTAGAAATTGAAATAGAAGAACCATTACCCATCTTAATTTGATCAGGACCAGTATACTCTTTTGAAAATTGAAGACGGGAAAGATCATTTGTTATATGATCTGTAGCACCATTGTCAGGAGTCCACGGAGGAGTTGGTAACAATCCAGTATGAGCGGTATATGCACGCGGTGCAGAAGCTGGTGGTTGACGACGCGGAGGACGAAATCCACGATCAAAACGATTCCAACAGTCCGGTGCTTCATGATTGGGAAGGACACAAAGCTGACAAGGAAGCTCGGACCGACTGAGTTGTGATGGAGGAGCTGAAAAACGAGAATTTTTGTAGTTATTATTCGAAAATCTGTTGGGCATGGACGAGTTGGGATGAGGTGAGTTTGCTGCATAGTTAGGCCTGGTTGACGAGTTTGCTGCATAGTTGGGCCGAGCTGAGGTTGCTTCCGAGTTGGGCCGAGCTGAGGTTGCTGCCGAGTTGGGCCTGGTGGATGAAGAGACAGTTTGAGTTGAGGCGGAATTATAGAAACGAGATGAAGCATCTCCACGGGATTGAGCAGCGATATTTGCTACAGGCTGATTATGCAGTGCTTTCTCCTGATGCTCCATACGTAACTCAAAGGTTAAGAGAAAGGTGAGAAAATCTTCCACAGTTAGAGAACTCATCGTGGTAGTTAAGGATGTAACAATAGCATCATATGAACTGTCAAGACCGGCGAGAAGACAGTGACGAAATTCTTTGTCGGTAACCGTTGTATTGGCAGCAGCAAGACTATCCACCAAGTCACGAGCATGATTGATATATTCTCGCATGGTTTTTGACCCTTTTTTAAGAGAACGAAGCTCATAGTGAAGATGATGAATTTGGGCATCAAATTTGGAAGCATATTGAGCTTCAAGAGAGTCCCAGATAGCTTTGGAAGTTGTAAGACGATGAACATGCCGAAAAACAGAAGGTGTAAGAGAGGAGAACAACCAACTTACTAGAATTTTATCTTGTTTTGTCCATGAAAGAAAATCCGGAGTAGGGGCTGCATTATCAACAGGAGGTGCTGGGCAGGGTTTCGTACCAGTAACATAACCATCTAGATCGTAACCTTGAAGATACGGCAAAAACTGAGCTCTCCATAGAGAATAGTTGTTTTCATCTAATTTAACAGTGATGATATGATGAGGTTGAGAGAATTGAACGGAGGCCATAATTGAAGATTGTGAAGAGGCAGTAGAAGACATTAAAACACCGTTGGTAGAAGAAGCAGTTGAAGGTTCGATAGACATGAATTTTGGAGGACCTAACCCTAGCTGATACCAAGACAAAGCTACTGATTTCTAGGTTTACTACTTATGTTAACTTGAAGACAAGAAAACGAACAGGAAGAGAACTTTTTTATTGAGTTTCTTGACTGAATATACAAAGGACTCAATATATATATATATATATATATATAAGACGTAAAGGTTAGAAAACAAGCTTTCCTAACTAAAACATAATTTCCTAAAATATGAATACTAACTAAATATACAAAGAATGTCATGTTTAGTTACGTTGGGTTAACAATTTTAGTACATTGTTGATTCCTCCAACGGCTGAGATTTTTTATACTGATTTTAGAACTTTCTTAAAAAAACGTATCATGAGACAAAGGAAGAAGAAACAACACTGTCATCATGTCATGTGATAAGTGTTAAAGCTGGCTTAATGTCACGTTACAATTTGTCCGAGAGTACGCCTTTACTCTTTTTGAATTTGATCAGTCAGTGTTTTACTAACTTTTTTCTTTTTGTGTTAAAGATTGTAAAGCGTTAGTCTTACTAAGTAATCCAATTGTTACACTGCCAGGCTTCAGCAGAAGTCATTGCCGCCTGGTGCACAATTGTTACTGAAAGGTCAATTAGCATGGCGTAAAATGAAACCTTCGATAGACAAGGCATGCTTCATGATCGAGTGAAGAAAGTAAGCACAAGATATCCCGACCCATGCAGCTTTTGTCCGTCGCTTTATCATGAGTAACAAATTCCCAATAATGCTCACAGGGGTAGTTGTGGAAATAGAAAGTATTCAACACGTATACTCATGCAGCTTCAAAAACGGAGACCAGACCACCATACCATACAAATCAAAGAAAATTTGAATCGTAAGCCCGCCGGCTCGAACTCAGTGGTCTTAGTCATCCCCGCTTTCCCATGCATTTCGTGTCATGTTATTATTAGCTCGATGATCTCATGGACAAGAAAAGTTGTGCATTTCAAGACCGTTTCAAATTTCAAAAACTATTCTGTCTTTTGGTTTGTAAATGTTTGCCCTAGGATACCTTTACGTTTGACTAACTCAACCATATCTCATGCAATAACTACTGTGGTCAATATATTTGATTGACTCTGTAAAATTGTATCCAAATGGTGGTTACACAGTTCTGAAAATCTGAATCAACCAAATAATTCTACTTACTCATTGTCTCTAATGTTTTTCATTCGTCGAACATGTTACCGACTCTTTATTTTTTTTTGTTCTTAAACATGATGCTGAAGCTTTTGTTGTTTTGCGTCAACGTGTAAGATTTTGAAATCTGGTGGAAGAGAAAAATGCCGCCACAAACTCCTACGAACGATTCAAAAATGGCTACACTGTTGTCGTGCATCCATGTTCTTGCATGTAGGCCGCATGTATCTGTTCGTGGGGTAAGGACTTTTTTTTTTTTTTGATCGGCCGTGGGGTAAGGACATTGCTTCGTGTATCCAACTTTTTCTTGTGAACGACGGTATTTTAATCGAACTAAGATGGTTCCTTTGAAGTTCGGGGATCGGAATCCTTCCAGTGATCTGATTTTAATAATATCTTTGCAAACTCCGTACCAAAATCCTCATGCACACGATCAGCACTAGCGATCACTAGTATTTAGTTGGATTTGGTAATGTTTTTATTTTTCAAAAAACATTTTTTAAATTTATATATGTCAATAATTTTTGAAATTATTATAAAACATATTTTTCAAATTCCTCAACTTTTAAAAGCTGGGAAGAATGAGCCTTTAAAAGCTATAAAAGCATAAGTTATGGTCTCGACTAAATTAACCCACAATTGGGGATATGGGAATTAATTGGGGGATATAGCTACGGGACAAAATAGGTATCACAATAGCAATTCTGGGTGACCCCCGATGTAATTATTTTTTTAATTCCTAATACAACCCCCACTAATTAGGATTAGTGATTAAGTATAATTAGTAAAATGTTAAGTATTTGGGGGATAAATTAGTGTGTATTTTTATTTGTGTTTGGGTGATAGTAGAAGGAGGGAAAAAAATATTTGAGAGGAATTTCTTTTTTTGAAAATGGGAAGATGATTGTGATGAGAGAATTACTGATAATAAGAGGTTGAAAAATTGATTTTTTTTTCTTTGAATCCACCATTATTGCAAATTGAAAAAGCTTGGTGCGGCATGGTATTCAACCAAAAACTCATGCCGGCAATTGTTGGAAATGTTCATAAATTGTTTGCCACGATTTTTTTCCTGGTTTTGATCTTAGAATGTTGATTTTTTTCGGTTTTGAGCAAAAGTCCGGCATGGTAATAGTTTTTTCGAGCGTGCAAGACTGTTCGCATAGTATTTTGCTTAAATACCTATGCCGGAACATAATGAAAAGTATCCAGAATGTTGATTTTTTTTTCACTTGACTACCGGCATTGATAGGAAATTATCGGGCATGCCGGTACCGTGTTCCGGGGACCTATGCCGGAAAACAATACTGGCATGGTCTTCATATCAATTGACCATGCTGTCACCAAGCTTTTTAAAGCCAGGAAAAATTCAAAATGGAAGTGACGAAGACCATGCCGGAATTGATGAAGACCATATGCCGGAACACGGTACCGGCATGGTCTTCATCAATTTGTCATGGTCATCATCACTTTCAGCATGATCTTCATCACTTCCGAATAAAAAAAAAATTCGTTTCCAAAGTGAGGTGAAGAGAATTTGATATAGAGTGGAGAGAGTTTAGAATTTGAAAGGGAATGGGGAATATTTGGGTTTCAAAGCTCTACCCCTAAATAAGATTAATAAGAAGTGGAGATGAAAATGTGGGATATGATTTTGTTTTTTGATTTTAAGTTTTTATTTTATTTTGAGGGAAGGGTATTTTAGTATATTCATAACCAAAAGTCACCCCTTAGCACACACCATGGGTTGTGGGAAGTAATTCATATCCCCCAATTAATTCCCATATCCCCCAATTGTGGGTTCTAAATTTAATGTTTGATTTATCATTTTTATCCCTATTTTATTTTATAAATGACAAAAATTATCCTTAAATTTATATAAAATCAATTTTTTATTTTATTCTTTAAACTAGCATATAATTATTTATAGAAGTTTGAATAAGTTCTCTACGGAGAATCGTACAATGCTTTAGTTGGTAACCAAGCAAATTATTTTTATATAACATTTATTTTAATTAAATAAACAATTAATTTTAGTTTGATTTTTTGTTTGAAAATTATATATATATATTAAAAAATGGTTAAGTAAAGTAATTTTTTTAACAATAATAATAATAGTGACCAGTATATTTAATATTATATATATTTATATTTAATATTATATAAATATTTATATTTATATTTATATTATATATATTTATATTTAATAATAAGAAAAATAATTATTTTTAAGCCTAATAAAATTAAGTAAATTTATTTTCAAAGGTATGTCTGTTTTTGTCATTTGCTACAACAACAATGGTTGAATTTGATATTTTACCAAACACACTTGGATAGCTTTTTAAATCAGCTTTAACTTTAATTAATTTTTTATCAAACGTCTAACTGTTTTTTCTCACAGCACAGCAACGCACAACAGAAAAGTGTTTTTACAAAAGCCGCAGCAATACCAAACTAAGCCTTAATATGGAAAGAAAGAAAGAAAATAATATATATATATATATATATATATATTATATATAATATACAGTGGAATCAATCACATATTCTTCTTTCGTTCTTTAGTTCGTTGAATCACAGTAGTGATTGATTCAATTTTTAACAAAGGTTCACCTTAGTCTCCGATTACGGGTTGGTCCCGTTTTTAACATGAATGGAGAACATACTCCTTCTTCATCATTATTTGTCCTTATTGCTTCACATGAAATAAATATTCTCTCTTCACCTACTTCTTCAAATGAAGAAGTTATGGCACGTTCTTCTCCGCGACCAACCCGTAATCGTAATCCCCCTTCTTATCTAAAAGATTTTATTTGCACAACACAAGAGTGTACATCTTCATGTGCTTATCCTATTACGAATTATATTTCTTATGATGAATTTAAACCTCATCACAAGGATTTTCTTACTCAAGTTGTCGGTCATGACTGTTGGTGCAAAAATATTCACCCCAACACTCTTCGAGATGATTAAATCTTCGTCGTTGGTTTGATTCCACCAAAAAATGTTGATAAAACTGATATTAATGTTGACTGATTGATCTCCAACTATTGATTTAACTCCACAAGAAATAGTTGATGATGGTGAGATTGATGTTGAATGGTGTGGGTACCTGCAAAAACACTCCGATGCTAAAGTCATGAGAGTTTCTTAGTAGATGTATTGTATGGAAAAGGAGTAGAATTTAGCCTTTATTTATAGGCAGAAAGTAGGTCTATCTTTAGGGTTTCCATAGTTATCTAAATAACTTCCCTTACCTGTATAAATCCAAGAAAACAACCAAATTCACAATAAAGTTTGTTATTTATCATAATTCTGATCTATCTTAATTATTATCTTGAATAATAATTATCCTCTCTCTTAGGAATTGTAACTATCTTAAATAATTATAATATCTAAACTATTCTTCCTCTTTCTGTTAGGGTTTTTGTATATATCTTAATTATTATCTTAAATAATAATTAAAATTAAAGATAATTACCCTCTTTCTGTTAGGGTTTCTATAATTATCTAAGATATTAACTATAACTACCTATAAGATAATTATCATATGGTAATACTATCCTCTTTTTATTAGGATCTTATTACCCATGGACCTTTGGGCTTCTACAATAAGCAAAAATGAATTTCCATAATAAATTCAACAGGTTTCAATAATAAACCAAGTGGGTTTCTACAATAAACCAGATTGAGCTTCCATATTAAGCCAAGTGGGTTTCTATAATAAACCGAATTGGTCTTCCATCTTAAGCCAAGTGGGCTTCCATGATAAACCAGATTGAGCTTCCATATTAAGCAAAGTGGGTTTCCATAATAAACCAGAGGGCTTCTAAAATAAGCCAAAAGGGTTTCTTTAATAAACCATATTTCACAGTTATTGAACACCTTGTGCGGGCTGCACATGCACCATTTTAATAGGGTACAAACAATGACGAACCGTCTTCTTTCACCCAAGCTATGAAATACGAACTATGGCGAGATGCTATGGCTAAGGAAATTGCAGCTTTGGAACTAAATAGAACATGGATTCTTACTCGTTTGCCTCCGGAAAATCACCCATTGGATGCAATTAGGTATATCGTATTAAATATAAATTTGATGGCAGTATCGAAAGATACAAAGCCAGATTAGTTGCGAAGGGTTATACCCAAATCGAAGGAATTGACTATCATGATACCACTACACCATTTTAAGGATATAGCAACCAGAGTAGCAATGGAAGTAGTGCTGTTGCTAAATTTTCGTTGCTAAATTCCGTTGATATATTTTCGCAACGACAAGGTGTTGTTGCGAATTTAGCAACTACAGATTTTCGGTTGCGAATAGCAACAGATTGGGTTTCATGCGTGTGGTCGGTAACACTAGGGGTTATAATTATGCCCAAGTCAAAGAATGGTCAATAGGGCTGTATTTCTTTCCACCCTTCATCAGCGGGATTTATGCCTCCTTCCTCAAGAATCTCAACCACAATTTTTTTGTTTTCTCTCTCTGAACCGATTTTTTTTTCTTCTCCAGAAAAAAATCTAGATCCCCTTCTGAAGTTCTTGCATCTTTACTCTTTTTTTTTTTCCTTTCCCCAAACCCTTTTATCTTTCTGAAGATGTAATCATCTTTTGATTCTTAAGTTTAACTGATTCAACCTCTGATCCTTTTAGGGTTGAGTATGAGAAACATAAGTCTCTGTTTGTTTTTCTCCGATTTCTATTTATTATTTCTCAACTTTTGTATGTGAATATGATGAAATTTATCTCAGCTTGAAATCGTTCCACTCGATCTCATAAGTGAATAACTTGTCTTAAGTAAAATTAGGTCAAACAAATTATAAGGAGATTTAAACAGTTTCAGGTATAATTTTTATTAAACCCTTGAAATATTTGTTTGTGTTAATTGGTTCCTTCTTCACCAAAATTTTCAGTTAGGGTTTTTAATTTCTGTATTTCGAGGTTTCTGAACTGATTTTTGAACTCACAGATACGAGGATAAACCAAGAGGGTGTTATGGTAAGTGGGTTGATCAGTTTTCTTTTGTTGATTTTTTTTTTTTGGTATAAATTTTTGGATTTATTGATTTGATTGCCGTTTGGATATTTGTAGGAAGAAGAAGAAGAGGAGGTTGAAATAACAGTGAAGATGTTTCTGCTGAGGATATGGCTGTAGAAGGTGAATAGGAATTAGGAAAAAGAAGACTAATCTCTGTTTACTTGATTTCGTAGTGTTAATTTATTCAATCAAATTAAATGATTTTGTTAAGATTTTGATGGAAAGCTATGAAATGAATGAATCCATTTCTTTTTACAATTCAGATAAGTATTATTTTGTATTGAGGCTTCATAAATGTGTATTTGTAGGTGTGAATGCACATCTAACTCGGTTATGTTCAAGGGGATTTGTTAGGTAAATAACTCAACTTAATCAATGTTGGCTTTAGTTAGTTCCTGTTACATGATTTGGCTAACCAATGATGGGATGCTAAATGATTTGGTTTACGAATCAATACTTTTTATGTTTGATACTATTCTCTGTCATTGTTTATAAGAATGTTTGATACTTTTTATGTATCTTTGGAGAGTCTGGGATTGTTTTTTAGTGGGAGTCGTAAACAAGTTAGTTCTTTTCAGCATAGACCTCTTTTTCTTTTTTCAAGTTTCATTGATTCTAGTCTCTCAGAATGTCATTGAAGTTAACTTCCCTGGCAGGAAGGAACAAGGTAACATTAGTATATCTGATTTTATGTTGTTTGTTGTTATGTTATGATTGTGGTATTAAATTTCAGTATTTGTGGTATCAAACATAAAACTTAAAATTTGAACTGATCTCAATCAAATTTGATTGTGTGGTTGGAGATTCCTCAATGTTTGCTTCCCTCAAGAATTACAGTTGATGTCATTGATGCGGGTATCACTTTTTTGTTTGTATTCATGTTTATTTTCTTCACTGGTGTCATATATGATTTACACGAATAATTTGGATTAAAATCATCACACTCCTTGTTTAAAAGTTCCACTTGAAATACCATATGTCAACACAAGGATCCTAAAAAAGGAAACTTGAAGAGTTATCATTCAAGTTTGATATTTGTGAAACCGTGGCTAAATGAGAACATGTGAGATTGTTGTTCGCATCTTATATGAACTCGTGAATGGAGTTTTTATATCGACATCTACCAAGATGTTTTTCATGAGTTTAAGAAATGGGTGGTTAATAATACTGATGTAGATTAACAAATGGTGGTTTTTCTTTTATTGTTTGTGGTTGAAATTACTCAGGTATGGAATATATCCACTATACTGAATAAGAGTTTGCGGACTCCTCGCCAAAGGAACGAAGGAAATAGTATGCATGGAAAAGAATTAATAAGGGACATAATTTTTTTTGCAAAGTGCATGTCAAACTGATGATCACTTCAAAGTTTCTACTATCTGAGACCTCTATGACAATAATTATGTGAACCTTGTAAAAATTTAAGACTATTAACACCTGACATATTTGAAAACCCTTATAAAGCAATTGTATATAAATGTAATGACACTCATCTAGCATGTTTTGTGTTAAATTTCAGCCACCATTGCAAGAATATGACCCTCCATGGAGAAACTTTCTCTTGTACTTCCTGAAAGGCTCCCACCATGTGTTCCACGTTAAGTTGGTCGATGTGCTATGATAGGCAATTCAGGAGATCTTTTGAAAAGAAAGCTTTGGAAGGAGATAGATGGTTATGATGCTATAAGAAGAGAGAATGGTGCACCAATTCAGGAGAATTGGATATTTGGATAAGGGCGATGTTCGTATTTGAGGTATGCACACATTCACCTGTCTAAGGAATTATATATAGTTTAATAGCTAGTCTATGTTAAGAACATCAATTTTTTATCCAAGTTGTTCATTGCAAAGTGGAAGCTAGCTTCCTGCTAGTGGGTTTTAGAGAGTTTTAGGAGTACTATTTTTATGATGCACCTTTTACTACTGCGCATTTTTCTACTTATGATTTCATCTTGCAGTAGATACTTGTATATTATTGATGTTGTTTTTCTTTGATTTCGAACAAAAGGGTAGTTCGTAATCATCTTGTTAATAAGTTTAGAGGGATTTGATTTCTTTGCACATGATTTGGAATTGATGATAAAGAAAAATAAGGCATACCAGCTTGTTATTTAGATTGGTCATTAAACTTGAAACTAGTGAAGTTATGGGGCATCTTGTATACGTGACATAACACTACAATTGAAATGCATTAGACCCTGGCAAAAAGTTGAAGTCCTGGTGTAAGCTTGGTATTGAGTCTATGGTGATATTATTATCTGAGTATAGTAAGTGCGAGGTTAGTTTGTCGTTTTTCAGTTTTGCAGTGGCATCCTGCTGCTGCTGCTCTGCACATGTTAGCATCAGATGATGATTCATCGCCTTCTTTAAAGGTATGGCTTAAATGTTTGAAATTAAATGCGTAAATATTATGTAATTAGGTTTAGTAATTTCGTTTAACATATTTGTACATCTTTGGAATGCAAGGAATGCAATGTCGCTAGTGAAGGAGTTTGTTGGTCACACTAGAGGTCTAGATAAGCAAGGTCCTCCTTAACTGTTAATCAAATGACCGTAATAATTGTTTTTTCTTATTTCAACATTTTTTTATTCTTATTTATGGAGTTTGTTTTTGTTTATGGAGCTTGGAGTAGTTATAAATGTCCCATCATTTTTAAGATTTCTTGATTTCTGCCGAACTTCACCGTTTTGGATTTTCCAACTATCTTCATGTTCACCCTAGCACTTGGTTTCAAACATGCATCGTCCTCATAGGCAGTAGAATTTTGCAATTTGAACTATATTAACATGTAAGTTAGGATATGACTAAGTGGAACTAAAATTTATACCTTGGTTTAAATTATGTGCATATTTCCTTAAGATACTGTGTGATGCACGCGACACATGAATGCTCTTTTTTTGTTTTGAGTTATGGGTGGCTGAATTAATTGAATGATTTGAGTTAGTCTATTTATTTATTTCACTTCATTATGCTCATTATTGTCCCTCTTTACTATCCTTCGATCCTTGTTCTGCATCTCTCAATTTTACAATGTCTTGTACCGAAGAAAGTCCCCTTTAGCTCTGGGAATATTGTATGAGGCACTTGGCTTTAGTTGTGGTCTGCAAGCACTGCCGCACTGATGCAAGGCTACTTTTTTGTGCTAAATTTTAATTGGAATACATCACATTCACATGTATACCTTTTATTTTCATCTCATCTAGATAATAAATTACTAATGATATTTATTCATCCAGGCACTCGACAACAAATACTAGCTCTGTGTGTGGTTAATGTGTATGCATTGGTACTATAAATTCTTTGAGGTTGTTATAGGAGCAGCAAAAAAACAACTATATGACACAACAAGTTGTCAATTTTTAATAACAACAATAACAAAATCCAAAACGATTTCCAACAAGGTAAACCTCAATTTCAATTTGTGTTGTCAAATTCGATTGACGAATGTTTGTTTTTGGTAGGTGTAAATGTCATGGGAGTCAAGTAGTTCCCTTATTTGTTTGGTTAGTTTTAAAGGGAACAAAATCATAAAATATTTCAGATATCAGTTTCCTTAAAATGAATTGTGATTTCTCAAAATGTTCTTGTTTGATAAAAGAATGCAACGTCTTTGTTATGAAATATAGATAGATTTATATGGACAAAGGATGTAGTTTTACATTATTTCAATGCCTTTATACAATTATATGCAGAACATGGTTGTTTATTGTTATCTGTTCTATAATTGAGCGCCTGAGAGAGACTTTTGTTACTGCAGAATGTGTATGTTTAGTTTATTCCATCTTCTCTGACAATTTGAAACCATTTTCCTCTAAGATATATGTCCAGTGATGCAACGGAACACAGAAAATGGCGTTGGGGTTCAAAAGATGTAGGGTGATGATATTATAATGTGTTGAATGCGTATAGTATCATTCGGAATTACCTGGCATGTAGACTCTAGGTTCAGGAGGTCTTAGGACACCTTTTGTCTTGTTCCTATTCTGTAATAATAGATGCAACACCAGAATGTATGCGTAAGTTTTTAAGATTAGCATATAGGTCAAATAGAAAAGGGACTTTAAGAAAAGGAAAATCTACGACTATTCGGTGGTACCAGGGCTCCAATGGCTGCGGGAATTCCAACAGTGACAGTCATGGCTGTAGTAGTTTTCCTATTCTCAATCCTTCCAAATTCCAATATAGAGGCTTGATGCTTTTCTGTCGGCCATCTGAAATTCTATATCCAATTCATAATGCAAAAGCACCATGTCCCGATTCATCATAGGACACCAGTTAATTCAGCAAGTTTTTGATAAGTGTTATAGTATAAACATCGATATTAACACCTTTGTTAACTGCTTCGCGTCAATATAGGATAATCTCTCCTCCAGGCGCAGGAAGGTTATGTTAAATGAACTCTGGCAGAAAACGGGGATTTCAGTTTGTTAATGAAGTCCCAAAAACCTGATCAGTCATGAATTAGTATGTCAGTGGCACCATCTATGAGTTACTTAAGTTAGCAGTGATACCGAGTTTTGAATAATAACTATAAATAAGGGAAATTATAAGAAAATGTCTAAATGAGATTTGACGTCGCACTTACTTGATGGTCTCTACAGTTTTGGCTGCACAAGCTCTTTCTTTGTTTATTGTGGTAGCTTCGGTATTACTAGAGGTGAAGGAGGTGTGATACCTAGGATTGCCAAGTTTATATTTTTGTTTTGCAGGTCTTTCACAAATCCACCCTTATCAAATCCCCTCCTTAATTACCTTATCTTCTTACTTTTAAGATTTTCATAGTTACCTCTTATATTCTCTGATACCGTTTCTTGGTTTGGTCTCTATGTTGTGTCAGGTAGTTGTTGATGATGCTAGACAGAGATGAAATTTGCATACTACTGGAGAGGTTAGTTTTCATAGATAATATTTTCAGTTACTTTATTATTCAACCTAGTTCGTTATGGTTTTATGGGTTTCGTATAAGTTTTTTGTTCTTTGTTTGTTTTACTGAAACTAATTTTTGGTCTGATCTTCTCTTGGGTTTCACATCACAGGTTGGTTACTACTGGAAAGAAACCCATGGTATGGCATGGAAAACTGTACCCTAGATTTTGATTTCTAGAGTTCTACTACCACTGGTAGTCTGTCGCGACCATATTACCCTGTTCTTTCAGTATTCTTTTAAACAATTAGGCTAATGGTTTCTTATTTTGTGTTCTATAATGTAATTTCAGTTTCTTGATGATGATGCTATACATAGATGAGGATTCTTATTTTTTTACTACAGCTTTGAGGTTAGTCTTAGATTGACTTTTTCATAAACATTTAATAATCTATGGACTGAATCTCTTATATCTTGATATTATTTTTTTAGTTGTGCAATGATATTCAGTCTAACGAGGAGGGGGTTTTCAATTCCAAGAGCAGCTGGTTTTACTTAATTCCTCAAGGATTTTGTAGGTAATTGCTAATTTTTCCTTTCCTTAACCAATATATGTTAGAATATTTTATGTTATAACTATGTAGTTTTGTTACTTATTCATTTTGACCAGTCTTACTTTTACTGTACTCTATCTCTTTTTTATGTAAAACCAAAATTTGGGGTTTCTTTTTTATCATCTTCTCCCTCTCTCCCACTTATTCTTCTTCTTATGTTTTGGGTTTTTACAGACTATAGATAGATAGATTGAGTTGGTGATGTTAATCTACATATGATTTGCAGAGGAAATTGGTTAAGCAAGCGGAGTCTCATGATACTTCTGGTGGGGTTAAATCTTCCTCATTTATTAGTATTTCTTTCCCTGTTTTTAAATGCTTCTGTCAGTTGACACAAACTAGGTTACCCATCCATTTATGAACATTAACATAGATCGAATATTTTATGTCAGTCGCAAAATTTTAGGTTCAGTAAGTTTACTTGTGTACATTTGTATAAATTGAAGAATTTTTTTCTTTTATAATATTATCCAGTGGTGATTCTCAACAATATAGTTTTGTATCGCCACCGTAGTTTGTATATCTGTGTGGCTGTTGAATATGGGGAACCGGGTAATTGCAGGGGGAAATGTGGGGGGAAATGAATTTTGACTAGGTCAATAAACATAGACTTGACCTTTTTTTTTGTGGTTGCAAAAAATTAGCAACATCAGTGATCTGTTGCTAAATTAGAACCAGAACCAATAAATTAAAACCAGAACCAACAGTATCTAGTTCCGGGTAAGCCCCATTGTGAATTGTCATTGCTGACCGATATTAGCAATAGAGCATATGTCGTTGCTAAAAATTGCGACACCGTGTTTAGCAACGGCAAAAGCCTGTTGTGATTCCGTTTAGCAACACCTATGGTAGGTTGTTAATACCTTAAAATGGTGTAGTGTACTTTTTCCCATGTTGTTAAACTAGTAACAGTACGTGTTTTATTATCTATTGCCGCCGTAAAAGGTTGGAGTCTTCACCAATTATATGTCAATAATGCATTTCTTCAAGGTGACCTTGATGAGGAAGTATATACATCCCTTCCACCCGGTTTTTCTGCACCCGACAAATCCCTTGTATATCTTATAAATAAATCTCTTTATGGCCTCAAGCAATCTTCCCGCCAATGGTTTGCAAAAATTTCTACGACCCTCAAAGTGGATGGATTTCAACAATCTTTGGCTGATTATTCTCTTTTTAGTTACATTCATGGTTCAGTTACCGTATTTTTTCTAGTATATGTTGATGATATTATCATTGCCGGTAATGATCAATCTTTCATTAATTCTCTCAAATCATGTCTTGAATCTCACTTTTCTATCAAAGACTTGGGAAAACTTCAATATTTCCTAGGAATTGAAGTTTCTAGTTCTCATTTTGGAATTTTTCTTTGTTAACGCAAATACGTCCTAGACATTCTACGTGATTCTGGCCTAACTGGTTGTCGTCCTTCTCCGTTCCCCATTCAACAACATCTTAAATTACTCCCTACAGATGGAAATCCTCTTTCATATCCTAGTATCTATCGACGACTCATAGGACGGCTTATTTATCTCACAATTATTCATCCAGATATCACATATGCTGTGAATTATCTTAATCAATTTATGCAAGCTCCACGCAGTGCTCACATGGATGTTGTCACACGCATTCTTCGTTACTTAAAAGGCTCTGTTGGTCGTGGATTTTTTATCTCTTCCAGTAGTTTCCTTCATCTTTAGGGATTTACTGATTCTAACTGGGCGGGTTATCCAACTACTCGGTGCTCGACCATGGATTATTTCACGATGCTTGGCAATAGCCCAATTTCTTGGAAATCCAAGAAACAACCTATTGTATCTAAGTCTTCTGCTGAAGCTGAATATCGAGCATTATCTAATTTAGCTGCTGAACTACAATAGCTATATTTTTTATTCAAATACTTCCGTATTTCGTTCTCTCAACCAATCACTATGTATTGTGATAGTCAAACATCTATTCATATAGCTGAAAATCCAGTTTTCCATGAACGTACCAAACATATTGAAGTAAACTGCCACTTTGTTTATGAGAAGATTCATTCCAAACTCATTACTACTTCTTACATTCGATCTGCCGACCAGCTCACTGACATCTTCACCAAACCACTTGGAGATGACCAATTTCGACGTTTAGTAAGCAAGTTGGGCATTCGACAACTGTCACCTCCCGCTCCAACTTGAGGGGGGGGGGTAATAATATCTTCACAGACTCCGCACCAAAATCCTCATGCACACGATCAATGCCAACAATCACTAGTCTTAATATGGAAATAAAATTGAATCAGTCACTACTGTGAGTCAACGAACTAAAGAGGGAAAGAAGAATATGTGATTGATTTCATTGTATATTATAGTTAATATAGATTATTTTCTTTAGATATATTTATAGAAATAAGTTTTAATTCTTTGTTGCAATTACAATATTGTATCGTGACTATATAAATGAAACTTCATCTTCTAGTCGATCACAACAGTGAAATAAAAAACCTTAGTGTCCATTTTATGAGATTCTTTTCAAGATTTCTCCCATAAGAAAGGTTGGGTATCAAACCCTTATAGTTCGATCATCGTATGATCTTTAATAATGGAGTTTGGGTATAAAACTAATCTATAAATAATGAATATCTTATGTATATAAAACCCAAGCTAAAAATAGATTATGTTCGATCACCGTTACATATATATATATATATATTAGAGTTTGGGTTCAATGGAAAATTAATATTTTTTTCTTTTTGAAAAAAGAAGGTTATATTAAGAAAAAAAAGTATTTACAACTCAGGAATAGGTTCAAACACTAATTACGAGTGCAAAACTGTCTCCCAATTGAAAAGAATAGACCTTACATGAATATTTCTAAAAGTAGATTTAATATTTTGTTTGGTAATCAAATTTTCATTTTTTTTTCTTGTCATAAACATGATGATCATTACATGTCTAGATGAAGTTATCTTTGAGATCTTCTCACCATTTAAGATCATTAACATGAATATAAATCTAGATCTATTATCCTTCATTTCATCTAGTTTTAGAGTTTTCAACCTAAATAAATTCACAAAGACATATCGAATTTTAATTTATATCCCTTATTTTTTGTCCCCCACCAAACACAAACCAAAACTAAAAATCGTGCCATGTAATTAAAGATACTCGGATATATATCACAAAGTTAGTATGTTTTATCAAAAGCTTTGTCCGTCGATCACATCCCTTCTTCAAAATAAAATAATGTGATACCTATTGCATTCATCGTTATTTCTTTTTCGTGATTTATTTATTATGATTTTTATTTACTTAAGGGCAAGATCCAATGACATGGTTATTATGATATTACCACGACATGATAACGACATTTTTTTTACAAAACCAAAATGGCGAAGAATTTGATTCTAATTTTTTTGGTGAATTGTTCCTCTTATAAAGCTTTCCACTCTAGCCAAGAATGAGTACATTTCGAGACGTATAAGATTACTGTCTACCATTTTTGATATCAGTCGTTAAAGATTATTGGTTGAAATTAAAATTTGTAGATGGTGAAATTTCGTATTTCGGAATATTTTCATTGTTGATAGGAATGTAGAGCTTTACAAGAGAAACATATCACCAAAAGATTAGCTTTAAGCTCATCGCCATTTGGATTTTGTAAAAATAAATTGGTGTTACCATGTCATTAGATCCTTCCCATTTTACTTATATGTTTAATCTTTTTTAGTGGGAAATATTTATTTATTTAACTAAGAAGTTGGTAAAGCTTCAGCCTCAATGATGTTACATACACGGTTTGGAAGGGTTGAAAACCACCGATCTGAAATATGTCATTTTAAAGCATATTCTGTTAAAATATGAGCAACATCATTATCATCTTGATTAACATAAGTAAAATCGATTATATAAAATAAATTTTTGAATCTTTAATTTCAAAGATGGTCATCCAAATTGACCATGGGATACGATCCGTAGACCCTTTAATACTATTGGTTCTACACCACCTTCAATAATAATAGAGTTTTAGCCTAGTTGTTGGGCAAAGTTCATAGCATGAAGTTGCACTGTACTGTTTATAGAAGATACTGTTAGAGCATTTCTTAGTCAAACTCCCAAGCGTTGCTATCTCAAGCTTGTTGTCAAGTTTAGTTGCCAAAACTATAAGTCTTGATTTATAGTCTACTTATAGCTAAGTCTCGGACTAGGATAGAAAAGTGTAGTTGATCTCTAGACTCCACGGCGTTCATTATACAAAAACGAAGAACTACTCAAGGAACTGGTGGAACTTCATCGACTAAAAGGTATGTGGAGACTTGAACTTATCTATCACTCAAAAAGTCTATCTACTCTATCTCCTATCTTGAGACAAAAGTCGTATTTCTATATAGACTTTGATTATACACATTTGCTACTTCGAGCCGAGTTTATCTCGCTTATCTATTTCTCGATATATGTGTTGGTAAGCTTTCGCTTTGGCCAAGTTCATCTTTACAAGTGACGAAAGTCATGTTGATTATTTCAATATCTTGAAAATTTCTTTGATGAAAAATAGTGTGTGAATAACCTCTATTTAACATCCTCTAAGAATGTTTCAATGGTTGAAATAAAGAGTTTAGAACATGTAACCATCTTTGGATATAATAATTTAATGTGTTTGCGCATTAGTGTATAAGTCCAAAACTGGGAACCAAATGTATGCATATTTGTGTGCGTACTAAATGGTTGATTGAGACTGGGTAAGTATGGCGGAAGTTCACGATCGTGAATTTCTGCTGAGTTTGGAAATTAAAACCAACTCAATCCAGTTACCTAAGTATGCGTACCCGTACGCATACTGGCAGAAAGTTCACATTCGTGAATTTCTGCTGAGTTTGGAAACCAAAAAAAACTCAAATCTGGTTACTTAAGTACGCATACTTAAGTGTGTTACTTTCTAAAATTGGTTTGTTCATGAACTGAAACATTTATAAATTAAGGAATGCAATTTGCAAACCGTGGATATAATGTTCATGAATCGATTCGAATCAAAACCGATTTTGCTTCTATTGTATCTTGTATACTTCTATGAGATCTAAGCAATTAAATAACTCTCTAACTAGTTCTTTTGAGTCATTTGAACTAGTTATGGTGAAGATGAATATGGTTGATACGAAAGTGCTCATATGGCTAACCATTTGGTTAACTACTGTTGAACTAACTAGGTGTACACGTTTAGGTACGGTTACACAAACCAAAATGAATGTGCATTTCATTTGTGTATAACAAGCTAAGTTTGATTAACTGTTGAAAGATATTAGCTTGAATCTAATCAGGTTTTCATCTAACGGTGAATATTGAATGCTTTTTTACCAAGGTAACTTAGATTGAAAACCCTGATTTGGAGACTATATAAAGGAGAACTCTAGAAAATGGGAAACCTAATCCCCACACCTCCTGTGTGATACTAGTTGTATAAGCTAGAGTGGATTCTCCTTTAACCTTAGGTTTCTACCGAGACCCTGTAGATTAACAACTTGAAGACTTCATTGGGATTGTGAAGCCAGATCCAACTATTTTCTTTGTAGTTGCATGATCTGATCTTGCCATTTCTAACGTGATTGAGTGCAATCGTAAGATTATCTTGAGATTAATTTATCCGATAGGAAAGATAGAAAAGTAGTCACAAACATCTTCGTCTTATCATTTGTGATTCCACAATATCTTGTTTCGCTAGTCGATTAAGATTATTGTGAGGTGATTGATAATTCTAGGTTGTTCTTCGGGAATATAAGTCCGGGTTATCGATTGGTTCATGTTCACCTTGATTTATCAAACGACGGAACAAAACTTGTAGGTATTTTCTGTGGGAGACAGATTTATCTATTCCTGTAGACTTTTCTGTGTGATACAAATTTGTTTATTAAAGTCTTCGACTTTGGGTCGTAGCAACTCTTAGTTGTGGATTAGATCAGCTAAGGGAATCAAGTACGTATTATCCTGCTGAGATCAAAGATGTAAAGAGCGCAACTATACCTTAGATCAGTGTGAGATTGATTGGGGTTCAACTACAGTCCAGACCGAAGTTAGTTTGTAGTAGGATAGTGTCTGTAGCGGCTTAATACACTGTGTGTTCAATCTGGACTAGGTCCCTAGGTTTTTCTGTATTTGCGGTTTCCTCGTTAACAAAACTTATGGTGTGTGTTTCCGCATTATATTTTGTTATATAATTAAAATATCACAGGTTGTGCGTTGAATCAATCAATTACTAAATCCGACCTTCGGTTGTTGATTGAAATTGATTGATACTTGAACATTGGTCTTTGTTACCGTTCAAGTTAATTTCTCTTGTATTCAATTAGACTCGCAGATTTATATTTGCTTGAATAAGTATTGAATCGATAAATTGAGATATAACTCTTTGATATACTTTTTATTAAGATTGAGTCTGACTGTCTAGTTGATTCTCTTAAAAGTATATTGGAGTTAGTCCATACATATTGCTAAGAGAATTATTGGGTGAGGTTGTTGTACCCACACTTTTTCAGATATTACTTGACACAAAATTACTAATGGAGTTTCTTGCAATCACTGAACATGCATGACCTATGTTAATTTATCCAAATAAGGTTATCCTCTTGATCAGAATGTGGTACTTGAACTTTAAGTATAACTTGCACTTCAAAAGGTGTGATCAAGGAATAAAAAAGAGTTTGATTCCAAGTCGGGAAAAAGTAGATCTTTACCTTGTAATCATTATTATTGCAATGACTGGGTAATAATTAAAAACTGGGCAGAGAAGGATCCCAAGGATTTTCCCACACTTGAACACATGCCTCATTACCTATAACCCAATAAACATGATTACACAAAAAAGTTTTAATAAATAACATTTCACGCCAAGTGGGAGATGCATTATACATAATAGAAACATGTCCAAAAATATCTACGTATAATAGATGCGATACAGAGGGAACATGTAAATTGACTTTTATTCCGTTGAAATAATCTACATTTGCATGTTGGTTTACTGATCCGTAAAGAGCCTTTGAACATATAATTAAAAATATGGTGACGATACACAGCCTTGTCGCAGTCTATGACCACCGAAAAAGTTACCATGTGGTCAACCATTTAAAAAAATAAAAAATAAAACCGAAAAACAAGGTGAAAAGACACTTCATTGTAAATCGTGAAGTTTCCATATAATATCAAAACAAGATAGACAGTGAATTACGAAAGACCAATCGACTCCTTTATAAGCCCATGACGTGTCTAATTTTAAAGAAAGCAAACCATTTTTTTGCTTTTAAAGGGAAAACTTCTTGGGCTATAACTAGATTGTTAGTGATCTAACGGCCTTCAACAAATGCATTTTGGTTCCATGCAACTAAATCTTTTAAGTATTCTATCTTATCAACAAATATATTCTGATTCAACAAAACGTTTTAGGAAATAATCCTTAAGAAAAGGCCACAACATCCCTAAAGGATTCTATCTTATGTGTGTCTAGTGGATTCCTGTGATGAGTAGATCTGTATGAAAAAATAACTGCATATGAAAACCTCAATATGTTTTGCGAAACTGTAGTCAACTATTTTGGCCCACATTTTTTACAACAACCAACGCAAGATGATGTCGAACGACTATTAAAAGAAAATGAGAATATGGTTTTCTCGGAATGCTGGGTAGGCTTAATTTCATGCATTGGTGTGGCATGGATGTCCTTGTGGTTGGCAAGGTCATTATATGGTCCACTACACAAACTAATTGTTATTCTAGAAGCGGTGGCTTCTTATGATTGCTGGATATGACATGTTTTTTGGGGATTTTCGGGTTCGAATAACGACATCAATATTCTGCATGAATCAACACCAATAACTTTAAAAAATTACTCCAATTGCAAATTTCTACATCAACACCAATAACTTTGACATGGGGCATGTTCTGGTGGACAAAAATTATCCAACATGGTGAACTTTAGTCCAAGCTTACACTGAGATACACGAAGACGGGGAAAACTGTAATTGAAGGTACTTTAAGAAGCATCTATGGTGTAGGAAAAATATCGAACGAGCATTTGGAATTTTGAAGAAGAAATTTCACATAATTTTTGGACCATATCGTTCATTTAAACCAATAAAAATGAATAAGGTTATGATATCCGGCAACAATTTGCATAACATGGCAATCGAGGAAAGCCGACGGGATACCAGTGGGAATAGTTACCTAGATACAAGCTTGAAGCGTGATGTAGGTCCTCGTCATGAAGTGCCCGTAAGAGAGTATAAAATGGTAAAAAAAAAATCAAACTAGAATTTTTATTTAATACGAAGGGAGGATCTCACTGCATATAATTGGGTTAGATTCGAGAAAAGAAACCCTCATCATTTTAATCACATTAGTTCTTTTAAAGTAATTTGATTTGTGTGATGAAAAATCAATTTTTGGGAAGAGAATCACAAGTATTACATTACATTTGAATTAAATAAACATTGAAATTCAAAGTAAGGATCGCATCGAATATGAAACTAAGGAATGTATTCAATTTGAAACCAATTGAATTGAAATTCAAACTAACTATTACATCGAAAATAAAATAAAATAACTAACCATTACATCCAAATTAACACAAATATCTAAACCAATATAATTTCCTCATTGATATCCTCATCTAAGGGGTCCTTCTGAACAGAATCGGTGTCAACCTCTGACGGGCATAGTCGTGCTTTCTCTGCCTGAATTCATCAAATTTAGCTTGCCATTGTTGATGGTGGATTTTCAACAAAGGTCAAATCCATAAAATCATGATACTGCATGTTTCTGATACGGCTTCAGGTATGTGACGATTCATATTTTACGAAGCCATGATGAACATGTCTTTCGAAAATCCTCCACTAGCTGAGTGTTCGATCCCTGGCATTTCATTGTGCACTCTATGTAGAATAATAGAATTAGGTGGCTCTCCTACATAATTGTTTGTTGAGAGGGACTTAACACCTTCAGGACGTCGGTGATACTCACTGTTCCCTGACTACATGAGAGCAAACCCCTCTACATAGAAGAACGATTGGGCAGTTCTCCGTAAGATTGAGAGCAACAACGCCTTCAGGACAGTGACACTCACTGATCCTGACTATGTTGAGCTACCATGTATAGACTCGGGCATTCACGTAAGATTCGAGAGCGCCCTCAGGACTAGCCGTCTCCTGACTATGCACATAGATTAATTCTGCCGTGATATTCACCACTGAATTCCCAAAATGATCTATTATTGCTCCTATTCCATGGTCGAATCCACAGACTGATTCCATGGAATGGTAATAACAATTGCTCCTATTCTATGGTCGAATCCACGGCCTGATCCCATGGAATGGCAATAACAATTGCTCCTATTCCATGATCGAATCCACGACCTAATCCCATGGAATGGCAATAACAATTGCTCATATTCCATGGTCTAATCCACGACCTGATCCCATGGAATGGAAATAACAATTTCTCTTATTCCATGGTATAATCCACGGCATGATCTCATGGAATGGCAATAACAATTGTTTCGATTCCGTGATCGAATCTACAACTTGATCTCATGGAATGGAAACAATAATTTATCTCATTACTCCGATTTCACGATCGAATTCACTGCTAATCTCATGAAATGTTAATAGATAATTTTATTACTCCGATGCTATGGTCGAATCTACGATCTCATAGAATGGTAATGCCTATTCTATTATTCCGAGTTCATGGTCGAATCCACAGCTGATCCTATGAATTGGCAATAAATAACTGCTTACTTTATTGTTTCGTTTCATGAATTATTCTGCACTGAATTTCATGAATTAGTAATAAATATTCCACCATCGGGCATCTGGACCATCCATGAGTAAGCCCCACGAAAAATGGTGTAAGTGTACTCGACAATGATGCACGACTGAGCACCCAGATGCACGAACGAGCACCCGGATGCACGAACGAGCATCCAAAAGCATGAATCGATGAGGAATCCTACGCAAAAAAGGAGAAAACAACAAATATTAATAAAATAATAATAAGGAGCGCCCAGGGGCCTGGCCCACCGGCCGGCCGGCCATGCCCTAGCCATGGCCGGTCCCCATGCTTCTTTCATTATTTTCCCTTATTTTGTTATTTTCATGAACTCATGAAAAACTCCTTGATTTTAGCAACTTTCCTTGTTTTTGCAAAATTCATGAACTCTCCATAACCTCATGGATTCATGAAAAATAATAATATTATAAAATAAGGAAAGGTGTGAGGGACCGGGAAACATGGCCGGCCGGCCATGCCATAGTCTTGGTCGGTCTCACACCTTACAATCCTTAGCCTATTATAATCATTATTCCCCAATTTCACGAAACTTCCCGGTTTCAACAAAATTCACGGATTTGTCATAACTTCATAAATTCGTGAAAAATAATAATAATATAAAATAGGGAAAAGTGTTCGGGACCGGGAAACATAGCCGGCCGGCCATGCCCAAGCCATGGCCGGTCCCATACCTCACAATCCCTAGCTTTTATAATTATTATTCCCTAAACTCATGAAACTCCTCCGTTTCAACAAAACTCATGGATTCTTCATAACATCACGGATTCATGAAAATAATATTATAAAATAGGGAAAGGAGTGCGGGACCGGGCAACATGGCCAGCCGGCCATGCCCTAGCCGTGGCCGGTCCCACACCCTGCAATCTCTAGTCTTTTATAATTATTATTTTCCTCGAATTCATGAAACTCCTTGGTTTGAGCAAAAATCATAATTTCTCAAATTTTGCACAAATCATGAAAATTCAAGAGCCAACATGGTCACGTGACTGGCTAGCCTCTCACGACAAATTTAAATATTAAAATACTATATTATTTTAATATTTACAAAATATTGATCAATTGAGCATAAATGCTCATTCCAACAAAATCAAGAATTTCAGTCAAGATGAAACTCTTCTGAAAATTCATAATATTGCTCGAACGCACATCAGAAAATACTGAAACTCTCAGTACAGAGGCACGGACACCATGGCAACATGCACATGCCCTAATGACCGACCAGGGTTATTCCTAGGGCTTTCACAAAGCCGGTCCCACATGTTTTCATAATTCTGACCTAATTTGCTGAATTGCTCGTATTGGGCCCAAACTCTCTCCAACCAACCTGGGGATTGGTCAAACGAACAACATCTAGTCTCGTGACCACCAAGAGCCGGTCCCATGCTCTATTGGTCGGTCCCATCTTTCATACCTAGGTTTCATCACCTAATGTTGAACCCAGCAGTAATTCAATAAATGATGAAACCAGCACTTAATCATCATTCGTTCACCAACTGTCCAACTGAGAACCCTGGTACACGCTCATTCGAGAAATTGGGCATCACATGGACGTCCATAGTCTCATGTGGTCGGTCCCTCCTTTTCTCATGAACTATTTTCAGCAATTCGTCAACTAATGAGCAATTCATCAAAAATTAGGGTTTTCGAACAAACGCTCAACAAATCATTATTCTGAGCAAGTTCAAACACTAATAAATTTATATTGATTCAGCAACCAGCATCTGAATAAATCATATAATATTTGGTAGTCTACTAATATTTTAATATTTTATTGATTCACGTCACCAATAAATATTTCGTCGAATTGGGCAACATTTGCTCAAATATTGATCCTATCAATATTTATCAGTAATTTGTCAAATTGAGCAATACTTGCTCAATTGCACGTCAAATTCTCAATATTCAGTAATTCGTAGAATTGAGCAATACTTGCTCAATTTCTCGAATATTGACCCAACTATCAAAATTCAATAATTTATCAGTATTTCGTCGAATCGAGCAATACTTGCTCAGTTGCTCAAATAATCCACATATATTCAGTAACTCGTCAATATTCAACAACTTGTTCAATTTACAACATTTGCTCAGACGAGCAACATTAATTATCATGAATCACTAAGCATTTGTTAAACATGCCCGATTCAATAAAACCTAGGCTCATTTCCTAATCATTCAAAAACTGACAAACTAAATACACGACTGTCATGCAGACTCCACGATTTGTGAGACATCAATCACGTCAAATTGGGGGATAACAACTAGGGTTTTGGTCTGGCGGCCTACAGCATGTGGATTCATCCATGACGAGAAACGTGCGTAAGTTGTGTCAACGGTTTAAGGAGTTAGCAAAGTAGTGGGTGCACGATCCGTCAAGTCTCCACATGACATGGAAATGACTTTACCACGATCTTCTACCTTCCCATTCTTCCACTCATGAAACCGTCACACTTATAGGAATCAAGGTGTTCACAACTCTGACAATATAAATAAGTCTTTGAATCCATGATTGAAGGACAACGAATGATCACTAGCTATCAGCAATCGTTCACACAGAATTTCTCGAGTAACTACTTTCAAGAATTTATCAATCCATCAGAACTCCACAGTTCACCAATTATTGCAGAAACCCACAATACATCTAAAATCCTTGATCATCATTTATCCCACACAACTCTCAGTTTCCCTCTTACTGATCAACCCATCTCCCTCTTTGCGACCGAATTGACTCTGGAACGACCATTGACTTGGTTTAGGCCGGAGTCCTATAGATTGATCTCTCGAATCTAAGCACTCCCTTTGCATTGCATCTGTGTGAGGTTAAGTAGTTTTCCCGGTTTGAGGAGTCTCAACAACACGCTCGAATCTTCACTTTCCTAAAAAACCAGTAAACCATTTTCCCCCATCCACATCCATAATCGAAAGTTCTTCTTTGCAATATTGAATCTATTAAAATCATACGAAATAGTCTCATAAGATAGAATGGTAAATGTCATGAGTAAATAGGATAGGTCAGTCTTCACATACCTCTTTATTGATGAATTATCACAAATGTCTTCGTTTTTTCTTCGGCTTATAGTCTTCGAGGGTCATTCAATGATGTCTAATGCTCCACTACTACACTTTAGTCCTAGTACGAGATTTGACTTTAGTAGACTAGAAATCAAGACATAGTTTTGTGCAACTAACATTGACAACAAGCTTGAGATAGAAAAACTTACGAGTACGACCGAGCGATGCCCTAACAATCTCCCACTTTGTCAATTTTAGTGGATAACAATAAATATAAATAAACTTTTCATCTTAATTTCCATAATGCTTGATTTCTTGAATCTCTATACTTCAAGTTATTTTATGGTTCTGCGTATGATCATTTCAGCACCTTTGTTGTTAAATATCCATAGAAACTTATGAGAACACTCGTTTTAGATCTTTTCTAGAATGACAAAGTCAATCCGCTCAATGTTTGTTACATCAGCATGTAGTATTTTTACCTACTCCAAAGTCCCTTTGTACCAAAAAAAAAAAGTAATACTACAGTGATATGTTCTTCCCCTTAGTCCTTATTTATCTCTTTTGCATGTAATTCACTCCCCCTTACATAATGCTCCGAAAATCCATATGTTACGGTAGAATATACTATTAAATAATTTCCCTCTTTTTGTCAACAACTCGCAAAGGTGAAAGAAAAGGGATCTTAATGAACTACACAAAAGAGCAGGGCCGGCCCTGGCACCAAGCAGACCATGCAAGGCATTAGGACACAAATGTTTGGGGGCCACATTTTGTAATGAGACACTATAGATGTTTGTTATTTGAAATGAGATGGACAGAGATACGTTTGAAACATAGTAAGTTGTTTGGTTACTATAGGCTATAGAACTTACAATAAATAGTGTACTCTTATTATAAATTGAAATGACATTAGTAATGGGTTATACTTATATTAGATAAAAGTTTTAAGTTGTCAAAACCTTGGTTAGTTTTAAAATTTAAAATGCCATTAGTAGACGAATGGGTTAATAAAAGTACTATTTTTAAGTAGTCAAATCCTTGGTTCGTAAAAATCATAGCTTAGTCATAAAAATAAAAGATTACAATCAAAATTTAGGAAAATAATATGCATTTTTTTTCTATTTGTGGGGCCACAAATTTTGGTTTGCATCGAGCTACCAAAATCTCAGGACCGGGCCTGCAAAAGAGTTATTCAGACTAAAGATAACATGCCAGCTTTTTAAGATGATTCAACTAAGTAAACTTAACATCTTCATCAATGAGAGATAAAGGTACACTGTACAGTGATATCGAATAATTTCACAGTCGCACTCCCCACAAAGATATAACTATTATGCACAAGATCAAAAATAAAATCCCTACCCCCTCCCCCCTACCCAGCCCTACCCCATATCCATCCTACAAACAACCACACATTTGATAGTATCAAGAGAATAACATGGGAAACCTTTATCTAACAATAAGAGAAGGATTTCTTGGACATTAACAAATTTACATCCCAAAATATTTTTATCTATTCTCACTTGTTACGAACAAAGAAGTTAAAAATAATGATCTTAACGTGTTTTTTTTTATTTAGAAAAAGTTACTGACAGTAATCTGAGATTAAAGGTGCCTCCTATAATTGAGGACTTTGTGATCTTCCGCCGACTATAGACAGTCGTTGGAGGTCGGGAAATATACCCTTTTTAAATGTTTGACAAAAGACTAGATCAAAGTTTTGAAGACACAAAATAAGATTGTCCATTCTCTCATTATTTCTCCAACCAGTTCTTCTGATCCCACCTTGGAGAGCTTTAGTGATGTTGATGTTGCTTCCTAATAGGTTAAAAGATTTGCATAATAGTTGGGATTCCCAGTCTAAAGCTTCTTGAACTGCTTGTAAATCTCATTCTTCCCTTCCATGATCTCTGGTTCCTTTGGCTCTCTTACCAATGATTTCCCCTAAAGTTCCTAGAATACAAACACCAATCCATGTTAAACCTGTAAGATTGTCAAAGGAAGACAACCAAGAAAAGGAAACTTTCTCACTCAGAGACTGGAAAGTAGTAACAGGTTTTATATTGACAATTGGGTTTCTGTCACTCTAAGAGAGTCTCATAGTTTCAGTCAAGTAACTTATTATTAGGTTTCCTGTTTTTTTAGGACATGGAGTTATATTTATAAAAGCCATGCCACACCTAGCCTTCCAAATGAACCAACAGATGGTGGCACACAAATCATCCCATGAACCCCACTGGGTTTAATTATTGTTAGTTGAGAACCAACTAGAGCACCACTCAGCTAAATTACTAAAACTAAAGCTGGAGTTGTCAAGGTTTAAAGAGAAGTTGGCCCAAACAACTCTGGCAAAGTTATATCTCATAAAAGAGTGTTCCCCAGTCTCAAAATGCTCTCTGCATAGAGTGCAAATCGGATCAATATAACTGACAAATCTAGCTAGATGAGCACTAAAAGGAAGAAAATTGTTTTTCATCTTCCAGATGAAGAACTGGATTCTAGGAGTAACTTTCAAATTCCAAATTTTCCTAGGTAACACATCAGTAGGCTAGGTGGTATTCTTATCAAGGAGGTTGTCCAAGGACTTACTAGTAAAGTTTCCTTGAGGGTTTTCAGTCCACCTCAAGGTGTCATCAGTATCTCTGTTTGGAGTTATAGTAAGGATTTGATTCACAATTTCCCATTAAAAAAGAGCATTTAGCACATCTAACTTCCAACCAGTATCAGACATTAGTTCATTGACCGTTTTGAGAGAAAAAAATTCTTTCCATACCCTCTAAGTTTATAGGGTTTCCTGCATTATCAGGAATCCAATTATCCTTCCAAATATGGATAGAATTTCCATTGCCAATCTTCCATATACTATAGTCTTTGAGAATCATCAAACCTTTATAGACACCTTTACAAGCCCAAGAAGAGCCATCATTGCAGATGACATGAAAAGGGTTGCAGTTAGCGAAGTATTTCCCTTTCATAGTTTTTGAAAAAATAGAGTTTGGTTGGTGGAAAAGTCTCCAACCATTTTTAGCTATAAGAGAAATATTCACCAGGTCCAGTTTCCTGAGGCCATTTCCACCTTTTTCTTTGCTCTTGCATAAACCTCTCCAGTCTTTTATGCAAAATCCCTTTTTAGGTCCAAGTTTGCCCCACCAGAAGTGTCTTATGGTGCTAGTAACCCTTTTAACAGTAGTTTTAAGAAGGATGAAAGTTGACATAGTATAAATAGGGATAGATTCTAGCACAACTTTTGCCATGAACTCTCTGCCGGGGGGAGACATGGACTCACTCTTCCAGCCCTTGAGTCTCCCATCCATTTTCTTGGCTAAGTTATCAAAACATTGAATTTTTTATTTATGGGTAAATAGTGGCCCCCTAGGTATTTATCATCTAGTCTAATTTTATTTACTTTAAGGGTATCAATTATTTCTCTCCCTAAGATATTTTGGATGTGAGGTGTGAAGAAAATTCCAGACTTGGAAAAGTTTATCATCTGGCCAGAGGTATTACCATAATCCTCCAACACAATCAAAAGATTCCTACTAATATTTGTGGTAGCTTTTGAAAAAATCAGGCAGTCATCTGCAAAAGAGCAGATGGCTTATAGAAGGGAAATTTTTGTTTATCTTAAAGCCAGCTATGAAACCTTTCTGTTCAGCATTATACAGGGTCCTAGAGAAGGATTCCATACACAAAATAAATAAGTAGGGAGACAGGGGGTTTCCCTGTCTTAAGCCTCTAGTGGGTTTAAAAGGTTTACATGGCACTCCATTCACAAGAACAGAAGAATGGCTAGTGCTAATGCATTGAGAAATAAGAGAGCACCAAGCTTCACAGAAGCCCATCCTACGCAATATGGCAATAAGAAAATACCATTCCACACGATCAAAGGCTTTTGACATATCTATTTTAGTACCCATAAAATCAGTTTTACTCTTCTTATTTTTTCCTCATAGCATGAATTATCTCATCGGCTACAAGGATATTGCCAGAGATAAGTCTCAGCTTGACAAAATCAGATTGATAAGGAGATATCAATCTTTCCAGGAAAGGCTTTATCCTATTAGCAATGACTTTAAAAATGACCCTATAGAAAATGTTGCACAAGATGATAGGCCTATAGTCTCCAGGTCATTGGGGATGAAGGACTTTAGGAATAAGAGATATGTGAGTCTGGTTTAATTTTGTAAGCATATGACCACTACTAAAAAAGGCTTTAATAGTTTCAATAACATATTTTTTAACAACAATCTAGTTTTTTTGAAAGAAACAAGCAGGAAACCCATTGATGTAGTTTTACAAGTGGTAAGAAAAGATTCGTTGCTCGGACTATTTTGAAGATTTGGTTTAAGATTAACTAAAGAAAAAAACTAAGACAAATTAAGATTTGGTTTTTGATTACCAAGGAGAGAAAATTCTAGGGTTTTAGATTCCACTACTTCTAATATTTGTAAACTCAATAATAGTTCCTTTGACAAAATACTCCTACTTTACTCAAAACAATTTTCGAACTCAATCTCATGCTTTGGAAAATATAATGTTACAAGCTCTCTTTTTTTTTATAACTTTCGTCGCTATACTAAATCCTAATCCTCCTTCACTTATAAAAGAACGATAGAAACTACCCAAAATAATTATTACGAAGCATTTAAAGAAGAGAGAATTTTTAGACAAATTAAAACACAATTTTGGAGTATTTTTGTCAAGGAAAACAATTACTAAAATTCACTCATCGAAAATAGCTTCTTCCAAAACCCTAGAAAAGAAATTTAGCTACTCATAGAATCAAAATTGAAGAGAATTTCATTAATCATTGTATTCAAAAAGATAAATATATGCTTACAACGATTTTCAGTCGCTACAGGGATTCAACAGCTAAAACTGGTCAGCTGGTTCGGTTGCTAAAGATCTGTCGCTACCAAGAAAAGAACGATATAACCCTTCTGTTGTTAATTAACGATACTGTATCTTCTGCTATTGTTTAACGATATTGTTCTGCGACTGTTTCTGGAAGTTCAATGTTCTTCGTGTTCTTGAGTTTTGCAGCAGCAGAAAACTTTCTGAAACTTGATATTTTATGATTCCTAGCTCTCAATTCTTCTCCAAAGTACCCGTATGCCGACTCTGACTTAATCCAAGGCTATATATACACCATAGAACCCTAAATTGCTTCGAGAAAATATTTTCTTTTCCTTCACGGCAAGCTACGGCTTTTTCTCTACCTCCTTGTTTTAGTTAACTACTCAATATACCAAGATTTTATTACTTGTTTGTAGTCCCAACGCGTCACACTTCCCTCTTTATTAGGAAACAGAGCCATCCTCTCCATTTTTACACGTAACTTCCATGAAAAAAATCCAAAACTTCCCGGTAATACTTCAACTTCCCTGTGTATTCGAGAACCAATTATCCAACCTAATTCACGCCATAAAAACAATCATACCAGCCCTGTTTATCTAAATCAAGTCCAGCCCAACATATTTCGGTGATTGAATCTCCACAGAGCATCTCGAAAAATCCAAATAAAACCGAGAACAACTATCTCCCATGTTTTGCTCCAACTTGATTTTATAGCCCAACCCGATTGATTAGAAGACATATACCAGGCCTATTATGCTCTAAGAGGTCCATTCCAACACAATCCAGCCATTGAATCTCTTCAGAAATTTCTCAAAACTCGAACCCTAAATCTGTACGTGAAGAGTGTAGTTTCCCGCCTTTTTCTGAAATTTGAAATTCAAATGGAGAAGATGACCTTCCCCTTATCCAACAACGGTGTCCCCTTAGTAATTAGGGGTATATTTAGTAATTCCTTTGCGTACGAATAGAAATTTGTGGGCTACAAGTAGTAATTTGGGCTGTGAATAGCAAAAACTCCTTTGGGTGAATTTATCAACTCTTTCGGGCGCCTTTAACGACTCTTCTGGGACATTCCTGGGGGTTCCTTTAACACTTTGCTTTTAGTAGTTGCTCGAGCAGCCATCTCTTACCTCTCATATCCACTTCTTTTCTTCAATATTTATACATCACTAAGGTTGTCATTCTTTTCAGACATAACTTGCATCACTAAAGCTGACATGCCTTTCAGATAGAGACGAAGAAATAAAAGTAAATAATGAGAGATAATTCGCCTCCAATAGCAGCTGCACATGAAATGACACTTTAGCCCTTTTAAGCGACGTTTCCTCTTCTTTTGCTCCAAAGTACCTAAAACTCAAAATTAAACATAAAATACATAATTTACAAGAAAACATAGTTAAGAAAGCATAAACTATAGATAAATATCAAGGTGTTTTAGACACCTATCAAATTCCCCCACACTTAGACTTTTCTAGTCCTCGAGAAAATCAAACTAAACTAATTTTTAAATACATAAAACTCCATCTCGTCGAGGATACGAACACACTTAGCACGTATAACAAGCCTTTAAACCCCTAGGTGGCCCTAGTGGCCGAGTTATAGTCTAGGGAAGGTTTACCAGAGGTGTACCTACAAAACCTTTTATTCCAAACTCTAGCTATCTCTGTGAAGAACTCAGGAACGATACTAAAGAGTCTCCTTGGTTGACATACTTTCATTGGTTACAAAAGGAAGTACCCGGATGCGAGTCATATTCATATATATAAGTGACAGAGTTCTATTCAGATAGTCGCACTATGGATATCAATAATCGGAATCACACAAATGAATATATTAAGAAGATAGATTATAGAGATATATAGTTCAAAACAATGTTGTCTAAAGGTCAACGGTGTTTCCCATATCTGTCTGTAGGTCTCCGCCAAGATGAACCTATGAATCCTAATGGATTGAGATACTGGTCTGGACTAATATCAACACAGCTTGGCATGTACAAGAGAACCAGCGGTCGATAATCCTAAATCTAGATCAACACATCTGGCATATACAAGGGAACCAGCGATTGATTTTATTGTACAACTTTTTCATTCAATTTTTCATAATATATATATATATATTATTTTATTTTTGGACTGCATGATTTTATCTTTTGGATCCAAGCGCATGCTTCTTGTCAGCAGATTACATGATAGTTCCCATGGATCCTGCGTTCCACGCTTGTTTAGGCAACGGGGACAGGGAAAACACACACATATTGCTATTCCCAAGTGTCTTTTTTTTAATCGACTTTTTTTCGTTTGGTATGATTGGTCTGGTCTATTTATTATTTAGTAACTCAATCACTCTATTCCATCCAGCATTGGTAACAATTCGATATGTTTGGCCCCACCAAATCACTTAAAGAAACATATAAATTTTCAAATAAACAAAAACAGAACGTAGTGTGATGATTCCATTCTAACACCTGAACTCTGTCTTTTTATGAATAGACTGTTATTGGGTTCCTTAACTCCTACAACCACAATATTTCCATCCACTTAGACTGGTTAGTGTCATCCTAAATTGCCACAAATTTCAAGGCTCTTAAGTTTTTATTATTATTATTTATTTATTTATTTTATTTTTATATAAATTAAAAACTAACTAAAAGTTTTTCCATCTCCCCCAAACTTAAATCTAACATTGTCCTCAATGTTACAAATTAAAGTGCAGTACCAAAAATATAAGTAACAAGAGGAATAAAGAGGTAAGTCAGAAAGATAGTACTTGGATGAAGCGTAGCAATCCTTCCATGGGAGCAAGAAAAAATAAATACAAATTCCACTAATGTACAACAAAAGGATGGGTTGCCTCCCATAAAGCGCTAAGTTTAGTATCTTCAGCCATACTTTGTTACCCATTAAATTTAATCCTAGTAGACAGGATCTCTCAGATCCGATTCTTTAATTGCATGACTGGGTAACTCCAAGAATGGTTTCGACCGTTGACCTTGAAAGTTTCTCCGTTCTTAGGATTTTCAACTTCAACTGCACCATGAGGAAAAACAATTTTGACAAAGTATGGTCTGGACCACCGAGACCTCAATTTACCAGGGAAAAGATGTAGATGAGAAATATAAAGGAAAACTTTCTGACCTGGTTCAAATTTCTTTCGAATAATCGATTTATCATGAAATATTTTTGTTTTCTCCTTGTAAATTTTCGTACTCTGGTAAGAATCATTACGAATTTCTTCTAACTCATTGAGTTGCAGTCTACGGTTATCACATGTAGTAGATAAGTCAAAGTTTAGCCGTTTAATAGCCCAATAATCTCGGTGTTCTAATTCTACAGGCAAGTGGCAGGCTTTACCAAATAAAAGTCTATACGGAGACATCCCAAGTGGAGTCTTAAAAGCGGTTCGCTAAGCCCACAATGCTTCTATTAAGCGTAAAGACCAATCCTTTCGGGTAGGGTTTACGGTCTTTTCTAAAATTTATTTAATTTGCCTATTAGATACTTCAACTTGGCCACAAGTTTATGGGTGGTAAGGTGTAGAAACCTCATGGGTAATGGAGTATTTTTTCATGAGCGCCTCGAAAGACCGGTTGCAAAAATGGGATCCTCCAACACTAATGATTGCTCTAGGCATACCAAATCGAGAGAAAATATTATCTCTAACAAACTTAATCACAACGTGGCGATCATTTATCTTGGTAGCGATTGATTCTACCCACTTAGACACATAGTCAACAGCTAATAAGATGTAAAAGTTTCCATAAGAATTGACTAAAGGACCCATAAAATCTATACCCCACACATCAAATATTTCTATTATTAGTATAGGACTAAGTGGCATCATATTACGTCGGGTCATCTTTCCTAACTTTTGACATCTATCACAACTTTTACAAAATAGGTGGGAGTCCTTAAACAGAGTTGGCTAATAAAGACCAGATTGCAAAACCTTAGCAGATATTTTCTTAGAACTAAAGTGACCCCCACAAGCTCCAGAGTGACAAAAAGTCAGAACACTGGATATTTCGTTGTCAGGAATACAACGACGGATGATCTGATCAGGGAAATATTTGAATAAGTACGGATCATCCCAAAAAAAGTATTTAACCTCAGACAAGAATTTAGTTCTATCTTGTTTAGACCAATGGTCGGGCATTTGACCAGTTACCAAATAATTGACAATGTCTGCAAACCAAGGTAACAAAGAAATGGAAAATAATTGTTCGTCAGGGAACATGTCAAGGATCGGTTTCTCATCATCTCTAGTCTCATCAAGGATACGGGATAAATGGTCAGCTACTACAATTTCGGACCCTTTCTTATCACGAATTTCTAGAGTAAATTCTTGGAACTACAATACCCATATAATCAGCCGAGGTTTGGAGTCTTTCATTGAAAGGAGATATTTGAGTGCGGCATGAACCGAATAGACTATGACCTTAGACCCTAGGAGATATGATCTAAATTTATCCAAAGCAAAAACGGTGGCTAACATTTCTTTCTTAGTGGTTGTATAGTTCAACTGGGCATCATTTAGGGTCCTACTAGCATAATAAATCACACTAGGTGCTTTATCACGTCGTTGTCCAAGGACAGCACCAACCGCATAATCGGATGCATCACACATGAGTTCAAATGGGAGGTCCCAATCGGGTGGTTGGATGATAGGGGCAACAGTCAATAATTATTTTAGCTTCTCAAAAGCTGCAACACATGCTTCATCAAACACAAAGGCAGTATCTTTAGCAAGTAGGTTCGACATGGATAAAGCAATCTTACTAAAGTCTTTTATGAAACGATGATAAAATCCAGCATGGACAAGGAAAAATCTAACATCAGTTACATTCTTAGGTGGTCTTAATTTTGAAATTAGTTCAACCCTGGCTCTACCAACTTCTATTCCCTTAGAGGACACTACATGTCCTAACATTATTCCAGATTTAACCATAAAATGACACTTTTCCCAATTAAGGACCAAGGTTTTTTCTTTACAACGTTCTAGAACTAGTGTAAGGTGGTGCAAGCATTCATCGAAAGAGGATCCAAAAACCGAAAAATGATCCATAAAGACCTCGAGAAATCGCTCGAACATATCCGAAAAGATACTTAGCATGCAACGTTGGAATGTTGCGGGTGCATTATATAACCCAAAATGCATACGCCTATAAGAAAAAGTACCAAATGTACATGTGAAGGTTGTATTCTCTTGGTCTTCCGGGGCTATATGGATTTGGTTATAACCACAATATCCATCTAGGAAGCAATAACGGCTCTTGCTAGCTAATCTTTCTAACATATGGTAAATGAATGGTAGAGTAAAGTGGTCTTTCCTAGTTGCTGAGTTCAGCTTACGGTAGTCTCTACAAAATCTCCACCCGGTGGTAACATGGGTAGGAATCAATTCATTGTTCTCATTTGCAACTACAGTAATCCCAGACTTCTTTGGGATAACCTGGACAGGACTGAACCATTTACTATCAGAGATGGGGTATATGATACCCGCATCTAACAACTTGAGCATCTCAGTGCGGACAACTTCTTTCATATTAGGATTCAAATGTCTCTGCATTTCTCTTGAGGTTTTGGCACCTTCTTCTAGGTAGATGTGGTGCATACAATCAGCAGGACATGTTTGGACTATTTACAATAAGTGGGCTAAATAACTCTTCACCAATTTACATTAAGTGGGTTAAACAATTCTACAACCCATTTACATTGAGTGGGCTAAACATCTCTTCAACCCAAGAAAGGAATTTTTTTGGTTCATGGGTTGATGTCTAAGTCTACTGGAAGCTACTAACCTAGTTTGGTTGCTTCTAAGGGCCATGTAAACATTCAAACCTTGGAAGTTACTGATCCCCAAAAATAGGAAGATTCAGTTAGAGACCAGGTATATTCAAACCTGGAAGTTGATGATTCCCAGAAAAAGGTGGGATTGGTTAAAGACCAAGTAAGTTCAAACCCTGGAGGTTACAGATCCTCAGAAAAAGGGGGGGAACAAAAGAAGACTTGGTATAATCTGGAGGTTGTAGATCCTAAAAATAAGGAAATCGGTTTTGACCATGATGAACCTGGAAATCATTTTGTCCAGATACATGGTCAAAATGTATCTAGATGGAGACTGGACTGGATACAATTCCTCCACTCCCTATAAATAGAAGAGGAATTACAACCAGAGAGGTACACATTTTTTAATTCTTTTCTCTCCACTAAAACCTGTTTAGAGCTCCTTACGCATTGAGAAATCGGAGTGTCCTTGCAGGTACCCCCTCCTTTTCCATTTATCAAGAGTGTTAGAAGTCCAAGAGCATTGGAGAGCTGAGCTTAAAATATTCTCATCATCAAGAACAAATCACGAGGAAAATTGTGAAACATCTAGACGGTCTATTATTTATTCATCAGGTATAAATCTTGAATCATTCTACGGTTAAGATTATATCATCCATTACAAATCTCGAGGAGTGTTGTAGAAACATTTTTGCTACAACATATTTTGGCGCCGACTAAGGGGAGAGAAGGATATATATTTTTTTAAAAAAATTAGATTCATGGCAGCATCTTAGGAAAATCGAAATGATGGGAATTGCAACATCGACACCAGAGTCCGAGGGAATCATAGCGATGTCGATCACCCATTTCAGGAAGGAGTTGAAACGTCACCAGAAACAACATCATCAAGATGTCCTTCTGCAAGAACTTATCCCAGGGGATAAGTAAAGGAAATCGATGGGTACGTATCTCAACTCCACCTTTAAGTGATACTGCTAATCTTAATGCATCTCCAAGGGGTGGTAACCAACCCCAAACAAATATGATAAACTCACGTCCGAACTCCCTTGACAATAGGGGACTTCGTTTGGCCTCGCGTATTGTGCAAGCGGATAGGACAGTGGAAACACTTGTGGATTTGACTCTGCGAGAAAGATTGCAAGAGTTAGAAAAAGATAACAGACTACTGAAAGCATCCCTAGAAAAGAGACCACAAACTGGTAGCACCCAACATTCGCAAAGTGTCACTTCACACCGACATGCACGACCTTCACAAGGGGGTTGGCGAGCACCTCTGGGTCAGAACGAACGCGATGGGAGACGCAGATCACCCGAAATACTCGCTACAAAGGATCGTGATCCGAATCACCGCTACGAAAGCAATCGCTTCAACGAAGAAGCTGAGTGACAATCTGGACCAAGCAATTGGAAGAACAACAGGCTCGAAATAGAGCAGTACCTCAACGATCGAATAAGAAAAGAGGACCTCGATGGGCGAAAAAGAAAGGAGCATCATGACGAAACCCGGCGCTCGAAGAAACATAAACATGAGAAAGCAAAGTCGAGGAAGAACAAGGAGTTAGTCATAAATGAACGAATACGTCGAGAAACTGAAAAAGATTCTTCACAAATGGAGGAACTCAATAAAAAAAAAAGCTAGGAGAAATGATCGAGCAGGTACTGGCTTAGAAACAATCCAGGGAAGAAAGGCTACAATTCTTAGCGATGAAAATGTCGATGGACTCACCTTTCGTCGAAGAAATAAGGCGGTTCCGCCCACCAGCAAACTTTGTGCAGCCCCAGTTCAAGGAGCTATTTGACAGGAAGAGCGGAAATCCGGTAGAACATGTCCAACAATTCCAAGCTTCAATGAGTCTGTGGGGATACAATGATGAGTTGCTATGCAGAACTTTTCCTGTAACGCTGACAGGTAAAGCTTTGACTTGATTATCATAATTAGAGTCAAACTCAATTTCAGACTTTGGGATGTTGTCAGACGCTTTTTTCGAGCAATACAAGATCAATTTGGGAAGCAAAAAAGGTAGCAGTCACCTATTTGAATTACATCAGGAAACAAATGAAAGTCTAGCAGATTTTAACCGACGATTTCGTCAAGAAGTTGGAGAAGTCGGTGCGGTCGATGCTGGGCTCATCATTGAAGCGTACAAGAATGCCTTGCCTTATGATGAATTCGGTATATTCAATTCCTTAACCGTATAACCGGTAGGGAACCTCAAAGAACTATATGCAAGAGCAGATAGCTATGCAAGGGCGGAAAAAGAAAAAAGAGAAAAGTTGTCACGGACGAAAGGGGAAGCGGAGACGCCATCCAAGGTGAGACACCATCCTGATGAAGGTTCTAAGAAGAAGGATCGCGAGAGATCAAAAGGCCGAAGTGAAGAAGAAAATGACTCTAAAAAAGGGCAAAGGAGAGATGGAGTAAAGTATCCAAGCCTAAACATTGGACTGGGAGAACTCCACAAGAAAATCAGAGATTCTCTCCCTATCCCAAGACCGCTATTCGAAGATACTAAAGGAAAAGAGATAAAAGAAAATTTTGCGCCTATCATAACGACCATGGGCATACCACAGACACTTGCCGAACTCTAGCATCTGAAGTTCAGAAAATGATCGATGAAGGAAAGCTCCAACAATACGTGAAGAAGGACCCATCACGTATCAACGTACTAAATCTACAAGAAATATTAGTAATCCATGCAAAAATCGATTCTACTTCAAGAAAGGCTCATGAGAACGTGACGCGCCTGAAGATACGACAAATACAAGAATGGAGAATCTCGAACAAGGTGGATTACGTCAACCTGATAGGCACTGAAACTCTGGAAGAAGGGAAGACCGAGATATCATTTACAAATTCTGACTTCGACGGAGTTTATCATTCACATAATGATGCGATTGTGATTATAGCCCTCATTGGAATGTACAAGGTACGACGTGTCTTGATTGAAACTGGGAGCTCAATAAGCGTCATTTTTTCTGGAGCATACTCCTCAATGAATATCAACGATGGGAAATTTAAAGTAGACGACAATCTGATTGTCTGGTTCAGTGGTGAAACTATGACTACAATTGGAAGGGTAAAATTTCCAACCACTGTAGGAGGAAAAACGGTCATGCAATACTTCTCGCTGCTTGATTGTCGTGCGCCTTATAATGTTATACTCGGTCATGATTGGATCAATTCCATGGAGGTAATAACTTCTACAGTACATCAATGTTTAAAATTTGTCACACCAGCTGGGGTAATGAAGGTCAGAAGCAATCAGGTGGCATCTCACAAGTGTCATGAAAGCGCAATGGAGGAATACCGGAAGTCAGAAGTAAAGGGTTGTGAGATACTCCAAGTCGAGAAGAAGTTATAGAAACAAAAGCGTTTCCTTCTCACCTATCAGGAGAAAGGGAAAGAAGGGTCACCGACGATCGAAAGGCTGATAGAGGTACAAATCGGAGATCAAGAAGAGCATACTACCTACATTGGATCAGAGCTGCCAGAAGATGAACGTGAAAATATGATTTCTCTTTTAAAAGAGAACAAAGATGTATTCGCTTGGAACTTGAAGGACATGCCAGGAATCGACCCCACCATTGCCTGTCACCGACTAGATATCCGAGATAATTATAAACCAGTGAGGCAAAAACCACGCAAGATGGATCCGAAACGTAAAGCGAAGTTTGCAGAGGAAAAAGAAAGGATGCTAGAAGCAGGCATCATCAGGCCAGTGTGGTACCCGAAATGGCTATAAAATATTGTTGCAGTACCAAAGAAGAACGGTAAAATAAGAGTGTGTATTGATTTAACGAAGTTGAATAAAGCATGTCCAAGTTATCCTTACCCGTTGCCCAAAATCCACGATTTGGTCGATGCTACATCTGGATATGAGCGGTTGTCTTTTATGGATGGATATTATGGTTATAATAAGATACCATTATATAAAGATGATCAAGAACACACGGCATTCATTACCGATAAAGGAGTCTACTACTATGTTGTTATGCCATTTGGTCTGAAGAATGCTGGAGCAACCTACCAGCATCTGGTGAACGAAATATTCAAGGATATGATAGGCAAGACTATGGAAGTATACATCGATGATATGGTGGTAAAGTCTGAACAAAAGTTATCCCATCTCCTAGACCTCAAGAAAACATTCGAGCGTCTGAGGCAGTATGGAATGAAACTGAACCTAGCTAAGTGCTCATTTAGGCTCACATTTGGGAAGTTTCTTGGTTACATGATGACACATAGGGGAATTGAGGCAAACCCAGAGCAGATCAGGGCGATACTCGATATGTCATCACCAAAAAATAAGAAAGAAGTGCAAAAGCTTACGGGAAGGTTGGCTGCTCTCAATCGATTTATATCTCGAGCTTCGGATAAGTTCAAGCCATTTTTCCATATCTTAAAGAAGGCGGAAAGTTTTGGATGGAACGAATATTGTGAGCGTGATTTTAATGAAATCAAAAGGTATTTAACTTCACCTCCAGTCCTTTCAAATCCAAGAACGGGTTAAACCATTTATATATACCTTGCTGCAAGTGATTACGCAGTAAGTGCGGTTTTATTCGTACGAGAAACTTATGAGAAACCTGTCTACTTTGTTAGTAAATCCCTAACGGAGGAGGAGACAAGGTACTCAAAGATTGAGAAGATAGCACTGGCATTAGTACACGCAGCAAAACGTCTGAAACCTTATTTCGGTGGAGGACGACAGATTGTGGTATACACGGAATACCCATTAAGAAAAGTGCTTGCTGAAGCAGATGATTCAAGCAGGCTTGCTACGTGGGAAACCTACCTCGGTGCATACGGGATCACCTATGATCCAAGAACAGCCGAGAAAGGGCACGCACTAGCATCATTAATGGCGGATTTTCCTGTAGATCATATTCCCTTATCCGAGTCAATCATCGACGATGAAATCCTACAAGAAGTAGAAGGAAATCCGATTCCTCTGCCATGGGAGTATTCTAAAGAAGTCAAAACGTTCTCGAATGAGAGAGATGTACCGACTAATTTCGTGGATCCATCAAAGTTACCAGAAGACGGAGAAAGACTATGGAAGTTATATACCGATGGGTCCACAAACACTAACGGAGCTAGCATTGGATGTTTATTGAACTCTCTAGACGGGTTGCAGATGAAAAAGGATATCCGGTTAGGATTCTCAGCCTCCAACAATCAAGACGAGTACGAAGCAGCGATATCCGGCTTAAAAACTGCATTGCACCTGGGGGCGCGAAGAGTGAAACTGACAACCGATTCAATGATAGTGGAAAATAAATTTACTGGGTCATTGTTTGTGGGAGAAAACTACTTCTGCAGGTTTAGGTAATTTTGGGTGTGTGTGGATGAGAAGTTAATTTAAACCTTCAACAAATGTTCTGCACGATGAGCACTTTTGATTCGAGAGATAATCTGTACAATTCTGGCCTAAACCGAAGACACGGCCGTTCCATATTTGTTTCGGTCACAGGTGAAGGATGTGAGGTTGATCTTAGGGAGGGAAGCGAAGAAGGTGTTTAGAGTATGAGGTGAAGGCTATTTGATGACTTGTTAACAGAAGGTTGAGCAGGCTAGCAAATGTTGCAGGCAGGCTCTGGGTGTTGAATACGATGGTATTAACACTCGGTTTTTCTGTGTTGTTGGAAATGGGGAGGAGAACCTATTTATAAAAGTCGATAAGCCTTCATCATGTCTCTCATGGGAAAGTGGAGGAAGTGGAGTTGTGTGTTAGTGTCACATGGTTGCTTGCCCACTTCTCCTATCATCGCTAACCGCCCATGTTTCCCTGACACGATCTTGTGATGGCGTGTTGCACGCTGTAAACCGCCAAACCAATACCCCAGTTTGTATCCCCCAGTTGTGACGTGATTAACGTCTCGAGTGAGTCGTGGGACCCACATAAGGTAGCAAACGGTGCTAGGTAAAATAATTAAGTTGTTTCTAGGCGCATATTGTATGCATGCGGTGCATTAAATATGCTTAACATACTTGAAGCCTACACAACCTTGATGAAAAGATTGCAAGTTGAAGTGACTCAACTAGCTATGTTCAGGAGTTGTTCGGAGGTCGCATGAGCGGGACCCACCTTGGACGGTTATGCCATGGGGAAGTGTGGAGGATGGCGATCACGGTGATACCTTGTTTGCCACCTAACTCCCTTCCTAGGCTATTCATCCAAGCATGCGAACTTGGACGGACGAGATTGATGGAGGAATAACCGCTGGATTAGGGTTTGGAAGGCTTGAGAGCTTCCTCTTTCACCCTAACGGTTTTATGCCTTAGGAGGCATGCATGGGGTGGCCGATTATCCCTGCATGTAGGTGGGACGCCACTCTACACGTCCACGCCAGCTGGAAGTCAATCGGAGCAATCTGGGTCGCCCGTTCTAGCCTGCGATGACGGATGGCCGAGATTAGAAGGGATCTCACATGCTGCTTTTGGGCACAAATTTCGAGATGGCTGGTCTGCAACCGACCGTGGACGATTGGATGGCCGTGTAGCTGGTCCCATGGTGAGTACACAGGCGTCGTCGGCCAGCAGTTGTGCTTCGAAATCGTTAGTGCGCGCATGCCCAAAGTTGCTTGGTCGCAACCTGTAAGCAAACCCTAATTTTAGGGTTTGTGAGCCGCAGCTTCATGCTAGCGCATCTCGACGCCCATGGCTCCTATGGTGAAGCCGTTTACACCATTAGGAAGGTAGACCGGAGGTGAGCATGTGCGTGCACGCTACTCGGTCCCGCGCGTGATCTAGGCCGTCCAACCATGCCTGCGAAGTTGGAAGGATGAGGTCTATTTTTGAGTTTGTTTTCAGCAGGTGAGACTAACATGGGTAGTCTTGCATGCGTTCAACGAGGCTAATATAACCCGCCATCAGGTAGCCTACGGGTGTTTGCATGTCGAACACAAGGCTTTGAGTAGGGAATTAATTGTAATGCTGCAAATCTACAGAAAATCGGGATGGTTGCTACATGCTCCGCTCTGGGTAGGTTTTAATTCTCAGGGATGGTTGCACATGCTCCAATGAATTAATATGGTGAGAATATTCACCGTATGAAGGCTTTATCCCTTGCATGACGTCAGCTTAGAATTTGTCTTTTATAATTTTATCCCTGAATAGAATTCCACCATCAACATTAAGTCCCCTTCCTAGCATGCAATGGTTACACTATTGTAGGGTAGGCATGAGATGGTTACAATTTGCACACAAAAATAACTAAAGCCAGAGTAAATACATGTTTACCGCGTGGGAGAAGGTATGTCATGTGTGTTAAATGCCTTGGAGCCGGTTGAGTTGATCCTTCCAATGGTAAAGCTCGGCTGGGGAAATACAGCTTGGTGGGTCGATCCACCTTGGCCTTCCTCTTTCTGTGTGCCTTCTCATATGCCTAGCAAGCACTATGCATTCGATAAACATTGTTTATCACAATCCCGACTTAACAGCCTCAGAAAGCGGCAAAGGTGGACTTCTTTTATCCTGGGGATCTTGTTGAATCGTGAAGCATATAAAGAAGTTTTCATGTATTCTTCTAGGCGATCGTCTTATTCAACATCTCAGGTATTGCTCCACACGTTGATTTCTTAATCGATTGGCGATAGTTGTGATTAGAATACTTTTTATGTGCATCCGTAACTTATCTTCCTCCCTTTTTTTTTTGCAGTACATCATGAAAGGAGTAGGTGATGATCACTCTGCAGCTTCTTCAGAAAAAAGTTTTGAAGTTGATAAACCAGAAGCTAACGCACATGAGGAGGTGATGGCTAAAATTGATTCGCCACTTCGTGAAGTCGGCCATGCCGTACAGGAAATGTCTGTCTCGCATTTAACCATTGTCAGGGGGCGGCTCCATGCTCTTTCAGTTGCAATCGATATGGAGGAGAAACAAAGACATGAAGAAGCATTGCGAGCGAAGTGGAAACGCGAGGCGTCACAAGCACCAGTAAGCTCGAGAGATGAAAGGTTTGCGGCTCGGTTAAAGAGATGGAGGGTTGAACACGAACGTTCTGCGGGTGATGGGAAGTGTGATTACCCAATACGTGGTGGTGTGATAATCCTTGACCTTGATATTGATGAGACTGAAAGTCCGAAATTGATTGGCATGATTTCCAAGGTTGCAATGGATTCTGTAGAAGGTGCAGAAGATACGCATGTTGAAGATGTTGAGGCGGTATCTGTTGTGCCCGAAGAAGAAGTTGAGGCGTCTCTGGAGAAAGCGGCACAAGATGTGGATCCCAACAGTGATGAAGACGCAACCAGCAATTGAGTTTCCCTGTTATTCTTCTTTGTAGTTTTTTTTTTATACTCAGTGGCGGCTGAGTTTGAAGTTTTCTTCTTTGCTTGCTTGTCTTGAACAAAGTTTTATTCAATGTTGCTTTCGAAACATGCATATTTTTTCTGCTTGGGCCCCCTGACGTGAGTCTGGCTCTGTTGAAGTAGATCATGTAGGATACCTTCCTCCTCCCCTTTTTACATGTTTTATTCCTCCCATATTACCAGGCTAGTATGAAGATTTGGTATGAGGGCTTAGGGTTTTCTTTATGGGTAATGGTGGTTTGAAGGTGACTCATAAGTTTGTGTGATTTTATGAGAAATTATAAAAGGAATGAAATCTTGATTACTTGAAGAAATATTGAAACCCTAATAAGTATGAAGGCAAGCGGTGCCATCATTTTGAAGGAATTACAAATATTGTGAAAAGGAAAATTGTTGGAGGAATCCCCCCGGGGGGATTAGAGAGGTGATGTCGTGTCTTCAAGTGAGGTAGGGCTTGAGCCATCGTGAGTGAACAACCACACCTTCGAGTTTGTATGCATTGATGATCTTGCAGTAACCGCCCAAGATAACATCTGCCACTAAGAATACTTCTTCTTCCTTTGCAGGCATATCAGGCTGGGCAGTTATTTTTACTGCCATGTTTCCAACTTGGAACGTGGTTACCTTTGCTACCATATCTCCGATTTGAAACGGATTTGTACTTGGTATAACAGCTTGCTTCTAACACGTGTCGTTCTTGACTGCTTCTAAACTTTTGGTGAAGCACTTAAAGGGGCCAACACTCCATTCACATCTCTTGGTGGTGGCCCGCCTGTCAGGTGAAACAATCCCCTGTGGTCAAACAGGATAATCATCCACTACTTGCAAAGAGGGTTGTTCAATGAGACTTACTTGGGCTCGGAATCTCTTGACGTAGGACGAAGGGATTTCACCAGGGAGTTTCGTTATGCTTGTGAGTTGTTGGTATGGAGGCAACAGGCAGTCTTCGAGTCTCCAAGGTTTGTTGGAAATCATCGGAGCTGGATTGTTGGAGATTCTTCCAAGTACTGAGATTGGTAAGGAATGCGCCTTGTGTACCCACGGGCGCCCCAGAATCATGTCGTAATCTGGATGTTCCTTGATTATATGGAATCTGGCTTGTGTTGGAGTGTTACCGATATCGACATCAAGGTCAATGTATCCGTAGACATCCACAAACTCTCCTGCTGGGCTCTTGATCACAGTCGGACCACGGGTAGCCTCCTACTTTGAGATTTTCGCAGTTTGCAGGGTCTTGATAGTAACGATGTCGAATTCAGAAGATGTATCGATTAATGTGCTATCGAACTTGACATCTTTCAAATGGGCGACGGTCAAAAGTCCCAAGTTTCCTTTGTTGGCGCTATCTTCCAAGGAGGCCTGAGATGCTGGAACAACTTCTTTTTCTGGGTACAAGCGCCTTCCTGACACAATACGTTTGAGGGCCATGAATATATCTTGACGTTGTACCTTGGAAAGGTACAAGATTTCACACAGGTGTTCCATCATGGATTGTGCAGTCTTTGCATTTAGAGTCTCCAGAGATCATGCAACTTCAGACATGAAGAGGGTCTCTGTGAACTCCTTCATTTCCCAATTGAAGATCTCCTGCTGCTATCTTTTCCCTGAAGATTTCTTTCAACTTGTTGCAATCCTTAGTTGGGTGGTAGACAAACCTATGATAACGGCAGTACTTAGGGTCTGCCATGTCTTTCTCAGTTGGTGGACGTCTGATAGGAGGTAGCTTGATAGCATCATCCTGAATCCATGCCTCTAAGAGTTCCATTACTTCATTTATCAGAAACAGGAAGCCTGTGTCTTCGGTGCTCTGCGCAGGATCTTTGCCTGTTTCCTTTCGAGGCGAAGCTTTATGCGTTTGAGCCGCACGCTTGGGTAGTTGTTCTGCCGCCGCTGGAGCTTTTCTCTTTCCGCCTTCGCTTACTACACTGACATAAGGGCCATTATTATACTGCTTGTTGATGAGGCACCTGTTTCCCCGATTATCTCGTGAATCGTCGCTCCGAACGATCCTGGTTCTTTCCAATAATTCTTTGGCGGTAGTGGCTAAACGTTTGGCTGCTTCATGGAGCTCTGAGAACGTCTGGAATCCCAAGTTTTCCAGCAGGGCGCGATATATGGGTATCATTCCGTTGATGTATAATTCCACCAGTTTTCATTCTGTAACATTTGGTTCATGGCAGTCCAACGCTTGTGTTCTGAACCTTTTGACAAAATCATTTGGATGTTCGTAGTTCCGTTGGTAGATTCTCCCCAGGTCTGAGAAAGTAACTTGCTCAGATACAAAGAAGTACTTCTTGTAAAATGCGCTGACCATCTCACTCCAATTGGATATGTTGTCGGGTGCGATGTTGTTGTACCACGTATAGGCTCTCCCCGTAAGTGATTTGGAGAATTCCTTCAGGCGGAGAACGTGATTTTATTCGTGTTCTCCTAAGGATTCTAAATATCGAGAGACGTGTTCACGAGCATTACCGGTACCATCGTAAAGGGTGAATTGATGGGAGGTGTATCACTTGGGAATATGAATCCGCTGCATGTCTTGTGGATATGGAGTCTGGTGTCGATGCGCGTCCATCGGATTTTCTTTGCCACGATTTTGGAGGAGTCTCTCCAGATCTTCACGTGTAATAAAGTTGAATGATCGGCTCCTTTTCCTGAGACGCTCCTGGTCCCTTTCTCTTGTGTGGTCATCAGCATAAGACTCTTCGTTCAGGTAGGATTGCGTAACTGAGGCACCTGCTCCAGGTGTACTGAACGTATTTCTTGTTGGCCCTTGGGGCTGTCTCGACTCTTGCGGTAATCGATCGGTTAATGTTTTAAGGAAGGTGAGTACCTCCTTCTGAGTGGTTTGCATGTCTTCCTGAGCTTTAGCGAGGGTTTCTTGTCTCTCCATCAAGTTCACCATGTTGATAGGAGGTTGTCCTCCTTTGGGTCCTCCAGATCCTCGTCCTGAAGGGGGAGTAGCAGTCGTTCTGGTGACGGACGGAGGTGTCATGCTTGAGGAAATACCTGGATTTGAAGCCGCTCTAGCTCTTATAATGGGAGGTGTCACACCTACTGGAATGTCCACTCCTGCTCTGCTGGTACTGGTGGTACTGATGGTAGAAGACGCAACTCCACGGGACATGTTGGTTGTACTGGCGGGTTGTTTAGTGACACCAGTAATTGGGATATCAGCGCTAGAAGTGCTGTCGGCGCTACCTCCCTCGGGATTTATTGCTGATCCAGATCTAAGATCCACCATTCTTGAAAATTGAAATGGTATTGAAGAGATCGACTTCACAACCGATAGATTAACCTCCCACTGTGGTCGCCAATTGTTTGTGGGAGAAAACTACTTCTGCAGGTTTAGGTAATTTTGGGTGTGTGTGGATGAGAAGTGAATTTAAACCTTCAACAAATGTGTTGCACGATGAGCTCTTTTGATTCGAGAGATAATCTGTACAATTCTGGCCTAAACCGAAGACACGGCCGTTCCAGATTTGTTTCGGTCACAGGTGAAAGATGTGAGGTTGATCTTAGGGAGGGAAGTGAAGAAGGTGTTGAGAGTATGAAGGTGAAGGCTATTTGATGACTTGTTAACAGAAGGTTGAGCATGCTAGAAAATGTTGCAGGCAGGCTCTGGGTGTTGAATACGATGGTATTAACACTCTGTTTTTCTGTGTTGTTGGAAATAGGGAGGATAACCTATTTATACAAGTCGATAAGCCTTCATCACGTCTCTCGTGGGAAAGTGGAGGAAGTGGAGTGATGGAGGAAGTGGATTTGTGTGTTAGTGTCACACGGTTGCCTGCCCACTTCTCCTACCATCGCTAACCGCCCATGTTTCCCTGACACGATCTTGTGATGGCGTGCTGCACGCTGCATGCTGTAAACCGCCAGACCAATACCCCAGTTTGTATCCCCCAGTTGTGACGTGATTAACGTCTCGAGTGAGTCGTGGGACCCACATAAGGTAACAAACGGTGCTAGGTAAAATAATTAAGTTGTTTGTAGGCGCATATTGTATGCATGCGGTGCATTAAATATGCTTAACATACTTGAAGCCTACACAACCTTGATGAAAAGATTGCAAGTTGAAGTGACTCAACTAGCTATGTTCAGGCGTTGTTCGGAGGTCGCATGAGCGGGACCCACCTTGGCCGGTTATGCCATGGGGAAGTGTGGATGATGGCGATCACGGTGATACCTTTTTTTCCACCTAACTCCCTTCCTAGGCTATTCATCCAAGCATGCGAACTTGGATGGACGAGATTGATGGAGGAATAACCGTTGGATTAGGGTTTGGAAGGCTTTCGAGATTCCTCTTTCACCCTAACGGTTTTATGCCTTGGGAGGCGTGCATGGAGTGGTTGATTGTCCCTGCATGTAGGTGGGACGCCACTCTACACGTCCACGCCAGATGGAAGTCAATCGGAGCAATCTGGGTCGCCCGTTCTATCGTGCGATGATGGATGGCCGAGATTAGAAGGGATCTCTCATGCTGCCTTTGGGCACGAATTTCGAGATGGCTGGTATACAACCGACCGTGGACAATTGGATGGCCGTGTATCCGGTCCCATGGTGAGTACATAGGCGTCGTCGGCCAGCAGTTGTGCTTCGAAATCGTTAGTGCGCGCATGCCCAAAGTTGCTTGGTCACAACCTGTAAGCAAACCCTAATTTTAGGGTTTATGAGCCGCAGCTTCATGCTAGCGCTTCTCGATGCCCATGGCTCCTATGGTGAGTCTATTTGCACCATTAGGAAGGTATACTGGCAGTGTGCATGTGCGTGCGCGCTACTCGGTCCCGCGCGTGATCTAGGCCGTCCATCTAGGCCGTCCAACCATGCCTGCGAAGTTGGACGGATGAGGTCTATTTTTGAGTTTGTTTTCAGCAGGTGAGACTAACATGGGTAGTCTTGCATGCGTTCAACGGGGCTAATATAACCCGCCGTCAGGTAGCCTACGGGTGTTTGCATGTCGAACACAAGGCTTTGAGTAGGGCATTAATTGTAATGCTGCAAACCTACAGAAAATCGGGATGGTTGCTACATGCTCCGCTCTGGGTAGGTTTTAATTCTCAGGGATGGTTGCACATGCTCCAATGAATTAATATGGTGAGAATATTCACCGTATGAAGGCTTTATCCCTTGCAGGACGTCAGCTTAGAATTTGTCTTTTACAATTTTAGCCCTGAATAGAATTCCACCATCAACAGTCATATAAAGCGAAGAATGAAAAATTGGCATCTTATCTCGAGTATATAACTGAATTAGCCAAGAAGTTCGACGTTTTCAGCATCGAGCAAAAACCGAGGGTGCAGAATAGGCATGCAGATGCACTTGCATACCTATCATCAGCTGTGGAGACTGATACCACAAGGCATATCGTTGTCGAATTCTAGGAATTTCCAAGCATTCAGGAAGACTCTTTTGCAACAAATCTTATATACAACAATGAAGTTGGTGAATCTATGCAAGGAAATTCACCGGAAGAAGGAGAGAGTGATCCCATAGATATCGAAGATTGGAGAGTGATCCCATGGATATCGAAGAATTCCAGGAATTTACAATCTCAAGAACTTCCAGAAGATAAATATCAAGCTGGGAAAATATCAAAAAAATGCATGGAGGTACATATTGATCGAAGGTGAACTTTACAAAAAACCAATTGCAATGGAGCCATATTTGCGTTGTGTGACTCCAGATGTAGGGAGACAGTTAATGGCCGAAGCACACGAGGGATGCTGCGGGAATCATTCAAGTGGGGGGAGCTTAGCACACAAACTCTTATCTCAGGGGTAATTTTGGCCTTACATGCAAAGGGACGCAAAGGAATATGCCAATAAATGCGTGCCATGTCAACTGCACAGCCCCCTTCTAAAAAAGTCCAGAAAATGAGTTGCACCCCGTTATGAGCCCTTGGACCTTTAGTACGTGGGGATTGGACATCGTAGGTCCATTTCCTACTGCACCTGGGGGCGTCAAGTATTTGTTGGTGGCAACTGATTATTTTACCAAATGGGTAGAAGCGGTAGCTTTGGTACGAACTGAAGCAGTACATGTCCAAAAATTTATTTGGGAAAACATAATATGCAGGTTTGGCATACCAGCTACCATCATATCTGAAAACGGGAAGCAGTTCGATTCAGAAACGATCAAGTATCTCTGTGAAGGATTGCAGATCAGGCACAATTTCTCCACTCCATATTATGCGCAAAGTAATGGACAAGCTGAAGCAACCAATTGGGTGATCCTGGACAACCTTAAACGAACTCTGGATAAAGCTAAAGAGAGATGGACAGAATTCTTACCCGGGGTCTTGTGGGCATATTGAACAACACCAAGGAGGTCAACCGGATTTGCACCGTTTACATTAGCTTACGGAGTGGAAGCCGTGGCTCCAGTGGAATTACTCGTTCCAACAACAAAGACTCTAGCCGAACGTTCATGCCAGAACTCGGAGATCCTATCAAGGGATAAGGAACTTCTCGAAGATGTTCGAGAAGAAGCATCTAGAAGGTTAGCCATATATCAACAGTCCATGAAGTTTCAATACAATAAGAAAGTTCGAGAACGGGTATTTCAGTCAGGAGAACAGGTGTTACGCAAGACCAAGCCTAGCACACTTGATCCCAACTGTGGAAAGTTGAATTCTAATTGGGAGGGTCCCTACCTCATTGATAGGCCTGCTGGCGGTGGAGCATACTGGCTTAAAAAATTCAATGGCCACATAGAGCCAAAACCATGGAATTCTTTCAATTTGAAAAAATTCTATCATTAATGTAATAACCATTTCCTTATAATAAACGATTTTTATCTACGCTAAAAGATCAGACTAATATGGATGGATATCTATGACGAGAAGGTCGGAGTACGGCGATGATAATATGACGTTCATATTCTCTAATTAAAGAAGGCACGTCTCATCAGGTAAACCGAAACGATTGCTTAATTTTTTTGCAATATTCGTATTTCATAGTCCAATAACCAAATAATAATTCACACACAAGTGAAAATTCATAAACAAATGCATGATGCACACACTTCGGGATTAGCCAGAGTTTTTTAGTAATAACACTCGCATAGCTAAGATCGAACATAGAACTTCGGGCATACTATCCAGAGATGTTAAATAATCAGTAACTCTCGCACATCTAGCACCGATCCCAACTTGGCTTTGATTAGAGGAAATATTTTTTTAAAAGAAAATATATATATATTCCTTGCACGATCTTAATCAATACTTGCGCAAATTTGCGAGCAATCTAAATCGGTTTAGCGCAGGCTCAAGAATAGCAAGAACCTTGTTCCATGGGAAATGGAATCCCATCTCAGGGCAATGAGAACCAAAAATCACTTGGCTTTGATTAGAGGGAATAATTCAAGAAATGTCCCTTGCACGGTCTTAGTCATTACTTACGCAAATTGGCGAGAAAGTTGAACCAAAACCGATTCAGCATGGTCTCAAAAATAGTAAGGACCTTGTTCCATGGGCAATGGAACCCCGCCTCAGGGTAACGAGAATATAAAATATATATATATATATATATATATATATATATATATATATAACTTGAATCTTGGCATTATGGAGATACGCCTGCAACTCCGACAGCATAGCTCGGGGGCGTGAAGATAATAATGTTGAAATAGTTCATCCAAAATATTTTTCTTAATCCACCAACAAGTTGGGAATTAAGAGGGGGCGGTGTTTGGACCATTTACAATAAGTGGTCTAAACAACTCTTCACCCATTTACATTAAGTGGGTTAAAAAATTCTACAACCCATTTACATTGAGCGGGATAAACATCTCTTCATCCCAAGAAAGGAATTTGTTTGGTTCATGGGTTGATGTCTAAGTCCACTGGAAGCTACTAACCTAGTTTGGTTGCTTCTAAGGTCCATGTAAACATTCAAACCTTGGAAGTTACTGATCCCAAAAAATAGGAGGAGTCAGTTAGAGACCAGGTATATTCAAACCTGGAAGTTGATGATTCCCAGAAAAAGGTGGGATTGGTTAAAGACCAAGTAAGTTCAAACCCTGGAGGTTACAGATCCTCATAAAAAGGGGGGAACAGAAGAAGACTTGGTATAATCTGGAGGTTGTAGATCCTAAAAATAAGGAAATCGGTTTTGACCATGATGAACCTGGAAATCATTTTGTCCAGATACATGGTCAAAATGTATCTAGATGGAGACTGGACTGGATACAATTCCTCCACTCCCTATAAATAGAAAAGGAATTACAACCAGAGAGGTACACATTTTCTAATCCTTTTCTCTCCACTAAAACCTGTTTAGAGCTCCTTACTCATTGAGGCATCGGAGTGTCCTTGCAGGTACCCCCCTCCTTTTCCATTTATCAAGATTGTTAGAAGTCCAAGAGCATTGGAGAGATGAGATTAAAATATTCTCATCGTCAAGAACAAATCACGAGGAAAATTGTGAAACATCTAGACGGTCTATTATTTATTCATCAGGTATAAATCTTGACTCATTCTACGGTTAAGATTATATCATCCCGTACAAATCTCGAGGAGTGTTGTAGAAACATTTTTTCTACAACACTAATTCCTTTCAAATATGCTATAGTCCACCCTATTACAGCCTTACACTCTCTAAGAACACTAACTAGTCTACTTTCCTGATCAGGCTCTAAGTCAGAATCAATTATGACATGAAGAGTATTTTCATTACCAAGAAATACATATTTCAGTGTATCTGGTAGCGGCTTTAATTCAAGGGTGGGTGCCTTAACTGATGATGGGAGGGGTTTATCTATGGTCGGCGGAAGAGGTTCTGGTTTACGCTGCTATTTTCCATAATTCATTACTGGCACAAAGTCTAACAACGCATTAACTTCTTCAAAATGACTATCCTCATCATAGTAGGATCCAAAGTGGGCCAAGCAGTCCTTTAAAGGATCGCTAACACTATTAGTGGTAAAAGTATTCTCAACTAGAGAATCAATCATGCATATAGACTCATAGTGTTCAGGGTCCGGTGAGGCTTGTAACGCCTTAAAAACATTCAATGAGATTTTCTGATTCCCAAAGGAAAAATCTACTAGGACAGTTTGACAATGTATGACTGCATTTGCAGTGGCTAGAAACGGATGACCTAGGATGATTGGGATATTAATATCTTGACTAGAGATAGGTTGAGTGTCTAAAATGACAAAGTCAACTGGATAGATAAAGTTTTCTACCTGAACCAAAACTTCTTCAATAATTCCACGCGGGATTTTGACTGACCTATCGGCTAACTGTAGTGTTATCCTAGTTGGTTTCATCTCCCCTAGTCCAAGTTGTTCATATACCAAGAACGGTAAAAAATTCACACTATCCCAAAGATCTAATAGAGCATTGTATATCGATTGTTTACATATGACACATGTGACAGTAAGACAACCAGGATCTTTAAATTTGACTGGGTACTTTTGTGAGATTATGGAACTAACTTGTTGGGTCAAAAATGCCTTTTTATAGACACTAGCCTCTCTCTTGATGGTGCACATCTCTTTTAGGAACTTGTCCATAGCCGGTACATGTTTTATTGCATCCAATAAAGGCAGGTTGATCTTAACTTGCTTAAAGAAGTCTAGGATTTCAACATATGTACTAGGCTTTTTCTTAGTGAGTCTTTGAGGAAATGGTGCAGGTGGTATGTACACTCTCTCAGGGATATCTTCCTCACTTGGACTATTAGCACACTCAGGTCTTTAGACGAATTTTGGTCAATCTCAGTCTCTTCAGCTGGACTACTATCCTTAGGTAGTTCTACCGAGTTTTCTAGAGTTTTACCACTCCTAAGGGTGATAATTGCTTTGACATGTTCATTGTGGTTAGAACTACCCGACCCATTAACCTGGTTGAATCCTTTAGGATTTGGAGTCGTTTTTCTAGGAAATTTCCCATTCTCCCTATCATTTAACCGGTTCGAAAGTTGACTTATTTGAGTCTCTAGGTTGGCAATAGCCCGGTCACTGTTTTGTTGGTTACGCTGACTTGTCAGGACAAAGTCATCGAGCTTTTAACCTAAATGGTTGATATTTTGGGTAGTCTCGGCATGGTTTATCACACTACGGTCAATAAAGAGCTTTAGAATTTCCTCTAGAGATGACACATTTTTGTCAAATGGGTTCGGTTGTTGTACTTGAGCTTGGTTCCTAGAGAAACCTGGTGGGTTGCTAGATGGGCCACCTTGTTGGGCACCTTTAGACCACAAAAAATTAGGGTTATGTCTCCAACCAGGGTTATAGGTATTAGAGTATGGGTCAAACTTGGGTCTACCCTCAAATTTAGAGTTCATACCCCCATGTAGGAAACTAAACTGGTAACGGGTAGTTTCAGTTAGGTAAAACAGAGGGCACTGAGGTCCAGTATGACTTTGATCACCACAAATGGTACATGGATATGTTCTTGTCTCACTATTACAGCTCATAGTCTGGGTATACCTTTGGTTCATTTCTAAGGACTCTAGACGCCTAAGGATATCATACCCACTATCAACTCTATTGAACCTATGGATAGGGTTCCTAGTTATTTCGGGATCCCTCATTGAATCCCATTGACGAGTCTTATCAGCTAACTCAACGAGCTCGTCAAAACAATCATCTGGGTATTGATGGGTAAATTCTCTACCACTCATTGTTTCTACCTGCATTCGGGTTTCACTATCAAGGCCCTCATATAAGATTTGGTCCATGTGGGTTTTGTCAAAGCCATGGTGCGGGCATTGGTATAATAATTCATTAAACCTTTCTATGTAATCATGTAGGCTCTCACCTATTTTCTTCTTAAAGGTTTGGATAGACTGCCTAACAGTAGCAGTCTTGTGTTGTGGGTGGAACTTCTTAACAAAGGCCTCTACAAGGCCATCCCAGGTAGTGATTGTTTTGGAAGGAATAATATGATACCACTCATTGGATCTCTCTTCTAGGAAAAAAGGAAACAAACGCAACCTGAGCACATCTTTTGTGACATTAGGATAATTCATTGTGTCAGAGATCATTTCAAAGTCCCTTACGTGGGTATACGGGTTTTCATTCTATATTCCCCTAAATTTACGCAGCATGCCAAATGTCCCAGGTTTAATATCAAACTTAATAGTAGTGGCCGGTAAAACAACCCCAGGTTCACGTATTACTCTAGATGGGTTCAAACGGTCCCTAAGGGTTTTGGTTGGTGCGACCTCTTCATCCTTTTCATTAACTATTTCAGCAAAAATAGAAGTATTACCTAGATCCGTGTAACGGGTTGGTGTCAAATTAAAAAGGTCGTTTTCCTCAAGTCTATCTCCTACCCGTTTCCAACGTCGCATACACAAGCAAAAATACTAGTGAAGCAAGAAAATCATGCACATGCAAATGTTGGGGTTCACTAATTTAGGTAAGCTTGGGTTACCTACAACAAAATATACCTACAGTCAAAGACTGGTCACAGGTACTGGGGTGAGGTTTGTGGTGTTTCGGATGATAACGCCCAAAGGGTTCACCGTACTAAACCACGTGTTTTCCTAGAATCGGTGCCAGACAAATAATGCAATTGGTGTGTGCACATGTGTTTTTTTTTTTGAATTATTTTTGAATTAAATAAAAGAAAATAAAGGAAATATACACAAAAAGAAATAAAATCTAAAAAATAATAAAATTTTGGTTTTGTTACTTACCTCTTTTGGTAGGCAATTCCACAATAGATATAGAATATTACCTGCACAATAAAAACAAGAAAATACCCAAGTAAAATCAAAGAAAATTAAATTAAATTAAACAAAAACAAAACTAAAAACTAAAAACAAAAAAGAAAAAAAAATCTAAAACCTAACCTAAAGGCAAGTCCGCGTCGGCGGCGCCAAAAACTGATGTAGTTTTACAAGTGGTAAGAAAAGATTCGTTGCTCGAACTATTTTGAAGATTTGGTTTAAGATTAACTAAAGAAAAAAAAACTAAGACAAATTAAGATTTGGTTTTTGATTACTAAGGAGATAAAATTCTAGGGTTTTGGATTCCACTACTTCCAATATTTGTAAACTCAATAATAGTTCCTTTGACAAAATACTCCTACTTTACTCAAAACAATTTTTGAACTCAATCTCATGCTTTGGAAAATATAACGTTACAATCTCTATTTTTTTATGACTTTCATCGCTATACTAAAGCCTAATCCTCCTTCGCTTATAAAAGAACAGTAGAAACTACCCAAAACAATTATTACGAAGCATGTAAAGAAGAGAGAATTTTTAGACAAATTAAAACACAATTTTGGAGTATTTTTTTCAAGGAAAACAATTACTAAAATTCACTCATCGAAAATAGCTTCTTCCAAAACCCTAGAAAAGAAATTTAGCTACGCATAGAATCAAAATTGAAGAGAATTTCATTAATCATTGTATTCAAAAAGATAAATATATGCTTACAATGATTTTCAGTCGCTACAGGGATTCATCAGCTAAAACTGTTTAGCTGGTTCGGTTGCTAAAGATCTGTCACTACCAAGAAAATAACGATATAACCCTTCTATTGTTAATTAACGATACTGTATCTTCTGCTGTTGTTTAACGATATTGTTCTGCGACTGTTTCTGAAGTTCAATGTTCTTCGTGTTCTTGAGTTTTGCAGCAGAAGAAAACTTTTTGAAACTTCTTATTTTATGATTCCTAGCTCTCTATTCTTCTCCAAAGTATCGGTATGCCGACTCTGACTTAATCCAATGCTATATATACACCACAGAACCCTAAATTGCTTCGAGAAAATCTCTTCTTTTCCTTCACAGAAAGCTACGGATTTTTCTCCACCTCCCTGTTTTAGTTAACTACTCGATATATGAAGATTTGATTACATGTTTGTAGTCCCAACACGTCACACTTCCCTCTTTATTAGGAAACAGAGCCATTCTCTCCATTTTTACATGTAAATTCCATGAAAGAAATCCAAAACTTCCCGGTAATACTTCAACTTCACTGTGTATTCGAGAACTAACTATCCATCCCAATTCACGCCATAAAAACAATCATACCAGCCCTATTTAGCTAAATCAAGTCCAGCCCAACATATTTCGGTGATTGAATCTCCACAGAGCATCTCGAAAAATCCAAATAAAACCCGAGAAAAACTATCTCCCCTGTTTTGCTCCAACTTGATTTTCTAGCCCAACCCGATTGATTAGAAGACATATACCAGGCATGTTATGCTCTAACAAGTCCATGCCAACACAATCCAGCCATTGAATCTCTTCAGAAATCCCTCAAAACTCGAACCCTAAATTTGTACGTAAAGAGTGTAGTTTCATGCCTTTTTCTGAAATTTGAAATTCAAATGGAGAAGATGACCTTCCCCTTATCCAATAGAGGTGTCCCCTTAGTAATTAGGGGCTCATTTAGTAATTCCTTGGGGTGCGAATAGAAATTTGTGGGCTACAAGTAGTAATTTGGGTTGTGAATAGCAAAAACTCCACTGGGTGACTTTATCAACTCCTTCGGGCGCCTTTAGCGATTCTTCTGGGACATTCCTGGGGGTGTCTTTAACACTTTTCTGGGCGCTTTTAGTAGTTTCTCAAGAAGCCATCTCTTACCTCTCATATCCACTTCTTTTCTTCAATATTTATACATCACTAAGGTTGTCATTCTTTTCAGACATAACTTGCATCACTAAAGCCGACATGCCTTTCAGATAGAGATGAAGAAATAAAAGTAAATAATGAGAGATAATTCGCTTCCATCAGCAGTTGCACATGAAATGACACTTTAGCCCTTTTAAGCGACGTTTCCTCTTCTTTTTCTCCAAAGTACCTAAAACTCAAAATTAAACATAAAATACATAATTTACAAGAAAACATAGCTAAGAAAGCATAAACAATAAATAAATATCAAGGTGTTTTAGACACCTATCACCCATCTGGCCCTGGGCTAGAATTGGGTAGCATACCAAAAAGAGCATCATGGATTTCCCCTTCACAGGGGGATTCCATTAGTTTCATATTATCATTCTCAGAGATAGAGGATGAAACTAAGTTAACAATCTCATGGTTTATAACAGGCCTAGAAGTAGTTAAAAGAGTTTCAAAGTAGATATTAAGGCAATTTGTTATTTTATCTCTCCCTTCCACCCAGGTATTAGTAGTATCATATAAACCTATAATCATAATCCTTCTTTGTCTAATAACAACATTTCGATGGAAGTAATGAGTGTTGTTGTCTCCTAGAAGGTTGGTATTTTATCTACCTTTTATTTTCCAGAGCTCTTCTTCATAGTCATGTAGTTTTTGAATCTCAGCTTTAGTATTCAGGAGAATTTGGTCATTAAGTCTAACATGTGGACTGGACATGACTTGTTCTAATTTTTTGTTCAAGTTATTTAGATTATTTTTAATCTTGCAAAAGTTATTCCTATTCCAGAGGCTAACTTCCTTTTTGACAATAGCCAACATATTCACTAGAACATAAGCTTTGGAGCCAGTGAAAGAGGTTTCCCAACAAGATTTTATTATGTCTCTACACTTTTGTTCTTCCTGGAATAGTCCAAAAAATTTAAAAGGCATGTGACCATCTTGACAAGGAATTTTAGTTTCTAAAAGAATAGAGCAATAGTCAGAGCCCACATGGTTTAGATGTCTGAGTCTTGCATTGGGGAATTGGGCTAGCCATGCCCTTGTCTAATCTCTCCTCTATATGATTTTCACTATCTTGGTGGTTGGACCAAGTGAAAGGAAAACAAATAAAAACCATGTCATTGACACCTATGTTATTGAACATAATGGAGAATTTGCGAATATCAGGACCACTAGTAGGATTTCCACCTCTTTTATCTTCCCGATTCAATGGACATTGAAATCTCCTAAAATCAACCATGGCTTATTTATGGTGGAACCCATCTGATGAACAACTCTCCAAGATTCGTCTTTTCTATGGTCTTTGTACGGACTACCATACATACAAGTGAGGATCCATTCAGACTTACATTTTTCATCCCAGATATTACAATTTATTTGGTTATCATTCTTATAGGTCACCTGGAGTCTCACACTCTTATCCCAAGTAACCAAAAGACCACCAGCTTTTCATATTGGATCATGTCTAATATGATTATAGAACATAGAAGCATGCATAGTAGTTTCAACAAAAGAATGCAATTGGTTAGTTTCATACAGGAAAAAAAAATTGGTTCATGATGATGAATGAGTTTTTTCAATTGTTGTCTAGTATGTGTAGGACCTAAACCTTGGAAGTTCCATGCCATGATCTTAACAAATTGCCAAAAATAGGAAACCTCTGGATAAGATAAAATCATGAAATTGTTTGTGCTCAAAGTAATCAAAATTATAGATTCATAAGAAAATTGGGTTTTGTAATAATAATTATTTTGGGGGGTTTAAGTTCTAACCTGACTAGAAGCAATCCCTAGCTGATTTACAAACGCAGAGCCCCCACTTTTAACCACTTTAATTCCAGCACCTCATACAAGTCGCCTTCCTTTACAGACTTAATGGATTTGTTGTTATTGATAGCGAGAGGGAATTTGTCAGAAGAACCATAATGGAAAGATTGATTTTCTTGAAAATTAGGTTTGGGGGTAGGGTCAGTAAGAGTTTTTAGGGTTGGGATCGAGAGTTGTTTAAGATTTTTTTGGGTGAGATAAGGGTTTTGACTTTTGAGCATCTTTTCTCTTTTGCTTGCCTGAGGATTGAGAATTTGAATCATTCGAGAGAGACAGAGGCCTGATTCAGAGATTTAGGTTTTTTGTTTTGGTCCATTTTTTCTTTTTCGAAGTAAAGATGATGTTTTGAGACGAATCAGTTTTCAGGTATTTTGGGTATGAGCCAAAACCAGGTGGGTAAATAGGATCCGATCCATCACCTGTTAATGAGTTTAGGCCGGAAGTGGGCCGAGCTTGAAACGGATTGTAGGTGAACTTTTCCAAGCTGAGAGTAGGTAGCATAATAGATTTTTTGTTGGAAGTAACTCTATGCATAGGTTCAACAGTAGTAGAAGTAGGGTTTGTAGGTTGGATTGCAACTGCAGATGTGGGTTCAATGATCATGTCATGTTATTGTTTAACAGTATTTTCTTTCTGATGCTGGTTCTGACCATTAGAGCAACCCAAATCATCTTCAACCTAGTGGAGGACATCAAATGGATTGGCAAAGAAAGTTGTTTTTGAAGAAGAGGTTTCATTGGCTTTGCTCGTAGATGCAGTACTTCCAATGAGGTTGAGCTTTGAAAAAATGAAAGATGGGTTTACAAGGTTAGGGGTTAACAGGGCCATCTTGGCTGCTAGTATTTTTCTTCGTTTTGGAGTGCAGCTGGATTTTGAGTGGTCTAGAGATATGCAGAATTGACATAGTTTGAAAGTTTGAAGAGAGTAGAAGAATTCCACTCAGGTCTTTTCTCCATCCACCATGAAGTCAGAACCAAAAGGAAGCCTTGTAGTAACGTAAACCTCCACCGCAGTTTCAACATTCTTCTCATAGTAGTCTCTACCATAGGGGTCTTTAAACAACAACAGTTGGCCAGCAGGGGTGGCAATGCCTGATAAAGCAGCAAAAGTGATATAATCATTCAGAAATCTCTTCATTGTGATACTTAATCTGACTTTATAAAACTCATCTTCTTTAATCTTATGAACACATTCAAAGGGTATTTGAATAATGGACATCATGGAGTCATTGATTAGGCATGGATTAGAATATCAGCCGGATGATGGAATCTGAAGTGAAAGAAGTTTTTCTTCTTCTGAAAAGGAGTGACAATCACATACTTTTTTAAATACCAGTATTTTCGAGTATAACTTTGAGCTTCTTGGTAGTTAACATTGGTGTTGCTATGTAATTTTCCCACTGCACGCCATTTATCATCTTGAGGGGGTTTTGGTTTTAGAGTAGCTTTATTGAGGATCACCACAGGTCTCAAAGGATGTTGGATTATCTAGCTTGCCTATAAGGCTTCGATGATCTCTTCTACTGAAGAGGTATCAGAAGATATTAACATAGTTAAAACGATGATAGTTTTTGTTATTGATTTAGAGGGTAGACTGTGACGGACCGGAAAATTACGCCTTTAGCACGTTGCCCCGTAAGCCGTAACTTCCCTGATACGCCATGATAAAGCTACGATCCGAGCCTTAAATCTAGGCAAATGCATATTTATTTGCCCTCGCAAGCATGCTCGTGGAGCATGATGGATCTATTTAAGCTTCCACACCGTTCCAACTTACCCTTGTGCAAAAACTTTCTTAAAATGGCCTTTTGAGGCTCTAAACGATGGAATTTGGCAAAATTCCGGTGACCATGTGGATCTATAGACATGTCTTGATCTTTGGGACGTTTTCCATCAAAATGGACTCCTCTCCCCTTGAGCTAAATTACGACACTCGGGGTTTTAGCCTATTTCGAATGCCTTGATAGGAAGTATGAGCATCCAAGGACTGGAATGCAACTAGACTCATCAAGTAAGGCCACAATGATCTCTTGCGTCGAGCTACCGAGATAGATAATATGAGAGTCCAAAGTGCCGCAATCATCTCTAAATTAGATGATATGAGCGACAACGTGCTGTACCGGCAATAATGCAACTCATTGCGGCTGCCTACGTACCCTTCCCTACTCTAAAGGGATCAAGCACAGACCGTAGTTCATCCTCAAAGGGACAGAAACTTATGCTTGCATGGTCGTGGCCAAGAAATAATGGAAACGGCCTAGTCCGTATAGGCCGTTCCGTCGAAATTCATCCAAGTGATGAATGTTTGGTCCGCAATATGGCATAATGATGCCTAAGCATAAAATTCCCTATTCGCGAGGCTACGCAACTATAAATGAGCCTCAAGCATCATTTATATTCTTCCGGCTAAGATATGAAGCTTACTTAGTGCATAGTCCGCATATGCACCATCAACCAACTACCCCTCCCTATATATGTAAAAATGACATTTTTACAACTTAAATTGGGGGACCAAAAATCATTCATCAACTCCCCAGGCCGTGATGGCCGCACCTTACCACACTGGCCAATAGAAATGTCCGGCCATGTTGGCCGTTTGCTGCCACCCCGATGTCCGACCATGTTGGCCGTCCGCTACCAACCCGATGTCCGGCCATGTTGGCCGAATATTGCCAACGCCTTTTCCACTGCAACGGAAGCTTTAGATGAAGCTTCATCTTGAGCCATGGTGCAACTTTTAGCACGCGCCATGCTAAAAACACGGGGTGTTACAATATTCACCCCTTTAAATAATTTCGTCCCCGAAATTCAAAACAAAAACTATTGTGGACAATCTCTTCGGTTTGGATTCATGAGCAAAAGTCTCATACCAGATGCTCATAAATCACGGGTTTCTTCAAGTTTGTCATGGAACATCATTTAGGACCTTCTGAGTATACGTCCCATACCGCATGCCCAGGAATAAAAAAACAGTCCACAACGTCACCAAGAATCTCAATTGGCCAGTGCTAAGAGGATATCTCGACCAGGTATCCCAAATGTGCATCTCATACTACACATTCAGGAGTCCCTAAAGTTCACAAGGTTGATTCCAACAACATGTAGTACTGTGTGGAACAGCTTCCAGTTGCCCACCGTCCTTGACTGTCATCCAGGTTGCCACTCGTAAGTGGGATGCTAGCCGGGCCTGACAACGTACACCGTTGGACAACTTCCATCGTGTGGGGATGATCAGTCCCATTATATACCCACCGTCCCAGATGGTCTTTCGGATATCCACTCTTAAGTGGGGTATCACTTAGGCCAGGCAAACACACAATACATGAACAAGCTCAACTAAATTCGCAAAAGTAACTGACATTGCAGTTACAAACTCTTTCCGCGCAAAAGTTGGCATTCTCTCCAACTTTATTTCCCTTTGAAGGAAAAATACTCGTTTGACGAATCCACTCCGTACAGTCCCTAGTGTTTTCTCGGAACTTTCTCTGATACCAACTGTGACGGACCGGAAAATTACGCCTTTGGCGCGTTGCCCCGCATGCCGTAACTTCCCCGATGCGCCATGATGAAGCTATGATCTGAGCCTTAAAGCTAGGAAAATGCACGTTCATTTGCCCTCGCAAGCATGCTCGTGGAGCATGATGCAGCTATTTAAGCTTCCACACCTTTCCAACTTACCCTTGTGCTGCAAAGGGTTTATTAAGAAAACCAAAAACTTTCTTAAAATGGTAAAAACGGCCTTTTGAGGCTTTAAACGATGGAATTCGGCTAAATTCCGGTGACCATGTGGATCTATAGATCAACATGTCTTGGACTCCTCTCCTCTTGAGCTAAATTACGACACTCGGGGTTTTAGCCTATTTCGAACGCCTTGATAGGAAGTATGAGCATCCAAGGAATGGAATTCAACTAGTCTCATCAAGTATGGACACAATCATCTCTTGCGTCGAGCTGCCAAGACAGATGATATGAGAGGCCAAAGTGCCGCAATCATCTCTAAATTAGATGATATGAGCGACAACGTGTTGGACCGGCAATGCTGCAACTCATTGCGGCTGCCTACGTACCCTTCCATACTCTAAAGGGATTAAGCACAAACCTTAGTTCATCCTCGAAGGGACAAAAACTTAATCCAACATGCTTGCATGGCCGTGGCCAAGCAATAATGGAAACGGCCTAGTCCATATAGGTCGTTCCGTCAAAATGCATCCAAGTGATGCATGTTTGGTCCGCAATATGGCATAACGATGCCTAAGCATCAAATGCCATCTTCGCGAGGCTACGCAACTATAAATGAGCCTTAGGCATCATTCATACTCTTCCGGATAAGCTATGAAGCTTACTTAGTGTATAGTCCGCATATGCACCATCAACCAACTACCCCTCCCTATATATGTAAAAATGACATTTTTACAACTTTAATTGGGGGACCACAAATCATTCATAAACTCCCCAGGCCGTGATGGCCGCACCTTACCACCCTGGCCAACAACGATGTCCGGCCATGTTGGCCGTCAACTGCCACCCCGATGTCCGGCCATGTTGGCGGTCTGCTGCCAACCCGATGCCCGTCCATGTTGGCCGTCCGCTGCCAACCCGATGTTTGGCCATGTTGGCTGAATATTGTCAACGCTTTTTCCTCTGCAACGGAAGCTTTGGTTGAAGCTTCATCTCGAGCCATGGCGCACCTTTTAGCATCCTCCGTGCTAAAAACACGGGGTGTTACATAGACTGTATGAATTTGTATTTGTGGTTTGATGCTTTCCACTTCTTAAAGAGAAAGGATTGATAGAATTCAAGATATTTGGAGTCTTATTTTGTATTGGAGGTTTTTTGAAAGTTAAAAGAAAATGCCCGTGACTTCTTTTTCTCAAAGTACAAAGATGCTCTGAAAGCCACTTGCATGCTGAGAAAATTCTGATTTTGATTTTTCTTGTGCTCTAGCTATGCGCAAAATAGGATAGGCTCAAGACCAGAAATTTGGAATTGGAATTAATGTTCTTTGTTTGGTCTGTAAAAGGATGGGTCAAAGGGTTTTATACATCAAAGAAGAGTTTTTGTGTATGGTGCCAAGTTTTAGTGGGTGTGGTTTACTGAAAATATTATGGCACATGGGTATGTTGTACTTCAAAGTAGCAGTTTGAGAGCGACAACAACTTGTCCATATCTCCAGGTCCAAATCCAAGGTGTTTCTGGGAGAATGATGACACGAATGCCGGAGAAAAGTGGGTTCCAGTGATGGTCCAACGCCTGAAATAAAAAAAGGAATCAATAGTCAGGCTACAAACCCAAAGCTCAAATCGATTTAGATTTTCATGGTTAAATGGAAGGAATTTGGAAAGATTATAATTCATTGCAATTGACTCTAAATCCTAAGAAGAATTCAAAAACGGTATATGCATTAAATCATAGTAGGTTCTATATAAACTGTTTTTCTGCAGAGAAAAAGAGAGTAACCAAAACATCAAGAAAAACCGAATAATCACCCAAAACCAAGACTCAAAGGAGATCAAGATGAAGAGATGTTTGAACAGAAACACTCCCAAATTTTCAGTTCCAATCTTTGAAACATGGGTGCCTTCAAAAGAGATAGATATGATTGCACGAGTTGATGGATTGTTAATCCCAGTTCCATGGCCAACGTTTATAACTTCAATGGTAAGAAGGAGGGAGGTTACAGATGTTGAGACAGAGCCTATCAACCTCAGGGATATCGATGAGACTAAATAGGAGTTTTTTAAATCATCCTTCGACAAAGAAACGGAGAAAAAGAAGAAGAAAGGGAACTCAAATAGGGGTTTAAAGCTTAAGAGGGTTTGAAAGTTTGGGGTTTTTTTAGTCTGACTTTAATCTTTTTTGGGATGGGAAGATTAAGAATTGACATAATACTGGTAGAGGGTTCCCTGTGGATGGAAAAGGCTTGTTCAGTTTAAGGTTTTTCGCTAATTTTGTAATATAGGTGAAGTTGTTTAGGATGTTGATCTTAATTTCATGGTTGTTGCTTCTGTGTTTTCTGTAATTTTTTGGATTTTGTAGAAGAATCGTTGTTTTGATGAAATTTTTAGTTGTTCTTGAGTTATCAATGTTATTTCTGTATGACTGCTTCTCTTTCCTCATTTCAGTGTATCTAGGTCCAATGATCTTAACATTAGAGGCATTAAAAAACATCACTTTCTTGAGAAAAGTAACATCGACGAAATTTTTCTCTAGGCTAGTTACAAAAAGAGCATTATTTTATCGATATGGCTCATATAAGAATTATATCTTCCCTAGCCATGTAAGAAAAATATCTTGAACTTATTCTCTAGCGATTAAGCAATCAGATATATACGACGAACTAAGACCATCTTATGGAATCCCTATAATATATTCACAAAGTGTAATAGTGGGAAGATGAATATTGCAATTCTCAAAATAGTTTACTCCTTTTTTAGACAGTTACGAACAAAAAGAATTAAGAGCTTAACCTATGAGAACATATGAGATTTCTGTTCTGATCGCTAGAAATATGATAGCAAAGAACAAATCTCACAAAATGAGAAATACACATAATAATCGATAAAGATTAGGTATTGTAGTCATCTTCAAAATAAAATATAACTAGATGACCGCTGCTACGGTGAGACGACCGACCAAAAAAATTAATGCAAAATTTAGTTCCGCCGTAATAGCCCGGAGTCGAACTTCTAAATTTGTAAAGAAAATTTATAAAGCTCGTTAGGTTTACCCCAGCATAGAATGCGGCACATTCTTAAAAAATGTTGGGAGACAAACACGTCTATATGTGAGCCATGATCCATGATCCATTATAGACTCAGAGGAAGACAGCGGAGTAAATAAAAGTTGTGGTTTCTCATGTTTTATTTAACCATTGCTTATAAAACCCTCACTAAATTTTGTGCCCGTGCTACGCATCGGGCGGTCCCGAAGACCGGCCACCATCATTTTTTATTTTTCACTTTTAAACATATGTGATGAGGCTTCGCCCGTTCCATCGTTCATTTTTGATTTGGTGTGGATCTTATTCGCCTCACCCCGCTTCTTAGGATTTTTAATGTAAAAATTAACGTTTAATCCTATATTAGTTGGGCTTTAGACACTCTAGTCCTGTCCTTTCAAGGCCTAGTACTGGGAGTCCAAATTTGCCAAATCCTGAACGAGTTAATCCTTTTGTTAATGATTTAGTCCAGAACCAAAAAAATTGATGACAAAATTACCCATCAGCTAAGCGTGTCTGTTTGTGGGTGAAAACTATTCCTGCCGATTTTGGTAATTTGGGGTGTGTGGATGAGGAATGAATCTAAACCTTAAACAATGCAATGCGCGATGAGTGCTTGTAGATTCGAGAGGTCAATCTGTACAATTCCGGCCTAAACCAAAAAGAATGGTCGTTCCAGACTTGTTTCGGTCACAAAGTGAAGGAGATGGGGTTGATCTTAGGGAGGGAAGCGAAGAAGGTGTTGAGATTGTGAAGGTGTTGGCTATGTATGACTTGCAACAGAAAGGTGAGCAGGCTTGTAATTAACGCAAGCAGTCTCTGGATGTTAACACTTGGTTTCTGTGTTATGCTTTCTCTGTTCTGTCTTGTCTTGTTTGAAAAATAGTGCGGAGAGCCTATTTATACAAGTCTTTTAGCCTAACCTTCGTATCTCATGGGAAGTGGAGAAAGTGGAGTGATGGAGTAGTGTGTTGGTGTTACACGACTAGGCTTGCCCACTTCTCCCATCATCACTAACCGTCCTTGACTTCCTGACACGTTCTTGTGATGGCGCGTTGTGCGCTGCATGCCGTAAACCACCAAACCAATACCCCAGTATGTATCCTCCAATTTGTGACATGATTGATGTCTCGAGTGTGTGTGGATCATGGGACCCACATAAAGTAGCATGTAATGGTACGTTATTTAGGAAATTGACACTTGTGAAATATCGTGTGTATACTATGCAGGTACTGCATCGAGTATATTTAGCATGTATGAAGCATCGCTGTTTTAGAGTCACAAAGAAACTTCATGTTCAGCTTACTTCATGTGATGGTTTGGAAGTTGCGCATGCGAACCCTCCTTTGACCGATCACATGGTGTGATAGAGTGACAGGTGGTGATCACCATGACGCCACACTGAACAATTAACTCCTGACCAGGGCTGTATAGCCAAGCCGGTGAAGTTGGACGGACGAGATGATCTTTGAGACACTTATCTTCGACCTTTGATGAAATTAGGGTTTATGAAAAGGTGCGCAAGCATCACTTTTCAGCTTGTCCGAATCCAAGCTTGGGACGCAACTTTGGCTAGGCCGGTCATGCATGTGTATAGACAACATGACGGTGTAGGCTCCCATACCTCATTTTCTCATGAAAGTGTGATTTAGACCACTCAATTCGTCCTGCGAAGTTGTGTGGTTGAGATCAATTTGCGATAGAAAATTGGTGCCGCAAAAGCCGCACGTTCAACCAACCTTGAGCGGGCGTTCCAAGACGACCAGGCTTGGTCGGTCTTGGACGATTGCTCCAATGTGTAGGTGGTAGGCTGGTGTTCACGCCTATGCCTTACCGTCCCATGAAAACATGATCTAAGCCACTCAATTTGTCCGGAGAAATTGAGCGGTTGATATTAGTTTGCAGCCTCGGGGGTGCGACCACGCTAGTTTGGGTGAACGATTTGGGATAACCAGGCATGGTATGCCTTGGCCGATTAGGTGAGGGTATAGATGGGTCCACGGTGGTCATGTTGGTATGGCCAGACCTGCTTTGATCTAATCTCGGACCCTCTATTCGTGCCGGAGAAAATGGACGCTCGTGATTCAAAACCCTAATTTTGGGTTTCAAGGCCGTGCGTCATGCTCCATTCAGGCGTACGATTTGGAACGACTAACCATGGTTGGTCCTGACCGATTGGTTAGGTATGTAGGTGGGCCCACGATGATTGTGTTGACATACTCCGTGCCCTTTGAATCTACATCTGCACCCTCTATCTATACATGCGAATATGGATGGTTGAGACTGTTTTGCGACACATGTAATGTGCCGCAAACCCTAATTTAGGGTTTTCATCCATACTGCTTTTGGTTTGGATGGTTTGGCAAGCTAGGCCAAGGGGAGGCCGACCATGCGGGGCCTGTATTGGTTCGGCAGCGGATATTCCATACCTGCTTGGGGGTTATGGAATTGATCTGGGCCATCCAATCATGCTGGTGGATTTGGATGGTCGTGATCATATCCAGACTGATACGGTCAGTCCGGACGCTCAATCGGGCTAGTATAACACATCGAGAGTGGCTTAATCGGGCTAGTATAACACACCGAGAGTTGCAGCCTTTACTGGTATTTCGTACATGTTTCATTATAATGCTTGGAGATTCGTGTTGCTCTGATGAGAACAACACTCAGTCGTCATGCCACACTGACAATGAGTACAGGAAATACAAGGCTGGTTGCGCATTAATTAATAATGCTGAAAATTCACAGGGTATATGGGATTGTTGCTACATGCTCCAACCTGGATGAATTTCGTGTATTTTATTCACAGAATGGGATTGTTTCCACATGCTCCATTCTAGGTGAATTAATAAAGTGAAGGAGTATCCATCACTCATTAATGGCCTTATCTTTTACAAGATGTTGGTGCATAATTTTTAGGCTTTACAATTTTACCCTTAAATGAAAATCCACCATCAACATTAAGTCCCCTGCCTAGCACATAATGGTTACACTATTATGTGGTAGGCATGAGATGGTGAAAAATTTGTACACTGAAATGACCAAGCTAAAGTGAATGTATATTTGCCGGATAGGTCTACCTCGTCAGACGTTGCCCTGGGAGTTTTGGTTAGGGTTGTGAGGAGAAGTACGACCTGGTCGACGTTGAGGCCTCATTTATCGGACGATTTCCGTTGTAGTTGATCCGGTCTCCCTTAGGGTTTCCTTCAGTGTATATGCGTGGTTTAAAACCGCCGTTCATTGATGAACTTTTCTGCAGAAATCTCTATCTCTCCAACATGTCAAGCAACAGTAAATAATCTTCTTCGTACCACCCAGGATCTTCTGTCAAGCATACGTGGTCTGTGTCCGAACTTCATGATGAATCCCTTGCTCGTGTTCTTCGAGTCAAGAAGATCATGTCGGTTCGTTTTCTTTCCTTTTATGATTAATTGGTTGTTTCATAATGGTCAGGTGAATAATCCTATCTTCCTTGTAGAGATATCCCGCCGGAACATGTGTGACAGTTATTGATGATGAAAACTTAAACAGTCCTCATCCTTCAAACTCAAACACGCCTACCCCTGCGGACCTCGAAGATGCTGATCTGGGTATCTCATCTTATGAATACCCCAATGCAGCTCTTTCATTCGATGTTCGCATGGAGTGTTTATCTTTCAGCTACCGAGATGTTGGTGGTTTCTTAGTGCGGAAGGAGTTTGTACCCTTGTACACAAAGTTATGGAGTAAGTACGGACACATCGCAACCAGGAATGTGGTCCGGCACTGCTCATCTACTCTGGTCACCACGGTAAACTGCCTTCTTCCCATGGTTTCTGAGATGGAGAATATTTCTATCCGCAACGTTGCCGAATCAAGCCTCGAAAAGTGGGAGGATATGGTATCTACCTGCGAATCCATGGAGTTTAACGTAGGTTGGTTGCGGTAGCGTCTTGATATCATCAAGGTCGATCGATCCGGTATCCTCGTAAATGTTGTTCCTGCTGCGAAAGCTATCTTGGAAGAGGAGAAGGCTCTGGCTTCAGAATCAAAGAAGGTAGAACAGGCAGTACAAGACTTGAAGAAAAGGACATAGAGGTATCAGGCTAGACTGGAAGTGATGCTCTCAAGGAATTATAATTTGCTAGATGGCCTCTTCTAAATCGCATGTAGCTGTATTCCCTCATTGTTAATGACGTTTGTGCCAAAGTTTTCTTTTGAACATCTTTGCGGAATAAACTGCACTTTTTTTTTTTGGATTGGTGAAACAGGTTTTCATTAATGCGTTTATGAATATAACTGAGGATTCAAACATGTAATGAAAATAAATGCATGTATTGTAGCGTCACGAGACAGAGTGAACAATGGTCAAGCATGATATGTTTTGAGCCATTTTCCATTGATGACCGCTTCTAGCCTACCTCCGTCCACCTTGATGATCTTGTAGTAGCCAGTATTGTAAGCCTTGGTCACTGCGTAGGGATTTGGTGAGAATTTTGATGCGGACATGTCTTGCTGGATGTGCTTAGCCGTTTTCAAGACCAAATCTCCCACTTTGAAAACACGTGGTTTCACAGTTTTGTTATATACCCTGGAAATTCTGTTCTTGTACACCTGAGTGCATTCTTCCGCTTTTTTTCTTCTGAAATCCAGATTGTCTAACTCCGCTATTCTGGAATTAGAAGCTTTTTCCTCGTCCCAGTGGATCCCGGTCGCTACCGCAATCCTGGCTGATGGGATTTTGATCTTTGCCGGGAGAATTGTGTCTGCTCCGTAAATAAGTGAATATGGGGAAACTCCAATGGAGCTTCTAGGTGATGTCTGGTATGCCCACAGTGCCATTGGTAACTGGTCGTGCCATTCCCTAGGATTGTCATGTACTATTCGACTAATGATCCGGATCAGCGTCTTGTTGGTACTTTCAGCTTGTCCGTTACCTTGAGGATAGTAGATGGTGGAGAAAACCAGTTTGATGCCATATCCTTCAAGTAACTCTCGTACCTATTTATTGGCGAAGGGAGTGCCATTATCAGTGATTATATGCTTAGGTACACCAAAATTACAAATGATGTGTTCTTTAATGAAAGCCGTGATTGTTGCTCATGTAGTTCCTCGCAGGGGAATGGCTTCTACCCATTTGGTGAAGTATTTTGTCGCGGTTATGATGTACTTGTGCTGCTTCGATGAGGGCGGGTTAATTTTCCCGATAATGTCCAGTTCCCAGCTGTAGAATGGCCACAGACTGCTTATTGAGTGCAAAGGGGTGGAAGGCGCGTGAACAAGGTTCCCATGAATATGGAATTTGTGGTAGCTTTGAACAAAAGCGGTCGCGTCATCCTCCATGGTCGGCCAATAGTATTTCTCATGTTTCTGGAGAAACATTTTCCTCTTCCCTTGATGCTCCCCTTCGTGTGTTTCTTTCAGAATGACTGGAATTTCCACCCCAGCCAGGCATCTTAACAGATTACCTCCAAAACTCTTGCGGTATAGGATCCCTTCGTAGAATACGAATCGCTTGGGTTTTTGCTTTATCTTGGTGGCATCCTTTTGATTGACAGGAGTTGTTCTGTCACGAAGATAATTGATGTATGGCTCTCTCCAGTCCCCAGTGTGTTTCGTACTAAATACTTCCAATTGGTGTGGCGGTGCTTGGCAATTTGAACAGGACTTCTGAAGTAGTCTGGATTGAGTCTCCATCTCCGGCCAGTAATAGCCCAGACGTTGGAGTCGTCGGTAAAGCGTTACCACCAGTGATTGTCCGCAAATTTCATTGTGAACACGATTCAGCTGTAGTTGTGCTACGTCATCTCCGAGGCATCTTGATAGAGAGTCGTCCGGATTCGATAATACAGTATACCATGAAGCATGAAGAAATTCTGTAGGGTTTTGAGACTGGCCTTTCCTTGGGAGAGCGAGCTGTTGAGATCTTGAGTGATCGGAGTTTGCCAATCATCAGTCTTGGTGTCTCCATATTGTGATAGCCATGTCGATTCTATGGTTCTCCTCTTTACTGTCAGGGTCTCTTCCGAACCTTCGAACTTCAATTTGGAAGCCAGTGTTGCCAGACAATCGGCGTGTTTGTTGTTGCTGCAACCGACATGGATTATGGTGGCGTCAGCAAAATAGTTTAGTAACCTTTGCGCTTTTGATCGGTATGGGGCTTGTGTTACTTCCTTCAATGCATATACTCTATTCATCTGATTTACCAGTAACTTGGAGTCGCCTCTTTGCTCTAGACGCGTGACTCCTGCTTGCTTATCTATTGACATCCCTATGAGGAAAGATTCATACTCTGCTGAGTTGTTAGTGCATCCGAAGTCCATCTTGAAGGAATGTGAGAACACTTCTCCAGTTGGAGAGACTAATACCACACCCACTCCTCCAGTATTACTACTAGGGGTAGCAGAGCCATCAAAATACAGGATCCACACATCTTCTTCCAAAACGGAGACGTCTGTAAATTCTCCTGGAAGGTCTTCGTGTAGTCCCGTAGTGTCTTCTCCAGGAAACACTGCCAGTAAGTCTGAGACTGCCTGACCCTTGATAGCTCTAGGTGACACACATGTTATGTCCAGCTCTGACATTTGGGGAAGCCATTTTCCTGTCCTTCCCGTCAGGACCGGCTTTGAAAGTAAAAACTTTGCAGGATCAGCTTTAGACACGAGTATGACCCTATTAGATAGTAAGTAATGTCTAAACTTCTGAATGGAATGGATAAAGGCCAAAACATGATTTTTCCGCCCTGGGGTATCTGAGTTCGGCGTCTCTTAATATTCGGCTGAAGTAGTATATAGGATGTTCGACTCCCTCATCATCTTCCTGAGCAAGTAGAGCCCCTACGGCGGTGTCACTGAAGGCGGTGTAGAGACGCAGTGGCTTCCCTTGGACAAGAGACTTAATGATGGATGGGGATGACAGTATTCGTTGAATCTTCCGAAAAGCTTCCTGCTGGATTGCGGTTCAGACGAAGCTAGATCCTTTCTTCAGTAAGGGAGTGAATGAGGAAGCAAGTTGGGCTAGACCAGGTATAAAACGTCGGATGTAGTTTACCTTGCCCATGAAACTTTGGAGTTCCTTCACAGTTCGAGGAGGTGGCATTGTGAGGATAGCCTGAGTCTTGGACGGGTCCACCTTGATCCCTTCCGCGGTCACTTGAAATCCCAGAAATTTTCCTGAAGAGACACTGAAATAGCATTTCAAAGGATTCATCTTCAACTTGTATTCTCGACACCTCTCAAACACTTGCTGTAAGACGTTGGCGTGATCTGCTCGGGCCCTGGACTTGACCACAATATCATCTACGTAATCTTTTACTTGTTTATGCATCATGTCGTGGAAGATTGCCATCATAGCACGTTGATATGTTGCGCCAGAGTTCTTTAAACCAAATGGCATAACAGTATAGTAAAAATTGCCAAGAGGGGTTCGGAAGGCAGTCATACTTGCATCGTACTCATACATCCTTATCTGATTGTAGCCGCTGTAACCATCCATGAAGGAGAACATACCGTGTCCGCTGGTGGCATCTACTAACATGTCGATGTTAGGTAGAGGAAAGTCTTCCTTGGGACATCATTTGTTCAAGTCTCTGAAATCTACACAACATCGAATATGTCCGTTCTTCTTCTTTACTGAGACCACATTAGCTAACCAGGTCGGATAATGGATAGGTCTGATAAAACTAGCAGCAAGCAGCTTCCGAATTTCGTTCTTGATTTGCTTTTCCACTTCGTGTCTGAACTGCCTCGGAGATTTCTTGACTGGCTTGGATCCATGTATGATATGAAGGTGATGGGTGACCAATTTCTCGTCCAGTCCTGGAATTTCCTCATATGTCCAGGCAAATACATCTTGGTACTCCTTAAGTAATTGGACAAGACTCGCACGTTCGTCCACGGATAGAGTCGAACTGATAGAGACCGGCCTGGGAGATTATTCATTCCTAGTGTTAACAATTTCGAGTTCATTAGTCGTGGAGTTGGTGCCATCTTGTAGCTGTCGCGGAGCATCTAATACCTCCTCTTGTGTTTCGTATTTCTTGCAACATTCGATTGGGCGGAGAAACTGGGTACCAGTCTCTCCTGCTAATTGCTAATAGCGGCGCCGATATATTGTCTTCCCTTTCTGATCACGGCTTGCCTCGAAAGTGCGTTCCCTTTTGGCATGAGCATGGGTTTAAACTTCATCGGGTAAAGGTAGACGCCTTGTCAGAAAAGGTGTGTCATGGCGCTTAGTCCCCAGTGATGCAAGTCGGTCTTTTTCCTAGATTGAGGCCCACGTTGGTAGTGGTGTGCATATGACTTCATCCGATCTACCCCGCGGAGTTTCCTTTGGTTCGAATAGTTCCACTCTGCATATTGGCGCGTACGGAGACAATGATGCAGGAATACGTATGACTTCCTATTTTAGCATGGTCTTCAGGCATTGGTGATACGTTTAAGGGATGACCTTATTGTCATGAAGCCACGGTCTCCATAGTATCATATGGTAGTCTGGCTCCTTTTCTATGACTTCAAATTTTACTTTCGACTGAACGGGTCCTAATGATAAATTCAGATTAACATACCCATACGTGCTAGTCTGGTTTCCTTCGAAGTCCGTCATTGTGGTGGGATGTCGTACAATTTTGCATGGATTAACCTTGGCCGTCCTGAGAGTCTTGAGAGTAATCACGTTCGAAGAAGCTCCTGTGTCGATGAGGGCACTCCTGAATTATGAACCCTTGATGCATGCGGTAACATGTAGGGCCCAGTTGTGACCCTCTTCTGCCATCATGTCGTCTTCTGTAGATGTAACATTATTTACAGATGTCTCCGACGCAATCAGGACTTCTGGATGTGAAGGAGTCAGGTGTACGTCCAGAGATATTTTATTAATCACAGCAAATGTCTCTGCCCATTGGTTCTTCGAGAGGTGAAAGAGTTCACACAAGCTTTCCACTAGAGATGCCACTTCCTGATCCACTGGTCTCTGGTTCGTAGTAAAGCTGTTGAACTGAGGGGAACCTGGCCCCGGTGTGGAGGTCTCCGGAACGCCCACCTCTGATGTCATCCTGATGAGGAGATTAAGGATGTCGTTTACCGCTTCTTTGATTATCTCCATGTTCCTCGTGTGAATCTCTTGTACCCGTGCTAGTTCGCTTAACGTTTGGATTCTTTCGGTTACGCCATCAGCTACACCGTTGGGAAGAGGGGTATCTCCGTTGGAGGAACCGTCGGGATTCGAGACTGTTGAGGTGGTCCTAAGACCAACCATCTCCAAATCGATTGAATGGTGTTGAAGAAATTGACTTTACAACCGAGATGAAAACCGAAAAAATTAAGAATTCAATTTTGTGCAACCGAGAGATCAACCTCCCAATGTGGTCGCCAGTTGTTTGTGGGTGAAAACTATTCCTGTCGATTTTGGTAATTTGGGGTGTGTGGATGAGGAATGAATCTAAACCTTAAACAATGCACTGCGCGGTGAGTGCTTGTAGATTCGAGAGGTCAATCTATGCAAGTCCAACCTAAACCAAAAACAATAGCCGTTCCAGACTTGTTTCGGTCACAAAGTGAATGAGATGGGGTTGATCTTAGGGAGGGAAGCGAAGAAGGTGTTGAGATTGTGAAGGTGTTGGCTATGTATGACTTGAAACAGAAAGGTGAGCAGTCTTGTAATTAACGCAAGCAGGCTCTGGATGTTAACACTTGGTTTCTGTGTTATGCTCTCTCTGTTCTATCTTGTCTTGTTTGAAAAACAGGGCGGAGATCCTATTTATACAAGTCTTTTAGATTAACATTCGTATCTCGTGGGAAGTGGAGAAAGTGGGGTGATGGAGTAGTGGAGTAGTGTGTTGGTGTTACACGACCAGGCTTGCCCACTTCTCCCATCATCACTAACCGTCCATGACTTCCTGACACGTTCTTGTGATGGCGCATTGTGCGCTGCACGCTGTAAACCGCAAGACCAATACCCCAGTATGTATCCCCCAGTTTGTGACATGATTGATGTCTCGAGTGTGTGTGGATCGTGGGACCCATATAAAGTAGCATGTAATGCTACATTATTTAGGAAATTGACACTTGTGAAGTATCGTGTGTATACTATGCAGGTACGACATCGAGTATATTTAGCATGTATGAAGCATCGTTGTTTGAGAGTCTCAAAGAAACTTCATGTTCAGCCTACTTCATGTGATGGTTTGGAAGTTGTGCATGCAAACCCTCCTTTGACCGATCACATGGTGTGGTAGAGTAACGGGTGGTGATCACCATGACGCCACACTGACCAATTAACTCCTGACCAGGGCTGTATAGCCAAGCCGGTGAAGTTGGACGGACGAGATGATCTTTGAGACACTCATCTGCGACCGTTGATCAAATTAGGGTTTATAAAAAGGTGCGCAAGCATCACTTTTCAGCTTGGTCGAATCCAAGCTTGGGACGCAACTTTGGCTAGGCTGGTCATGCATGTATGTAGACAACATGACGGTGTAGGCGCCCATACCTCATTGTCTCCCAAAAGTGTGATCTAGACCACTCAATTCGTCCTGTGAAGTTGTGTGGTTGAGATCAATTTGCGACAGAAAATTGGTCTCGCAAAAGCCGCACGTTCAACCAACCTTGAGCGGGCGTTCCAAGACAACCGGGCTTGGTCGGTCTTGGACGATTGCTCCAACGTGTAGGTGGTAGGCTGGTGTTCACGCCTATGCCTTACCGTCCCATGAAAACATGATCTAAGCCACTCAATTTGTCCATATAAATCGAGCGGTTGATATTAGTTTGCAGCCTCGGGGGTGCGACCACGCTAGTTTGGGCGAACGATTTGGGATAACCAGGCATGGTATGCCTTGGAAGATCAGGTGAGGGGATATATGGGTCCACGGTGGTCATGTTGGTATGGCCGGACCTGCTTTGATCTAATCTCGGACCCTCCATTCGTGCCGGAGAAAATGGACGCTCGTGATTCAAAACCCTAATTTTGGGTTTCAAGGCCTTGCGTCATGCTCCATTCAGGCGTACGATTTGGAACGACCAACCATGGTTGGTCCTGACCGATTGGTCAGGTATGTAGGTGGGCGTACGGTGATTGTGTTGACATACTCCGTGCCCTTTGAATCTACATCTGCACCCTCCATCTATACATGCGAAGATGGATGGTTGAGACTGTTTTGCGACACATGTAATGTGCCGCAAATCCTAATTTAGGGTTTTCGTCCATACTGCTTTTGGTTTGGACGCTTTGGCAAGCTAGGCCAAGGGGAGGCCGACCATGCGGGGCCCGCATTTGTTCGGCATCGGATATTCCATACCTGCTTGGGGGTTATGGAATTGATTTGGGACATCCAATCATGCTGGTGGATTTGGATGGTCGTGATCATATCTTGACTGATACGGTCAGTCCGGACGCTCAATCGGGCTAGTATAACACACCAAGAGTGGGTCAATCGGTCTAGTATAACACACCGAGAGTTGCAGCCTGTACTGGTATTTCGTACATGTTTCATTATAATGCTTGGAGATTCGTGTTGCTCTGCTGAGAACAACACTCAGTCGTCATGCCGCACTGACAATGAGTATAGGAAATACAAGGCTGGTTGCGCATTAATTAATAATGCTGGAAATTCACAGGGTATATGAGATTGTTGCTACATGCTCCAACCTGGATGAATTTCGTGTATTTTATTCACAGAATGGGATTGTTGCCACATGCTCCATTCTAGGTAAATTAATAAAGTGAAGGAGTATCCATCACTCATTAATGGCCTTATCTTTTACAAGATGTTGGCGCATAATTTGTAGGCTTTACAATTTTACCCTTAAATGAAAATCCACCATCAACAGTGTCATATTTCAGTTTCCATTTCTTGATTCTAAAAAGCTCTCTCTCGAAGAACAAATCGTAAAATATTTCTCGGTTAAACAAAAACTCAGATTCAACCTTAAAAACCTAAATCATTGTCATCAGTTCCTTGTATTGGTTTCAGTTTCAGAACTTGCAAACATCTGTTAATTCGATCATCATCACTTTGTTCATCTTCTCAATCTTATCAGTTTCTCCGCCGGTTTTAATTTGTTATAACTTTAGATCTCAATACTTTCTCTCTCGCTAACACACACACAGCTATTCCTATAGATCAAGGTATTTATTTTTTGCCCAATCTCATATTTATATTTTTATTAGGGTTCTAGGATTTATTTTAATTCAATTTACAGTTTTCTCTTTGATGATTTAAAAAAAAAAGTTGAATGTGATCAATAGAAGTCAAAAGGAAAAATTTGCGATCATCTAATAACCCGCTCAAGTAAAATTTGTGTTTGACCCTTTGTTTTTTGTGATGGCTCAATGTCACTGGTGTTTGATTTCAGTTAGTTTCATAAAATAATGGCATGGAACTCATAATAGTGAGTGGTGTGTCCCAGACTCCCAGTATCATTATGCTTTATGTTCCCTAGGTCCCTCTTCTTAGTGTAATATTGTTTTCCTCCACAAGTGTTATGTCTACTTATTTGAATTTAATTTCATTTACTTGTGAAACATGTTATCGTGGTCTTTTAGTTGAGCGCTCTGCATCTACATATTACTTTGGCGTATTATGCAGATTGAGTTTTGAACCAAAATTATCTTATTTCTTTTCAGATAACTGTTCATTTGAAATATGGAGAAAGCCAATGAAGACGGAGAAACTAGAGACACAATTGTTACCTTTCCTCCTCCTCCTCTTTTGTATGGTTGCTTCCTCCACATTTATACCACCAAACATGAATCTGGATAAATTAGAGCCTCAGTACATGAAACCAAGGAAGCAACAGTTCCAAAATATTTTGCATATATATCTCCGTGCCAGGAGTTGGAAGAAAAGGACAGCCCGTTCTGTTGCTTATTAACCCTTTTAAAGCGTCTATAAATGTTCCAGATGCAACGTTTTATTACCAGGCCACATTTTTTTTAAATGTTTTACAATTTAAGCATGTTTTCAACTAATCGACTAGAACAGTGCAGGTTTCGGTTACCTCTGAAGATAAATGAGATTCCTAAAGCAAGGGATTGGGAGAAAGCTTATGGAAAATATCTATTTCAGGAATCACCCCTCAAATGGTTTGTATAAGTTTCATCTTATCCTTATACGTCTGTTGTTATCTGTAGCATGACTGATAATGTGGGGTTGTGGAATTTTTCTTCTTATTCTTATATACGCCTCTTATTCTTCTACGATGAAACGTAAAAGTGTATAAAAGTTGGTCAGTTGGTTTGAGAGAATATTTTTCTGACCAAATAAGTTTTGTTGGGTATACAGGGTACCAAAGAAATCCAAGAAGTGAGACACTACTATGTTGAACATCTTATGCAGAACAACTTTATTTTGTCATAGTAGAGGTAGATTTTTTGGGAGTTTCTTTTACTGTTTTTATTGAATACCGTTGAGTAGTGAACGATCAAATATGCTCATATTTTGGAAATATTTATACTCCATTCAAGTTGTAGTTATTTTGTTTGTATCAAGTGATACTGTTTATTCCTTTATGGTAATTGATGTCACAATGTGTACATAATTGTACGCTTGTTTATTCTTAATGTGTACATAATTGTACGCTTGTTTATTCTTAATGTGCACGTAGTTGTACACCCGTTTGTTTATGTGCACATAATTGTACACCTTTTGATTGTTAAGATTTTTGTGTGGCCTGGGGTACTAAACCCGTGGTTCCTGGTTAGGATTTCGTATGGCCTATCTGGGGTCTAATATAGATCTTTAAAGTCGTTTGTTTTGGATTTTGTTAAAGTTACAAATCTCTAACATGTCCCTTTTCTTTTGATTAGTTTGGAAGTTTGTAATTTCTGATTTTCATTGATTAGTTGTTACCTTTTTTACGATTTTATAAAAATTCAGCTGATAGTAGTCTGTTACAAACTTGACTTTAGCTTCTAATATCTTATATTTTGGGAACAATTTATTTAAACATTCATAAGCTTATTAACCACTTTACATGAATTATGATCTGATATGTCGTAATTCTAGGAGATGGTTCTTGCACTGCATCTTGCGTATTTAACTTACTTCACTATGGGTACTTTGGATGCATCAAAACCAAGGCTGATAGAGTCGATACCTGCCGGTAACCCAAATATTCATGAGCATCTCAATGCAGTTAATGAATTTCTTAAATCAGGTAAGGTGTGTAGGCTGTGGATTCCAGAATTTTCTAACAACGCTTGTACATCAAAGCAGTTACTATTTCAGATAAGCAAGACGTTTTTAGCTTACTCGTTGTTAAAAACTTATTAGTTCATCAGGTATGATAGTGAGTCTCCACTTTTGCATTTCCTACTCTTTTTTACCTTTTAAAAAATATCAACGTGCGATCTTGATCTTTGACGGATTTCATGTGTACATAGTTGTACACCCATTTATTGTTGATGTGTACATAGTTGTACACATTAATATTGTTTCCTGCAGATTTCTTTTGGTGTGATTGTTGGCTGGATCATGAAGACCTAAATTTCCAGGTTCATGTCTAATCCTTTCTTCTACATTAAAATTATGTTATACATTGAAATGATATTTGTAGAATCTTGTAGGAGTCTAGAATGATAATATAAAATCATCAATACAAGATAAATAAAACTAGGTTCATGAAATTATGGTCCCTTTTTACTAATTATATATAGATTAGTATTTTTAAGGCTTGGCAGAAGAACTGACCTCTTCCTTTGCGTATCTGAACGATGGAGTTACAGTCCGTTTATAGTATACCACAAAAAAATTATGCACATGTAAATTATTAAATGTGTACATAGTTGTACACCTATTTATTATTGATGTGTACATAGTTGTGCACTTGCTGACTATTGATGTGTACTTAGTTGTACACCTGTTGATCGTGTACACATGTCTATCGTTAATGTGTATATAGTTTTACTCAAACTAGAATTTGTCGACGTATGTTTCTTATGTGCATGCCTATCTCATGTTACTTGTACCGTTGTTATATTCCAGCACTCACCATCAAATCTATGTATTGAGCATTGTTTTAATTTTTTAGTTGGAGCTGACGTTGATAACGACAAGATTAGCTTCGTCTATCCCTAGTCAAAGACAAAGCTAATTGCAAGTGAAATGGAAAAGATGGCTTCCATGATTTTTGGTGGAGGTTCACTAATGGTTGTTGTTGTAAATCTGCAACATGTGTTGTAGCTCTTACTGGCTCCAAGGAAGGGGAGAAAGTAGAAAAGAAAGAACAATTTTGCATAGTAAGTATCTTATTTATTTTCCCTTCTCCTTTTTACTAACCACTAGTTTAATATTTGCATTTTGGATGATACGTTGATAATGAAAATAACGTGCAAGTTTGATGACTATAACATTCTTTTGTGTTTTAATTTCTATTTTCCCTAGTTCAAATATTAGTTTTACGATACGTTTGAAATTTCTTGTATAATTTATCTGAACGATGGAGTTCTGATCTGTTTGTAGTATACCACATAAAAATTATACACATGTAAATTTTTATTTGTACACTTATTGATCGTCGATATGTACATAGTTGTATACATGGTCATTATTAATATGCACATAGTTGCATACAATACCGATTATTAATGTGTACATAGTTGTACACCTGAATATTTTTTCTTCTTTCAAATGGTTCAAATCCATCTGAGTTTCCACATTACAGCCACATTGATATATAGGTTTTTCGTAGATGTTTACATAGTTGTGCACCATTGTCCAGTTTTCATGAATATATTACATATTTTTTGAGTATCGATGTTGAATTTTTTGGTTAATTGTAGATATATACATATATAGTTGCACACAATTATCCCTTCTCATGGATACATATATATAATTGTATTGCTTTCCATATTAAGTTTGTGCAGTTAGGCCCAAATGGACTGTGTCTCTTTAAGTTAATAACTGACTAACTTTTTACTTGGATCGCTTTCTTTTCTTTGTTTCTTATGTGGTTGTTGGTGAAAGGTTATCACTTCTTTTTCAAGCTGTGGTTTCTCATGTTTTATTGTTTTTTCCTGGATGCAGGTTAACTGCTAAATCATCCTATGCAAATCCAGCCATTATTCAGCTACAACTTGGCGTGGTTGATAATTTGCTCAGTCTGTGCATACTAGAGTGGCAGTCTGTCTATCATGAATGTTGGATTTTTTGTACTTTTGTCGATGTGTACATAGTTGTACACTAGTGTGAATTTAAAAAAATTAAAAAGTGAAAATTATATAGTCATATGGGTACTCATTTTGTAGATCTTGAAAAGAGCTTTCCGAATATATAAAGTTTGTGGATTTTGGACGAGCGGTTCTAAAGATAAATTGTTTTTTAATTATTCATACATTATTTAAAATTACTGACATCATCATGAGTTATTTTGGACTAAATTGTAAATAATAAAGGTTATTAGTGTACTTTGCACATATTTGGACTAATTTGTACCTAGTTGACTCAGACTGAACTAAACCGTACTTTTGTATTGATTTTTGAACTAAACCGTATTTTTCCTATTTTTAATTTGGTGTGGCTCGGTTTCGCCTCATCCCTTCGCTATGAATTTTTGATTTGGTTTGGCTCGGCTTCGCTTCGCCTCGGCTCGTCGTTTAAAATTTTGGATTTGCTGCCTCACCCCGTCCCAATACATTTTTGATTTGGCATCGCGTGGCTCCACCTTGCCCCGTCCTTATGCAAACATTAGATTATAATCCACGATGTATGTTGTGATATTTGCTACTTGAGACCTTATGTTCACACTTCTGGCAACATGATTTAACACTCAAGTATTACTGAAAAAGCATATTGCTTAAAACATCATAACCTTACCAATTTGGTTTTGAATGTGAAATCGTTAGCAGGAACATTTTTATGTGGGAATAAACTGGGGGTATAGTTTGTCGGAATAAATTTATGATAAAATTTATATGAACCCAACTTTATATGAAAAAAAACTCTAAATAAACTCTCTCCATTTGGCCAAAATAAATTCACGGTGGAAATTGGATGCTTTGCAGAGTAAAATTGGATGCTTTGTAGAGTGAACCGTTGGTCGGGATGAGGTGCATATTTGAGTAATAATGTGCTTCCCCTCCAGACTAATTGTACCTTTTTATCGGCTCTTCATGGTGGTTGTTCAACTTGGTGAATGGAGCCTGGTTGGTCCTGTGGAACCGAATAATCAAGTGCATGCCAGAGGTGTAAAAATAGTATAGGAATCCATAAGAGACTTAATTTCAGGTAGTTTTTTGCGCTAGCAAATCTTACATTTAGAATGAAACATGTGAGTAGATAGTACTATACACATGGCTGGGCATTTACAAATTGGATAATCTTGCAGGCAGTGCTTGCGGTCTTTACAGCATGTTAACACAACACTCAGGACGTCTCAAACGTGACCCAAAAGTTTCTTTATTAGGGAGTTTTATATCTTTGGTATTACATGTAATCAGTTAGGAAACACGGTGTCTTGTAGTTCAAGGAACTAGTGTATATATATGTTGAGTCTCTTTGTATTTCGGATATACAATTACAATCAATAAACTTGTCTTCTGTTTAAGTCTATTGTCTCTTCTTCTAGTCTGTTGTTTCTCTTCTAAGTTAACCTAAACCTAAGTAGTTCTATCTTGGTATCATTAGGCTAGTCGATCCTATTCAGTTTTGTCTACAAAATCATCAACCATATCCTCTACAATCTCTTCTAGTGTCTACAATCTCTTCTAGTCTCTGCTGTTGCTACCTCTACCATGTCTTCTTCCCAATCTTCTCAACTACATCGTTTTTCTTCGTCAGCATCCACCTCTTGGTTTTTCTCTTCATCTCGTCAGTCTTCGAAGTTCTCCTCACCAGCAGCTTCTTCCACGTCCTGGAAACAGTCTTCAGGTTCCCAAATTCCATCATCGTGTGGGCCTGGTAACAACAGAAATCAACCCAGCCGTTTTGCAAACTCACGTGGGCCTGTTCACTTTGAAAATTATCATGGGCCTGTTCGTTCTGAAAATCACAGTGGGCCTACTAATTCTGAAACGTCTACTGTGGTTTGTCAGCTGTGTAAGCGTCCAAACCATGAAGCCCAGGATTGCTGGAATCGTTATGACAAGAGTTTCTGTCCACCTAGGCGTCAACCCCCATCTTCTGTACCTCGGTCTTATGGTGCTTATGGACCTGGTCTTCTATCTTCACCTTCTTGTGACGGTGGTGCGTCCAATCACCAATGAAGTCTTCAATTTCCGGGATTGATCAAATTCAGATGGGTAATGGTTCTTCCATAGTTACAAAGAGTTTAGTTCGAACGGTCCGGAATTATACGGATTTTGATAAATCGGATTCGTCAAAATCCCCGGTTCGTTATTCGGACAATAGTTCGGAACGACATCGTATGTGCATATTCGTTTTATAAATGTGAGTTGCATATATGATAAATTGATAAGTATTGGACCTTATTACTTAGACTAATTTGATTTGTAAATAATTTATAAGATGGAATAAAACCGTGATTATTTAAAAAGAAGTCATAAATGTATTATAAAACTTATAGATTTTTAAACAAAAATCAACACATAAAACACGGTGAGAAAAATTTAATTGAATAATTGTATTTAAATATAAAGTATATACAAAATCAAACAAAATCACCAATGAGAGAGTTACCTTTTCTAGTTCGAAATATCATTCGGATCGGTTATTTCGTTCGTGAATCATTCGTGAGGTTTATATAATCCGGAAATAGGTTCGGAGTTCAAATAGTTCGGAAGTATCATTCGGATTTGTCATCAAATTCGAAGATGGAATGTAATAGGGGTTCTTCTATACCAATTTCTAATGTTGGTTCCTCTATTTTAGGGACTCCCAACCGTATGTTGCAGCTTCATAATGTTCTCTTTACACCCAAAATATCCCATAATCTCTTATCTGTCTCTCGTTTCACCACTGATAATGATGTCTTGTTTGAATTTCATCCAAATTTTTGTCTTGTGAAAGATCGATGTACCGGGAAGGTTCTTCTTCGCGGTATTAGGAAGGGTGGTCTCTATCAACTTGATGTTTCGTCTCAATCTCCCCAGGCTTGCATAGGAGTACGTGCTAGTTTACAAGCCTGTCATGCTAGAATGGGTCATCCAATGTTGCGTACAGTTCGCAAAGTCATTTCTCAGTTTTCTCTTCCAGTTTCAACCCAAACTTTTAGTTTTTGTTCTTTTTGCCATGAGCATAGGAGTCACAAGTTACCTTTTAAATCCAGTGCAACTGTTTATTTAAATCCATTAGATTTAATTATCTTCGATGTTTGGGGACCCTCTCATATTTTATCTAATGAAGGATATAAATATTATGTCATATTTATTGATGCGTATAGTCGTTTTACTTGGATGTTTCCTATGTATCAAAAGTCTGACGTTTTCTCTATATTCTTTTTGTTCCAAAAGCATGTTGAAAATCTTTTTAATCGAAAGATAAAAATATTTCAATCTGATAATGTTGCTGAGTATCGTAAACTCACTCCACATCTCCAACAACTTGGAATTTTTCATCGTTTTTCTTGTCCACATACTTCTGAACAAAATGGTTTGGTTGAACGTCGTCATCGTCATATTCGTGAAACTGGTCTTACTATCCTCAATATGGCTTCTGTACCATCCTCATATTGGTATGATTCTTTTTACACTGCTTGTTATTTGATGAATCGTGTCCCTTCGACTTCCTTTAATAACTCTTCCCCGTATGAAGCTCTTTTTGGTATTCCGCCTGATTACACTCTTCTTCGTGTATTTGGTTGTCTATGCTATCCTCACTTGCGTCCGTATAGATCTCATAAAATGGATGCTTTGTCTCCTCCTTGTGTTTTTATTGGCTATAGCCCATCTCATAAGGGTTATAAATGTCTTCATGTTCCTACGGGTCGAATATATGTCAGTCGTCATGTTGTCTTTGATGAGACTAATTTTCCCTTAGCATCTGCCCCATCATCTTCGCCAGCGTCGACTTCTTCAAAGGTAACTTCATCATTATCACCTTCTTCAAATCTGTTTTCTTCTCCTCGTTGTTCTGTTTCTCCTGCGCCTCTTCAGTTTCAGCCGACAGCTCCAACACGTGAACTGCAGTTTTTACCTAATCATGAGCCGTCATCAGTTAATCATGAGTCGTCATCAGTTAATCATGAGCCGTCATCAGTCAATCATGAGCCGCCATCTGCTTTTAGTTCCGAGTCGACATCACCTGTTCTCAACCATCCGTTGCATTCATCTGTTTCTCACCAGTCGACATCATCTTTTACTTCCCAATCATTGCCGACAGTGCCTGTTTTTTACCAGCCGACAACATCATTGCCGACAGCGCCTGTTGTCCGTCCCCCACCGCCACCAGTCTCTGCTACTCGTCGGTTACATCCGCCAACAACATCTGATGCTCATATTTCAACGCCACCTGTTCATGTCTCTACACCAGACATAGTTCCGACGTCAATCTCTGATACTCACCAGTTGCAACCGCCAACAACATCTGATGCTCCTATTTCAACGCCAACCGTACCGTATCCGACCACTCATCCAATGATTACAAGGGCTAGAGATGGTATTTTTAAACCAAATTCAAAATATGCTCTAGTATGTGATTCAACTCTTGAACCTACTTGTATTTCTCAAGCTCATAAGGATCCCCAATGGCGTACATCATCCGATGACGAGGTCAATGCATTACTCCGAAATGGTACTTGGTCACTAGTTCCATATCATCCTTCTATGAATGTTATTGGTTGTAAGTGGGTTTTTCGAATCAAACGTAATCCTGATGGTACAATTGCACGTCGCAAATCTCGCCTGGTTGCTAAAGGATATAATCAACAAGAGGGGATTGATTACTCCGAAACGTTTAGTCCGGTTGTCAAACCGTGTACTATACGTCGTATTCTTACATTGGCTTTGTCATCCAATTGGCCTATTCATCAACTTGATGTGCATAATGCTTTTCTACATGGAGAACTTCAAGAAGAAGTGTACATGAAACAACCTCCAGGTTATGTTGATTCTCATTTTCCTACACATGTTTGCAAGTTACATCGTTCTCTTTATGGACTTAAACAGGCTCCTCGTGCATGGTACCACAGACTTAGAAACTTTTTATTACAAATTGGATTTGTTACTTCCAAGTGTGATTCGTCCTTGTTTATTTATAATGGGACTCATGGTGTTATCTATTTTTTGGTCTATGTGGATGATATCATCGTCACTGGTTCTAGTACTACAGGTATTACTTCTATTCTCACTCGTTTACAACAAGAATTTGCCATTAAAGATCTTGGACAATTATCTTATTTTCTTGGAATTGAGGCAATTCGCACTTCTTCGGGGTTATTTCTTTCTCAACAACGTTATGCTCATGATATTCTTCTTCGAGCCAAAATGGATGGAGTCAAACCAATTACTACTCCACTGAGCACTTCTGGTGACATGTCCTCTGATCGTAGTACTTTATTAACGGATGCTACTGAATATCGTAGCATTGTTGGAGCTTTGCAATATTTAACATTTACTCGTCCAGACCTTGCGTTTGCTGTCAATAAAGTTTGTCAATTTATGCATGCTCCTACGGAATTTCACTGGGGATTGGTCAAGCGTATTCTTCGTTATCTCAAGCATACGAGTACGTTTGGTATACTCCTTAAGCCATCTCCTTCTTTACAACTATCTTTCAGTGCATATACTGATTCTGATTGGGATGGTTCTCTTGATGATCGTCGTTCTACTAGTGGTTATTGTGTTTACTTGGGTGGTAATATTATCTCTTGGAGTGCTCGTAAGAAGAAAACTGTATCTCGTTCTAGCACTGAAGCCGAATACCGAGGTCTTGCCATTGCTACTACTGAAATTATGTGGATTCAATCACTTCTTTCAGAACTTCGTGTATCTACTCAATCTCCCCCTGTTCTATGGTGTGACAATCTTGGTGCTACTTATCTTACTGTCAATCCTATATTTCATGCAAGGACGAAGCATATTGAGATTGACTATCATTTTTTTCGTGATCAAGTGGCTTCTAAACTTCTTGATGTTCGGTTTATATCATCTAAGGATCAAATTGCGGATATCTTTACAAAACCGCGTTAACACAACACTCAGGACGTCTCAAACGTGACCCAAAAGTTTCTTTATTAGGGAGTTTTATATCTTTGGTATTACATGTAATCAGTTAGGAAACACGGTGTCTTGTAGTTCAAGGAACTCGTGTATATATATGTTGAGTCTCTTTGTATTTCGGATATACAATTACAATCAATAAACTTGTCTTCTGTTTAAGTCTATTGTCTCTTCTTCTAGTCTGTTGTTTCTCTTCTAAGTTAACCTAAACCTAAGTAGTTCTATCTCAGCACACAATAGCATTTAGTTGGAAACATTTATACCACAAAAAAACTCTGGACGCAACAACAAGGTTCCCCGGCCAGACACCTTGTAAAAAGACTACATTTAGTTGGTCTTGGAGGGTTAGGAGCGGCTGGTAAATTTGAAATCATCTTAGTTGCGTATGAAGCTGGGATGTTTACACCATAAAACCTACTTTACTTGGACCATTACATAGTATGTGCACAACCTTTCATTTCCAACTTGTTCCTCGTGGTTCTGTTCAAGATCCAGTAATCAACCCCATCATCAGATCAATACCCCCCAATTAACACAACATGGGGACGTTGAACATGGTCCACTGGCCGTACATTCTAGTTACATTATAAGTGTGTTGTTTCCACATAAAATGCAAGTACTCACCCTGAGTATAATTGGAATGCCGCATCACTATAATGTATACCCACACTCACATGTTGAGCTAAAGCAGCCTTGAATAATTCTTTACCGTTTGCTGGTACGTGGGTATATTCATCAACGATTGCCGCTCACTTTTTAGCTCTAAAAAAAGAAAAATCCATCAAGAAATTGACGTAAATGATATAATAAAGATAGTTTGGAAGAGCTAAGAACTACGTTGAACCTTGTTCTTAGTGTAAATGCATACCCAGCAATCAGCACAGCATGGTGGCGTTGAACATGGTCTACTGCAGCTACCCTAATAAATAAGCAACAAATATTTTAGCCTTCAAAACAGATCATACTTCCTCATTGCATTTTTGTATTCAGAAAAGATGTTTCTCAAGTACTCACCTTGAGTATAGTTAAAATGTTGCATCCCTATCACATATAACCACACTCGCAAGTTGAGTTGGGTTTACAACATCCTTGAGTTTTTTTTTTTTACTGTTTATTGGTATCTGGGTATAACTATCAACGGTTACCGAACATTTTTTAACTATAAGAACATAATTCCATCAAGAAATTAGTGTAAATTTAAAGATAGCTTGGAAGATCTCCCCTGAAGCCATCCCTCCATTTTTCATGACCCATTTATTTGTGTAGTCCAGAAGTTCGCCATTCCAACTATTATTGTAGGACTTGTGGCAGTCAAGTACCACATCCGAAAATAGTGGTCGATCTATATACCACATCTTACAAACACTTTGCGTAACATCTGATTGTACCCCTACCATCCTAAAAGAGTAATACTAATCAAGCCGAAAGATGTGCACAATATATTGCAGAATGGCAGATCTAGTGATAAGGTTTCATTTGTTTCGAACTCTCAAGCATCGAGCCGAAGAAACAGGCAGTTGTATTGAATGAATAGAGTAAAGACACGAAAAGTAATATAGGATGAAAATTTCCCAAAATTTTGTAGATGCAAAAGTCTACTAACACAAATATTTACAGTTTTCACATTACAAACTTACTCGGCCCTGTGAGAACCTTAAATATGCTCAACAAAATGACCAAACAAAAAATATTAACAAACTGATTAAGATGACTTCATAATAAACCAAAAGTGGAATTTCTACCCACTTCACTTTTCTTAGAAACTGAACAGAAAAATTGATCAAGTTGCAGTCACACAATAACCATGGAAGGTGGTACACTTTACCACTGTAACATTCAACAATCTCATAATTTAAGAAACTGTGATAAAATGCTCTAAACTATTTAGGTTTGATAACTATAATTCCAAAAGGATACACTTTGAAAAGGCAAGGGTCCAAAATGTAATAATCGAAAAACTGCTAAATAATTATGAATACAAAGCGGTTTGGCATTACTTAACTACTGAGAGATAAATTTGCCTCTAAATGATGTAAGATTACCTAGATAAAATAAAGAATATTCAGGAGGACGACATCAGGGACAAAGGCCATTATGTACATATTTTCCGGGCCTTCCACAGATCCCTTCTTGGACAGACTCAATATGCAATGGCTACTTACAGTATTAGTCTTTCTTGGACCCCACTTATGTTTTGCGAAAGATCGCAGTTTTTGTGATCCCATGTTTTTTACGGTTCTAGGTCAATCCTTCCCAAACCGATACAGACTGTGAGTACCTCAACTAATAATTTGGTTATGAATTCTAGATTTTCAGGATTTCTAAGTAGGATAAACCGATAAAGAAACAAACAAATAAGATTATTATCTGTCAGTGACCTACTGACCTCTAATGATATTAGATCGGTGAACACAAATTTTGTGTGTTGTTTGGGATAATAAGCCTGAGATGGTGATTCGTTGTATCCAAAAAACTAGAACCCCGAAGCAGACTCTATTATCTAGAGATACCAGTATGGTTTTATATCATACAATCTCATACTAAACTACTATGCAGTCTTCTATATTTATTTTAAAAATATCGTCAATAAAAGTGAGTTTACAAATTCTTTGTTAGTTGCAGTGTTTGTAAAATTCTAAGGAATGTGTTGCAGAGTTCAATTGTTCCATCACTAGCAAGTATGTCCTAAACTCTGTTTTAGTTGCATCCCGTTCAATGTCCGGTTCAAACATCTAGGAAGGAAAAATGTGAAGTTCGAGAGCGATACAAATATATTCAGTTTAAAAAATAAACCTTATGTTTGGCATCATCCAGTTTGCTTGCTATAGTCCTTTTCTTTTAACATTGTCATATTTGTGTTAAAAATAGTTTTACATGCCTTTTAATAAGGGCCTGGCTGAAACTATAGGACTTGGGTGTGTTACTGACATACTGGGTTGCACGGACGCGGACGCGTAGACGCGGACACGACACGACGCAGACGCGGACACTACAAAATTCTCAAAAAACTAGGACGCGGACGCGTATATACATACTTTATTTATATATTATTTATATATATAATTATGTATTTATAGAGCAAAGTCAAGTATTTCCATTCTAAAAATTAGAAAATAATGCTACATGTGTATAAATTTCAAAAGAAAATGAAAGATCGTTTGTTTATACACACCAAGGTCAAGCAATCAATCACTATTAAACACATGGCACAATCAAATTGCATTATTAGAACAACACATGCCCAACCAAGGGTATATGTGATGTATTTCCAATTACAAAATCCTAATAAAGAGTTACATGATTGATATAAATGTTTGTCTTTCTTCATTTAGTTAATAATAGTAAAAATAAAGGAAGAAGTTTAAATGAAAATGGAAAAAAAATGCTTCAAACCAAGTCATCGCAAGTCGTCCAAAAAAGGACGCGCACGGACGCGTATTTGGTGCGTCGGACACGCGTCGTGTCAGCGTCAAACGCGCGTCCTGCGTCCGACGTGAGTCGGACGCGGACACTGCACAAAAATCGGTGCGTCCGTGCATCCCAGCTGACATACTATCTTGGGGTGATCGTTCTTGATAATAGAGGTGTGGTGGTGTCTGTTTGTTCATCCAGTTTCCTTGATTCAGTGGTAAGGACATTTATCATTGCTTATGTTGATTTGTGGTGCATCGATGCAAAAATAGTTGCATTTAATTGTTGGTGTGCGATTTTTGAATTCAGAACCTACTATAAAATGCTTACTGACACAGCATGTAATGTGTGCTCATTTGGTTTTCATTTTTGATTGTTTAATCCATACAATAGAGCATTCATCAATAATATAGGGCTTGGAAGAGGCATACTATGGAAATCAATAGTCAATTTTTTGATAGACATTTTTTCGACTGCAAAAGAAGCAAAACTGCAAAAGTAAATTTTAATATTTGAGTATCCCATTTGTGTTTCTGATTGCAAGTCCCTTTCTTATATATATATCCAGATTGAATAACATTAAATACCCTTTCTCTTTAAAAGGTTTCCACTTTTCATTTGTTTAATTCTTTTCGGAATTTAGGTTCATCATGTTTTCCAGTTTCGATTGCAATTTTTTTGGTAAGTGGTTAATACCATATCTGCATATGCATTTGAGCTACATTTTTTCTTGCACCGTCATCTGTGCCTCCACTTAATATCATCCAATCTTTATGCAGAATACCAGAATGGCTTAGAAAGATGTTCACAGCTGTCACTAAGAATGAGAGCGATGACCCCATGTGTATAATGGATATTGGTGGTGCAGGTAAGCATTTCAAGGATAGTTTTTTATAAAATATGACAAGAACCTTTACCAGCTCCTCATATTTTGGGTCCTACTGATATCCATGGCTAGATGGTACTGTCCCTAGTTAGCAATTCGGTGTACGGGTAGTAGTTCGGGACGGCATACGTACAGAAATTATACGGATTTGGATAGATTGGATTCGGTCAAAAATCCGGTCAATGGTTCGTTGTTCGGACAGTAGTTCGGAACGACATACGTACGTGCATATTCGTTTTTCAAATGTGAGTTCGGCACTTAAAATTCGGCTAACATATATGATAAATTGATAAGTATTATGACCTTATTACGAGACTAATTTGATTTGTATATGATTTATAAGATGGAAAAAAACATTTTAGCGTGATTATTTAATAAGAAGTAAATAATTTAATCGCGTAAATGTATTATAAAACTTATAGACTTTTAAACAAAAATTAACACATAAAACATTGGTTAAACAACTACCGATAGAAAATTTTAATTGAATAATTGTATTTAAATATAAAGTATATACAAAATCAAACAAAAACCAATCAACGGAACTCTGGTGAGAGAGTTACCTATGAGAGTTCTAGTTCGGAAATATCATTCGGATACGGTCAGTTTGGATACGTTCGTGAATCATTCGTGAGGTCCATATAATCCGGGAGCTAGTTCGGAGTTCAAATAATTTGAAAGTATCATTCGGATTCGGTCAGTTCGGATATGTTTGCGAATCATTCGGGAATAATTCGGAGAATTACTAACTAGGGTACTGTCTGCCTTTACATTTGTTGGCATCTAATATACAAACATACTACTTTGTGCACAACTTAATCACCGTTAACAGAAAAAAAATTCTAACATGATGCAGGTAGCTAGGAAAATAAGCGGTGAAATAATACAATATCGCCATCAATATTTTGCGAGGTTTTAATATTCATTACAACCAAGGCAAAAAGAAGAAATACATATACGTTTACCATTTCAAATGTAAACCATACTACACACGTGTCACCGGTCCATAACTACATGTATTACATAACAAATGAATATTAAGATACTATTATTATTGCCTCGCCTAGAGAAAAAAAATTCAACGTTTTTATTCTATTTATTGCAAAAGCAAATAGACGATAACTTTAAATTTATGTATACGCATTTGATGACACTGGAGTTTTTACTTGACATGTATTTTGGGCGAGTTTGGGACCTTGGATCTTATATTTGTCCATTGATGGTTCGGCAGGTGAATATGCACGTTGTCACCTTTCTCATGTTGAGGAAGTATGACGTGAGCCCATAACAGTTGTAGTAACTAATTCAACCCATAGTTAGCAATTCGGGGTACGGGTAGTAGTTCGGAACGGCATACGTACGGGAATTATACGGATTTTGATAAATCGGATTCGGTCAAAATCCGGTCGACGGTTCGTTATTCGGACAATAGTTCGGAACGACATACGTATGTGCATATTCGTTTTATAAATGTGAGTTCGGCACTTCAAATTCGGCTAACATATATGATAAATTGATAAGTATTATGACCTTATTACGAGACTAATTTGATTTGTAAATAATTTATAAGATGGAATAAAACATTTTAGCGTGATTATTTAAAAAGAAGTCATAAATGTATTATAAAACTTATAGATTTTTAAACAAAAATCAACACATAAAACACTGGTTAAACAACTACCAGTAGAAAAATTTAATTGAATAATTGTATTTAAATATAAAGTATATACAAAATCAAACAAAAACCAATCAACAGAACTCTAGTGAGAGAGTTACCTATAGGAGTTCTAGTTCGGAAATATCATTCGGATCCGGTTAGTTCGGATACGTTCGTGAATCATTCGTGAGGTTTATATAATCCGGAAATAGGTTCGGAGTTCAAATAGTTCGGAAGTATCATTCGGATTCGGTCAATTCGGATACGTTCGCGAATCATTCGGGAATGATTCGGAGAATTACTAACTAGGATTCAACCTTCTTTTTTCCGAGGTTATCTTTTCTCTCAGCTTAAATCTAAATTTGTGGACATCTAATTCAATATAATTGAAGTAAGATGAATAGATCATCAATTGGCATTATGTTTGTGCAAAGTGGAATTTTGGGTATATAAAAGCAATTCAAAATGCATGACCTTATGTTCATCTTAATTGAAGTAAGGTGAATAGATCATCAATTGGCATTATGTTTGTGCAGAATGGAATTTTGGGTATATTTCCTTCATCTATTTTTGGCATTTCAATATTTGTTTCATGTAATTGGATTTTATGGTGCATAAAAAAAAATGAGCACTTGAATTTATGACTGCTTCTTCTTCTTTTGCTTTTATTAACTTTTATCAAAGAAGCTACATAGTAGGCAAGCGAGCAACAAGCTGTGCCGATAGCCCTTTTTGAATAGCAAAACCTATCCTATTAAAAATAAAATCTCGTGAATCAGGAGTCATGACATTGTTGTGCATAACTCTCTGGGCCCTCTTGAGTAGTCCAACTGCTTATGTGATGTTTGAGTTGACGCATATTTAAATATTAGTAATTTTCTTGAATGAGATTTGTTGTTACAAAAGTAGTTTGTCCCGTTCATATTTAAATATTAGTAATTTTCTTCTATTTTTCTTTTGTAGAAAGCAATGCTAGGATTCACTCAGATGGTGAAGAACGAAAGGTTGTTGCAGTCTCAGGGTAGCCCCATTATTCTCTCTCAGGTATGATTCACTGGCTACAACGTTTCTGTTGTTAATTCAAAAGAGATGATTTATTAGAATTTAGAAAGTGGTGCCAGTAAAATGTAATGTGTGTCTTTAGCTAAAATAAGATGTTTGAGTTGACGCATTATTTTAGCTAAAATAAGATGTTTGAGTGTAGAGCTGTATTGGAATGCTTGCGATGGGCTAAAGACATGGATCTAAGCAAAGTTCATCTAGTAGCCGATGCATAAGCAGTGGTTAATTCAATAAATGAGAATACTTCTCTAGTTAGTTGGGTTAATAGGAAATTCATAAGAGATATCAAACTCTTGTCAAGTTCCTTTGAGTTTTTTAAAATTAGTTATGTTAGTAGAAATGCTAATCATGTTGCTGATTCCATCTCAAAAATGGTTAGGAAAAACAAGCTTCATTTGGAGGAATTCAACCATGATATTAAGCATATTGAGTTGTCACTTCTCAGGCTTATTGAGCCGGACAAATATTAATAATAAAATTTCTTCGTTATCAAAATAAAAAAGAATGATAATGGGCCATTCAGTCATGCATTCGGAACTGCAGGTTGATAGGTGTAGAATACACCTAATTTACTATCTAGTAGTTTATGCTTTCTTTGCTATTTTTCTTGTGAATTATGTATTTTACGTGTGTTTTTGAGTTATTAGGTACTCTGGAGTCGCATGGAGGAAAAGAAGAAGGAATTATCCAAAATTGAGCAAAAAGGGCAAAGCCGTAATTTTACAGGATAGCACTATCTGGAGCTCGGAAATGGTTAAGGGACAACTCTTTTGAAGTTTTAAAGACAGACTACCTAAGGTTAAGGGGCTGCCATTTGGCTAGCCCTTATCAGAAGTGACCATTTATATAGGCACCCAATCTGTGGGTATATTAGCAGTGGGTGTAATTATCGGGTGTAAATACCCTGGGGTGTACTTATCAACACCAACCCTAAATCAATCATTTTCTTTCATTCACCCCATTCCTCTAAAATTGAGAGACGAAGAAAAAGCAGCGTATGCTGCTGTTGAAATCGAGAGATCGAAAATGGGGTGGATTCAAGAGCTACTGAAATTGAGTTCTGTGAGGAGATGGGTTCTGTGAGGTGGTACTGAAATTGAAGTATGAGATGTTGGTAGAAGAAATCAGGGTGCTGATGAATTCGAAATCAAGAACAAAGAAAGCTATAGAAGCTAGGGTTTCAGATTGTTTCTGTGGATGAATCAGAGATGGAGCTGCCATGAAAGAGATGTACGAGATCGAGAAATTAAAAATGGTGGCGATGTTGAGAAGAAGAGAAACCAAACAGGGATTTGGGGATTGTCTCTGGGGTTGAATCTCGAGCCTGTGAGAAATTGGTATGGCTGGTGGTGAATTGAGATGAGTTGTGAATGGTGGATGTTGTAGCTCATATGGGTTTGTGGCTATGGATGGAGTTGGTTGTTGTTGTCAAAAGTGAATGTTGAAGATTCAAGATGGGTTTGTGTGGCTGTTGATTAGAGGTGGTGTTGATAGTTGTTGTGGTGGAGAGAATAGAAATTGAATCGAGAATGGGTTGCTGCGATGGACGAGAAGCTAACGATGAATGAATGGGTTATGTTGAACAATAGATGTATGTTAGGATTATCGCAGGGGAAGAAACTGGCCTGAAATCGGCCTGAGAAATGCTCAACAAATAGAGTAAACTCTGTTGAATTTTCTGCTCTGCCGAGTCGACCCAGTGACTCGTTGAACCTAAATCAGTAACTCAGCTGAGTAAGACCAGTTAGCCGAGTAAGAAGCTGACTCAAAGCTGACTGAGACGCCCCCCTTTGACCCGCTGACTAACTGTTTGACCTGTTTGACCGTTAGTTCTAACGGAGGACTGGCGGAATATTTCTTCACCGGAGGAGAATCTCAGGTGACCGGCGGTGACGGATTCCGGCCTATTTCCGGCGAGCAAAAGTTGCAGAATTTTGTGTGGATTTCTCTCATGGGATGTGAAGAGTTGGACTTGGAATTGAATGAAGAATTTGGTTTGAATATGGAAAGAGGAGATGAAAGATTTGAGAAAGGCTTGGATTTGGAAGTTGAACTACAAAGGGAAGGGGATTCTATTCCTTGGAAGATATGGAGAGCATTGAAGCCTATAAATAGAGAAGTTCTCTACTTTTCTATGGACACTTAGAGACACTTCCATACACTTCCATACACTTCCACACACTTACATACACTTTTGTGCACATCTTTTCACACTTCTACACACACAACCAATCTTTTGGCTATGATCAAAATCCTGCGGAACCTTATGGATATTCTCATGCATATCAACAACCTTATGACGGGTATGTAAGTAGACAATCACAAGGATGGACGGATAATTATGCTTCTAATACATTGTTTTCTAGTAATGTGCAGACAGATAATTGGGAATATACTCCTCTTCATCGTGTTTTTCCTTCACTTTTTAAGGATATACAATCTAGAAACTCTATACACGGTGGTAAGCGTGTTAATGTCCGTAAACTTGCACAAAAGTTATACAAATTGGAAGATGATGGAGACTCGGAAGAGCTTGTCGCACAAATTAGTAAGACCATTCATATGGAACTTAAACGACGTCGGGATAAAGGTTATGAAACCGATGAAGATTATTATTATGGTGAGTCCGAAAGCGAAGATGATTGTGTTAAAAAGGACCAACCTTTAGAGACTTTTGATGACACTAGTGTAGATTACTCGAGCCTTGATCTTAATAATGATCAATCATCTATTTAAAAGGTAAAGCTTGAGGAAGATGCATTTAGTGCTTGGAAAAAATTCCTTAGGGAAAGATATGAGTCCGCGGAAGTGTATGAGCGTTGCAACAATGAGGAAGTTATTCCAACTCTGGATCATAATAACTCTATTTCGCCTATTCAAAAGGAGGAGATTGTGTGTGACTTACCTATTGTTGTAAACGGTGTATCACCCTCACAAGAAGATATTACAATTTACACCGAAGAAGATTTTATGAGAGAGGAATGGCCCGATTCCGATGATGAAGATGTTGAAGAGATGATGCTCGATAATGAAACCGAATTGATTGATATTGTGGAAGACCCAATTGAACTTGTCGATGATTATGATGATGCCAAGACTTTAGTTAAGGTAGAAAATGAAGAATAATGGTTGCAAGGTTTGATAGAGGACCATGATATGCAAGAGGTAAGTAATTCACTCGAATTTTTTAAGAATGAAGAAGATATCGTGATACAAGAAATTGTGCAAGGTTTGTCTAACCCTTTGCATATTAATTCTTCTCCTTTACCTCTTCTTGGATTGAATGTATGTGCTTCGAAAGTATTTTTGAATGAATTTGTTTCTCGATATCCACCATTGGAAACACTTGATGCTAACACTATGCAGGTTTGCCAAAAGGAATACATAGAAATTCCCAAATTCTATGTTCTTTATACACTTCCGAGTGTGGACAAGAATAAGTGTGGGGGAAATTTCTATCGAACGATAATTTCGTTATTATTTACTTGTGCTAACATTTATATGGAGTTATTGTTTGCAAAACAGGTACTATGGGAAGATCCCCAAATTTTCCGATTGTTCGTATATGGGGAGTGAATCTTACAAGAGCCATGTCGGGCCGTCGACTTTAAAACAAGCGCTAAGTGGGAGGCAACCCACCGGTTTTGTATCTCTTATCCTTTTGTTTTTATTTTCTTTGAGTTTCGTTTGTTTATTTTTTCTTGTTCCATATCATATTAGGATTTCCCACCTTGACTTTACTAGGAGGATTCAATTACATTGAGGACAATGTAAGGTTTAAGTGTGGGGGAGTGGCTAAGCATATATTTTTGCATATAAAAAAAAACAAAAATTGCATTAAAACTTTAAACTTTTAGAGATTTTAGAGTCACTAGCATACTTCTAGGTATGATTACATAGAGAATTCTGACCGACATAATTGAAATTGGAAGTCTTAGGGAACTACGTTCGGATTTCTTGCTTGTTAGAGTGTTAAATAATGGATTTAATCATGCCGGTGATGCAATTAGGAGCAGAGAAGAATGCATTATTAGAGTTGCTGATCAATCATTAGTGGAGATTACCCGTTTTTATATCATGTGAGGCACTGACCAGAATTTTTCCATTTGACTAAAGAGCTTCTTTTGAGTGTGTGTCACCGTACGTTAATTCCGGGTAAAATGGTGAGCTACCCAACTTCACATCAATTTCAGCACTATTTTGATCTCTTGAGTGCTAATTTTTGTCAATCATGAGGGTGACGTCTATGGATGAAAGCCTCCTTCTTGTAGTTCGATTTGCAGTTAGCACCATTCTCTCAACAACGGGTCCATAGAAACACCATAATCATCAACAACAAGGGAGCGACATCAAAATCTACAAGGAAAGTTGAAAAGGTTCAAGGTTTACAAGCAACAATGGAACAAGAAAAAGAGCAAATTTTTATATCCAAGTAAAGCAACATACAATGAGCATATTTTTACATCCAAGTATAAAGACTAATTTACAAGAACGAAGAAAAGCAAAAGGTGAGAATTATTGAAGTTTATGATTTCAAGGCGATACAAGTTTTGAAGAATCAAGCGGTAAAGTACTTTTCCACGGCCATGGTTTGTTTTATTTCACTTTGTTTTGTATTTTGTTTCTCTTGTCTAAAAAAAATGAAAAAAATTGAAAAAAAATTGAAAAAAAATTGAAAAATGAAAAATGAAAAAAAGAAAAGAAAAGAAAAGAATATATATATGAGACAAGAGAAATATCTATTATTGTGTTTTTTTTTATTGAATAAGCCGTAGGGAAGGAAAATCTATAAGGAAGTTTCAATCGACAAGGATTAAGGAAAAAGGTTACAAATTGTCAAGGATTTGCAAAGTTCAAGAGGTTATCAAAAATAGTTGAAGCCGAAGACCAAGAAGATAAATACAAGGAGCGGAAGACGTTTCTTTTGTATTCCGTGAGAGTGGTGTTATCATAATTGGCAATCGGATGTGAAGGTAAGTAAGTAATCTCATCCTCGATATAAATGGTTGATTTCCTTTCTTAGAGATCGTTAGAAAAATGGTTTTTCAAAATGTTAAAAGATGTGGGTTTTTCAAAATTTCGGAAGTTATCCTTCCTACCATTCAACGTGTTGCAGGAATTCTCTCTTCATTCCTACCTGCACACATGTGAGACCCATAAAAAAGCCGTCTTTTTGAGTGCAATTATCATAAAATCCTTTTAAGTGAGGCAGAAGTCGAGGCGAAATGCTTATTGATCGTTTCTCAAACACGCGTTCTCTCATTATGGTGTGGTTATTTCTCACTCAACATTTAAGAATGAGAATATGTTCTTTAGTATTTCTAACTTCTTATTACTAACATGCTACGGAAGATAAACCAGGATTCGGCACCGTATTTCTAGGGCATCGCTTAACACGAGGTGCCATTTACAACTGCAATCAACAACGAAATCAAAGAAATTTTTTTCTGAAATTTTGGAGAAGAAGATGAGAAGAAGAGGGAAAGAGAGGGGTTTTTGTTTTTAAAACTTAAAAAAAAAAAAAAAAAATTATAAGTAACGGATTAATAAGTGTGTTAATTAGTGGGTGGTTGGTTAATTAGTGGGATGGGTTAATTAGGGGGATTGTTTTAGGATTAGAATTTAATTAAGTGGAAGGGTAGTAATGTAATTTAAATTGGGAAGGGGTATTATAGTAACTTAACAACCATTAGGATAAGGGCCACCCTTGAAATACTATAGACACCCACTTTTTTGTCCTACATGTATGCCCCAAAATAGGGTTCTTCTACAAGATTTCAAGACTCGATGGGGAAATGAGATCAACAGAATTATCTAGAAACACCTGCATGGGATTACGGATCAATCGAACTGAAAAAGTTTCAAATTACAGTCGCTACAAATTACATTCTTAAGACACAATCCTCGTACTACCAATACAACAACAATGGCTTTCAGAGTACTTGGTTTCAATAATCCAATTTTCTCATGTCTTCAAGACATGTTGGATATATCAGATCATGAGGTTGAAAAATCAGTGAATACGCCACCAATCAAGTATGTAAGGTACGCAAAAGCAATGGCAGCAACACCACCAATATGTGCGTCCTTTTTTCATTTAAATTAAGATTTGTTAAAAGGTGCAAGTACACAGGATAGAAACCTACGGCTAATAAGCCCTCCGTATTCAACTTGTGATTTGAGTTATTTGCAAAATCCAAAAAACAAAGAGGTAACTAACCACATCTCCCTCGGCAACTCCAGTTTTACAATGGCCATGCAAGTGACCTACATGTAACAGCATCGAGTGTTGTTGCACTCACAGCCCCTTGATCAGTGTAATTGAAAGTAATATTCTCACGAGTCAGGATCGTAACCCCATGAGGTCCGAAAATTGATACAGAGGTTTGAGAAATTGCTCAGGGTTCGACGCCAATCTGTAAACATACTCCATAATTTGTTCTCACACTCCCTATTGCTGACACCCAAAAGTTTCTTGGTTGTAACTTCTGCTACGTAAGGTTCTGCAATTCAAATAAGACTTGTTTCGTCAAAGAGAGAAGACTTATCAAACTGCATACCGTTCAACAATTATTTCAAACTAATCAGTACATTATTACTAGCATGCAGAAACTCTATGTCTTCATAGCTCTTAGGATGCTTGGGACGCTGGAACGCTTTGAAGCTGTAAGTTTTAGTTTGATTTGCTCGAGGACTAGCAAAGTCTAAGTGTGGGGGAATTTGTTAGGTGTAGAATACACCTAATTTACTATCTAGTAGTTTATGCTTTCTTTACCATTTTTCTTGTGAATTATGTATTTTACGTGTGTTTTTGAGTTATTAGGTACTCTGGAGTCGCATGGAGGAAAAGAAGAAGGAATTATCCAAAATTGAGAAAAAAGGGAAAAGCCGTAATTTTACAGGATAACACTATCTGGAGCTCGGAAATGGTTAAGGGACAACTCTTTTGAAGTTTTAAAGACAGACTACCTAAGGTTAAGGGGCTGCCATTTGGCTAGCCCTTATCATAAGTGACCATTTATATAGGCACCCAATCAGTGGGTGTAATTATCGGGTGTAAATACCCTGGGGTGTACTTATCAACCCCAACCCTAAATCAATCATTTTCTTTCATTCACCCCATTCCCCTGAAATTGAGAGACGAAGAAAAAGCAGCGTATGCTGCTGTTGAAATCGAGAGATCGAAAAGGGGGTAGATTCAAGAGCTACTGAAATTGAGTTCTGTGAGGAGATGGGTTCTGTGAGGTGGTACTGAAATTGAAGTATGAGATGTTGGTAAAAGAAATTAGGGTGCTGATGAATTCGAAATCAAGAACAAAGAAAGCTATAGAAGCTAGGGTTTCAGATTGTTTCTGTGGATGAATCAGAGATGGAGCTGCCATGAAAGAGATGTACGAGATCGAGAAATTAAAAATGGTGGCGATGTTGAGAAGCAGAGAAACCAAACGGGGATTTGGGGATTGTCTCTGGGGCTGAATCTCGAGCCTGTGAGAAATTGGTATGGCTGGTGGTGAATTGAGACGAGTTGTGAATGGTGGATGTTGTAGCTCATATGGGTTTGTAGCTATGGATGGAGTTGGTTGTTGTTGTCAAAAGTAAATGTTGAATATTCAAGATGGGTTTGTGTGGCTGTTGATTAGAGGTGGTGTTGATAGTTGTTGTGGTGGAGAGAATAGAAATTGAATCGAGAATGGGTTGCTGCGATGGACGAGCAGCTAACGATGAATGAATGGGTTATGTTGAACAATAGATGTATGTTAGGATTATCGCAGGGGAAGAAAACTGGCCTGAAATCGGCCTGAGAAATGCTCAACAAACAGAGTAAACTCTGTTGAATTTTCTGCTCTGCCGAGTCGACCCAGTGACTCGTTGAACCTAACTCAGTAACTCAGCTGAGTAAGACCAGTTAGCCGAGTAAGAAGCTGAATGAGACGCCTCCCTTTGACCCGCTGACTAACAGTTTGACTAACTGTTTGACCGTTAGTTCTAACAGAGGACTGACGGAATATTTCTTCACCGGAGGAGAATCTCAGGTGACCGGTGGTGACGGATTCCGGCCTATTTCCGGCCAAAAACCCAGTTTTCCGGCGAACAAAAGTTGCAGAATTTTGTGTGGATTTCTCTCATGGGATGTGAAGAGTTGGACTTGGAATTGAATGAAGAATTTGTTTTGAATATGGAAAGAGGAGACGAAAGATTTGAGAAAGGCTTGGATTTGGAAGTTGAACTACAAAGGGAAAGGGTAACTATTCCTTGGAAGATATGGAGAGCATTGAAGCCTATAAATAGAGAAGTTCTCTACTTTTATATGGACACTTAGAGACACTTCCATACACTTCCATACACTTCCATACACTTCCACACACTTACATACACTTTTGTGCACATCTTTTCACACTTCTACACACACAACACTTTTCCTTTCTTTATTCTTTGTGTGAACTCTTAGCATGAGTAACTAATTTGATTGAGGATGAATTCCTAGTTCTTAATATATGATTTGAGTTTTGTTTCAATTCTACTTTGAAGTTTTTCACATGATTATCGTTTGTTTTTACTAATAGGAATGTTTATACATTCATGGTTGATTGATAGATTGTTTAGGTGCGCAACTAAATTGATTTGTTAATTTGATCTATAGATAGTGAAAGTTAGGGGATAAGTAATCGTTTCTTGACTCTTTACATAAGTAGCAAACACGAGACCTTGCGGAGGGATTCTGTGGAGCAATTGTGTGTGAAAACAACGTTAGAAAGTGGACCTTGATCTAAGAGTCTAACTACTAATATCGACCTTATAAATTCATAAATCTTAATGCGTTTAACTAAATTACATCTTGAGTGATCTACTACTAGGTGGTTTGGTGAATAGAATCTGGTAGTTGAGAACTTCCGTATCCGGTGATATAAGGAATTTTGGGGTTAGCACTGATCTAGCTGCTATACATACGGTTGGTGATAATTTGTGACTAATAAAAAGTGGAAAAGAACATAACTTTAATCATTGTTTCGCAGCGAAGAAGGATTCCTTGATCTAATCTCTCTTATTGATTTCTCTTATCTTTTTAATTGTTTTGTTTATTTATTTTATTTTCTTATCTAAAACATACCCCCCTTTGTGATATTATAAGACAACTAGAATCTCGTGCTCCTTGTGGGATCGATCTTGACTACCCTATATTACTTGTTAATTAGGTAGTAAAATATTAATTAATTTGTTGTGGTTACGACACGCATACACAGGTCACGCGGACATGAATTGGGATGTAAATATGGCAATTGGAGGGCGCACAGAGGTGCCATGGGTGGTGGGAAAGCAAGACGACGCTCCAGATTCCATAATAAGCAACATTTCTTCAGGTATTCTGGAAATGGGTGTAGTCTTTATTAAATTTATTTATTTTATGTCACTGATAGACTGTTACTAAAAGATCAAAAGAAATTTATTTGTTTCTGCATTTGGTTTTCACATCTTTTATGCCATATTTTTCTTTTCGGCTTAATACTTACACTTTTGGAATCTATATTTTTATTATGGTCATCAAATGGACTTCATCTTTAACTTCATATACTTCTTAGGGTTTGGCACTCTAGCTCTTCGCAAAAGCGATCTTCAACTTGACCTGAAAGGATAATTATATCCCCTGGATGCGACTACGTTATTTTTGCATTTTTCTCTTTTTGTTCCAGCTCTGCAATTTTTGAGCGAAACTACTTTGTAAGATGCACCCAAAAGATCCAACTGATAGTTTAGAATAGATTCAATTATGGCTTTTCCTTTCATAAATAAAAAATGAGTGGGAGAGGCGAAGCCGAGCCACAGCCAATCGAAAATCCTAAGCGATGGGGCGAGACAGAGCCGAGCCACACCAAATCAAAAATGGCGGAAAATGCACCGCGACGGGGAGGGGCGAAGCCGAGCCACATCAAATCAAAAATCCTAAGCGACGGGCCGAGGCGGAACCGAGCCGCACCAAACCAAAAATCCTGAATGACGGGGCGAGGCGGAGCCGAACCACACCAATTAAAAATGTGTTGCGCGAAGCCGAGCAACACCAAACCAAAAATACACGACGGGCAAGGCAAAGCCACATCACACGAAATCAAGAATATGGTTGAAAGACAAAAAATGATGGTGGATGGTTTTGGGGTCCGCCCGGTGCGTAGTACGGGCACAAAATCTAGTAATTTGAGGAAAAGTGGAATGGGGAATTTTCAAGGGGCGGGGACGCTCATCCAAGGATGGGTATTTTCAACGCACGGTGTGGAGGCTTATATGACTCGGGGGTTTAAAGGGTTAGATATCAAAAAAAGAAAAGAAAAAAAAGATAGTAGTATATTCAAGTCTTGGACACGTGTATTAAAGATACGTCCCAGCTACTTTTCTTGCTCCACGGGTGTCAATTCATGTTAACCAAGTGTATATTTACAAACAAATTTAGGATAGTGTTGTAAATTAACTTTAAACAAAAACAGAAAAGGAAATAGACCAAAAAGTTTTACACCTTTTTTCTCCCCCGCCTGCTCGTACTCTGTCTCTCTATCTATTCTTTTGATATCTTTTTATTTCTCTCTCGATCATTAGTGTATGGTTCCGTTAGTGTATTTCTACTGCATCGAGAAAGTAAGTCACAGAAATTATCAATTATTGTATGTCAATTCAGCATACGACGCATTATGATCTCTGAATTGTTTCAGAAATCTACCATTCTTGTTGCTATCATCTTTCTCAGTTACATTAGTCTCAGCATTTTGCACTATCTAATTGATCTCAAAATTGGAAAAAAAAACATCATAAGAATATCAATTCTACCAAAATTAAACAAAAATTCTACTTAGACAAGTTCAAAGCAACAATCATATATCCATACTTTATTACAAAAGTAGTTCCCAAACCTTGTCTTACCATTACGTTTCAACCACTTCTTCTTCAAACCAAAATAACAATACTAATTTAACCAAGATATCAAACCAAGTTTCATGAGCATAATTCCCAAAACAACCCATTTCAATAACCATCAGAAATCTAACAAACACCTGAACAATTACTGCAATAATAAAACATGTGCAAGAACAAAGAAAACTACCAACAAAGCCGACTGTTTTGCTTCAAAGAACAGCAAGAAGCTTACCATCAACAAAAGCAGCAAATTCAAAAGGTTGGGCAAACAGGGAACATACCGGAGAAGCCTTTTCACAAAACACTTTCTAACCATTGTCAGGATTTACATCCAACATATGAATTTGGCTCCTTTAGTAACCTCTGTGGTTCTCACCACATATCATCTTGTCCACCATCTCCTTCTCACTCACTATCCTCACTATCTGAAGGAGCGGGTGAAGTTCCGCTTGAGTATGTATCACCATCTTGATCTTCAGAACCGTAATAAGCTATGGCACTCACACTTAGGCGTACGGGTTCACCTTCATTCATGGTGCGTGAGAATATCTTTGGATTGGCAAGCTCATATGCAAATCGACTTTTCAAATGTCCCTCATTATAAACAATTTCCTTGTTCCCATCTCCATCACTGTATCCACCATCTTTTGAGTCCAAGTCACTGGTATCCATTCCACCATCACCTTCATCACCTGTCTCAAACCCTTCTGACGCATCTGTATCATCTTCTGTTGAGCTTCCATATTTTGGTTCCTTTGCATGTTTCTCCTCCTGCTGCTCTACCCATTCCACATCTTTTCTCTCATACCTTTCATAATACTTGGGTAACCATGCTTCATAAACCCTCTCACGCCTTCTCTCCTCTAGACTTCTCTTCTGGGCAGCAAGCTCTTCTTCTATCTGTTGGATTTGTAACTGTCTTTTCTTCTCAATCTCTGAATGAACATCTTCGTCCAATTTCTGCAACTCCTCCAACTTCAATGCTGATAGAAGTGATTTGGCCATCTCATACTCTAGAGATTCAGCACATGCAACAATGGCGGGTTGCTTATCTCCCGGTGGAAACCCAACAATTCTTGCACTTTGAGAAGATGTTCCGGCCATTCTCTAATTTTACTAAATTCTCTCCTAACCTTTTCTATTCTGGTGAAAGTGTTATGATTTCTTACTTCGTTTATGCTAATTACCTTCCCAAACCACCTTTTAAATCCACCAACATACCCATTCATTACCATTTAAGTCTCTTGGTTAAGAGTCAAGTCACTTTGTTTACCATGCCGCTTAAAAGCTATGCGTATGATTCCACCCATTCTCACCATAATTACACCACCAAGACTAATTTTCAACACCTAAATTCAATTATAACCGCTACACCCTACAAATTTGCTTTTAAGAGGAGAATTGGCAGGTTATCAGATTTTGATTTTTATCTTTAGGGTCTAATTAACATTTTATGTTGCATGCATATTATGATATGGCAGCATCAGTTAGGAGGCACCACTGCAGTTCGGGGCATACCAGCTAGGAACGTGTCTAGTTTACCCACCAGAAATAACCGCCAAATCACGATCCAAATTTCACCACGCCCTCAATCTTCTATAAAGGAATATCCCCCTTGACTTTCTACCATTATTACCTTTGGAGGTTTACATCATCATCTCAACGTCATCACAAGAAATGACAAGCAAAATAAATACTCAACAATCCAATCTACAAGTATCCACTCCCATTTCAACCCGTACCAAAAATATCATTACAATATCACTTATCTCACCCTGTTGTGCTTCTCTCCCTGTAACACTCACGTGAACACTTTACAGAAAAATCATACCCAAAAGTATGTTACTGATAATGATGTACCATATGTTAAACCTCTCACCCAAAGTACTACTTTCAACCTCTTTCTTGTAACCTTACATAAAAACCTCCCTGAAATCTGCTTAGATTTTAGTCATCAATATTTTCATTCTATTTTTAAGGTTCAAATACAAAAAACTACAAACTTTGCTACCATTTCCATCTGGTGCACTGCCTACACCATTTATCAACACAATACTCAGCAGAACTTCATTTCTTTAACCATCTATTTTATAATCACTTCTGGGAATCCTAAGTGTACTAAAACTTCTGAAATATATATTCTCATTACTTTCTCTATGGAAAAACCATCTTCCTCAGAAAACTCTCATACTATTAACCTTGAGATCCAAGCTCTCTCTACCCGAATGTCTGATATGTTAAACCTTCATGCCACTCTCACTAAACATGTTTTCATAGATAAGAGAGTTATCCTATCTGAAGTTGACACCAACTGGAAATGGTGTATGGCTGGTTACATTTGTTGTGAAACCCTTATTCCAACTTCTTCTATCAGATATTACATTTGCAACAATTGGCCTCTGGCTCAAAATCATACTGTAACTACTTTCAATGGCTAAAGAAATAAAGTTCTCATCCGTTTCCTCTCGGAGGAGGACTTTAACAGAATTAATTCCCTAAAACCTTGGTTTATTTGTGGTTACCTATCTATTCTGAAAGTGGTACCAAATGAAGGTTGGCCTCCAAATCAGTAACTTTTTTTTGATGAAGAGATTATGTGGTTCATATTATGTAATATACCAAACGAATGTACTGAGTTTGAAGATCTGAAACTTCTCTCTACAAGCATGGGTGAACTCATTGAAGCTCATAACCCATTTTTCAAGCACCCTCATAAGAAGAATGTTAAAGTCTGCATCAGAATTCCAGTCCAGAAAGATTTACCAACATGCATACCTCTCTTTACTAATGAAAGAAATGAACCCTTTCTTATTGAATGCAGACACATTATAGATCCAAGATATTTCTGCACATCCTGTCGCATCCTTGATCACAAGGATCAGAACTGCCCTGCTTGGAATCTTAAACAGAAGAAACTCAAAGAAATGGATTCTAGTCATAGAAACTACAATCTCCCAAGTGTTTCTAAGCTCATGATGCCTTCCAATGTAAAGGAAAATGGCACCTCCTCTACTGGTATTGCTGACATAAATATGCAAACTTCAGAGGAAGTTCAAGATACTCCTATGAGTCCAACAATAGAAGGAAAATCCATAGGAAAATCTGTTGCAGTTGACACAAGTCTAGCTGATTCTATAAAGATTCTTTTGTAAAATACTTTCCAGATGGTCCCATTTTTCAATCGATCTCCAGCTTTGAAGATTTTTTATGTCGGTCCTATGCAACAGCACACAACTCAAATGGAAAAAAGTTTACCAGTAATTGGCAATCAAACTACCATCCAAACTAATACTGTTACTATCCCAATTGCTGGGTCTGAGTCAACACCTAGTGGTCCGATTTGGACTACCAATTCTTCAAGAAGATTCAAAACAACTACTGTATCAAATGTCAGCCCTATTGTCACTATAGGAGCTGTTAATTATGCTGAAAGAGAAGCCATAGCTAACCTCAAAAGGAAGATTAACCCAAGATCTGATCTAAGGAAGCGTACCAGAGCTACCCCTATTGTTGATACTTTAGACACCATTTCTGAAGATTAGTTCTCCAATGAACCGGATTATGTTCAACTATGTTCTCTCATCACCAAATTGGATGATTTACCTGATATTGATCTTTCCAACTGTTCCCTCAATACTCAAGCCATGTTCAAATCCATGGGTAACTTCATTGTTCCTGCCGGCAATTCCCCTACAAGCAATGGTGTCCGCAATAATTCCCATCTCAATGCTGCTAATCCTAATCTAGTTTCTTCCCAAAGTTCTACTCAGAATGGTGACAATGCTAATTCTTCTCTTGGAAGTGATTTTGGATTTCCTTCTCAGGTAAATTCCATTCCCAGTAACCCTATTCTTGATAATTCAAACCCTATCCTGAATCAATTCCCTGTCAATAATATAAAACTTATAGCCTGGAACATTAGAGGTCTTAGGAAAAAATCTGCTAATAAAGAACTCAGCATGCTATGTAGAAATGTGAATCCTGATATTATTTTCCTATCTGAGACCAAAATGGGGAAAGATATGGCTTCCAGGAAACTCAAAAACATAGGCTTTCCATGTACTTTTAATGTTCCTAGCATTGGTAGAAGTGGTGGTTTGGTGCTGGCCTGGAAAAAGGAAATTCATTTGTCTGTCATATCTTCTAGCTTAAGGGGCATCCATGTGAATTCTACTGATATCATCCACTCAAAAACTTGTCATATTCATTTTGTGTATGGTGAACCTAATAGTGCTCGTAGAGCCTCTTTTGGGGAGCAATTTTCTCACCAAACTATAACTCCTATAAATGAACCAGTTTTTATCATTGGGGATTTTAACACTCTTCTAGGAAATGAAGATAAGAATGGTGGTTTAGAGGTAAAAGAGTCTGATTTTGAATTTTCAAAAAACTTTTGCTTAATTCATAATTTGCATGATCCTGGCTTCTCAGGACCTAGGTTTACCTGGTCTAATATGCAACAAGGCCCTGATCTGATTCTTGAAAGACTTGATAGATGTTTTCTAAACCAACTGGCTGAGGAACTTTGTCCTAAATTCTGTGTTAATAACCTACCAAGAGACTCTTCTGATCATTGTCCTATGTATGTAGGTTTTAACTATGAGAAAAATTATATTCCTAGGACTTTTCATTTTGTGGCCATGTGGATAGAGGATCCTACCTGTAGGGATATCATTGCTAACTCTTAGTCTGTTAATGTCATAGGCTCCCCTGCCTATAAACTAAAATCCAAACTTCTTAATACCAAGAAGGGTCTTAGAAATTGGAACAAATCTTCCTTTGGTAATATTAAAACTGATATATCTACCATCAGGAAAGATATGTTAAATCTGCAAATATCTAATCCCACTGATACCATATCTACCTCTAGACTTAAAGCTAGACTAGAGTATCTCTACACTCTTGAGGAACTTTATTGGAAAGATAAGTCTAGAGAAGTCTGGCTCATTGAAGGAGATAGAAACACTCCTTACTTCCATAAAGTTACTCTCTTCAGAAGGAAAAGGAATGCTGTCAGTTGGATCAAGGATTCTACCTATGCTACTCTAACTGATAGAGATAGTATTGGGAAATCATTTTTAGATTATTTCAAAAGTCTTTATTCTTCACAACCTTAGCAATTTCAGGAGAAAGTTCTAAAGGATCTACCTGTCAAATTTTTTACTGAGGATAATGACTTGCTGAATGTTCCCCTCACTGCTAAGGAAATAAAAAATGCAGTCTTTCAAATGTCTCCTGGACCTGATGGTTTCACTAGTCTCTTTTATCAAAAACATTGGGACATTGTGGGTGATGTTGTGGTTGATATGACCCAAAATTTCTTTAGAACTGGTCATATTGCTAAAGTTTTCAACCATACTAATATAGCCCTCATTCCCAAAGTTTCCATAGCTGAGTTAGTCAACCATTACAGACCTATTGGTTTATGCAATTTCATCTATAAAATCCTCTCCAAAACTCTAGCTAACAGGCTCAAACCCTTTATGGACAACATTATCTCCCAAAACCAAAGTGCCTTCATACCTAAGAGGAGTATTTATGATAATAATATTCTAGCCAATAAAGCCATATATTTTGTCAACCATAATGAAAAAGTGGAGGGTACTGCTGCCATAAAACTTGATATGTCCAAAGCTTATGATAAATTGGAATGGAGTTTTCTAGAAAAAGTCTTGAGGAAAATGGGTTTAGCTGAAAACTGGATCAAACTTATAAACTAGTGTGTGTCCACTGTCTCTTATTCTGTTATGATTAATGGTAGTCCCACTGGTTTTTTCCAACCTGAGAGAGGTCTTAGGCAAGGGGATCCTTTATCCCCTTACCTTTACATTATCTGTGATGAGGCTCTATCTTCTTATATAGACAGTCTCCAAAGAAATGGCTCTCTTAAAGGGATCAAAATTTGTAAACATGCTCCTGAGATTACTCATCTCCTTTTTGCTGATGATTCTCTTCTTTTTTCTTCTACCACTCCTGAAAACTTTAGTGTCATAAAGAATTATCTTCAAAAATACTGTCTTGCTTCTGGTCAGAAAATAAAATTTGAGAAGTCTGGTATACTTTTTAGTAAAAAGGTACCTGAACATAGAAAAGCTATTTTAGCCAATATCTTGGATATTCAAAGCAGAGATTTGGGGGAGAAATACCTGGGTACCCCTATTGTTTTTCAGTCTTCCAAAATTCAAACTCACATGAGTATTCTACAAGCTGTGGATGCTAGGATTACTGTTTGTCTCCATAAACTCCTTTCCCAGGATGCTAGAACCACTCTGGTTAAACACATTGGCCAGGCTATTCCTCTCTATCAAATGGGAGCTTTTCTTATCCCTAAGCACCTTTGTAGACTGATGGATGCCCATCTTTGCAAGTTTTGGTGGGGAGAATCCTTAGACCCAAAAGATAGAAAGCTACACCTTTTGGGGTGGGATACTCTTTGATCCCCTAAATATGAAGGTGGTCTAGGTTTCAGAAAAGCTGAGATAAATAATTTGGCCATGCTTGCTAGAAATGCTTGGAAAATTATTGAAAATCCTGACTGTATAACAAACATTTTAAAAGTTAGATATTTCCCTAGAACTGATTTCCTTAATGCCAAGTGTCCTCCCAATTGTTCTTGGACCTGGAAATGCCTTCATGCTATAAAGGAGTTGATAAAACCTTTTGTTTCCTGGATTGTTAGATATGGTAAGTTTATCAACCCTTGTTGTGATAAATGGATACCTTCTCTAGGGTCTGCTTCACCTAACCCTAGTACTCCTCCTAATCCCAGTTTGACTGTTGATTATTTCATTGACAATACTTCTAAAACTTGGATTGTCTCTAGACTTGCTACTCATTTTGATGATGCTTTTGTTAAGAAGATTATCACAATTCCCTTAAGCCAGCTTTGCACTCCTGACAGGAGGGCTTGGGACCTTTCGAAGAATAGAAAATTTTCTTCAAAATCTGCTTATTTGAGACTCAAAGGCTCCTACCCCTCTCCCTATAAGACTCTTTGGTTACATATCTGGAAAATTAGAGTTCCTTACAGAATTCAACATTTTCTTTGGAAGGCTACTAAAAATGCTTTACCAGCTAGAACTATTCTTCATACCAGAATGCCCATGCATTCAGTGGATTGCACCAGGTGTAAGGATCATCTGGAAACCATTATGCATACTTTGGTTTTATGTCCCTTTGCTTCTAAAGTTTGGTTTCTGTCCAAGTTCTGTATAAACACTTCTTTCTTTACTCAAAAAACATTTCAACAATGGCTTGTTTTCTGGTTACTTGATTCTAACTCTAGATTATCTGATGATGATCAACAGTTTTTTGCTGTTATTTTATGGTCTATCTGGACTAGTAGAAATAACTTGGTATTTCAAAACTTGTCTGAAACTCATAAGTCTGTCTTAGAAAGAGCTAAAGCTTTGCTTCTAACTTGGAAGAACACTTTTGTAGCCCCTCTCTCTAGACCTATCAGCCTGAATCATAAATGGATGCCCCCTTTTACTGGTTAGATCAAATGTAATACTGATGGTGCTTATGATGACATCTCTTGAGATAATGGTGCAAGTTTTGTGATGAGAGATCACACTAGTAAACCTTCTCTCTATGCTGCCATAGTTTTTGAAGTTTTGTCAGCAGAAGAAGCTGAAGCTAGAGCAATCTGGGGAGCTCTCAAGAAAGCTGTGGAACAGAAGCTTACCCATCTTATTATTGAAAGTGATGCTCAACATCTGGTGGAACAGTTCTCTTCAGGATATTTTGAAGGTGATTCTAGGACTGATGCCATCTTCAAAGACATTCAGTTTTTTGCTTCCACCTTAATCTCTTGTATCTTTACTTTTCAACCTAGGACTTGTAACTCGGTAGCTCATGAGTTGGCTCAATGGGCCAAACTGAAAAAAACTTCTATGTTTTGGTCTAAGCCTCCTACTTGGCTAGCTCCAGCAGTTAAAGCTGACCGGTAGCCTTTTCTAGGCCTTTGCTTATAAATATATATATATATATTGGAAGAATAATAGATACCCAAAGCTTCCGATTTCAAAACATCAAATTAATGGAATTTGTTGAATTGGAAATAGTTTTTCTGTTTCTTTTATTCATAATTGGGCCGACCGAGCAAAGCGAGAGAGGATTTTATATATGGTGATTTTGTGTCAATGTGGCACGTGACTTTTTTTTCCAAGTTGAAGCAAAAAGATTGGATCTTGTTTGGTGTCCCATTTAAAATGACGCCACGGCCCCTCCCCTTTTGTACAATTACTATAACTCCTCAAGTATCATATTTTCTCAGGGGTATAATTGAAAAGCAAACTAAAATATAACATATCTAAAAATCCGTGCCTTGAAATTTTACAAATTTTATCTCATTGGAAAGCTTCAAAAGAAATCTACGTAATGAGTACAAACAACAATATCAAATTTGGGATTTTTACGAAAAATTCGGCGGTGTTTATCCTTTTAGGCACAATTTATGAAAATTAAATGCATAGCCATTATGCAAACCATCACTATGGATGCATAACACATTATGCATCCATATTTTGGTTTAGGAATCAACTAATTTTCTATTGCAACTAATAAAACGACGTGCTCCCTCCGTTTCGGGAAAAATGATATTTCCATTTTTAGCACAATTTTCGAAAACTGATTGCATAGCTATTATACAAAATTTAGTTTTGCGCCAATTTTTTCGGTCGACCGTCCCACCATGGCAGCGGTCATCTGGTATATGGTGACTTTGTGTCAATGTGAAGCATGACTTTTTGTTTTCCAATTTGACACAAAAAGATTGGATTTGGTGTTTGTAACCAAAAAAATTCAATCAACAACGAAATGACTAATTTGTCCCTTCTTTTTAGTCTATTTACTATAACTCCCAATGTATCCTATATTCTAGGGGTATAATTGGCAACCAAACTTTGATAAAACATATCTAAAAATCCGTACCTTGGAATTTTACAAATTTTATCTCGTTGGAATGGTATTAAAAAAATCTACGCAATAAGTACAAACAATAATATCAAATTTAGAGTTGTTGATGGTGGTTTTTAGCTTAGGGTTAAAATCGTAAAACCGCACAACTGACATGACGTCACTATGACCATTACACATTTATTGAATCAATCAGCATGCCTACGCAAGAATTATCGGGGTACCATTTTTTTACATGGGTCGTGTTCCACGGCAGAAGCCTTAACATCGACTGACATCATCTATGCCAAACCATAATTCTCATACTACAGCGCCAAGGCATGCCAACCGTGCCAGCCGCACCACTGTGCCAATGGAAAACCATGCCAGCCACATCTCCGTGCCAAGGCATTCCAAACGCACCACTGTTCCAATGGCAAACCATGCCAGCCACGTCTACCGCGCCAAGGCATGCCAACCATGCTAGCCGCACCATGCGCCAATAGCATGCCAAACCCTTGGCCCCATAATGCCAAGCCAAACGCATCTTGCCTTGGCCCCAACCATGCTAGCCGCACCATGCGCCAATGGCATGCCAAACCCTTGGCCCCACCATGCCAAGCCAACCGCACCTTGCCTTGGCCCCACCATGCCGGCCTTCCCTATTGCGGTTACCAAAACAAATGCGTGCGACGATCAACAGTCACCCTTCAATCCTAGATGCAAATCCTAGCCGTCCAAAGTTGCCAAACAACGCATGGTAACCTTTGGCCCAAAACCCTAGTTTTGGCCATGCCAAACCGCGCCAAGGCATGCCAATGGCATGCCAACCTCCTTGTCGCGCCATACCATGCCGGCCTTCCCTATTGCGGCTACCAAAACGAAGGTGTGCGACGATCAACGGTCACCCTTCAATCCTAGATGCAAATCCTAGCCGTCCAAAGTCGTCAAACAACGTATGGTAACCTTTGGCCCAAAACCCTAGTTTTGGCCATACCAAACCGCTCCAAGGCATGCAATGCCACATGTGCCATTGGCATGCCAACCTCCTTGCCGTGCCATACCATACCGGCCTCCCCTATTGCAGCTACCAAAATGAAGACGTGCGACGATCAACGACCACCCTTCAATCCTAGATGCAAATCCTAGCCGTCCAAGGTCGTCAAACAATGCATGGTAACCTTTCGCCCAAAACCCTAGTTTTGGCCACGCCAAACCGCGCCAAGGCATGCCATGCCACATGTGCCAATGGCATGCAAACCGCCTTTCCGCGCCATACCATGCCGTCCTTCCCTATTGCGGCTACCAAAATAAAGGTGTGTGACGATCAACGACAACTTTTTCATCTAAGGTGTAGATCTTAGCCGTCCAATGTTACCAGCCAACGCATGGCAACCTTTGGCCCAAGTTTAATCGCGCCTAAACAAAGCCAAAACCCTAACTTTTGGCCGCGCCCAAACTAGGCCATATTAAAGCCATACTGATCATGCATTCCCCCCACTGGCTACTAAACGAAGGGTTGCAATAATCAACGGCTACCTTTCCTCTTAAGATGCAAAATCTCGACCGTCAAAGGTCACCACCGAGCCGACAAGTCTCCCAAGCTCAACTTTCCAGACAACAACAACGTGCTACATGTTTTCCATGAAAACACTCGAGACATCAACGCATGTTACAAGGCGGGGATGCTCATTGGGTATTGGTTTGGCGGTTTACAGCGTGCGGCGTACACTACGCCCGTTATAAGAAAGTGTCATAAAAAGTAGGCGGTTAGTAAATATAGGGAGTAATGGTGAAACACTTTCTTTTATGGAATATCAATTCCAGGCGTTACCGGTTACCACCTCCTCTCATTTATTCACCCGCTTTCCATTTCTTAATGAGACCAGAGTACGTTTCACTCCAACTTGTATAAATAGGCATTACCTATTTCCACCGAACAACAAGTTCAGGTCAGGAGCATACAACACTCAGAAAACATTTGCTAGCTCTCTATCTGTTTGCTTCCCACTTTCTGTTACAAGTCGTTTACTCTTCCAGAATCAATTATTCTGGTCTCAACACTTTCTTCGTTTCCCTCCCCAAAACCAACCCTTCTCCTTCACTTTGTGACTAAAGCAAGTCTGGAATGGCCATTTCTTGGTTTAGGCCGGATTCGTACAGATTGATCTCTTGAATCTAAAGTACTTCCTTGTAGTACATTGTTTAGGGTTTAAATTCGTTTCTCACCCACACACCCGAAATTATCGAAATCAGCAGAAACTGTTTTCACCCTCAAACAATTGGCGACCACAGTGGGAGATTGATCTTTCGGTTACAATGTCAATTACCGACTATCGATCTCATGCTTCGATCCAGACATCAAGATGGTAGAAGCAGGCAATCAGTCAGGGATCGACGACTCAATTACCAGACGACCCGATTATCAGTCTTGACACGGCGAGGGATGACTGGGAACTTCCTAGAGACTAAAAGAGAATAACCCAACCAGGGATCAACAACTCTATTATCAGATGAGATGACTGGGGACTTCCCACAATCATGGCGGTGCTTCCCATAAAACTCGATCTTACACTCGGAAGGTTCCATATTTATCAGGAGACTTGAAAAACTGAGTAAGTCTTACCTAGACAAGATACATGGTTTGCTATTTCAAGTTTTCACGGGAATGACAAAACCGATAGCCATGTTATGTTTCACCCCATGTCATCTACCAACCCACGGTTCCATGGTTTTCCTGATATGTTTGCGTCACTTGCAATCGTAACCAAGACAACATTATTCCCAAAACAATCCATTCCAAAACAATTCTTTCCAAAAAAATAATCAAAAACCCTCAAGGTAACATTTGTCTATCAACCCAAGAAATCCAGGAAATCAAAACCATAAACTAGGCATTTCATTTGCCTTTCAAAAAAAAAAAAAAAACCTAAAAATAATAAGTCCAGAAGACAGAAATGCATTCAAGGAAAGTTTTCCAACAATGGTTTGCTCTTCTTAGCAAGAGCCTCCTTCGTGCTTTGGAGAGCCGCCCTTTTCAACTTCAGCTTCCTGAACAATTTTTCGACTTCCGCTTCCTGCTTCTTCACCATATCCTTAGAAGGACCTTCGAATGTTTTGATCAACAACTTTTCAACCTCAGAGAAACCTTCAACGAACCAAGGAAAATTAAATTTGAAGTTTACACACATGTCACGATGGAACCTCCGGCTCGAGATTATATCCTCAGATACAGTATGACCAGTCACGTTGCCCATATCGTCAATCGACTACAAAGCTTCCTCCACCCGCTTAACTAACGCAAATCGACTAGTAATTTTCTTGGTCGTGGCGATATGTCCATAACTTTCCCATATTTTAGTGTATAGTACCGCATGTTTGGTTGGCACGCTAAATCCCCCGATCAACACATGATCCGGATAAGGGACCAGGTACAGAGGGTTGAAAGTGGCGCACGTGACCGCATCAGCGACTGGCAAGGGATTCCTAACAATGATTGCACCTGCGGCTGTTGGAGTACCTTCCATTGTCTGAGTCACAATGACGTTTTCATCTCAATCAACAACCATTTCAAGGTCGCCCGGTGCGGCTACAACAGTTGGAGACGAAGTTGTATCTCCACCAGTCTCTGTCTCAGGGACGTCTTTAGAAACGGTTTCCCCCTATCGCATCATGGATTAGATATTCTTCAAAAAAAGAAAAAATTTGTGAGACTCACTGATTCGTTTTCAAACCGACTAGAGGAAGATTCAACACTGTTGTCGGAAGAACTACTCTCGCCATCACCGGACTCTGAACTTTTATCCTTCTCGGGTTCCCCATCGCCATGGATTGGCTCAGCACCGCCACCCTCCGTCTCGAGAAGCGATATTTTCTGGCTATTTGCAAGTTTGGAAAAGGTGTTCACGCTGTTGAGACCCTAGGCAAGATACAAAAGATGGGTACTCAGAAAAGAAATAAGGATATACACGATCCAACTAAAATCAAGAGGAAACAATATGTACCCGCATATTGGACGAACTGAAAGTCGGTAGGACTGTCAAAGCTGGCTGGAAACTATCTGCACGGCTTTTAGATATTCGCTCCTTCACTTGGGGACTATCTGCATTCGAGCTAATGGATTTTCGCTTGGGCGAAGAAGGATCCCTCAGCAGTGGATGCTCCGCTAAAACCGCATGAGAAGGCTTACTGCGACGGTTTTCTACCGCATCATTCACGAATCCATGGATAACGACAAACTCATCCTGCCAAAATATGTTATATTTGACGGTTGTTGTTGGATTTGTTCCGCAAGCAGAAAAGGCGGATTTTTACCCGACACAAGAACACTAGCATCAAGAACAGTTGGCAACGGGACTTCTGGAACAACCAGCTGACGAATGAGTGGGACCCCTTAGTCAAAACCCATATGCCGAGCCGCCCTATCGATATTGTATGAGACTGCTTTGCAAGATCCTCGAAAGAAAGACGACACATGACCGAGCATGCAGCTTCGTATGAACACCATCTCTCCAACAATCATATCCTCTTTATCATAAGATAAAGACATACTCGGAGCAGGAGCAAAGGTACTGATCCGAGTTATGGACGAATGCACCGGAGTCCATGGACGAAAATTAACCATGTGCGAGTTGTCAAGAAATCCAACCAGGTTCAAACCAATCTTTGGGTGCCTATTCAACCAGCGCAGTATCCTAGAGCCACCCCAAGACTCGGGAAGTACGGACAACGGTTTTGGAGCATACCTTTTGAAGTGCTCCCACAGACACGCTTGGAGAAAGGCGGCATGAATATACAAATCCACTTTCATATATCCATTTGAAGCGCATATATCCTCGCCCAGATGATCCAAGTGTGTGTACAGAGAACCAAGAAACGAGCCGCCAATAGGGAGAATGACATCTTTTTCCAATTTTATGGCAAACTTGATAAGTTCCTGTCTTATCTCCTTCTTACCCGAGACGTCATAAAAAATATCTCTTGGTAACCAAAGAGCCAAGAACGCCACAACATGAAGCGTATTATTCTTCTGATTCGGCTCCAACTCAACAGGAAACCACTAAGACACCCACCAGCCATAGAAGCACCTTGTCTCGTTTTCTTTATGAATGGATCCTTTTGATTTCTCAACCCGAGCGGCGCGCATTTCTTCTTCATATGCAGACAATTTAATATCGAGGTTTCCATAAACGGGAAGGTTCAGCAATACGGCCACGCTCTCTTAGGAGATAGTCATTTCACCCCACCAGGATATGGGCGTGTGGGTGTCCGGACACCATCTGGAAATAAAAGCAACCAAGCTTGGAATATCTTTCCTAATTTGAAGCACTGCGGAAGCCGCGACAGCATCAATGATCTGCGCCTTGGTCTAACTGGCTTTTACACATTCCTGGCTCATCATGAGCATACATTTCTCAAAGGGACGCAATGGACTCACAGAGATATTAAAGTCTATAGGAGAAGCATGATACTCTTTCCTCTAAAGACAAAACCTTATTACACCTCCTGGCCGAACTGATCGGGCCTCTCCTTCACTTTCCTGACCAGTCAGAAGAATCGACACATACTTGGGATGGTTTTTCCTAATCGTGGCGGATGTTGTAAAGAACTCATCATCTATGTTTGGCTTGGAATTGCCAACATCTTTCGGTATGGCAGGGCTTTTGTCAAATGTCATCTTAACGAAAATTCCCTCACGCTACTTCCACCTTCGAAACAACTACAATGGAATAATACGAAGAGAAATTATTACGGAAAGTGCATGGAAATTATTTTATCAGACACAGGAGATCCATCCTGGATGTGAGACAATTTGTTTCAAAGTTTTAATACGTATAGGCAAAGAAGTGGGGACTGACAGACCCTGCATCACCACCTCATGCCAAGGTCGTACCATGCAGCGGGAAATTTGTGCCCGACCGAGGAGGCGCGCCCCACAATGGGAACCATACACACGGCTATACCAGAAAAAGGAGTAAACCCTAGAAGCTAGGTTTTCATGAGAAAGGAATGACAGTTACCATCTCATGCATGCCTACTTCACACAATAAGTTGAGGCGGTCAACATTACTACAGTATTCACGCCTAAATGCTACTACAAGTTCGTGCGAAGCATACCTAAGGCTAGGATTCATACCAACATAGAAGGACAATATTTTCTACAAGATCATGAAATGGTACGCCTACAACTACGGTTTGCACTAACACAAGAAACAGGAAAATACAAGTTAAAGAGGAAGTACTGGAAGACATACCTGGGATTCGCTCGTCCGCTTTACTATTACCACGCGGCCAGAGTAACAAATAATAATAATAAAGGTGTGAAATAAAATGAGAGGCCGGCCCCTTTTATAGCCTTGATACTTGGGAGTTTGAATAAGGAAAGGACTTCCTATTTGAGTCAAGTAAGGAAAAGAGGCAGCCGGGACCGCGAAGACAAACCACCACGCCAAGCCGTCCGCGCCATGCCTTGGCCCTACCACGCCAAGACATCCGCGCATGCTTTGCCTCACCAAACCATGCCTTGCATTGGCCCACCACTCCAAGCCGTCCGCGCATGCTTTGCCTCACCAAACCGCGCCTTGCCATGGCCGCACCATGCCAAGCCGTCGGCGCCATTGCCTTGGCCCCACCATGCCAAGCCGTCCGCACCATGACTTGTCGCGCCAAAACCAACAACTCGCCGAGCCGGCATCATGATGTTCCCTAACCCAGCCAAGATGATGCATATCCAGACTAAGTCGACGATCTTCATATCACCACTTCATGGTCTAGACCACAAATAGAATCTATGCAAGGCCGCCAAACACGGGGATCATGAACTCTCCTTACCTCTCGAAAAAGGTTAGTCAGACCTTCCAGACCTTATTTTCACGACTTATTGTTTCGATTTTTATCTTGGCCAGTCACCATCTTATGCTTACCTCGCAACGATGCTCCCGTTCCGAGCTAAGCATGGGACTTAATGTTGATGGTGGTTTTTAGCTTGGGGTTAAAATCGTAAAACCGCACAACTGACATGATGTCACTATGACCATTAGCACATTTATTGAATCAATCAGCATGCCTACGCAGGAATTACCGGGGTACCCTTTTTTTACATGGGTCGTGTTCCACGACAGAACCATTAACATCGACTGACATCATCTATTCCAAACCCTAATTTTCATACTACTGCGCCAAGGCATGCCAACCATGCCAGCCGCACCACTGTGCCAATGGAAAACCATGCCAGCCACATCTCCGCGCAAAGGCATGCCAATCATGCCAGCTGCATCACTGTGATAATGACAAACCATGCCGGCCACATCTCCGTGCCAAGGCATGCCAACCGTGACAAGGCATGCCAATCATGCCAGCCGCACCATTGTGCCAATGGAAAACCATGCCAGCCACATCTCCGCACCAAGGAATGCAAATCATGCCATCCGCACCACTGTGCCAATGGAAAACCATGTCAGCTACGTCTACCGCACCAAGGCATGCCAACCATGCTAGCCGCACCATTCGCCAATTGCATGCCAAACCATTGGCCCCACCATGTGAAGCCAACCGCACCTTGCCTTAGCTCCAACCATGCTAGCCGCACAATGCGCCAATGGCATGCCAAACACTTGGCCCCACCATGCCAAGTCGTCCGTGCCAAACCCTTGGCCCCACTATGCCAAGCCATCCACCCCATTTTTTCCTTGGCCCCACCATGATGGCCTTCCCTATTGAGGCTACCAAAACGAAGGCGTGCGACAATCAACGGTCACCCTTCAATCCTAGATGCAAATCTTAGCCGTCCAAAGTCGTTAAACAACGCATGGTAACCTTTGGCCCAAAACCCTAGTTTTGGCTACGCAAAACCGCGCCAAGGCATGCCATGCCACATGTGCCAATGACATGCCAATCTCCTTGCCGCGCCATGCCATACCGGCCACCCCTATTGCGGCTACCAAAACGAAGGCGTGCGATGATTAACGACCACCCTTCAATCCTAGATGCAAATCCTAGCCGTCCAAGGTCGCCAAATAACGCATGGTAACCTTTGGCTCAAAACCCTAGTTTTGGCCACACCAAACAGCGCCAAGGCATGCCATGCAACATGTGCCAATGGCATGCCAACCGCCTTGCCGCATCATACCATGCCGGCCTTCCCTATTGCTTCTACCAAAACGAAGGCGTGCGGCGATCAACGACCACTTTTTCGTCTAAGATGCAGATCTTAGCCGTCTAAGGTTACCAGCCAATGTATGGAAACCTTTGGCCCTAGTTTAATCGTGACTAAACAAGCCACGCCCAAACTAGGCCATATTAAAGCCATACTGATCATGCATTCACCCCACTGGCTACTAAACGAAGGGTTGCAATAATCAACGGCTACCTTTCCTCTTAAGATGCAAAATCTCGACCGTCAAAGGTCACCACCGAGCCGACAAGTCTCCCAAGCTCAACTTTCCAGACAACAACAACGTGCTACATGTTTTCCATGAAAACACTCGAGACATCAACGCATGTTACAAACTGGGGGATGCTCATTGGGTATTGGTTTGGCGGTTTACAGCGTGCGGCGTACACTACGCCCGTTATAAGAAAGTGTCATAAAAAGTAGGCGGTTAGTAAATATAGGGAGTAATGGTGAAACACTTTCTTTTATGGAATATCAATTCCAGGCGTTACCGATTACCACCTCCTCTCATTTATTCACCCGCTTTCCATTTCTTAATGAGACCAGAGTACGTTTCACTCCAACTTGTATAAATAGGCATTACCTATTTCCACCGAACAACATGTTCAGGTCAGGAGCATACAACACTCAGAAAATATTTGCTAGCTCTCTATCTGTTAGTTTCCCACTTTCTGATACAAGTCGTAAAACAACTACTCTTCCAGAATCAACTATCCTGGTCAAACACTTTCTTCATTTCCCTTCCCAAAACCAACCCTTCTCCTTCAATTTGTGACCGAAGCAAGTATGGAACGGCCATTTCTTGGTTTAGGCCGGATTTGTACAGATAGATCTCTCGAATCTAAAGTACTCCCTTGCAGTACATTGTTTAGGGTTTAAATTCGTTTCTCACCCACACACCCGAAATTACTGAAATAAGCAGAAACCGTTTTCACCCTCAAACAAGAGTTTTTACGAAAAATTTGAAGGTGATTATCATTTTAGGCACACTTTTCAAAAATTAAATGTATATACATTATGCAAACCAAAAGGATACATAATACTTTATGTAGCCATATTTTGGTTTATGCATCAACTTATTTTCCATTGCAACTAATGAAATGATGTACTCCCTCCATTTCAAGAAAAATGATACTTTCACTTCAGGTATAATTTTCAAAAATTAAATGCATAGCCATTATACAAACCAACACATTATGCATCCATATTTTGGTTTATGCATCGGCTAATTTTCCGTTTCAGGAAAAATGATACTTTCATCCGTGTCAGTAAAAATGGTACTTTCGTGCCGTGTCAGAAAAAATGATACTTTCGCACCCATTTTTTCGGTCGGCCGTCCCACCATGGAAGCGATCATTTAGTTATATCAATTGATTAGTTTTTTTGTTTGATCTTTTGTTCATTTATTAGCATGGGTAATTACATTATGTGATGTAATTGATGAATGTGGAGAAATGGGGATTTGATCTGGATTATTATTGTTTCAATAGGTAATTGCTTGTGATTGAATTAATTTTCTGTGAAATAAATATCAAGATCTTGATAGATTTGAATGTAAGAAGAAAAAAACGGGGAAAGGTATTTTGTTCTTATTAGGTTTCTTTGGTATTGTAGCGGTGGTGGCGGCGTCAGCGGCGTCTTCGGCGATGTTTCTACTGGTGAAGATGTTGTTGATGCAGGTGTCGTCGTTAGAGATGCTGGTGGATATGCTAGTGGTTATGGAGGTGTTATTGTTGGAGGCAGATGCGGAGGAGATTGTGGTGTTTGGGGAAGAAATGAGGTGCCGTCGTTAAAGATGTTGGTGATTGTGAAGGCGCTGGAAGTTTTGGCGGCGGTGGTGATGATGGTATGGTGGTTGTACGTAGGTGAGTAAATGATATGCAATCGTTAGAAATGGTGGCGGAGATGTTGTTGGCGGTGGTGCTGTTGTTGGCGGTGGTTGTGCTGAAGGCATAAGTGGTGGCGTTGCCATACTAGTTATGATGTTGATAGTGTCAGCAATGGTTGTGGATGAAGGAGATTGTGTTTTGGGTAGAGATTCTGATTATGAACGATTAGGGGTGGTGGTGCTGGTTACGGTGATGATGATAGGGCGAAGAATTTGCTGGTGGTGCCGGTTGAAAATTTTCAGTAATTTAATGGTGTTGATGGTTTGAAATTTTCTGTAACGATGGTGATGGCGTTGCTGGAAGGACATGGATGAAGATGACGGAATTGAAATTTGGAGGTTCATTTAGGACATTTCATTGTTGATTGAATATTTTTTTGTTACAAACACCAAAAATCTTTTTGTGTCAAATTGGAAAGAAAAAAAAGTCATGCTTCACATTGACACAAATTCACCATATATAGAGTCCTTGCTTCGCTCGGTCGACCTAAATAAATAAACTTTAATCATAGAAAATGATAATATTTGAAGTAGCTAATGTAGAACACATAAATAAACTACTTTAAAAGATGGTGTTCCTCCTTAAACATTAGGAATAAATTCCTATAAGAAGTTAACTAAAAAGGTAAATCCTTAAAGAATTCATCATCATTCCCGAACTCATTGTCATTTAACAGAATTGGAACAGTTTTGAGTCTTTCAAACCTATTAGATTGTTGTTTGCAAGTGCTTCTTGAATCTCTGGAGATTTTTGTACAATACCTTTAACAGACTGCACTTACATCTTAGTCTTCTTAGGTACTTCAAGAAGGGTTGTAAATTTTTGATAGTTAAAGCAGTTTTCTCTTGGCTTCTTCGTATTCTTCTTCTTCCTTTTAAAAAATAGATCTTTCTCCTTAGGGTAGGATTTTTCATGTTTCTTATTAGTTATGAGGTTATCGACAACTACAGGAACATAGGTCCTACCGAAAGAGAGTGTGCTTGGAGGATACATAATGATTTCTCAAAAGATGTGATTTTTGTCTTCTTATGAACCACACATATATGGAACTCCAAAACCAAATATTTGGAAGGATTCCAAAAATAGCATGAGAAGAGAAAAGAGAAGATGACCGACCGTGAGGAGTTTCAAAACGACGTGAATTCTTGGATTCCGTTCACAAACTTGAATTCAAAAATGAAAAGTGAAATGCTGATAATAGCCTTTCTTCAAACTTGTACAAGGAAGTATTTTCAACATCATTACTTGAATTTATAGATTAATGAAGATGCTTGATTGAGGCAAATTATGTGTCTCACGAATGTATAAATACCCTAATCAATTCATGCCAAGATTTTTAAGTTTGAATATCAATTATATGATCAGATATTCTTTTTAAAAGCATATTTTTCATCTTAGTTATATAGTAGTTCCCATGGATCATGTTTTCATCTCTTACGTAGGAGCCAGATAGGCAGGGAGAAAATCATACCATTAGCATTATTGATACCCACATCGAGTCATTATATTTTGGACTCGCTGTTAGAGATGTGGTAGCACAAAGTCATTGAGTGACTTGATTTATCAGGTGAACAAAGAATAATTTGACATTCCAAAATCTAGAACTTAGTCAAGAACCAGACATGATACATGACCCATGTTATGGATTCATCTTAATAGAGTAGATTCTCAACAACTAAAGATAAATAATTGTTATTTTTTTGTTGACAAAGTGATGTCATAATTCTAGAGCCCCACTTTATTACACAAAACAAACATCAAGAAGATGAAATTTCAAGTCATAACTAATAATATTTAAGACACTAACTAGGGTTAGTGTGTTTCAAAGCCCTTGTTGTGTACAATTTTTATCTCTTTATTGAGTGCATGAGATAATAATGCCTTTTCATTAGGTTGTGTTGAGAATGCTCACCACTAGATTCATGCAATGGGTTTGTCAACATCCATATTTCTCGATTATTTATATCTATCTCTCTTACTTCCTTTAGTTTTATCCTTGCCTTTAGAATTATTCAAACTTTAAGTAGAACAAGATAGAACCTTGCTAACCTTGGATTGACTCGACTTTTGGAAGAGTTGAAGCACATTGGCCAAGCGAGAAGTCGTCCATTGTAGTTTGTTAGCATACCTTACTTCTCATTTGTGCTTGAAGCATTGTTTAAGATCATGACCTTCCATGGCACATAAAGTACAAATTCGGTTGGAGGATGATTGTTCGGAAACTCCACCTGTTTCTGCAAACATACACACTTGTGATGATCTTGACATGTTAACAACGAAATTTTCATTAGTAAGTGAAAAATCTATCACATCCTCCAGAGTGTTTGATGTAGAATCATCAAGAAAACTACCAAGATTAATATAAGTATTGTTATATTCATTAAAACAGATAGATCAGCTAAGAGGGCAACATTGGGATTCAAGCAAACACTTTCTCAGTTTAGATCAAATTCTTATTAGGAATTCATGTAAGCATGTGAGATATTTTTCTTGAAATTACACAGAGAAATATGCATCATGGTTCAGGGTTCCGGAGTCGTGCAAAATGATAGTTCATAGTGGCAAAGTAGCCTTTGAACTTACAAGCATAAGAGGCATTCTATAACACTCAAGACTAAACAATAATTCACGAACCCAAAGTAATTTTGTGAATAAAGTTGTATTAGAAGTGTTATAATAGTAGTAGCAAAAGCGAACATAGCCATATAAAATAGTTAGTGTACTTCTTCTAATATTGCAAACCTATAGGCAGTTCGCGAATTCATGCCCCAAGGGTTTGCAAACCTTGTCAATTCACGAAGTTAGTTGACCAGGGTTTTCCTACCCCATTATGGAACTCATATGTAAAGGGTACGAACCAGGTTTGTAAACCTCTATAGTCCACAGAATTTCTGACATAGGTTTTACATACAAGTATGTGTACCTTGCGCAAAGTAGTTCTAAGCTCTTGTAATTAATTTGAAATATTCCCAACAAACATAGACAATACGCACTGTCGCTTGGGTAAAGTCAAAATGATCAACTTAAAACAAAAATAGTTTGTGAAAAATAAGTTGTTCTAACTCAGATTGTTAAGGATATAAGAACATCCATTGCTTGAATTATATTTCGAGAGACAAGCTTGAACTCAAAATTTATTTTTGCAATACAAATATATTAAAATCATACAACATAGTCTCATAAGATAAAATGGTAAATGCCATGATTAAATAGGATAGACCAGTCTTTACATACCTCTTTGTTGATGAAGTTTTCGTAAATATTTCGTTTATTCTTCAATCTTCGAAGGTTATTCAGTGATATGTGATAGTCAACTACCATACTCTAATCCTAGTCTGATACTTGACTTTAGTAGACTAGCAATCAAGAAATAGTTTTGTGTAACTAACATTGACAACAAGCTTGAGATACCAAGTTCAACTAAGCGACGCTCTAACGGTTATTATAACAAACATAACACATTTTAAATATCAATTAAACCAATTCAAATAAGATTTTATCACATCGACTTCAATTTCACCATTCATTTTGCAACGATTGATTCGCATCATCAAAGTTACCCAATGGTTGATGTCTTTGTAGATTGTATTATAATGATATGACAACACAGTAACATCACGACTTTTTGGGTTCCCAGTTTCCTAGAAAAAAACATTTAAAATATTTTCTTAAAGCATGTTATGTTGTTGTTGAACACCATTGATGGGATCAAGCATAAAAACTACATAAGCTCTGCAAAGTGCAAATAAATTCATTTTCATCTTGACGATACTTTGGACTGCGGATTTTTGGTGATGAAGCATTTTCGGTTGGAGCATTTTGAACTCCCTCTGTTTCAAAAAGACCATCCTCTATTCCATTTTGGTCTGTTTCTAAAATGTGTCCAGCTTCTGTTTATAGTCATATTTTTCCAATGAACTCTCTAACATACCCTTAAGTTTTTTACATTCATAAATTATTTTTTAGTGGGACCCAATCTAAAATATTTAGTGAAATCTATATAATTAAGGGAACAAATATATCCTTCATTCCTTTTTTGAAGACAATACATATGGTTCCAAATTAAATTCCTCATAAAGGTTTGTTTGTACCCGAAAATATTTCTAGGCACATAACACGATTAAACTGGTGTTGTTGATGAAACAAGGTTAATAACAGGATATAATCAAGAATGACAGGCACACAGATTCTACATGGTTTGCCTATATCCACGGACGAATCCACTTAGGGAGTGATATTTTATTGATATTAGAATTAAAATGGAATTTTTTCTATATTAGCTACCTCCTTGTAGGGTTTTTTTTTTCTCTCTCTTTTTCCTTCCCCCATTTTCAGGATCATCCCTTAATTACATTTCTTTCTATTTATACAATTACGAATCAGGGTCATCCCTTAATTGTCAGGTAGGAATAAATTGTATTAAGTTTCCCTGCATGCCTCCTGACCATAAACCCCCCATCATTAATTCTGCATGAAACTGCCCTCATGCATTAATTCTGCATGAAACTCCCCTGCATGCCTATTGACTTACCCTGCATGTCTCCCTGAATTAATCTGCTCTGCTGGCATACTGGACTGACTGGTTGACAGGCAGAATGGGCTGGCAGTATGGATGGAAACTGGCTGACAGCGCATCTGGCAACATGGCTGGAAACTGGTTGGTGGCACAACTGGCAACATGGCTAGAAAACGGATGGCATTGTGACGGAGTACGTAGTTAGAAATTGATTAGCAGCACTGCTGACAACATGACTGGAAATTGGCTAGAGGTGCGGCTTGCAACCTGACTTTGACAGATGATCGACGGTTGACTTGGACCATTGATCGAGAGTTGACTTTGACCATTGACCGGTCATTGGATTTATGTAATACTGAGAAGGCTGGTGGGCTTCTTCGGTTGACTGGTTATAGGGCTTAGATGACAGCTGAGCAGTGGCCCATGCAACATTATGGCCCTATATGTGGAAATTTTACTCATGGTACAAACAAGATTATTCTCCATAAGTATACAATCTTTTCATTTTTTTTTCCAAACACCATTTTTTATCTCTATAATATTTTCATCCCTCTTGTTTCCAAACACCAATGTTTAAAATATATTTTATTTTATTTTATTGATACTGTTTCCATAAATCGATATGTTTTAGTTTTTATTTATTTCCTATTTACAATCCCAAAACAATTTTTGGTAGTTATTATTACTAACATATTTATTGAAATAAATTAGGCAAGTAATTAAGGGTAGAAATGTAAACTACTATGGTCAACTTAATATCTTGACAAAGTTAAACCGGACTGTCTTTCTGAAACGGAGGGCGTATTTGTGATGAACATGCCATTTTGAAAGAGAGTGGAAGAGAGAGTTTGAGATTGGAAGGCATTTGTTTGATTTTGGAAGAGATTGGAAGAAAAGTTTGAGATTGTAAAAGGTGTGATTTTAGAAACGAAATGAGTTGAATTTACAGATGAACCTAGTCTCGGCCGACTCAACTTGAGAAGGGATAGGAAAATGCTCAGAGCCTTTGCCTGTCGCATTGTATGAACGGTCCCAACAGTGAAGCGCCAAGATGACGCATTACTGAATCAGTGGCCTAGCCGATGGAGCTGCATTATCCAACAATGAAGCGCTATCATGGCTGAGATAATAAAGGTTGTAGCACATGCAATATTATGCGATAACGTTTCATATCCTTGATTAAGAGTTAACCCAGCTCAAGGAAGAAATGAAGGATGAAATGAAAGTCACAGAATGACTTAGGCATTGGTCCAAGCATTGGCCAAGGCTTGGATAATGCATATGCAACAGTGTCATTGCCAAATGCGACATTTTTGTCTATTGCTCGGCAAAGAGAATGCAAGTGATACACCTAAAGTATGAAATTGAACTAACCAGCAATACAAGACTATATTGGCATGATTTTACTTGGATGTTGGCATCCAAATGAGCTAAGTACATGGCCAAGTTGATGAACCGCAATCGTAGTTATATATTGGCAGAGGCCAAGTTGATGAAGCGAAACCATAGTTGTACATTGGCAGAGGCCAAGTTGATGAAGCGTAATCGTAGATGAATATTGTCAGAGGCAAAGTTGATATAGCACAATCATGGATGTATATTGTCTTAGGCCAAGTTCAGTGTAGCACAATGTTTGCTGGTTATTAGTTCAAGTTGTCAGTTACAAATGATGTGTGCATCACACGCATGCCAGAGCAAAGGAGTTGGTTGAGAGGGTTAACCAACTTTAGAATACCCTAAACGTTCAAGACAAGTGTAGCACAATTCTGCAATCTGGCACAAAAGGTAGCGGTTAGAAAAGCTTTGTGGCGGTTAGGGTAACTGCCTATGGACAAATGGTTGTTCATAGGCCGTGCAATCAGATGCACACGGATTGGACTGGTTCTTAGCATTATAAATAACCCATAGAACTTCTGCAAGTGCAAGTCTTCATGTGTTGAGGCACCACACTGCACTAGAGAGTGTTTATTTGTGGGCTTATAGAGAGAATAATCTCGTAAGTCCATTGGTTGGACAAAATTTTGTAATCTTCCCCTTAAGCTAATGAAAATGAGTTTTTTGGTTTAAAATTGTCTTTGTGTTCTATTGATTCGAAAGTACTCCCCAAGATCTGTGAAGCATAAGCATGGCATTAACCCCTCTTTGTAGTATGGATTGCAAGTGAAGGAAAAGAGAAAATCTAAGTAAGTCTTCTGTTACATACTTAGAGAAGTGTTGTTGTTAGCAAAGGTGCAAACTTATAAGGCTTAAGTTGATAAGAAATCATTGAACCACTGCATTGTCGAGTCATAATTGTACAAAAATATGCTTGAAGCATTTGCAGGTGTGACACATTGTATGGTGGCTCATTTGCCCACCCAACGGGCTTGTTGTTCAGCAATGCTTGATCCACCCGGAACGAAATCCTGTGGAATCAACCGCGTGAAACAAAACCTGTGGGTCCCACAGTAGAAAAAAGCCGCCCCTTATAATTCTCCCTGGTAGGTCTCTAGGGCTGTGAGACACGATAATTCTCACGGTGCCTAGCCCCGGTCAGTGTAGCATCGATCCTTCTTGTTACGGTTTCCTTTTGTCCAGAACAGATGGCAGAGTATTAGCGTAAGAGACTGTCGATTGATGTTACTGAGCGAGAGCAAAAAGTCATTACGCAGACAGACAAGAAACGTTCTTGACTGTCTGTGATGAGTTTAGATAGAGAGAGAAAGAGAGAAAAGGAAATACAAACGTTCGATTCAATTAGGTTCTCCGTGTCTTTCTCAACTGCCAAAAACATTTGAAAGTCCATTCCTTTTCTCTCTCTCGTACTTCTCCGTGATCTCTCCTAACCTTACTTGTTAAATCTCCACTAGATCTCTCTCGCCCTACTCAGACTTGCTCAAGCAGTTTGTGAATGGATACCATCAGGAAACAAGCGACAAAGCTCAGAGAGCAAGTAGCTAAGCAACAACAGGTACTTTTCTTCTTACCATAACAAGAAATTCTTACTGTTTTATTTTTCGATCCAATGGAACTAACACTTGACACAGAAAAGAGATCTCCTTTGCAAAACATTTTAGATTATTATTTTATTTCTGATAAATATGTTATTTGGGGTATTTTGTAGGTCAAATTTAACATTGATTTTATTATGTGAGTTTTGTTGATTTGCAAGTTTTAGATTGTCAAAGAGTGTCATGTGGTTTGGGTTTTGATTAGATATCTCTTTTTCTTTTCAACTGTGATCGGAATAGGCTGATGGTCGCATTTGTAAAATGTGTTAACAGATTTAGGTTAAATAGAATGCTATTCATACAAATCACAAGATGTGGTTATGGACAATGCATCACTCTAAGTTGGCATGTCTCAGTGCCTCAACTAATTGCCTGACTACTGTTGAATCGGTCTTAATCATTTAATGTAGGATCGCTCTTCTTGCATTTGATCTAGAGTTGATTACTTTGGTTCAGAAAGCTAGTGTTTCAAATTGTTTTTGTGTAGATTTTTAGCTCAAGTATGTTGAATTTCCCAGGCAGAGTAGGATAAGAATGAGGATCGGTTGGTGGGTCACTAATTTGTTGCCTCTTGGAGACCTCACGATTATCACAAATTTTTCTGAATAATTTTGTTGACAGTAGTTTCCCTGGTTAATTCTACTTCAGGCTGTCTTCAAGCAGTTTGGGGGACATGGAGGTTCAGAATACAGTAGTGATAATGCAGATGTTCAGCAGCATCAAAAACTTGAAAGGCTTTACATATCTACTCGTGCTGGCAAGGTTCTCCTTCGTCCTTTAGTATGTTCTATACTTTAAAAATTGATGTATTTTCATCCTATGACTATTGTTCTCTTTATTCAGCATTTTCAAAGGGATATAGTTCGTGGTGTTGAAGGTTATATTGTTACCGGGTCCAAACAGATTGAAATAGGTAATTCATTGAAGCTCTGCCTTTCATGTCCTTTTCCAATTTTCAAGTCTGGCATGCCCATGATTTGAGAAACTATGAACACATTATGACTTCTCAACAGGTTCAAAACTGTCAGAAGATAGCAGGAAATATGGTGCCGAAAATACATGTACCAGCGGCAGCACGTTGTCAAAAGCTTCATTAAGTTATGGACGGGCTCGTAGCCAAATGGAAAAGGAGCGCAGTAATCTGCTGAAAGCCCTTGGTACACAGGTATCCTTGTATCCTTATATGAAATATGCAAACAGATGGATCAGTGGATAATGGATGTGAGCATATCTTTTGTTGCTACCAGTTTACAGTTGAGGATCATGATGTTGGTTATCGATTGTAAGGCCATCATGTTCATTGTGAATTTCTCGTCTCATATCCTTTGTGCTATTAGGAGGCATGTAGGCTCTTTTAGTAAAGATTTAAAAATAATACGATTGGCTTGAATCTCCAGGTTGCTGAGCCATTAAGAGCAATGTTAATGGGAGCTCCATTGGAGGACGCTCGACATCTTGCTCAACGCTACGATAGAATGCGACAAGAAGCTGAAGCCCAGGTACTAGTGGATATGGTTTTTTCTTGCTAAGAAAGAATTTTTCTTTTTTTATGATTATAAGCCCTTCTAACTGCAGGGCAAAAATTATCATCTTTTTCCCTAAAAAAATGAAATAAAAAAGAGGTAGGTTGGTGCGGATGGGACTTCTGTTCTTCTGGCAGAAATTTGTGAAACACTTGGTTGTATCAAGTTGCTTTTCTGTGTGATATCATTTACCTTTTTCTCATACAATCTTTCTGCTCTCATCTCGGTTTGGACCTAGGTAGGCTATTGAGGTCTCCAAACGTCTAACTAAAGCGAGGGAATCAACAGTAAGTGCTGACTATTGTGTAAAACTTGAAGCTGCTGAAGCAAAGATGCAAGATTTAAAGTCCAACATGACAATATTAGGGAAGGAAGCTGCTGCAGCAATGTCTGCTGTGGAGGCTCAGCAGCAAAGGTTAACACTCCAGCGCCTTATTTCAATGGTAATGCTTCTGATATAGGTTTACTTAAATGAAGATTCCATAACTACTAGGACATCTTATATGAAAACGAATACTATTGTCAATTTCTCCATACCCTGAAGGTTGAATCCGAGCGCACTTTTCACAATAGAGCCCTCCAGATACTGGATCAGCTTGAAGGCGAGGTATGGTTTATGATTCCTTTTGCAGTAATACTTTTCATAGATCAGTAGCTAAAGCTAGATGCTTTATGTGAAATTTTAACTGTTCGTGCTTTGTCACTCGCGAGGATTTAACCATGACTCATTCTGTATAGCAGATGGTATCAGAGCGCCAACGGATTGAAGCATCTCCCACACCAGCTGTTGACAACTCTATGCCACCTCCTTCATATGAACAAGTAAATGGTGTGTTTGCTTCATCTGCATATGATGGAGTAACAGATAGCATTAGTTACTTTTTGGGTGAGGTAATTGTTCCTGCCCCGCCGCTCCATATGTTATTTATCGTTTGGTAATATTACGTATTTGTTGTTATTTATCGTTTGGTAATATTATGTATTCAACTACTCCTACCCGGGCTCTTATTTTGTTACATATATCTACTTTTTAGGTTGTACATTCATACCTAGCCGAGTCCAGTGTGGAGCTGAATTTATCAGTTGGTGACTACGTTGTCGTACGAAAGGTTCTTGCATAATTTTTTGTGATCTTTTGATATATAAATTCTCTCTGTTATATATGCGAATTCCTCTTTGTTAATATTAGCTGTTAAGATGAAGAAGGAGAAACAAGAAAGGAAAAAAAAAACAATTACGTTACTTTGAAGTATCAAATATTTTCTTTACAGTCCAATATCTTGTTACATCCCCATAGTTTGTAGTTAAAACTAATCTACTTCGAATCCTCTAGGGAATGTCCTCATCTTATATTCCTGAAAATCTTTCCACTGAAGCACCGCCCGAAACTATACTTAAAGTAGACACCTAGAGTCCCGAAAGTACTGTATTAGGCATTGTTCTCTACAGAGTGTAAATTATTGGTATCAAGTTAGATACTGTCTGAAATAAATCCCCACATCCCTATTTTAGCTTATGTGATTGGATCCCATATCGATTATTGGTAATGATAGAGATATCTTTCCTTACCAGGAACTGTCATAACTTGGCTTGATTAAGTCAAAACCTGGAAGCTATGTAGAACGCCACTTTCGTGTATTTGGTTCAACTCTTGAAGTACTATTTACTAGTTTGTTGATAATTTTGTGCCGATTTTTCTCTTGTTTAATACAGCTTCACGTGATGTGCAAGTAGTTTTGATTCATCCACATTTACCAAATTTTTTTTTGTTTTTTTGCCATCGGCAGGTAGCGAACAATGGTTGGGCAGAAGGTGAATGCAAAGGAAGAGCAGGTTGGTTTCCTGCCGGGTTCGTTGAAAGACGTGAACGTGTTCTTGCAAGCAAGATGGCTGAAGTATTTTGATAACTTATGTTGCATAAAATTGATTTTTACGAAAGAAGAAAAACTTGGCATCAATACTGCGTGCATATCTTTGATTTTCCTGTTCTTTTTGTTAATCACATGAAAAGGTAGAGCGCGCATGCAACAGTTTTTCCTGTGAAGAGAAGTATGTTATATGTGATATATTAGATTTGTAATGTTGTAAGCTTTTTTTCCTTTCACATTATATTTATTTTGTTACACAATTCATCCTCTTTTTAGTTAGGGTGACAATTTGTTTCTTTCCTCCATTTGCCAAATATGTTGTTGATAATTCACAAGTGAAGAGACTAATATTGAGTGGCTTTCAAATTTTCATGATATAATTTTGTTACACAATTCATCCTCTTTTTAGTTAGGGTGACAATTTGTTTTTTTCCTCCATTTGCCAAATATGTTGTTGATAATTCACAAGTGAAGAGACTAATATTGAGTGGCTTTCAAATTTTCATGATATACTGACATGATAACATTAAAATATCTAACGACTTCTTTTTCTCTCTCAATACAACTTTACAATAATGAATGCATTATGCATCTCATTTTTTTATATATATGATGATCGTGTGATCCATGTAATTCGATTTTAAGGGTTTGCAATTTTCTATATGGTCTTACCCATTTGATTGCGATCGACTCTTTTGTATTCCTGTGACTTCTTTGACTAGGTGAAACTTCCACGTTTTGAATTACATCAGAAAATTACGATAAGAAGGATCAAATCCAACCACTTTTCTAGTCTAGTCTATAATTAAGTACGGCGACGTATGACCCTAATGCAGCAAGCACTCTAATTATCTAGTTGTTCTTTTTTGCCACTGTTCATGCCAGACAGGTCAGACCGTGTTTTGAACTTTTCTATCCGAAATCATCAGCAGGTTGACACACCTCACCAAGTTGGCTCGTCACTGATTTTTTTATTCAAAAATTCTTCACAGACAACGAAGAAAACCGAGAAAAACTCTCACAGTCACCGGACCCTCCTGGTGGCTTCCGCGGGGTCCACCGGGGCCCACAAAAAAATGTGAGATAAAAAGCAAGTTTTGTTTTGGCGTTGTCCAGATTCTCGGTCTGTTAAGAATTACCCTTTTTATTTTATTTTCCTGTTGATCCGAAATGGAAATATATTGAATTAAACACTAGGCTTATATCTAATATGACAAAATGAAAACTTGGGGAACCGCCAATCCATGTAGTTCACTCGTTGCTTCAAAAAAAAAAAAAAGTAGTTCACTCGCACACACCCAGCCATAATGCGACTTTTCGATTGTCGGACCACCAGAGAGATACCATTTAGCATTATTTTGATAAAAAGTAACACACGCCTTTAAAAGACATTTACGACATTTTCATGTGCTCCCCTGGTCCTGCGGATGATATCTATTGGTTAGACAATACTGCTATTCAGATTTGGAACCCTCAAGATAATACGGATGCACATGGAAACATGGAGCCAGTAGAAAATTTCTTGAACATTCCGGGTAATAGAGAGACTCTTGCTGAACTTTATGGAGAAGTTCACCCTCTAGGCGAGTTACCAAACACATTACTAGTTCAAGAGGATCATAACTATGAGGTTTTGGGACCGGTCATCTACGATGAAGACATGCCGGAAGCATCTACCTCTATTCTAGGAAAACGAACTTACCCTTTTAACTTACCTGAAAATTTCATCCCTATTCATGGCGATGAGAACTCTGGTAACTTGGGCAACTCAGAGACTCGTCGAGTTTTAGCTTTTATGGCTCAGACCATTGAGGAATATGTTTTCGGTGTTGAAACAAAACCTCATCCTCCTATTCCTTTCATTTCTAGAACTGAACCAGAACCGGAACAAAAGGGGGTTAATATGAGGCTTTCTTTTTCATCCCCCTCTTTTGAAGATGCTCATGAACACCTTACTTCACCTATCTCTTCTGAGTCTTTTGCATCCTCATCTTTTGCATCTCATGATAATGAAGCCATATTAAGTCAGCATACACCGCATACATGTTATGCATCATTGCATAAGTTGACTTTCAAGCCATCGGTATCAGATTTTCTATCCTCTTCATGCTCTGAATGGATTCAAATTTTGGTAACTGATTCAGACAATCAGCTTAATTTTAATCAGTATGGCTCTAATATTAAAGAACAGAATCAAGCAACAGATGGGTTCTCACCAATTCCATTTTTCTTTAATTCTCCATCTGAGCAAAAAGGCGAAATCCAGGTAATCCTAAATCCCTAATTTTCTTAGTTAATCTTTCAAATTGAAATAATTTGCTTAAGCCTCTTTGATTATTTAGATATGAAAAGGCGAGGGTACCCCAAATATACCTCAAGCTATTACTTTTCCTTCCTATAAGTCCTTTTCCCGAAAGTGATTGTCTATGGACTGAGTCGAGACGATACAACAAATCGGTTCACACTTTGTGTGATCGTCTATGGATACAAGATCAAGACAATACAACAACAAAGTGTGTTTACTTGATACAAAGGTTCAGACTTAACCAAACTCTATAGCATTCACGTATTAAGTAAATAGGAATTAACGTTTGTGCAATTTACTTTAATTATAATTGAAAAAGCGGGGGTCTAACAACCACACCCAATATTTCGATTAGCAATCTGTATGGACAACTCCGAGTTAATTTCTAGAGAATCAACTAGACTCAATCAAATATAAAATATCTCAAGGAGTTATTATCTCATTCTCTCGATTTGATTTACTCAAGCAAATACAATCTGCGAGTCTTAATCAAAGAGGGATAACTTGGATGGTACCAAAGACCAATATCCAAGTGTCAATCAATTTAAATCAACAACCAATAAGGTCGGATATTCTAATTGATTGAACAACGCACAACCTGTATTATTTCAATTATATAAAAATATAATGCGGAAAAGAAATAACACAGACACCGGAATTTTGTTAACGAGGAAACCGCAAATGCAAAAACCCCCCGGGACCTAGTCCATATTAAACATACACTATATTAAGCCGCTACAGACACTAGCCTACTCTAAATTAACTTCGGTCTGGACTATAGTTGAACCCCAACCAATCTCACACTGATCCAAGGTACAATTATGCTCCTACGCCTATGATCCCAGCAGGATACTGCGCACTTGATTCCCTTAGTTGATCTCACCCACAACCAAGAGTTGATATGACCCAAAGTCGAAGAAGACTTTAATAAAAAAATCTGTCTCGCACAGAAAAGTATACTAGATAGATAAATTCGTCTCCCACGAATAAACCTATGAGTTTTGTTCCGTATTTTGATAAATCAAGGTGAACAGGAACCAATCAATAAAACCAGACTTATATTCCCGAAGAACATCTCAGTTTTATCAATCACCTCACAATAGTCTTAATCGATGCAGCGAAAACAAATATTGTGGAATCACAAACGATGAGACAAACATGTTTGTGATTACTTTTATATCTTGCCTATCAGAGATAGAAATCTCAAGCCAATTATTACAATTGTACTCGTACGATAGAAGATGCAAGATCAGATCACACAACTACGATAAAAGTAGTATCGGTCTGGCTTTAGAATCCCAATGAATTCTTTAAGTCGTTAACCTGGTTTTAGAAGAAGAAAACCAAAGGTTAAAGGAGAATCGACTCTAGCTTAGCAAACTAGTATCACACAGAATGCGTGGGGATTAGGTTTCCCAGTTGCTAGAGTTCTCCCTTATATAGTCTTTCAAATCAAGGTTTGCAATCAATGTTAGGTTGTTAAAAAAGCATTTAATATTCACCGTTAGTTGAAAACCTGATTAGATACAAGCTAATATATATCAACCGTTAGATAGAAAACTTAGCTTGTCATACAACATGTACTTGACGATTTCGGGTTTGTGTAACCGTACCCAAACTTATACATTAGTTGGTTCAACACTAGTTAACCAAATGGTTAGCCAAATGATAACTTTCATATCAACCATATTCTTCTTCACCATAACTAGTCCAAATGACTCAAATGAACTAGTTAGAGAGTTGTTCAATTGATATGAGATCTCATGAACTACACAAGACACAATTGAAGCAAAAACGATGTGATTCACTCGAATCGATTCATAAACTATAAAGCCACGGTTTGCAATAGCATTCCTTAGTTTATTAAGATAATTTCACAAACATCATTTTTAGACATAACCTACTCAAGTTCGAGGACTAGGTTCACGGACTCAAGTCAACTGCTTGGAGTTTACAAACTCCAGCAGAAATTATCGGGCCGAGAAATTCCGTCAGTTCGCGTACTGAAACTGAGCTACAACTCCAACAGAAATTCTCGGGTTCGAGAACTACGCCAGTTCGCGGACTGAGTTGATGACTCATGTTCCGGTTTCACTTGATCAACAAAGTTCGCAAACTTTGGTTCAAGCAATAAGGACTTAAACATATATGTGTTACCACAACAATGTTTATATCCTCTAATGGTTATATTGTCTAAACTCTCATTTCAACCATTGAAACATTCTCAGAGGGCGTTATATAGTTGTTATTCACAAACTATTTTTCGTCAGAGCGATTTCCAAAATGATTGTAACATAACATGGCTTTCGTCACTAGGTAAAGATGAACTTGGCTAAAGCGAAAGCTTTACCAACACATATTTCGAGAAATAGATAAGCGAGATATACTCAGCTCGAAATGACATATGTGTATATCCTTAGTCTATATAGTAATACGACTTTTATCTCAAGATAGGAGATAGAGTAGATATACTTTTGAGTGATAGATAATTTCAAGTCTCCACATACATCTTAGTCGATGAAGATCCACTGGTTCCTTGAGTAGTCCTTCATCTTGTATGATGATCGCCATGGAGTTCTTGAGCTCAACTACACTTTCTATCCTAGTCCGAGACCTTAGCTATAGTAGACTAGAAATCAAGACTTTATAGTTTTGATCACTAACATTGACAAACATGCTTGAGATAGCAACGCATGCGAGTTCTACTGAGCAATGCTCTAACAATCTCCCCCTTTGTCAATTTTAGTGGCAAAATTATTAATACATATGTGATAGGTGTCTAAAACACCTTATTTTATATCTAGTATTTATGCTTTCTTTGCGAGTTTTCGTGTGAATTATGTATCTTATGTTTATTTTTGAGTTATTAGGTACTCTGGAGTCGCACGAACAAAAAGAAGAAGAAAACGTTCAATTGGAGCTAAATGGAGCAAGAAGGTCAATTCATTGGCGAGTCATGTAGCTGGATGAGATTGCGTAAGGAGGAAGTGAAGAATGTACTGTTAGTTCCGCATAACTGACATTTGATTTGAACAGAAATTTTAAGTTGTCGGTTTTTCGGAACTGACAAGCCTATTAATTTTGGATTCCCCTTATCATCTGGGATGGTGCCAATATCCATTTCAGTTTCAGTACATCCAACTACCACTTCAGTGCTATTACACCTAACCCTTAATTTGAGAAATTAATTTCTCATTCGTTTATTTCCCCAAGTCCAGAAAGCTGCAGTCAGTGAGGAAATTGATGGTAGTTTGTAACCACGAATGAAGAAGAATGGTGCTACTGATCTGAGAAAGCAGATACTGATGTGAATTAAGAAGAGGAGTTGAAGGATTCGATGGAAGAAATGTGTTGTTGTTATTATGAATGGCAGATGGGTATTCGTCAGAAGTGATTGATGTCGTGAACAAAAAGAGGTGATTAGAGTTCTTGTTTGATCAGGAAAAGTGGGTCATTTCAGATTTGAAGCTTCCAGCGAGTAAGGGTTTTGGTTGAATCGAAGTAAGATAAGATTTGTTGGTTCTGTGAGTTGTTGCCGGTGGATGGAGATTGATTACATAGAAGGTGTTTGTAGAAATTCCTGCATCGCCTATGTTGCACAAATCAAGTTCAATGCCAACAATTAGCTGAAACAAGCCTTTCCAGCAGCTAGCTATGAGTAATTGGGTCGTGTGTGATGGGTTAAGAGAAGTTCAGGGAGAAGAAATATGAATTGCAGGTGTTGGTGCCATAGAACAACTCGGGAAGAGATTGTAGTGATGGGATCAAGAAGATTCTGCTGTTGGTGACTGTGGTGGCTCTGCAGGGGTTGCAAGAGCAAATGTTGCGCAGAGAATGATGTAACTGGTGGTCTGAGTCTGGGTACGATGGTGGAATAGGAGCTGAATTTCCCTGTGGAAACAAAGTGGTTCACTGATTCTGTTGCAGTCAGTAAGCCGTGTCCTGGTGAGTGCTTGGAGAGAAATTGGAGGAAGAACAAGGCAAAAAAGCGGCTTGAGCTCATGGTTTTGGGTTGAGTTTATGGTTAATGCTTCGAGCATCGAGCAGTTGTGACTGGTGCGATTCGATCCAGCTGCTATCCATGGGCAATGGCTGAATACATGGGTTTGTTAGGCAGCGGCTATGACTTGATTGGAGTTACAAGGAATACATGGGAATGTGTTGCAATGCATTGAATATATGGAACTCAGGGAGAAGTTGTTGCCTTGAAGTAGTGATCGCTATGGAAACAGAGGAAGTTGCATTTGCTGGTGCTATTGTGAAGTTGCAGGTGGCTTGAATTCCTGACAGGAATAGATGCAGAGATTGATGGAGGTTCTGATAGTTCAAGTTAGGACAGGAAGAATTGAAGCGGTTGTTTCTGGCACTGGTATTGAACTGCAGAAGCAGCTGTAGAATGATGGCTAGGCAGAGTGGATGATATTGAAGCTGCAAGTAAGTGAATGCATTGATGTTACAGCTTTGTAGCCGGCGTGTGTGATCAAATGGAGGAGCTTACACTACAGGGAGTGGCAGTGTCAATGGAACTGGAGATTGATGCAGATAGAGTGGAAGAGCTGGGTTTGGCTCAAGGCTATGATGCTGGTGTTGTAAAGATGGCAGAATTGGTATGAACTGGTGGTAATGCAATGGCGCTGGTGAGATGCAGATGCGGGTGTTGCGGCCTGAAGTTGAGGTCAGTAAACGAAGGAGCTACGTGGCTGGTTTGCCGGGGCTGTGTACGGGGTATTTCACAATGGCTAAGACTTGATTAGAATCTGTTGCCTCAGCTGGTGATGTTGCAGGTGCTTTATGAGTAGGGCTTAGTGCAATGTGCAAGAATTGGTAGCAAAGAAGGAGAAGTGCAGATGGGTAGAATGTTGTGCTGCCAGTGATAATGGTTAAATGGACTGATGCTGCAGAAATGGGTTCGACTTGAGAGAAGAATGTTAGGCAATGGTGGCTTTGATGCCAGCAACAAGAGGCAGCTAGGATATGTGCAGTGAACTGGTGACTACTGCTGCTGATGCTGCCATGACAGAGATGAGCAGCTGCGCAGCCGTAGGAGGTATATGCACATGGGAAATGGACTAGGCTATTACATGAGTCAGGAGAGAATGGTATGGACTGAATAGTGAAGGCTGATTCTGGTGGAGTTGCAGCCGCAGTGCGAAAATGGAGCAAAATTGGTGCACCGGTGGTACTATCCCGGGATGCCGTATTTTAGAGGTTAAAATGTCGATCGTAAAGCTTCAATGAATCACGAAGGAGGTATGAGTCGAATGGAAGAGTTGGCGGCCGGACATATGAGCTACGAGTCACGCTTTTGGGTGCGTTTTCGCAAGAAATAAGAAGTTGGGTTAGTTGGTTTTTGTGAATGTATAAACTAAAGAGAATGAGAGTTGAGATACTGGAAGTATACAGTTGGCCTGGTGATAGTATCCGATGGTTAAGTGACCTGAGACAATTTTCCGGTGACCGGATTCCGGTGATGACGTTAGTAATTCCGGGGACCAGTTTTGGACCCAAAATTCCAGAGACATATTTCTCACACCTGGGCTTGGGGGACTAGTAGATGGACGTGGACTTGAATATTTTGTAGGCTAGACCTAATTTTGGAACAAGAAGAGCTATAAAATAGAAGTCTTTTCTCAAAACCGATCATCTTTTAACATCATATCTTATCATATATCTTATCTTTTATCATATCTTCTACTTTTGTTTCTAGGGTTTGTGAACATGATAGGGTTTCTCTTTCTTCTTGTTATGAACTCCATGAACATGAGCTAGAGTTTTATTATTGGTTATGGAATAGTTGGATTTCACAAAGCATGATTCTTTGATATGATAAATTAGTTTTGTCTCGTATTTATCGTTTTACGATTCTCGAAAATATAGTTACATGATTTGATTGATTGTTTTGTCAAGTTGCAAATTGGTAGAACTTCTAATCACATCTATTGCTAGTTTAGGGTTTATTATACGTAAAAGTGATATTCCTTGAATACAAGTAGCATAAATATGATTATAGTTTGTAGTGATATATTCTTATGATCATATGTGAATCGTAACCTTTGTTAAATTGAATTAGTGCGCTTTCCACGTTCAATTGCTTTGATTGCTTTGATTTCATAGAACTTAATGCATCTAGGGAATTAAACTTGATTAGTGCTTTTACACGTTAGGTTGTTCTCTTAGATAGAACTCATACTCGCATGTTTTAATGTGTTTGTTGATGACAAAAGGAGATTAGCGGGATATTCTTGCGATCAAGATATTCTAGGGCTTTTGATAAGAGTTGATATTAAATATCAATTCTAGTTATTGTGAAGAAAACATATTTGTGAATGAAGATGAATCCTTAACCAATATTCTCACTACCTTGATTTGCATGTTACTTTTTATTTATTTGCTTTTATTTTACTTTTACTTTACAAAAATCAGAAAAAACCCCGGTGTTTTATTTAAGGAACCGAAAATATATTGACAACCTAGTCCTCTCTGTGGGATCGATCCTTTCTTGCCCTTCCTATATTTATATTTTGAGTAGTAAGAAAGTGTAATTTATTTTTGACACATACGACATCGATCAAATTTTGGCGCCGTTGCCGGGGAGGCAACGGTTGTCACTTGTTTTTGGTTTCTTATTTTTGTTTTTGTTTTATTTTGTTTTTAGTTTTTCTTATTTTCTGGTTTTGACATAGTTTTGAGAACTCTTGTTTCAGGTACCAATTCTATGGAAGGAGCATATTAGAGCAATGGATACGGTTTTCAACCTCCTCAACGCTATGAAAATTTCCCACCATCTATGGAATGCAATCAAAACCAATTTATTGGTTATGATGTATATCCTAGAGAACCTTATGGTGATTTTCATACATACCAACAACAAACTTGTAGTGGGTATGTAAGTCAAGCACCTAGGTGGGATAATTCTACTTCTAATTGGCTTTATTCGAGTTGTATGCAGATTATGCATGGATTGCAAGATATGCAACAAAGGCTAGACCAACTTGACCACCCGACTCCAGATCGTAGTTATGATCATTCACCCATTCAAAGGGAAGATTCACGGGAAAGAGAACCTAATGTATCAAATGGTGGTAAGCGTGTGAACGTCATGAAACTTGCACAGAAATTATACAAGTTGGAAGACGATGGATACTCGGAAGATCTTGTCGATGAAATTAGTAGGACCATTCATATGGAACTCAAACGACGTCGTGATAAAGGTTGGGAAACCGTCGACGATTCTAATTATGGTGAGTCTGAAGATGAAGACGATGATGATTGTGTTGAAAAGGACCAACCTTTGGAGATATTTGATAACGTTAGTGTAGTTGACTCAGCTCTTGATCTTTATAATGATCAAGCACCTATTCAAAAGGTACATGAGTATGATGAAACTAATGTTTTTCAGAATTTTGCAACATTGTTTGAGTCTAATGAAGAGGAGTATGTTGAGAATGAAACCGATATGACCAATATTATGGAAGACCCAATTGAGCTTGCATATGATTGTAATGATGATGTTGATGTCGAGACTTTGGTTAAGGCAGAAACGGATAAAGAATGGTTGCAAGGTTTGATAGAGGACCATGATATACAAGAGGTGAATAGTTCACTTGAATTTTTCAAAGATGAAAAGGATTCCGTGCTACAAGAGATTGTGCGAGGTTTGTCTAACCCTTTGCATGTTAATTCTTCTCCTTTACCTCTTATTGGTTTAAATATTTGTGCTTCGAAAACATTGTTGAATGACTTTGTTTCTCGATTTTCTCCATTAGAAACATTAGATTCTCATACTATGCAGGTTTGTGAACAAGAAACCGTGGAAGTACCCGACTCCTATATTCTTTATGCACTTCCAAGTGTGGACAAGAATAAGTGTGGGGGAAACTCTTATCGGTTCATAGCTTCAGTTCTGTTTTCTTGTACTAATATTTGTGTGAAGCTAGTGTTTGCAAAACAGGTGCTATGGGTGGATCCCCAACTTTTCATATTATTGGTGTATGGGGAATTCGTCTTGCATGTCGGGCTGACGACTTTAAACCAAGCGCTAATGGAAGGCAACCCACCGATTTTGTGTATCTATCTATATCTTTTATTTTATTTTATTTTAAGTCTTTTTTCTTTATTTTCTTTATTTTCTTATTTTGTATATTTTCATATCACAACTCCAACTTTTAGAGATTTTTGAACAATCTAGAATAAACACTAGCCTTTCTAAGTAGATGGAATTTTTTCTTAGCGGTGAGGTGTATATATTGGCTGAGTTGAGATTAGATGCCAACTAAATAGCTTGTTTAGTGTTTATCCTCTATTGTTCCGAAATAGCTATGAGTTGGAGTAATGAGTTTTTATCATGCATTTTATTTTCATATTGTGTATATATTTCATGTTATGGATTTCCCACCTTGAATTTTCTTTGGACGATTCAATTTTACATTGAGGACAATGTAAAGTTTAAGTGTGGGGGAGCATTTATATGTTTGCATAGTTTGTTTTAGTTTGTTTATGCCTTTAAAAACAAAATCAGAAAAATAGAAAAACCAAGAAAAAAATTGTGCTTTTAGGATGACACCATTAGTGGATGGAACCATTTTGATTGCAGGAGTTGAGGAACCAATCAACTAAAGGGACGAACATAGCTCAGAAATCACAATTAATATGATAGTTGTTACCATATCTCGGAATATCACCATATCACATTCTATTTTTATTTTTCCATATTTATCTATTGTTCTCTAAGTGCTTTGGTGGGTCACTAAAAATCGAGTTGTTATTACTGCTAGGATGAAATAGAGTGATTGAGTTACTAGAAAAAAAAGAAAAAAAAAGACCGACCAATTAGACCAAACGGAATAAAATGACACTTGGGAATAGCAGTATGTGTGAAACGTAGTCCCTGTCTCCGTCGCCTAAACAAACGTGGAATGCAGGATCCAAGGCAACTATCATGTACTTGCTGACAAGAAGCATGCGCTTGGATCCAAAAGATCTAATCATGCTGTCTAAAAATAAAAAAATAAATAAAAAAAGTGAAAAAGAAAAGAAAAAGAAAGGAAAGTATTATTTTGGTTGAATAAAGTCACTTCTGGTTCCCTTGTATATGCCAGTGAGTTGATGTAGAATTCAAACCAGTAGCTCAATCCAATAGGCATAGGTTCAACTTGGCAGTGACCTTCAGACAGATATGGGAAACATCGATCACTTGTGAATATTCGCCAACATCTACATCTATATCCATTTTCTTAATCTTTTCATTGTGATTGTGGTTTGTTAGTTTCCGAGTATTGTGGCTTGTTCGAATATCTAATTAGAGCTTTATTTACTAATATATGAATTGAATTTGCACAAGGTACCTCCTCCTGTAGTCATTTTGGATTTGTTCATTGATTTGTCACAAATAGACGGAGTTGGAAATATAGGTTTTGTAGGCAGACCTCTTGTAAACCTTCACGAGACTATAACTCGTCCACTAGGGACACCTAGGGGTTTAAAGGCTTGTTATTTATGCTAAGAGTGACCGTAGCCTCGACGAGACGGAGTTGTATGTATGTTTTATTTTTGTTTTGTTTGATTTGCTCGAGGACTAGCAAAGTATAAGTGTGGGGGAATCTGATAGGTGTCTAAAACACCTTATTTTATATCTAGTATTTATGCTTTCTTTGCGAGTTTTCGTGTGAATTATGTATCTTATGTTTATTTTTGAGTTATTAGGTACTCTGGAGTCGCACGAACAAAAAGAAGAAGAAAACGTTCAATTGGAGCTAAATGGAGCAAGAAGGTCAATTCATAGGCGAGTCATGTAGCTGGCTGAGATTGCGTAAGGAGGAAGTGAAGAATGTACTGTTAGTTCTGCATAACTGACATTTGATTTGAACAGAAATTTTAAGTTGTCGGTTTTTCGGAACCGACAAGCCGAATAATTTTGGATTCCCCTTATCATCTGGGATGGTTCCAATATCCATTTCAGTTTCAGTACACCCAACTACCACTTCAGTGCTATTACACCTAACCCTGAGTTTGAGAAATTAATTTCTCATTCGTTTATTTCCCCAAGTCCAGATAGGTGCAGTCAGTAAGGAAATTGATGGTAGTTTGTAACCACGAATGAAGAAGAATGGTGCTACTGATCTGAGAAATCAGCTGCTGATGGAAATTAAGAAGAGGAGTTGAAGGATTCGATGGAAGAAATGTGTTGTTGTTATTGTGAATGGCAGATGGGTATTCGTCAGAGGTGATTGATGCCGTGAACAAAAAGAGGTGATTAGAGTTCTTGTTTGATCAGGAAAAGTAGGTCATTTCAGATTTGAAGCTTCCAGCGAGTAAGGGTTTTGGTTGAATCAAAGTCAGATAAGATTTGTTGGTTCTGTGAGTTGTTTCCGGTGGATGGAGATTGATTGCATAGAAGGTGTTTGTAGAAATTCCTGCATCGCCTATGTTGCACAAATCAAGTTCAATGCCAACAATTAGCTGAAACAAGCCTTTCCAGCAGCTAGCCATGAGTAATTGGGTCGTGTGTGATGGGTTAAGAGAAGTTCAGGGAGCAGAAATATGAATTGCAGGTGTTGGTGCCTTAGAACAACTCGGGAAGAGATTCTAGTGATGGGATCAAGAAGATGCTGCTGTTGGTGACTGTGGTGGCTCTGCAGGGGTTGCAAGAGCTAATGTTGCGCAGAGAATGATGTAACTGGTGGTCTGAATCTGGGTACGATGGTGGAATAGGAGCTGAATTTCCCTGTGGAAACAAAGTGGTTCACTGATTCTGTTGCAGTCAGTAAGCCGTGTCCTGGTGGGTGCTTGGAACGAAATTGGAGGAAGAACAAGGCAAAAAAACGGCTTGAGATCGTGGTTTTGGGTTGAGTTTATGGTTAATGTTTAGAGCATCGAGCAGTTGTGACTAGTGCGATTCGAGCCAGCTGCTAGCCATGGGCAATGGCTGAATACATGGGTTTGTTAGGCAGCGGCTATGACTTGATTGGAGTTACAAGGAATACATGGGAATGTGTTGCAATGCATTGAACATATGGAACTCAGGGAGAAGTTGTTACCTTGAAGTAGTGATCGCAATGGAAACAGAGGAAACTGCATTTGCTGGTGCTATTGTGAAGTTGCAGGTGGCCTGAATTCCTGACAGGAATAGATACAGAGATTGATGGAGGTTCTGATAGTTCAAGTTAGGACAGGAAGAATTGAAGTGGTTGTTTCTGGCACTGGTATTGAACTACAGAAGCAGCTGTATAATGATGGCTAGGCAGAGTGGATGATATTGAAGATGCAAGGAAGTGAATGCATTGATGTTACAGCTTTGTAGCCGGCCTGTGTGATCAAATGGAGGAGCTGACACTGCAGGGAGTGGCAGTGTCAATGGAACTGGAGACTGATGCAGATAGAGTGGAAGAGCTGGGTTTGGATCAAGGCTATAATGCTGGTGCTGTAAAGATGGCGGAATTGGTATGAACTGGTGGTAATGCAATGGCGCTGGTGAGAAGCAGATGCGGATATTGCGGCCTGAAGTTGAGGTCAGTAAACGAAGGAGCTACGTGGATGGTTTTCCGGGGCTGTGTACGGGGTATTTCACAATGGCTAGGACTTGATTAGAATCTTTTGCCTCGGATGGTGATGTTGCAGGTGCTTTATGAGTAGGTCTTAGTGCAATGTGCAAGAATTGGTAGCAAAGAAGGAGAAGTGCAGATGGGTAGAATGTTGTGCTGCCAGTGATAATGGTTAAATGGACTGATGTTGCGGAAATGGGTTCGACTTGAGAGAAGAATGTTAGGCAATGGTGGCTTTGATGTCAGCAACAAGAGGCAGCTGGGATATGTGCAGTGAACTGGTGACTGCTGCTGCCATGACAGAGATGAGCAGATGCGCAGCCGTAGGAGGTATATGCACATGGGAAATGGACTAGGCTGTTACACGAGTCAGGAGAGAATGGTATGGACTGAATAGTGAAGGCTGATTCTGGTGGAGTTGCAGCCGCAGTGCGAAAACGAAGCAAAATTGGTGCACCGGTGGTACTAGCCCGGGATGCCGGATTTTAGAGGTTAAAGTGTCGATCGTAAAGCTTCAATGAATCACGAAGGGGGTATGAGTCGAATGGAAGAGTTGGAGGCCGGACATATGATCTACGGGTCACGCTTTTGGGTGCGTTTTCGCAAGAAATAAGAAGTTGGGTTAGTTGGTTTTTGTGAATGTATAAACTAAAGAGAAGGAGAGTTGAGGTACTGGAAGTATACAGTTGGCCTGGTGATAGTATCCGATGGTTAAGTGACCTGAGACAATTTTCCGGTGACCGGATTCCGGTGATGACGTTAGTAATTCCGGGGACCAGTTTTGGACCCAAAATTCCAGAGACATATTTCTCACACCTGGGCTTGGGGGACTAGTAGATGGACGTGGACTTGAATATTTTGTAGGCTAGACCTAATTTTGGAACAAGAAGAGCTATAAAATAGAAGTCTTTTCTCAAAACCGATCATCTTTTAACATCATATCTTATCATATATCTTATCTTTTATCATATCTTCTACTTTTGTTTCTAGGGTTTGTGAACATGATAGGGTTTCTCTTTCTTCTTGTTATGAACTCCATGAACATGAGCTAGAGTTTTATTATTGGTTATGGAATAGTTGGATTTCACAAAGCATGATTCTTTGATATGATAAATTAGTTTTGTCTCGTATTTATCGTTTACGATTCTCTGAAAATATAGTTACATGATTTGATTGATTGTTTTGTCAAGTTGCAAATTGGTAGAACTTCTAATCACATCTATTGCTAGTTTAGGGTTTATTATACGTAAAAGTGATATTCCTTGAATACAAGTAGCATAAATATGATTATAGTTTGTAGTGATATATTCTTATGATCATATGTGAATCGTAACCTTTGTTAAATTGAATTAGTGCGCTTTCCACGTTCAATTGCTTTGATTGGCCTGATTTCATAGAACTTAATGCATCTAGGGAATTAAACTTGATTAGTGCTTTTACACGTTAGGTTGTTCTCTTAGATAGAACTCATACTCGCATGTTTTAATGTGTTTGTTGATGACAAAAGGAGATTAGCGGGATATTCTTGCGATCAAGATATTCTAGGGCTTTTGATAAGAGTTGATATTAAATATCAATTCTAGTTATTGTGAAGAAAACATATTTGTGAATGAAGATGAATCCTTAACCAATATTCTCACTACCTTGATTTGCGTGTTACTTTTTATTTATTTGCTTTTATTTTACTTTTACTTTACAAAAATCAGAAAAAACCCCGGTGTTTTATTTAAGGAACCGAAAATATATTGACAACCTAGTCCTCTTTGTGGGATCGATCCTTTCTTGCCCTTCCTATATTTATATTTTGAGTAGTAAGAAAGTGTAATTTATTTTTGACACATATGACATCGATCAATATGGAATACAAAATATATATAAATAAACTTTGTAGCTCCTATTCCACATGTCTAATCTTCAATAATACTCGAAATCTTCGTCACTTCCAAGTAATCCAATGATCCCAAATGTTGTAAGTTTAGCACCATCGTTGTTGAAAATCCATAGCTATAACAATGAGAAAAGCAATGGTTCTCAATCATTGTTATACAGTGTCATAATATCATTACACAACGTCAAATTCCAATCGCATCACAACTTCAACACCAATATTATGGTGATACTTCACTCCCCCTTAGTCAATACTCCATCTCACATGGAAACCACTCCCCCTTACATAATGATCCGAAAACCATATGTATTTATAGTATGAACTACATATTAATTCTCCTCCTTTTTGTCAATAAAATTGGCAAAGGTACAAGAACGGGATCCTAATAAAATTTCCGTAAGAGACATTTCATGACCAAAGGTAAATGTATATCATCTTGTTTAGATGTAATCATAAAGCCTAAGCTAAATGCATTCATCAAGGAGTTTATAAAGACACAAGATAACCCCTATATTCCACAGCCCCCACAAAGATTTGGCAATTATGCACAAGTTCAAAAGAACAACAACAACAAAAAAAAAAAAAAGTAGAACTTCAATCACCAATTTCAACCCCCCATAATATGTCATTCCCAAGGGAACAACAAGAGCGACCTTAATTTCAAAAGAAAAGAAGGATTTCTTTAGACTCAACAAATTACATACAAGTATGAATTTGGAATCCAAAATATTCAATCATACTAACCAAAGCGAACCAAGGTTAATTTGACTAAATATGCTCGACACAAGTAAACTTATGGAGACTTAAGAAACCAATTAGATTTATCACAAGAGAACTTGCAAGCAAACTAATTGTCATACTCAACCAAACTAATTACAAAAGTAATCAATTTAATTGGCCACACTCAACATGAGAAATTCTATGGAGCAATGACTAAGTTAATCACGAATAACCAACCCAGTCAAAGAGATGTTCAACATGAGAAAAACTTACGGAGTCATAACTAAATAACCACACAAGTAATTTTCTCTTAAAAATGAGGGGCGGTTCAAAAAGTAATTTTCTCTTAAAAAATCATTAAAACAGCCTTCAAACAAAGAGACTTAAATTAATTTCAGAGATCAAAAACACCTTTAACAACTTTCTCAAGACACTTTCTTGAGACAACAGATCATCCTTATTATTCCAAAAGAAGGATGCTACAGGAAGCAGTCATGGTGTATTAGGATGAGCATTTTGCTCATCATTATTGACTTCTCATTTTTCTCCTTTAAAGGAATATAGAGACAAATAACTCAACAAAATTGAAGAACTTTTACTAGGAGATGAACTAGGAGTACCTGAGTTAACCGCTTTTCATGTTTTGGAAATGCCCCATATGAGTCTGTTTATACTTGTCTTAAGTTCTGAGACTCGATTATTTATGTGGAGGAAATCTGGGACAGAATTCTTGGATTCACACCCTTTTACAGAAGGAGACAAAAAATTTGATCCCTTTTTCTTTCACCTATGCCTTGTTTTCCTTTCAGGGTTGTCAGTTACCCATTTGTTGTTCCTCCTTCTACCTATACATTTTTTATTCCAAATCCATGAATAAAAAATGACTTGTCAAGGTAGTTTTCTTGATTGTTGAATGTGCCTTTTATTCCAACAACATGAGAAACAGGTTTAATCACTTCCTTAGACACCCATACAAGAATGTTGTGAAGTTTTTTATTTCTTAAACGAAAATGACATTTTCGCTTAGAATGTCATTTATTTCCGCAGTAATAGCAGTTAAAGGAATCTCATGTAGGTAAATTCGGGAGGAGTCCCTTCGTCCTTAGGCATATTGCAGATATGGAACGTTTTTTCACTTGAAGAATTATCAATAGCTTTAACGAAATTGATCTTACTAGTTTTTGGAGCGTCCATCCCTTTATAGCCCAGACCACATGTATCACGATGTTCTTTACATGCTCCAATCATAGGAGTCAATTTCGTAGAGCTAGCATTGAATATTCTCATATTATCTTCTAGTGATTTTACTCTATCAAGAACAGATGCAAGGTCAGTCTCCAATGACTTTTCTTTAGTAAGAAGTCTGAGTTGTTTGTCATTAAAACATTTCTGTTGAGAGTCATATCTTGCTTCAGCATCTGCAAGTCTTTCTTTCAACACATAGAGATTTCGGAGAAGATTGTCACATTCAGACCTTTTTGTACGAGCATCTTCTTCACGATCCTTAATATAGACTTTAGGAGTTTATACCCACCATCATATCCTTTAAAAGGTTTTCTCAATTTTCTGTTTTCTTGACAAAGAGGATCAATGTACTTACTCAGGTAAGTTGTTGACCTTTTTTCTTTCAACGCATGGTCGAACAACTTGATATATTGAGAGACTTCCTCATCAATACTCGGTCCTTCTTCTGAATCACTGTCATCTGAAAGGTCATCCAATTTCTCATCAAGAGATTTTTCCCAGTCATATGCAAATTCAGTCAAGGGACATGCGATAAATTTTTTCTCAGAAGCTTTAAGACTTTGAGTCTCACCTGAGTGACTTTGAACTGGTGTTGCGTTATCAGAGATATTACTCTTATCCATAGATTCAGATCGCTACAAACACAAACTTATAAGGTCTTGAGCGTGTTTTCATGCTCAGATACCAATTGAAAAAATGGGGGTCTAACAACCACACCCAATATTTCGATTAGAAATCTATGTGGACAACTCCGAGTTACTTTCTAGAGAATTAACTAGACTCAATCAAATTGAAAATATCTCAAGGAGTTATTATCTCAATCTCTCGATTTTATTTACTCAAGAAAATACAATCTGCGAGTCTTAATCAAAGAAAGATAACTTGGATGGTACCAAAGACCAATATCCAAGTGTCAATCAATTTAAATCAACAACTAATAAGGTCGGATATTCTAATTAATTGAACAACGCACAACCTGTATTATTTCAATTATATAAAAATATAATGCGGAAAAGAAATAACACAGACACCGAAATTTTGTTAACGAGGAAACCACAAATGCAGAAAAACCCCGGGACCTAGTCCAGATTAAACATACACTGTATTAAGCCGCTACAGACACTAGCCTACTCCAAATTAACTTCGGTCTGGACTGTAGTTGAACCCCAACCAATCTCACACTGATCCAAGGTACAGTTATGATCCTATGCCTCTGATCCCATCAGCATACTGCGCACTTGATTCCCTTAGTTGATCTCACCCACAACTAAGAGTTTCTACGACCCAAAGTCGAAGAAGACTTTAATAAATGAATCTGTCTCACACAGAAAAGTTTACTAGATAGATAAATTCGTCTCCCACGAATAAACCTATGAGTTTTGTTCCGTATTTTGATAAATCAAGGTGAAGAGGAACCAATCAATAAAACCAGACTTATATTCCCGAAGAACAGCTCAGTTTTATCAGTCACCTCACAATAGTTTTAATCGACGCAGCGAAAAAAGATATTGTGGAATCACAAACGATAGGAAGAAAATGTTTGTGATTACTTTTATATCTTGCCTATCGGAGATATAAATCTCAAGCCAATTATTATAATTGTACTCGTACGATAGAAACAACAAGATCATATCACACAACTACGATAAAAGTAGTATCGGTCTGGCTTCACAATCCCAATGAAGTCTTTAAGTCGTTACCCTGGTTTTAGAAGAAGAAAACCAAAGGTTAAAGGGTAATCGACTCTATCTTAGCAAACTAGTATCACACAGAATGTGTGGGTATTAGGTTTCCCAATTGCTAGAGTTCTCCCTTATATAGTCTTTCAAATCAGGGTTTGCAATCAATGTTAGATTGGTAACAAAGCATTCAATATTCATCGTTAGATGAAAACCTGATTAGATACAAGCTAATATTTATCAACCGTTAGATCGAAAACTTAGCTTGTCATACACACATGTACTTGACGATTTTGGGTTTGTGTAACTGTACCCAAACTTGTACATTAGTTGGTTCAACACTAGTTAACCAAATGGTTATCCAAATGATAACTTTCATATCAACCATATTCTTCTTCACCATAACTAATCCAAATGACTCAAATGAACTAGTTAGAGAGTTGTTCAATTGCTATGAGATCTCGTGAACTACACAAGACACAATTGAAGCAAAAACGATGTGATTCAATCGAATCTATTCATGAACTATAAAGCCACGGTTTGTAATAGCATTCCTTAGTTTATTAAGATAAGTTCACAAACATCATTTTTAGACATAACCTACTCAAGTTCGCGGACTGGGTTCGCGGAATCAAGTCAACCGGTTGGAGTTTACAAACTCCAGCAGAAATTCTCGGGTCGAAAACTTCCGTCAGTTCGCGGACTGAAACTGAGTTACAACTCCAGCAGAAATTCTCGGGTTCGAGAACTATGCCAGTTCGCGGACTGAGTTGATGGCTCACATTCCGGTTTCACTTGATCAACAAAGTTCGCAAACTTTGGCTCAAGCAATAAGGACTTATACATATATGTGTTACCACAATAATGTTTATATCCTCTAATGGTTATATAGTCTGAACTCTCATTTCAATCATTGAAACATTCTCAGAGGGCGTTATATAGTTGTTATTCACAAACTATTTTTCGTCAGAGTGATTTCCAAAATGATTGAAACATAACATGACTTTCGTCACTAGGATAAGATGAACTTGGCTAAAGCGAAAGCTTTACCAACACATATTTCGAGAAATAGATAAGCGAGATATACTCAGCTCGAAATGACATATGTATATATCCTTAGTCTATATAGTAATATGACTTTTTTCTCAAGATAGGAGATTGAGTAGATAGACTTTTGAGTGATAGATAAGTTCAAGTATCTGCATACCTTTTAGTCGATGAAGATCCACTGGTTCCTTGAGTAGTCCTTCGTCTCGTGTGATGATCTCCATGGAGTTATTGAGCTCAACTACACTTTATATCCTAGTCCGAGACCTTAGCTATAGTAGACTAGAAATCAAGACTTTATAATTTTTATCACTAACATTGATAAACATGCTTGAGATAGCAACACATGCGAGTTCGACCGAGCAATGCTCTAAAAATAATAAAACAATTATAATATGGAAATATAAAGTAAATGATACAGCAAGATTTTGTTAATGAGGAAACCGCAAATGCATAAAAATCCGGGGACCTAGTCCAGAATAGAATACTCTCAGGATTAAGCCGCTATACAAAATACGACAACTTCGTATAGTTGAGACCAATCAAATAAACCTATAGTTCACCTAGTTCCGTCTGTATTCCCATGCCTCCAACCTGTAAACAAGTCACGTACTTGGACCAATTCCTTTGGTTCGTATTCCAAATAGTAAAGGAACAACAAATCTGTTTGGTATCAACTCTCTTCAACCAAGTGATATGAGTTGCACATAGGTTCCCTTGTTTATCTTAACATAAAATCCTTTGCCAGGTTCCAAGATATATCTTATGTTCAATCACCCAAAAGAAATCGTTAAGATTAAGCCAATCAATACCTTTAATCACAAGGAAACGTATTGATGCAGATCTTCCTCAACTATTCTATCAAAATACCCAAAAGGATAAATCAATTATAGTCAGATCCTCTTTTTCCCAAACAAGTATTGTGCATACCAAAGATTATAAAAATCCAAGTCATAAATCTTCAATATCTTATTTGTCATCAAATCTTCTTAGATCTTCAATAAATACCTGCACACAACTACTTGAATCTCTTGTGATCAATCACACACAGAACGAAGTCTGTTAATAATGGATTATCACACGATTGTCATTAGATCTAACAACGGTCTAAAGATCCCTGTCGAAACCTTGAACTAGTTTGAGTGAATCTTATATCAGAAGAGAAGAAGATTCTAAAGCATAAACAAACTAGGTGCAATAAAATTTCAACCTCAGTTAGTCAATCAAATCAATACGAAAACTAAAGATAAACCGCAATATCTAGTTTCCCACCAACGGGTTGTGCTAGAGCTTCTCAATCCCAAAGAAGACTTTAAATTGAGCGGCCATAAGAGATTTCACCTAATTAGATTACTCTCCTCTCTGATAGGCGGCTTCACCAGTAACAAAGACAAAACAGGAAGTCTATGTTACGCAGGATTAGTTTGCTAGAAATTCAAACTCAAAGTATTTATAGACAAGAAAGTTTGGACACCAAGGAATTTCCAAAACCGAAAATATTCTCAAGATATTTTTCATTACTCCACCAAATTCGGTTTTCATAATTCCTGTGAATGCATTGTCCAAAAATACATGATCGAAATCTCCTTGGAAAATCTTTAATTAGTAAATGCACATTACTAATTCTTATTTTCCATATATAATTTAAAACCCTTAATTAAAAAGATTCTTAACTTATTTAAATTCGATCTTGGGATTTACTTCCTTCTTAGCCTTAAGGAATATCTTTGAACAATATAGAATAAGCATTAATGCACCGTGTTCAAAGTGTGTTGACATCTTACTCTTGCAAGTCTTTTTTCATACTTACTCACTTGAAACCGATTTACCACACTTCCAAACAAGTTTATATTGGTTCATCTAACTTTCAAGAACTACGTGATTGATCAAGTAACACTCAATCACCAATCATGGGTTTACGGTTCTACCAAAACAAGTTTCGGTTCTACCTCCATGTGAGTACTGTGCATAGTTACACTAGCTTACTAAAGATATGGCTGACTAGGTACTAGGATCGGTTCCCCACATATATTTCGTATCTAACTTGTATGCGCTGCACATGTCCATAGGATCGGTTCCCCCTTCCCAAAAACGTGTTGTACATGTTCATAGGATCGGTTCCCCTTTCTTCCATAAACCTTGATGCACCTCATACAAGGATCGGTTCACATTGTGATGCACTGCACCTCTTACTAGGATAGGTTCCCCTTCTCCCAGTAATAAGTTCATACACTCACAACCCGATCATACCTTAAGATCGGTTTCACTAATAAAAGTCATACCAATATATAAGTCAGGCCTCATGTGAATAATTTTACCAAGAAGTCATGAGCGGTTATACTAATCACACATATTGGTCGTTCATAAGATATGCAATGAAGAACATCCCCAATAACTCCTGGCAATTTCCTTTTCGGTTCACAACACATATCATGAACTTACTTCCTTAGAACATATGTAAACATTGTTCCATAGGATGAAATCCTCACCTCATACCCATACATAATCACAATAGCATTCATACGGTTATGTCGATGTCTTATATACAAAGTTTGATGGTTAAGCAAGAAACTTCATATTGTATTCCTTAATACTATGTCTATCTAGAGTGTTCATGCTTCGCAGTTTTATGTTTTCAATATGCACGACTTGAAAGATACGTTAGGGAATGAAACATTTCAAGTCAAATATCACTAACCTCAAGTGGAAGGATGATGTTGTGGTTGTAGCTCAGTTCTTCTTCACTTCTTCAAGTCTTCGCAATACTTGTTGAAAAAGCGGGGGTCTAACAACCACACCCAATATTTTGATTAGCAATCTGTATGGACAACTCCGAGTTACTTTCTAGAGAATCAACTAGACTCAATCAAATAGAAAATATCTCAAGGAGTTATTATCTCAATCTCTCGATTTTATTTACTCAAGTAAATACAATCTGCGAGTCTTAATCAAAGAGAGATAACTTGGATGGTACCAAAGACTAATATCCAAGTGTCAATCAATTTAAATCAACAACCAATAAGGTCGGATATTCTAATTGATTGAACAACGCAGAACCTGTATTATTTCAATTATATAAAAATATAATGCGGAAAACAAATAATACAGACACCAGAATTTTGTTAACGAGGAAACCACAAATGCAGAAAAACCCCGGGACCTAGTCCAGATTAAACATATACTATATTAAGCCGCTACATACACTAGCCTACTCCAAATTAACTTCAGTCTGGACTGTAGTTGGACCCCAACCAATCTCACATTGATCCAAGGTACAGTTATGCTCCTACACCTATGATCCCAGCAGGATACTGCGCACTTGATTCCCTTAGTTGATCTCACCCACAATCAAGAGTTTCTACGACCCAAAGTCGAATATTTTAATAAACAAATCTGTCTCACACAGAAAAGTCTACAAGATAGATAAATTCGTCTCTCACGAATAAACCTCTGAGTTTTTTTTTGTCTTTTGATAAATCAAGGTGAACATGAACCAATAAATAAAACCAGTCTTATATTCCCGAAGAACAACTCAGTTTTATCAATCACCTCACAATAGTCTTAATCGACGCAAGGAAAAAAGATATTGTGGAATCACAAACGATGAGACGAAGATGTTTGTGATTACTTTTATATCTTGGCTATCAGAGATATAAATCTCAAGCCAATTATTATAATTTTACTCGTACGATAAAAGATGAAAGATCAGATCACACAACTATGATAAAAGTAGTATCGACCTGGCTTCACAATCCCAATGAAGTCTTTAAGTCGTTAACCTGGTTTCAGAAGAAGAAAACCAAAGGTTAAAGGAGAATCGACTCTAGCTTAGCAAACTAGTTTCACATAGAATGTGTGGGGATTAGGTTTCCCAGTTGCTAAAGTTCTCCCTTATATAGTCTTTCAAATCAGTGTTTGCAATTAATGCTATCTTGGTAACAAAGCATTCAATATTCACCGCTAGATGTAAACCTGATTAGATACAATCTAATATTTATCAACCGTTAGATCGAAAACTTAGCTTGTCATACACACATGTACTTGACTATTTTAGGTTTGTGTAACCGTACCCAAACTTGTACATTAGTTGGTTCCACACTAGTTAACCAAATGGTTAGCCAAATGATAACTTTCATATCAACCATATTCTTCTTCACCATAACTAGTCCAAATACTCAAATGAACTAGTTAGAGAGTTGTTCAATTCCTATGAGATCTCATGTACTACACAAGACACAATTGAAGCAAAAACGATGTGATTCACTCGAATCGATTCATCTATAAATCCACGGTTTGCAATAGCATTCCTTAGTTTATTAAGATAAGTTAACAAACATCGTTTTTAGACATAACCTACTCAAGTTCGCGGACTCAAGTCAAACGGTTGGAGTTTACAAACTCCAACTGAAATTCTCGGGTCGAGAACTTCCGTCAGTTCGCGGACTGAAACCGAGCTACAACTCCAACAGAAATTCTCGGGTTCGAGAACTACGCCAATTCGTGGACTGGGTTCGCAGACTGAGTTGATGGCTCATGTTCCAGTTTCACTTGATCAACAAAGTTCACAAACTTTGGTTCAAGCAATAAGGACTTATACATATATGTGTTACCACAACAATGTTTATATCCTCCAATGGTTATATTGTCTAAACTCTCATTTCAATCATTGAAACATTCTCAGAGGGAATTATATAGTTGTTATTCACAAACTATTTTTCGTCAGAGCGATTTCCAAAATGATTGTAACATAACATGACTTTCGTCACTAGGTAAAGATGAACTTATCTAAAGCGAAAGCTTTACCAACACATATTTCGAGAAATAGATAAGCGATATATACTCAGCTCGAAATGACATATGTGTATATCCTTAGTCTATATAGTAATACGACTTTTGTCTCAAGATAGAAGATAAAGTAGATAGACTTTTGAGTGATAGATAAGTTCAAGTCTCCACATACCTTTTAGTCGATGAAGATCCACTGGTTCCTTGAGTAGTCCTTCGTCTTGTATGATGATCGCCATGGAGTTCCTGAGCTCAAATACACTTTCTATCCTAGTCTGAGACCTTAGCTATAGTAGACTAGAAATCAAGACTTTATAGTTTTGATCACTAACATTGACAAACATGCTTGAGATAGCAACGCATGTGAGTTCGACCGACAAATGCTCTAACACTTGTAATGTCTCACCCTAATACTTTCAAGCTAACCTATACGAAGTTGCCTCTAGTACATTTAAATCAAGGGACTCTTAAATAATTTTTGGTTCACTAAAATATGACAACCAAACTTGACATACCAACGCTTGGTGGGTTCAACCGAGCAATGCTCTAACAAGCTAGAATTTGTTTTACTTTAGTCTTCCTTTATCTTTTAATTCTAATTTCATCATAAGAATTATTGCATGGAACACTCAAGGTTGTGGAAACCACTTTACTCAAAATCACCAAAATCAATTGATAAATGGAGATAAACTTGAAATTATATTTCTCTCTGAAATTAAATCTAAGAAACATTTAGTTAAGACAATGCTTAAAGACTATCCCAATATTCACATAGTAGACCCAGTGAGTTTAGCTGGAGGATTAGCATTAGCTTGGGTAGATGGTTTTTCTTTTGAAATAGTTTAATGGAATGTAAATATGATTAATGTCCTAGTTCAGACTAATCCTGAGTCAAAAAAATGGCTTCTTACTTGTAGTCCCCACACCCATAATAGAAAAGAGGCTTGGGATTTCTTAACTGATATCTCTTGACAAGTTGATAACAATTTAATGCCTTGGGTGCTTTTAGGGGATCTTAATATGATTTTTAGTTAAGAGGACAAAATATGAGGCTTACCTTTTAAAAACTCTGATAGTATTTTTTGTAAAAATATTTTATCTAATGTTGGTCTTCTAGATTTAGGGTTTGAGGGATATGCTTATACCTGGAATAACCATAGAGAAGATGATGCTAATATCCAAGAAAGACTTGATAGAGCTGTAGCTAATGTAGAATGGAGCTCTAATTTCATTAATGTTGAACTAACTCATCTTGTAGCCGCATGATTAGATCACTGCCTTATTTCACTAAACCTAAACACTGCTAGCATCAAATCTTCTTATACTTTCAAGTTCTATGACACTTGGCAAAAAGAAAGCTCATGTGTTCAAACCATAAAGGAATCTTGGGATCAGATCATTAGAGAAAATCCAACTCAATCTTTGATTCAAAACCTTCAAACAGTACAAACCAATTTAGATTTTTGGAAGAAAAATATTTTTGGCCTCCCTTCTAAGCAAATTAAACAAACTCTGTCTCAAATTAGTAATCTGAATAATTCTACCTTTATTTACAAGAAGGAAGAAAAACTTAGAGAAAAGCTATTTTTGCTAGAGAATCTCTATGCTACTCAATAAGTGATAACAAAGCAATAATCTAGAGATAACATGGTCCACTTAGGTAAAAAAAACACTAAATACTTCCATACTAAGACAATGAAGAGAAGAAAATGGAACAGTATAGAATGTCTTTGAAGGAGTGATGAATAAATTACTTTCAAAAGGGATGAAATGCAAAAATATCTTTTTGAGTACATCCTAAATCTCTTCTCCGCTCCATCTCCTCTCCCTGCTCTTAATCTTAACTTATTTAATAACATTTCTCTATGTGTTACCTTTGAGGATAATCTTTTATTAAACTATATTCCTTCTGCTGATGAAATTTAGTTAGTTATTAAAAAGTTGAATCCTAACAAATCCCTAGGACCTGATGGGTTTCCTGCTAGCTTTTTTAAACTAAATTGGGAAACAGTGGGAGAACAAATAGTGTCTGCCATTCAGTATTTTTTTGAATCAGGAGTTATGCATCCTGATTTCAATAAAACTTTTCTTTTCCTTATCCCTAAGAGTAGGCACCCTATTAATCCTAGTGGCTTTAGACCTATTGGTCTTTGTAATACAATTTACAAGATTATAGATAAAATTTTAACTAATAAGATTAAACCACTTATTAACTCTATTATATCCCCATTCCAAGCAGCTTTCCTTTCTAAAAGGCAAATATCTGACAATATCATAATTTCCCAAGAGATAATTCACTCACTCAAAAAAAAAAAAAGTGAAACATGCTGGAATGGGAATCAAGATTGATATGTCAAAGGCTTTTGATAGAGTGGATTGGGATTTCTTAATCACAGCCATGAAAGCCTTTGGATTTAACAATAACTTTTATAGTCTTATTTACCAATGTGTTTCAACTTCTTCCATTGCAGTCTTACTCAATGGCAGTCCTGGTGAATATTTCAAGCCTACTAGGGGTCTTAGGCAAGGAGATCCCCTCTTTCCTTACCTGTTTATTATATGTATGGAATTTTTTCTAGATTGCTTCTAGCTAGTGAAGAAGAAAAACTTATAAATGGTGTTAAAATAACTACCAAGAATAGCCCAATTTCACATCTATTTTTTGCTGATGATTGTCTCATTTTCATTAGAGCCGACTTTAGAGAATTTCATAATCTTTTATCTTTGCTCGATTCTTTTGGTAAAGCTTCTGGGGAAAAATATGGGATTTTTTTCAGTAAAAGTTTTCAACCTAAGCATCAGAGAATGATTAGCAAAATCCTGAAAATTAAGAAAATTAATCCTCAAGATTCTTACTTAGGAACCCCTCTTTTTATAAGTAAAGCAAAAATCAAACTCTTTGAGAGTTTGGTAGAGAAAATGGAACACAAAATCCAAGGTTGGATGGGTAAGATTCTACCCCAAACTAGTAAGTTAATTCTTAACAAGTCTTCTTTGGCAACTATGGCCAGCCACCAAATGAGCTGCTTCATTTTACCAAAGAAAATCACTAATAAAATAGATTATCTTCAGAGGGATTTTTGGTGGGGCAAGGAAACAGATTACAAGGGATATTATCCCAAATCCTATTCTTGCCTCTATAGACCAAAAAATAAAGGAGGTCTAGGTTTTCGAAATTCTCATTCTTTCAACTTAGATATGATAACTAAGTTAGCTTGGAGAATGCTAACAGAACCTAATGCTTTATGGGTAACCCAATTAAAGCCTAGATACTTCAGAAATACCTCTATTTTCAAAGCCAAATTCCCTACAACTAGCTCTTGGATTTGGAAATGTATTAGCAAAGGCATACATCTTATTGAACAATACATCATTTGGTAAAATGGAGACGGAATTAGTACTAATATCTGGACTGATGAATGGATAATGAATTTGGAATACAATCTAAGTAGCTTTAGAACATCTAATAACTCACACTTAACACTTGTGAAGGACCTGATTGATCCTCTCACTAAGAAGTGAAACTTAACCTTAATCTTTGAAATGTTTCCTAATTATATTGCTAGGAAAATTATTAGTATTAGAATAACCAATGATAATCCTGATACTCTTAGATGGCTTCTCACAAAATCTAGGGTTTTTATAGTGAAATCCATGTACAATAAGCTCACTGAAAGAACAGTGAACCACTACAACCTAGATTAGCCGGATTCCTTTTGGAAAAGATTATGGGAACTTAAAGTTTCTCAAAGAATTAAAATCTTCATCTGGAAATGTCTACAGGGTGCTCTCTCTACAAATTTGAAACTATCTATATTTATGGAAGATATTCAACCTAATTTCTCTTTTGGTTGCAATACAGAAGAATCTGTAGAACATTTGTTCATATCTTGTACTTATGCTAAATCTATATGGGCTGCAGAACCATCCCCTGTGGTTCATAACATACATAGTTCTACATCTTTTTAAGATATCTGCAAGGCTTGGATAGGAAAAAAAGATCCTAATATTCTTGTAGAAATCATCTTGAAAAAAGCATGGTTTATTTGGAAAGAAAGATGTAATAGAGTATTTGAACAAAAACAATAAACTAGTGCCCAATTAGGCTTAGAAATACAAAAATACCTAGATTACTGGTACAAGGATGATATCCCAACAAATATTTCTACTCTAAACAAAACTAAGAAACATGGTTGGATACCCCCTAGGAAAGCTCAACTTAAAATTAACATAGATGCAGCTTGGATTTCCTTGAATTTGCCTGTAGGTTTTTCTTTAATTTTAAGGAATGATGCAGGGACTTCAAGACTGGCAGAGCAGAACCATTCACAACATCTACCTCTGAAGAAGCGGAAGCCTTAGGATTACTTCAAGGAGCCCAATGGGCAGCTGAGGAAGGACTATCAAACTTCCTAGTAGAAGGCGACTGCAAATATCTCTTTGATTACCTGAATGAAAGAGAATCTCAATTGGAATGGCAGAATCAGTCTATTTTGGATGAAGTTAAAAACATTTTCAATTCATGTCAAAAAAAATTGGGTTTTTATTTTGCCCCTAGAACAGCAAACAATGTGGCAAATATTTTGGAAAAGGAAGCCAAATCTTTTAGCAATGTCCTTAACTGGGAGAATGATCCCCCTTCATGTATTCAATCTGCTTTAGAAGTAGATAAATCAAATGTTAGAGTGGTTTCCAACAACTCAACATTCGATGGCTCTACTCTCGGAAATGTAAGGTTTTTCTTTTTTGAGGAAAAACGGTTAAAATTGTATTAAAAAAATGAACTAAAAAGTTCTCAGTATACAAGGCCAAAGCCCTACATGAATAATAATAATAAAAACTACCCTCAGTTGCAGTCAATTACAACTATCCAATATGTTAGTAAATCTCTAAATGCAGTAGTCCCGATCCAATTTCCTTGAGATCCCCAATAAAATATGTAAGATTTGATTTTGTTTATTAATGATCCTTCTGTTCTCGAACTTTTGTTTGTCATCGTCCTTCTGTTTCTTTCACCCCATAATGACCAGTAGATAGCAAATATGAGCAGTGGACAGAGTTTCCTTCCTTTATTCCTGCCTTTCCTAAATTTTCAGACCTACAGTTGAGCAGAGAGTGTACCTGCTTGTATCCATCTGATGTTATAGCCTTCAATGAAATAATCCAATTTTTTTTTGAGTAGCTGCAATGTAAAAGTAAATGATTGAATGATTCTAGGCACTGGTTACAAAGTGCACAATTCAAGTTTGAAATTTGATATCCTCTCATATTCAAATTATCAGTAATTGCGACAGCATTTTGTGAAGCATCCCACATAAAAACTTGAACCTTAGGAGGAACAAATTTGATCCAGATGCACTTGAACTGGACCATTGTTAGAGTATTTTGGTTATGTGTAATTAGCCAGTTGTAACATGATTTGGCATTGAACCCTCCAAGCAAGTTGCAGATCAAATTGTCTTCCTCTGTATCTAAAATAGGTGGAGTACCTAGAAAAGTAAACAACTCTACCACTTCAAGTATTTCTTCTGGCTTTAAGTTTCTTTTTAGCTGCACATTCCAAGTTCCATTCTCTACCATATATTTGATGTTTGCATTCTTTTGAGTAGAAACTTTGAAAATTTTAGGAAATTTCTCTTTTAATATTTGACAATCTTTCCACTTATCCCACCAAAACTTGATTGTGATTCCACTTCAGATTTCCATAGTTGTTATTTCTTCAACAATGTACTTTTTTTTCTGAATTCCTTTCCAGATTCCCCTGCCATGTGGTTCTTTGTTATATTTTATCCACATATCTTCATTGTTTCCTTGCATTTTGTTTTGGATTACTTTACTCCACATCGACTTCTTTTCCTTATTAAACCTCCAAGTCCATTTGGCCAGAAGTGACTTGTTGGTTAGTCTCAAATTTCTTATCCCTAAACCACCAAGTTTCTTAGGTTTGCATACATTTTCCCATGCAATCCTCTTTATTTTCCTTCTTTCTGAGGTGGAACCCCATAAAAAGTCTCTCATGATTTGATTCAATTTCTTCTCCACCTTAACCGGCATTGGAAATATAGAAAGAAAGTATATTGGTAGACTAGATAATGTGGATTTAATCAGAACCACCTTACCAGCTTTTGTAAAAAAAAAAATTTCCATAGAGCCAATTTTTTCTGAAACTTTTCAATAACAGTGCCCCAGATAGAAGAACATCTACTTGCTGCTCCAATCGGGAGTCTTAGATACTTGAGAGGTAGTCTTTCAATGTTGCATTTGAGAATATCGGCTATGTTTGTACCATCATAAAATGATGTACGTACGAGGCACGCAAGCGCCATATAAACCAAAAATGGCTTATGAAGCCCGGCTGGGTTATCAAGGTAACCCAGTGGTTTATTAAGGTAAAGCAAAAATGGATTATGAAGCCCGGCTGGGTTATCAAGGTAACCCAGTGGTTTATTAAGGTAAACCAAAAAAATGGCTTATGAAGCCCGGCTGGGTTATCAAGGTAACCCAGTGGTTTATTAAGGTAAACCAAAAATCTCTTATGAAGCCCGGCTGGGTTATCAAGCTAACCCGGTGGTTTATTAAGGTAAACCAAAAATGGCTTATAAAGACCGACTGGGTTATCAAGGTAGCCCAGTAGTTTATTATGGAAACCATTAAAGATAAATACAAATCTTAAAGGGATAAACTTAGATCTTTTGAGATAATTATGAATTTGGGGAAGATAGTCAGGAATCTCTCAAGATATCCAGATCTATGAAGATAAACATAGATCTTCTTGGATAAATGCAAATCTTGCCAAGATAGACATGGATCTTTCAGCATATGCACAAATATGATGAAGATAAACATGAATCTTCCAGGATATACACAAATATTGTGGAGATAAGTACAAATCTAAGTGGTTATTTAAGATAACTACAAATCTCATAAGATAAAGGTAAATCTTGGTGGTTATTTGAGATAACCACAAATCATAACAACTAGATTTGGTTTGTGCCTATAAATAGAGGATGAAATCCAACTCAAAAGGTATACAATCACAATTCCTTTTCTCCTCTAAAAAAACCTGTCTAGAGCTCCCTCTAACTTAAGCATCAGAGTGTCTTTGCAGGTACCCCCTCATTTTTCATCTACAATTCTGGAGAAATAAAGCAACGATGGAGATTCGATCAACATACACATATCTCGAAGATTGTTGGGGTGATTAGTTTTGTACCACATATTTTGCCGCCGACTAAGGGGATCGCGAAAAACAATCGTGTTTTTCTATTGACAAAGGTGCAGCAGAAAACCTCAATAATCATGTACAAGAGTCAAAAAAAAAGAAAAAAGAAAAAAGAAAAAAGAAAAAAGAAAAGGGTTCAGAAAATGGCGTTGCAATTCTCTATCAGAAAGCGTGGAAAAATAGCAGTACGACCTGATCATGTTATTCTCCTCTCCTTTACCTCGGCAAAACTGGGAGATATATAAGTGGCCATTCACATCTTTTTACCATATGGATGACTATATCTACATGTCTATCAAGGTAGCATAGATCATGGTGATCACTGCTGCACGAGATAAGCCTCTCCCTAGCCGTCAGCACATCAAAGCCTAGCCCAAGCTGCGAGCATAAGAACATCCAAAGGAACTTGCGTGGAACAACCAGTACATCTTGCATATGATAGTACTAACAATTGAAGTGGTACAAGGGGCGCCAGCACATTCTACTAACATCTTAACAGAATAAACCTCAGTATCGAACCTTGTCCTATGAAGAGTTGGGGATGAAAGATTTTCGGGAAAAACTCGCTCTAATTCTAGTTAACGCAATTCAGCTGACATAACAACCATCAAGACAAGTCAGGCTAAGGTCTTTCAGCCGACACTAGAAGAAATCAATTGCAGTTCATGCTAGGACGTGATCGATACTCATGGGTTACAAGCAATCCAGTTCGAATGGATGAGATAAAGGACACTGCACTCTTGACAACCAAATTAATCTACAGATCTCGCATTTAACATCCCATCTTGAACCCGTTAAAAGCTCAGTTCACAATGCCTCCAGTAGTTCATACCGTCGTTTTGAGTCACAAGTATCGCTTTACTAGGACGACAACTATCTCGGAACGGTTGCAGACACTCTGGTCGGATGAAAGTGGCTCGTGCCAAGATGAAACTGAAGCTCCATAATTAACTAACCGTGAATGAGTGGCTCGTGTACAATGGGTCAGAAGTAGCAGTTCTCTAGATGTTATCTAGATGTACCACATACAAGTTCATACCACAAACCGATGGTTTTTAAGCCAATGAGTTCTTTTCTTAGTTACTACAAGGGTAGCACTCAATTTACTTTTCCTTCAGAGCCAATGGAGGACGGGAAAGACCCTCATGCAATGTTGAAGCCGAAAGAAGAATCCTTGGGTTGAAGGAGACACTTGGAAGCCGAAAGAAGAATCCTTGGGTTGAAGGAGACACTTGGAGAAAATCTTGAATGCTACTTGCGAGTAATGGATGGAAACTTAAGCCACCATACACCAACACTAATCATAGATGCAACAATCTGACATGGATAACTTCTGTAGATGGGGAAAAATGATTTGCTGGTTTTTACGGAATTAGGAGACGGCCGTACGAAGGAGACTCCTTGAACCGAGAGAAATGTTCAACCTCACACAGATGCACCGCTGCAAAGGGGGTGATTTGAATTCGAGAGATCAGTCTGTAGTACCCCAGGTTAAACCAAGACAATGGCCGTTCCATAGTAAATACGGTCACAAGAGAGGATGGGTTGAACTGTAGGACGGAAGCTAAGAAATATGTGGAATCAATGGTAATGAAAGATTGTATGTGCATTGTGAATTCTGAATATGATAAGTTCTGAATGATTGAAATTGCTCAGTCGAGAGTAATTGTTCCATTGATGAGTTGTTGATCTCGTATTGTCAGTGAGATGTGAGATTCTTCTTTCTATTGTTGTTTCAATCATGATTCAGAGATTTATTTATATTACTGTAATTGTAGACACCATGATCCCATAAAGTGTGACAGTTGATGGAATCAAAGAGTGGGGAAATGGAAATCGTGTTTGTAACTAGTTGCTCATAGTGCGAAGACTTGGTTGATTTTCCATCCACTACTTTGTTAACTCCTTCAATTGATTGCACGACTTTCTCACATTATGTCGTGTGTTTGAACACACATGCCAAAGACCGCCAGACCAAAACCCTAGTTGATATCCCCCCAAATGACATGATTTACGTCTCGTGGTTAATTAGTCAATTGCTGACTTCGTGATTTAATGAGACGATGAGTCCATGTATTGAGTTGAACATGATTTTGTAAAATTTTCTGAAACTCATGAATTGAACGTATCTGCTGAGACAGTGATGTAATTCTTACGTTGAGGTGAGCAAGTGTTGCTCATTAGATGAATTATTGAATATTAATAGTTGAATCAATATTCCTTGGTTTGAGCAAATATTGCTCGTCTAAGCAAGTGTCGCTCATTTGATGAATTATTGGCAGCGTGACCAAAATAAAATATAAATTAAAATACTGGTATTTGAACCGAGCATAATTAATAAGAATACTGATCATGAGATCTTCGTAAAGTTATTAGTGTTCGAATCTGGAATTATGATCCTTGGACTCAGAAACCCTAATTTGATCAATTGATGACCAATTGATGGTTTATTTGAAAATTAACCATGGAATGAAGGAGAACTGGCTTCATGGACTGTGGTTCGACTATGAAACTCCCATATGCTCGTGTGTGCAAATACCAAGGTTTCTTGAAGAGTTGGTGATTTGTTGATGAAAGAATGATCAAATGTTGGTTTAATCATTTATTCGAAAAATGCTCGTCTGAGCCTTAGGTGATGATACCTAATTAATTATGAAGAGGTAAGGGACCGACCAAGGGGTCATGAAACAGGACCTGGGTGGTCAAATGATGACCACTCCATCAAATTCTGAAATTATTCGAAGAGTTTTTTGACCGAATACGTGCAATTGCGCAAATTAGGTCAAATCATGAAAATATGTGGGACCGGCTCATTGCAAGCCAAAATCCAACCCTTGGAAGTCAAGGAAACATTCCTTCTTCATTGAGACATCTATGTCTCAGTCCTGAGAATTTTGATATTTTCTGGTGCGCGTTTGAGCGACCATTTGAGAAAATATGACAAAATTAGGGTTTTGCTGAAACTAGGAAAACTTCATGGTATGAAGGAAAATAATTATGAAATAAAGGAATGATGAAGCATGGGACCTCCAAGGCCAAGGTATGGCCAGCCGGCGAGTGACCACGGTCCCATGGTGTTTTTTCCTTATTTTTCCTTATTTTTTAGGAATTTATGAAAATATCATGAAATAAAGGAATTTGTTGAAATTAAGGAGTTTTCCTTGAAGTGAAGGAGTTTCCATTAGATCAAGGAAGCAAATAATATTAAAATAATAAAAACATGGGCGTGGGGAACCGGCTAGGGCCCGGTCCCACGAGTTTCCCTAATTTTTTATATATTTTATATATATTTCCATGATTTGAAGCAGTTTTCCTAATTTGAGAGAAATATCATGAAATCAAGGAGTTTCATGGGATGAAGGAATTCCTAAAAATAATAATAATAAAATAAAGGGACGTGTGGGGCAACCTGGGGCATGGTCGGACGGCTGGGGCCCGGTCCCATGGGTTTCCCTAATTTTATATTATTTTTCATGTATTTTTTGAAAAATACCATGAGATGAAGGAATTTTCATGAAACTAGGGAAATAATAATAAAATAATGAGGAATAACAAGGCATGGGGCCGACCGGGATCAAGGCATGGCCGGTTGGCCAATGATCACGGCCCCATACTATTTTCCCTAATGTTATATTATGTCCTCCGTGCAAAGGAAGCACCACGGAATTGAGGAGTTTCCTCAAAACGAAGGATATTTGTTCAAATGAAAGGATTTTCATCAGATCAAGGAAAATAATAAAAAATGCAATAAAATATAAAACTGGCGTGGGATTGGCCATGGCGCGGTCGGCCAGTCAGTGGGCCCACGCTCCAGCACCTTGGTCAATATTTTGGTTATTTATTATTTTTTCCCTATTTTGCATAGGTTCATCGTTTCGTCGTATTCTGAAATACTCGTTCGTGCGGTGATGGTTAATGCATCGTTGCTCAATACACTTACACCTTTTGAGACATGGCTTACTCAGAGGTAGCTCTGATTCCCGTGTGTTAAATATTTATTACTAACCCATGGATTTCTGCTGGGAAGAACCATGGTTTGCAGTAATGAAATATCTACGAAAATATTTGAATATTTTCGGAAATTCTGTGGATGAATCCAAGAATTTAGGAATAATTAACTTATGGCTCTATACTAGCAGAGAAAGCTGTCTAGGAGCATCAATTATTCCGATTTGAGATTGTTGGAGCTTCATATACTTTATATAGTCAGGGTAAACTCGTTGTTTGTATCCCGAAGACGTTATCGCCTTATACTATTAGAGCAAGCTATCTAGGATCCGTCCATCTTGTGATACTATATAGAAATAATTACTGAAGTATTCAGTATTCATGAGATATGTTGTTGTCTGGCCATGAGATTACGTATCCACATGTACTCTGAGAGAAGGTATTCTCAGTCAGAGAATTCGATGAGAGATCCGTGTCTCAATACTCACGTCTGACTGCTGGATCAGAGGTTTGTATAATTATGGGTTTACAATTTTAGCCTTTGTCGAAAATTCACCATCTACATTAAGTCCCCTGCTTAGTGAGGAAGGCCGTGTTCCTTAGTCAACATTGAATGGTGATTTTCCGGACATAAAAAATATAAGTAATTGAACTTAGTCGTAAGTTAAAACGTTACTGGATTTCGATAGTACAAGCATACCATGACTTGAATGAAGATCCCAGTGGCATGATAGAGTGTCGTTTGATGAACATAATTGGTGTTGAACCGCTGATTTGGACGATGGGACCTTGGTCGTTTAGGATTCGCGGGCCGGGTTCAGTAAGGAAATCCTTGTAAAATTAGGTTTTGGAAATAAACTTTGATATAAAAGGAATTTATCCTTTGATTTTTGATTTTTTTATTTCTTCGTCACATGACCAGAGCTCCACCACGCCTTCATCACCTTCACGCCAGGAAGGAGGAAAACTTTCACCGGATTTCCAGCGCCGCCGACCATCCAGCTAGTTTTCGGCCGGCGCCGACAAGGTATGCGTGATTATTTTTTTTGATGTTTGCCGATGTTCATGAGTTCTATGAATTGATCATGTTTGAGTTTATATATACATTAGCATGAGTTTTTGTTGAGAAACCTTCATTTTTGAAAACATATGTTCGTTCGATTGTTAGTTTTGAAAACTAATAATAATCCTTGATTTAGGAGATATTTTTCTTCATATATGAATATTTAGGTCCAGTGATAAAATTATGTTTATGAGCTTTCACGTGAACCAAAGTTTTATCATGAAAAATGTGAATTTTCACGAAACCGAAATAAACCCTCGTTTTAAAGAATGATGATGATATGAAGAAAGAGTTTTCTTCTTTATATATATATGAACTTGTGTCTAGTGATAAAATTTTGTTTATGAGATTTCATGTGAATCAAAACTTTATCTTATAATGTGTGAGTTCTCACAAAATTGAAATTAACCTTTGTTTCAAAGACGTATGACGATACGAAGGAAAAGATTTTTATAAAACCATGGTCTGTTCATGTATTTATTTTATTTTATTTTTTGAAACCGTGGAGTGTCCACAAACGTGAGTTTTGTTCACGTTAAAAATACATATATATTTTTTTTATTTACGTGATATATATATTATTTTATTAAAAAAAATCAAAACTTGAGTTTTGTGTAATATTTATTAGAAGTAAACAATTATTTATGATGAAATAATGTTTTAGTTTTCGTAATTCCATGGTGAATGTTCACACAGTAGAAATATTCATGATTTTATGAAAAATCTGAGTTTTGTACGTCCTTTGTAAGTTTCGAAGAAACGAACGATTTTGAGGTGTTAACTCTAGTATTACTTTCACTATTGTTAGTGGAAGTATGAAAGGTTAAGAGTTACCATTAGACGCTAGTATTTCCTTGATTCTGGATGGTATACTGAAGTAGAATGTAATGTGAATTTTTGCAGCTACTTCGTAAAGATGACCAACTCCCAAGTTAATGACACTTCAAGAAATGAAATGTGTGTTGATGATGACATCTACAGAGATGATACATGTATGGATGAAACTTCTGTCGATGAAGATGAATACGAAACCCCTGGGATTAATAACGTCCCAAACAAAGATGATGCTTTTTTCGAGGAAGATATTCCAGAAGTTGAAAAACATTTGAAATCTCCAGCGTATCGTCTTCTGATAAATCCTAGGACCGTCACTCAGAATAAATCCGTGACTCTTAAGAAAGTCATCCGGTTTTGTCTTGAACGAGTGATCTTCCTTGCATCGATTATAGAATTTAAGCTTTCTCGGAGACCTTTGGAGAAATTTGCTGGATGGGAAAGGCATATGTTGGGTTTTCCTCATGTGAGGGCCATTCTCGATCAGGCGTATGTGACAAGGGCTATTCAGGCTTTTGGAGAGTTTTTCATTTATCTTGACGCAAGAGGTATTGTGGCTCTGCTTGCTCACTGGTGTATTCCTACTCACACCTTCATATGTAGATAGGGAGAGTTTACCATTACCTTGGAATACATGGCATCTCTAATGCATCTCCCAATCACGGGCAATATCCCTGGGGATCTTTCAGATGAGGAGACTGTCGTTTCTCATGTCTTGAAATCTGAAATGGAAGTAGCAAATAAGGATGGCAGTAAAGGATGTTATGCTCTCTGGTTGACACGCTGGTGGCCCAAACACGAGGTTTCTAATAAACCTATCGACAGTATGTTACCCATTGCTGCTTTCTTATGTTTATGGTTGTCCAGAGACGTTTTTGAAGATAGTGGAAACTTTTTGAAGCCTTTCGTGATCCCCTTTGCTATCAAGATGGCTCAAGGTGAGCAACTTCCGATAAGTAGCTTGTTCTTGGGCTCTTTTTATTACAACTTAGACTCTTTGGTTATAGACTCCAGTGTGTCGAATAGCTTTATGAAGATTGAATGTTATGCTAACACGATGTTTCTTCAATATCTAATGTGGGAGCACTTCAAGAATTATGCACCCATTCCGCGTAGTGTTTTGCAAGGACCAAATACCGACGCTCGCCATATTTTCCCTAAGAATGATAATGCTAGGATCATGCGTTGGTCCACAAATCAGCCTAGGTCTAAGGTGCACCTCTTTAATGTGTTGGATAACGGATCTAAGTTCGATTTTTATCCTTGGGTGTCAGTGCCTCCTTACGTTTCTCAGCCGATTACTTTCAACACTGTAGAGAGCATGAGTTTGTTATCTGGTGCGGATCTGAACGATGGTGAGAGATATTTCATGTTGAGTTGCACCCATGGTCATTTGTTATCGGTCTCGTAAAGAGAACTTTCAGTGGAAGAGTATAATATTGATAGAGCGGCTCGACAAATGGGCATGGATCAATGTGTTCCAACTATTTGGAGGAGGGAACCATCAGTTGAGCAGCTCATAACTCGTTTAGACAGTACCCACGTGGAAGGAAGTAAATACTGGTCCCCTTGCTCTGATAGATTCGCATATGTGACTCCAGGTTATGTAGACTTCTGGGACGATCAATTTGAGTGATTGCATAAATTCGTGACAGTCAGTCATCCTCCAGTAAGGAATCCTCCCTCTGATGAGATGATTTCTGGTCGACCAAGATTGAAGTATCTCTCCGGTGATAAGCGGAAATCGCCTCCAGGATGCTCTCAGGTACACTTTTTATATGATCTTCATAAAATCATAATAGCTGTATTCTGATTATGTTAATGAAATTCATCACAAGACGGTCGTATCGTAAGACCTCAAATCCGTGTAGATTTCTCAGAGGCTGAGGCGGTTGTTCATGGAGGAGAAGGCAGGCATAAGGGTTATAGGCTGTTACCCAATATTATAAAGTCCCCAGCTGGCGCTTTAGTGAGTTTCCAATATTTTCCTTATTGTGACCCTTTCTCGCCCGTACTATTAGGATCATGAACTGATATTGTTATTTCGTTGCAGAATTTTTCTCCATCAAGTATTGATGGTCTTCGGTTCTCCGCTTCTGGGCGAACAATTTCTGACTTGAGTGATGAAGAAGAAGCTGTAAGTATCTCTTCCCATATTAATCATGGCGCCTTATGGATGAAATGCTAATTGTTGAGGATATTTCCAGGAGGATGATTCCATGGACGTGGAGAATACTGGTGACGCTCGTTCGAAGAATGACAACGAAGAAAGCTCCTAGAGCTCAAAACCAAATGAAGGTAATGTAGTTGTCGACGTTGGTGCGAGCAATTTCGATCCCTTGAATGCTTCGGAGACCACTCAAGTAAGTATTTTATATGATCTTCCTTCGTATGATGTCATATTTTCATGATCCGCACATGTATCTTCAAGCCCAGGAAATTTCAGAGCTTTATAAAAGAATATTTTTAAGTTTTGAGCACGTTCAGGGGCCGAAATAGACAAAAAAGTAAACATCCAGGAGACTTTCTGGAAATTTTCAGCTGTCGTGTAGTCCCTAGTTTCGACCACATCTTTTTGCTAGTTCATCCGATTTCCATGACATTTTTACATGTTGTAGGTAACACCCATACGAAGCGAATGGTATATAACTCAAACCTTGATTCTTCGCCAATTGCTCCCAGTTAATCGCGTTGTACATGGCAGTGTAAAATCTTCTCAGGCGAGCTTGTTGTAAAACGTGATTTTGTGACTTTCACGTTATTTGCTGACATCTAGCATGTATAATTAAAGACTTTGGTGATGTTAGACCACTTGTATGCTGTAGTTCATGATTTCTTTTGGTTTCTTACTTGGATGATCCTAATCTCATGTAATCTTCGTATTAGGTGCAAAATACCGAAGTTGAGAATGAGGGAACCCAGAATGATGAAACGAGCGACCCTGAGATTATTGATAAGGAGGAAACTATCTATGCACCTTAAGGCCATAAAAGTGTTGTTGATGAAGTCATGGAGACCCAGATTGTCGCTACTTCAGTGATAGAAGAATCCTGGACACCAGCGGAAGATACTGAAGAAACTGTTGCCTTGATTGTAGAAGTTTCTCTAGTAATTTAAAATCGTATAGTTGTGCACGAATACCCAAGTGCAGGAGTTGCCTTTGATCCTCTATTTGATGCCTCACTCCCGTATCATGAGTTAGTTGGTGGATTCAGCGTTCCCATTGGATATGTGGGTTTGTACAAGAAAATCTGGGAGAAATTCGGTCATATAATTGTCGACAGGAATCCTGGGCGTGCTTATGCTTTAACAATATAGGTAAGTGTACTCTTGCATGTCGTAAGTGACATATGCACTAGATCCAGAAATGCCGTAACTCCAGATGTACTCTTTGATTGGGAGTTCAACTTGGAGAATTCCGAGAGACTTGGCTTCAATGTGAAGTGGCTTCGTAAGAAGATAAATGTTATTAAGGATTCATGTGAAAATAATGTACCCTTTCCTAATGATGATGTGAAGGAGAAGGAAGACAACATTGTCGGGATGACTGAAGAGTTGAATAAGGAGAAGGCGGCTTTACAGGCTTTGAAGGATGCAGAGGCGCAAAAATCTTTCTTCGCTGATTTTCTTTAATTTATTTTCCATATTCTCTTGAACTTCTAAACTTCTGAGAGATGAGAGATGTGAGGTTTTATTTCTGGTTTCGATATCATGGTTTTGAATTGGTAGGCGGTTAAGGATTTTCTTTTGGAATTGATAGAGATTTTCTTTTGAGAAATATGAATAGAATTTTGATAAATTGCTGAATTCAAATACTGATTGCAAGTATTGCAAACATTTTGGAGGAATTGAAATACAATGAAAGAAAATCCTTAAATTCCAAATCCAAACGTCATGAATACTTAGACGCCTAGTACCTCAGATGTCAAATAACTTCATGCAAACGCCTTAATCCAAATTTCATAAATTACTGGTAGAGTTCGTCCATCTGTGTTGATCAACTTGTAATATCCTATAGTTATGGACTTAGCAACCATAAATGGTCCTTCCCAATTAGATCTCCTTGCAGAATGGGGATCTCGTTTAGTCGCCTTGAGAACCAAATCTCCTTCCTTGAATTTGTTCGGACTTGTAGTTCGTGCCTTGAATATCTTTTGTTGATTCGAAATTCTTTGTGTGGTGCGGCTCCACGGTTGTGGCACATATGGACACTCACGCAGGAGGGAGTATGCCTCGTAGTGCCTGTCATGCTTGGCCACATCTTCCATAATGAATCGTTGTATTGGATGATCAACTTGAGGACATTCTGGACTCAACCATTGGGTGAAATATTGCTGTGGGGAGACGATCCACTCATAGCATTTTTTAATTGCTAAATTGTTTATGGGGAGAAGTCCCTGGACCAAAGTAGCACATTTGAACATTGGTAATACTGGAGCATGAAGAGTAATAAGACTTGCCTGAGCTCGAAACCTTTTGACAAAGGCATGTGGACTTTCTCCGGGTTCTTGCACAAGTACGATCAAGGTTTCAACTTCCTTCAGGTGTTCAAATGGTGGGTGTCCTCCGCTTCTCCTTCTGACTCAGAATCTCTATCAGTAATAGAGTGTGTTGAAGGCGTTAAGGTTAGCTTTCCAGCATGGATCCAAGTCCTTCCAAGGATCATGTCATATCCAGGGTTTTCCCGGATTATGTAAAACTTGGTCTCAGTGCAGACCAAACTTTCTGTGACTTTAAGAATGATGAAGACATATGCATCTCTGGGAATCCCTTCATGATCTCTGATTGCTATGAGAGAGTGAGTAGCCTCTTGTCGAGTAATACCGGCAGTACTAAGAGTCTTCAAAGGGATGATGTTAACAACGGTACCAACATCAACAAATTCCCTTTTGAATTCACTTCCTTTAATGTGCACTGTGGTGAGAAGTCCCCAGTCATACATTTCTTTGTCAGTGGCTGAAGGTTCAGGAGGTACATCTGGAATCAGCAAGCATTTCTCGAAAACTATGTGATTCAAAGCCGTAATCATGTCTCCCCTTTGCGCCTTTGACAAATAGAACAATTCGTAGACATGCTTTATCAATGACTGAACTGCTTCCTTGACTGGTGCTTCAGAAATAGAGAAAGTCCAGACAGGGAGAGGATCTTTGTGCACTCCTTCGGCTCCAAGATTAAGTTCTCCTGACTCAACCTTTTCTCTGAATATGTATTTCAAAATCTTGCAATCACTTGTGGGGTGGCTGACAAACCTATGGAAGCGACAGTACCGAGGATTTTCCATGGCCTCTTCGGTTGGTTCCTTCTTGACATATGGAAATTTAATTGCACCGTCTTGAATCCAGGCTTCTAGAAATTCGGTAACTTCTTCAATGGAGCATGGAAAGTCAGGTGCTTCTGGGTCTTCTGTATGATGAGGGGAAGTTTGCACGTTATCCTTCTTTTGCGCTTTTGAAGGGGTGGAAGAAGTATGCTTGCGCTATGGCTCAGATTTCCGTTTACTCCCTTCCGTGACATCATTTGTGGAAGGATATAGGTTGTACTTCTTGTTGACCAGATGCCTGCTCCCTCGAGTGTCTCGCGCTTCTTCATTCTTTGTGGGTTTTGCTCTTTCCAACAGAGCACGTGCAGTGGTTGCTGACCTCTTTGAGGCTTCATGGAGATCTGAGAAAGTTCGGAAACGGAGATTCTCCAGTATGGATCTGTAGACCGGGAGCATTCCATTGATACACAAATCCACCAGTTGTTGCTCCGTGACATTTGGATCATGGCAATCCAGGGCTTGAACTCTGAATCTTTTCACATAGTCATTGGGATTTTCACTGACTTTATGAAACATCCTTCCTAGATCAGAGAGAGTGACTTGCTCTGACACAAAGAAGTACTTCCTATAGAAGGCGTTAATCATCTCTCCCCAGTTGTTGATAGTTCCAGGTGCAATGTTGTTGTACCAAGTGTATTCCATTCCTTTCAGAGATTTTGAAAATTCCTTGAGACGAACAACATGGTTATGTTCATGTTCTCCTAAGGCTTCAAGGAAGTGAGAGACGTGTTCTCGAGAATTGCCGATTACATCATACAGAGTGAAAGTTGGAGAAACATAACCTTTAGGAAGGGGAATCCTCTGCGTCGCAGCAGGATAAGGGGGTTGGTGACGATGGACATGTGATGTCTTGTCTTTTCCATGATTCTCCAGAAGATGCTCCAAGTCTTCTCGAGTGATGAAATTCGACGATTCTTTCGTTGACGAATTTCCTGCAGCTTTGTTTGTCTCATCATCATCTACTGTGTGAATCGGAATTACCTCAAGATCAGCAGCGTCTGAGGACTTCTCCTTTTCTTTCCCCTTTTCTCGAGTTTTCTCTTACAATTTGTCAGTAAGAGTCTTCAGATAATCAAATAGCTTCTGCTGTGTTGTGGCCATATCCGTATGATTCTTTGCAAGAGTTTCTTGCGCTTTGATGAGATCAGCAATGGTAGGTGGTGGGTTTCCTCTGACTTCTTTGGGATGTCGACCAAACAGGGGATGACTTTCCGAATTAGTGTCCGTCGATGTTAGTGGCCGGAACAGTTTTCGGGATGTCTTCACTGTTGCTGGTGCTAGCAATGTTTGCGTTAGGATTTGTAACTAATCCTGACCTAAGACTGACCATCTTGATGAATTTGAATTGCAACCGAGAGATTAATCTCCCACTGTGGTCGCCAATCTATAGAAGGGGAAAAAAAAATTGCTGGTTTTTACGGAATTATGAGACGACCGTACGAAGGAGACTCTTTGAACTGAGCGAAATGTTCAACCTCACACAGATGTACCGCTGCAAAGGGGGTGCTTTGAATTCGAGAGATCAATCTGTAGTACCCGGCCTAAACCAAGACAATGGTCGTTCCAGAGTAAATTCGGTCACGAGAGAGGATGGGTTGATTTGTAGGAGGGAAGCTAAGAAATGTGTGGAATCAATGGAAATCAAAGATTGTAGGTGTGTTGTGAATTCTGAATATGATAAGTTCTGAATGATTGAAATTGCTCAGTCGAGAGTAATTGCTCAATTGATGAGTTGTTGATCTTGCATTTTCGGTGAGACGTGAGATTCTTCTTTCTGTTGTTGTTTCAATCATGATTCAAAGATTTATTTATATTGTTGGAATTGTAGACACCATGATCCCATGAAGTGTGACAGTTGATGGAATCAAAGAGTGGGGAACTGGAAATCGTGTTTGAAACCAGTTGCTCATCGTGCAGAGACTTGGTTGATTTTCCATCCACTACTTTGTTAACTCCTTCAACTGATTACACGACTTGCTCACATTCCATCGTGTGTTTGAACACATGTGTCGTAGACCACCAGACCAAAACACTAGTTGATATCCCCCCAAATGACACAATTGACGTCTCATGGTTAATTAGTCAATTTCTGACTTCGTGATTTAATGGGACGATGAGTCCATATATTGAGTTGAACATGATTTTGTAAAATGTTCTGAAACTCATGAATTGAACGTGTCTGCTGAGACAGTGATGTAATTTTTACGTTGAGGTGAGCAAGTGTTGCTCATTAGATGAATTGTTGAATATTAATAGTTGAATCAATATTCCTTGGTTTGAGCAAATATTGCTCGTCTGAGAAAGTGTCGCTCATCAGATGAATTATTGGCAGCGTGACCAAAATAAAATATTAATTAAAATACTGATAGTTGTACCGAGCATGATTAATAAGAATTCTGATCATGAGATCGTCGTAAAGTTATTAATGTTCGAATCTGGAATTAAGATCCTTGGACTCAGAAACCCTAATTTGATCAATTGATGACCAATTGATGGTTTATTTGAAAATTAATCACGGAATGAAGGAGAACTGGCTTCATGGACCGTGGGTTGACCATGAAACTCCCATATGCTCCTGTGAGCAAATACCAAGGTCTCTTGAAGATTTAGTGATTTTTTGATGAAATAATTATCAAATGCTAGTGATTCGTTGATGAAAGAATGATCTCTTGAAGAGTTAGTGATTTCTGAAATTATTCGAAGAGTTTTTTGACCCAATACGTGCAATTGCGCAAATTAGGTCAAATCATGAAAATATGTGGGACCGGCTCATTGCAAGCCAAAAGCCAACCCTGGTCGGTTAAGGTAACATGCCTTCGTCGTTGAGACGTCCGTGTCTCAGTCCTGAGAATTTTGATATTTTCTGGTGCGCGTTTGAGCGACCATTTGAGAAAATATGACAAAATTAGGGTTTTGCCGAAACTAGGAAAACTCCATGGTATGAAGGAAAATAATTATGAAATAAAGGAATGATGAAGCATGGGACCTCCTAGGCTAAGGCATGGCCGGCCGGACAGTGACCACGGTCCCATGGTATTTTTTCCTTATTTTTTATGAATTTATGAAAATATTAAATAAAGGAATTTGTTGAAATTAAGGAGTTTTCCTTGAAGTGAAGGAGTTTCCATTGGATTAAGGAAGCAAATAATATTAAAATAATAAAAACATGGGCGTGTGGGACCGGCTAGGGAATGGCCGGCTGGCTTGGGCCCGGTCCCACGAGTTCCCTAATTTTTTTATATATTTTTCCATGATTTGAAGGAATTTTCCTAATTTGAGAGAAATATCATGAAATCAAGGAGTTTCATGGGATGAAGGAAATCCTAAAAATAATAATAATAAAATAAAGGGACATGTGGGACCGCCTGGGAGCCGGTCCCACGGATTTCCCTAATTTTATATTATTTTTCATGTATTTTATGAAAAATACCATGAGATGAAGGAATTTTCATGAAACTAGGGAAATAATAATAAAATAATGAGGAATAACAAGGCATGGGGCCGGCCGGGATCAAGGCATGGTCGGTTGGCCAATGATCACGACCCCACAATATTTTCCCTAATTTTATATTATTTCCTCCGTGCGAAGGAAGCACCACGGAATTGAGGAGTTTCCTCAAAACGAAGGATATTTGTTCAAATGAAAGGATTTTCATCAGATCAAGGAAAATAATAAAAAATGTAATAAAAAATAAAACTGGCGTGGGATTGGCCATGGCACGGTCGGCCAGTCAGTGGGCCCATGCTCCCAGTGCCTTGGTCAATATTTTGATTATTTATTACTTTTTCCCTATTTTGCATAGGTTCATTGTTTCGTCGTATTCTGAAATACTCATTCGTGCGGTGATGGTTAATGCATTGTTGCTGAATACACTTACACCTTTTGAGATATGGCTTACTCAAAGGTAGCTCCTATGCCCGTGCATTGAATAATTTATTACTAACCCATGGATTTCTGCTGGGAAGAACCATGGTTTGCAGCAATGAAATATCTGCGAAAAATATTTGAATATTTTTGGAAATTCTATGGATGAATCCAAGAATTTAGGAATAATTAACTTATGACTCTATAATAGCAGAGAAAGCTGTCTAGGAGCATTAATTATTCTGATATGAGCTTGCTGGAGCTTCATATCCTTTTATATAGTCAGGGTAAACTCGTTGTTTGTATCCTGAAGACGTTATCGCTCTATACTAGCAGAGCAAGCTGTCTAGGAGCCATCCATCTTGTGATACTATATAGAAATAATTACTGAAGTGTTGAGTATTCATGAGATATGCAGTTGTCTGGCCGTGAGACTACATATCCACATGTACTCTGACAGAAGGTATTCTCAGTCAGAGAATTCGATGAGAGATCCGTGTCTCAATACTCACGTCTGACTGCTGGATCAGAGGTTCGTATAATTATTGGTTTACGATTTTATCCTTTCTCGAAAATCCACCATCTACAACTTCAAACGGTAAACCTGAGCAGACCAGCGTAAAGGAAAACGACGATATCCATAGGCTGACCACTCACTGCAGTCTATCACATCTCTTTTTCAAATAAGAAATGCACACACGAGATCTTGCTTACAGCTATACACACTAATTCTCGTATATCTGTAGCATAACCTGGGAGAACCATGATGCATGAACACCTCTGCGGTTTTGCATATCTCAGAACACAAGGAAAGATGCAGAATCATTTTCCGGTGCTTTAAAACCAAAGCATGTCACACAAGGAACTTGGATTTGATTATTTCGGTTGTGGACAAGGGATGCAAACACAACAAAACTCGACGGTTGTAGGCACGAGTTATCTGGGTGGTGATCGCCTTGAATATGCTATTGAAGGAAGGACCCAAGCAATTTAAGTTATAACAACAAACATGCTTATATGGTCGAACCCCAACAAATGTCACCAACATCAGTCACAAGCTCGATTACATCAATTTTGCATGCTCACAAATACTACACCAAATTATTTTCCATGGAGGACATGTAGGATAGGATCAAGCTGCGCTTCACCTTAAATGGATGAATGCCAGTCATCTTTACTAAAACAACAATAATGAAGGATGGTGAACAAGCTCAGGTCCGAGGACCACGAACAAGGAACGCTTCCTTACCAATACTCCAATATTGCAAAAGGTACAACGCACATTTCTGGAGATAAAATTTCATCCACGGTGTTAGTCCACCATCGCAACTTGCAGTGAGAATATGGAAACGGTTCACTATGCAAAGCAAAATCCAGCGATATCTTCTCTATTTACGAAGGGCAGTGATTTTTTCTTTTCAAAAGCCTCAAGCTTCAGACATCCAGCTTCCAAAAAGACGGGCAACCGAGCGCAGATCCATGACCAGAATTCCAACACCTGATGTTGGTCCAAAGACTCGTCCTAAACACAAGCAACATGAAAACCTGTCCTAGCAGCAAGCGCTATATCTTTGTAACTTTGCAAGAAAAAATCCTTGCCACAACCGGAAGTACACTCCATTTCACTCAAGACTCGACTAGCTCTCGAGCATCACAAGTCCACTACAGGGAAAATCGCCTAGCATGTGAGAAAATTTATTGCAGGTTACCACAGTTTAGGTCGTCTTTGTCACATCCTTGCAAACGATCGGGAGAACTACATTTTACAACAACAATGACATCTCACACTTGGGGGCGTCTTTTCTACATGGGAGTATCTCTACAGATATTGGGGGAGGCTAAAGTGACCCCGAGCATGCAATCAAAAGCAACTTGTTTAAAGAAGTCGAACAATATAAGACATCTTTTTCAGTATCATGACAAGTAATGGGGGCAGCTAAGTTTGAAGGAACGAACACTTGGGAATAAGTACTTCAAGAATAAGAGTAAAATATTTCAATAAAAGATGAAGAAAAAGGAAATATATGACAAAACGTTATAGCCGGTCAACCTGTACACCGGAGATTGTCGCACATTCGTTATTCGCATGCACAATAGGTTTGAGTCAGCAAATGCTACGTCAGTACAAGAGCATATAGGAAATTACAGTGCCTAACAAGTTACGGTAGCAGACTGCATTCGAGTGAGTTCTGGAAAAATCTTACCAAAGAGATGGAGCAAAATGTCCCAAAGTAAGACCGAAGTAGCTGGGAAATTAACGTGCCTGGTTAGCTACTGGTGGTATCTGCATTCGGACAAGTGGAAAACAGATAAAATGCTATTCTATGAAAGAGAAACAGCAAAGTGGCTGGTCACTAACTCCAGGCCAAAACAAGAAAGTGCTAGCAGAGATAACATCTACACGTCAAGCCTCATATGCCGGTATGTGCATAAATTTATATATAAAAAAAATAGTACATTATTGGTACTTTGAACGTTTTTCCAGTATGCTAGGTACCTGCAGTATGAGGGTGCATGGAAATTTTAAGTATAATTGCGATACTTATAAATGTTAACATAAACCCGGGCGCACTCCGAAAATTTAGCAATGCTAAATTCGCGACAAGATGATCGTAAAAGTAACGGGTTTATCGTAAGCACGTTGCGACGGACAGTCGGGATTATACTCTTCTTAATTATTCAACAAGTTGAGAATTCAGAGGGGGCGATATTTGTACCATCATAAAATGATGTACGTACGAGGCATGTAAGCTCCACATAAACCAAAACTGGCTTATGAAGCCCGGCTGGGTTATCAAGGTAACCCAGTGGTTTATTAAGGTAAACCAAAAATGGCTTATGAAGCCAGGATGGGTTATCAAGGTAACCCAGTGGTTTATTAAGGTAAACCAAAAATGGCTTATGAAGCCTAGATGGGTTATCAAGGTAACCTAGTGGTTTATTAAGGTAAACCAAAAATGGCTTATGAAGCCCGGCTGGGTTATCAAGGTAGCCCAGTAGTTTATTATGGAAACCATTAAAGATAAATACAAATCTTAAAGGATAAACTTAGATCTTTTGAGATAATTATGAATTTGGGGAAGATAGTCAGGAATCTCTCAAGATATATCCAGATCTATGAAGATAAACATAAATCTTCTTGGATAAATGCAAATCTTGCCAAGATAGACATGGATCTTTCAGCATATGCATAAATATGATGAAGATAAACATGAATCTTCCAGGATATACACAAATATTGTGGAGATAAAGTGGTTATTTAAGATAACTACAAATCTCATAAGATAAAGGTAAATCTTGGTGGTTATTTGAGACAACCACAAATCATAACAACTAGATTTGGTTTTTGCCTATAAATAGAGGCTGAAATCCAACTCAAAAGGTACAAAATCACAATTCATTTTCTCCTCTAAAAAAACCCTGTCTAGAGCTCTCTCTAACTTAAGCATCAGAGTGTCTTTGCAGGTACCCCCCCCCCCCCCCCTCATCTTTCATCTACAATTCTGGAGAAATAAAGCAACGATGGAGATTCGATCAACATACACATATCTCGAAGATTGTTGGGGTGATTAATTTTGCACCAATAGGCTACATCCCGTATTTTCTGATCCGTTCCTACACTTATTACGACACTCTTAGATAAATCCACCGGCAGTCCTGTGATTGCTTCAAAAATGTGCAGTATTAGAACTAGATTCTCCGCTTCTTCTTCTTTAGCATCAAAAAAAAAACAATGTATCATCTGCATATTTGAGATGATATATTTTGATATTGTTGTTGATTTGAAACCCCGAAATCATGTTTAGTTCTACTGCATTGTTCATCAGTTTAGTAAAAATTTTGGCAACCGGTATGAATAGGAAGGGGGACAATAAATCTCCCTGCCTTAACCCTTTTTGAGGTTGAAATATTTCAGTTGAACTACCATTTATCAGTATTGAATGTTGAGCTGTAGTAACACACCACCATATCCAATTTATCCATTTTTTCCCAAAACCATAATTTGCCGAAACTTTTTTAATTGTGCACCAGCTCACATTGTCGAATGCCTTTTGTATATCCAGCTTACACATAATCCCTGGAATCCCACTTTTCAATTTTGAATCAATAAGTTCTCCTGCTATTAGTATCCCATCAAGAATTTGTTTGTCTCTAATGAATGCTCCTCGATTTTCTGTGATAAGTTTTGGAAGAACAGATTTGAATCTTTGAATGAGTATTTTAGAGACAACTTTGTATATGCTACCTACTAAGCTGATTGGCCTAAAGTCTTGAGGGTTTCCAACTTGCTCTTTTTTTGGAATTAGACTGATGAAAGAGCAATTTGTTCTCCAATTTAACTTCTCTTTTCATTGAAATTCTTGAATCACTGCCATAAAATCTTTTTTGATTACATCCCAATCAATTTTGTAGAATTCCATGTTGTACCCATCTGGACCTGGGGATTTGTTCTTTTTGAAATGTTTACAACTTCATACACTTCTTCTTCTGAGATTGATCTTTCCATCCAAACCTTCTCGTCTTCCGAAATCTTGTTAAAAGAGTCATCATTCATTTGAGGTCTTTCTGGGAATTTGTCTTGAAACAGGTTGTAGAAATGCCCTGAAATTTCATTTGAGATATCTTGCTGACAAAAGTTGTCTTCCCCATTGATAACAAGCTTTTGAATTGTATTTCTTCTTCTTATGTAGTTTGCAAGATTGTGAAAATAACTTGTGTTGGCATCTCCTTCTTTTAGATGTTGAGACTTTGATCTTGCCAACAATTTCCTGGCACTGTCCAAATTGACCTGCTTTAAAGATGTCCTCAGTTGTAACCTGTCACTGAATTGATGAGTACTTAAAGCTCCATGTTCTTTCGCAACATTTAATGTATCAATTTCCAGTATTATTTGTTGCTTTTTTTCACTTATTTTCCCATAAGTTGCTTTGCTCCATCTTCTCAAGAAGTACTTCAATTTTTTGTAGTTTTTTGGAGAAAATGTAACTTGCAGAGCCATTGAAAACCATTACATCCCACCATATTTTCAAATTTTTCAAAAATTCAGGGTTAGAGTACCAATAACTTTCAATTCTGAATGGTGGTTTCTTCCTATTGATGTTTGCAGTTGTAACTAAAAGAGATGAGTGATCGGATAATGTTCTAGATAAAATTATTTGAGTAAGAAGGGGAAATTTACCTGCAAATTGTGGGGAGACAATTACTATATCTAGCCTGCATAGTAGTATCTTTGCTTTCCCATAAAAACAAAGTAGTAAGGGTTATCTTTGCTTTCCCATAAAAACAAGTAGAAATTGACGTTTAGTCCCAAAGTTAGTGGGCTTTGGACGCTCTAGTCCTATGCTTCCAAGCCTAGTACTCATTAGTCCAAATTATCCCCGTGTAAACAGTTTGGTCCAAAATTTAGACGAGTTAGTCCAAATTTACACCGATTCAAAATTTTCCAAATTTTCGCAGTACCAAAATTACCCTTTCAGAGTTAAAACGTTTTGAATTTTTTCGATTTTAGATCTCAAAGTTCAGGAGAGATTTAGAGAGGGAGCGATAGAGAGAGACCGAGACAGATTTTGGAGGAGATTTCTTAGATTAACTCGTTTCTTCTCAGCTGCAAATCCTAAGTTTGTCGATGAGCCTCTCTGCTGGGATTCATTTTTGAATCTCATCGCTGAACTCGAAAATGATTTTGATCTTTCTAATACCGAAATACAAATAGAAATTCATTTATTATTCATTTTTTTATTTATTTTTTACTTTGGATTGTCTCTGTATTTGAACCCTTGTCAAGGAATTCAAGCTTGAGATGTGGCTAAAATGAGGAGGAATTACATGGTTTCTCTCTTTGGTTTGTGGGGAATTGAAGTTTTGGTGTTATGGCTCTATTGGATTTAGTTTTAGGTGTTTTGTTTATTCGCTGGTATTAGGTGGATCTTTTCTTCTGGTTATTGAGGAGAATTAAGTTATTAAGGTAATATTTCTATACCTTTATATCGAATTTGTTTGTGGATGTTGTGATTTTCCAGGTTCAAGTTGATCTATTGCATCTGCTTATATTTTCCAATTTCGTGCTTTTGATGTGAATTAATGAATTGAGATATCATCATAGATAATACTCAATTATGTGCAGACGGCCCCTCCTAAGTTGAGTCCTCTAATTAATTTCCTTGTGTGGCTATTCATTATTTTGTATGCAAATTGTTTGTTGTTGCTAGTAGAAAACATTATGGAGGTTTATTTGATTGAGAGTTAGGTATTAAGGAAAATAAACCTCGGCTTCTTAGAAAGATAAAGATGAGACTGTATAAATCAGGAGAGAGCTATTTAAGCATTTCAATTTTGAGATACGTAGTAAGAAATGAAAATTTAGGTTCACTGAATCACTTAGATTTCACGTGAAACGAGGTAAGAAAACAGGGCCTACTTTGATAGGTAGCTACTTATCCATATGAAATGTTAACAGTGCGGGTGTTACTTTTATTTTATTTTTGTTTTGATTAATTTTTCTGGTTTGGCATTCTTATTTACATTAGTATGGGTGGGTCTATGGCCTCGTGCTGCTTCGGTGCTCAGGGTTCACTTTTGATAATCTTTTGTAGTTCATTTAACGAAAATAAGATATCATTGTTTTATAGTCAACAAGGAAAAGAAACAATATTTTGTTCGTGTTTTTTTTTTCCTTTTGAAGAGAATGTTGTGTTTGATAAAGGGTTGTTTTCATTTGTAATGTTGTGGTTAGGTCAATTTTTTTACTGGTATGGTCGTTTGAGGTTTTGGATCCTGATAGGTCATAATGTTTGTATATGAACTATAATTTGTATATTAATCGAGATATTTAGGAACGAACACATGATTTGTTCAAGATCTTAAAGTGTGACTAAGTAGGTGTAGGTCCTTTTAATGTTCAATTGCTAGTAGAAATTATGCATGAATATAAGGGGGTTAATTTTTGATTGGATTTTTCGTTTTATTGCAGGGACGAATGAAAGTTGCGGATTTTGGATGGTCTGCACATTCAAGTGAGAAGAGACATACGATTTGTGGGACATTAGATTATTTAGCACCAGAAATGGTTAAGAACAAAGGTCATGATTACTTAATTGACACCTTGACTATGGGTATCCTTTTTGGGTTCCACCATTTGAAGCGAGACGCAGAAAAAAAAACATTAAAATGGTATTAATAAGGATCTCTACTCCTCTGTTTATTTCTTTTGTTTTGCATCTTGGATTTTTCTACTTTTTTTGTTGATAAACAATACATAAATATATCCAAATTCAATACTCAAAGTAGGATTCATGCACCTTTAGCATTATCAATTTCTAATTTTACTCAAATTAGAAGTTGTCGACGTATGTTGCATATATGCACATAGTTGTACACATGCTAAATATTGATGTGTACATTAGTACATAGTTATACACACATGTTAATTGTTAATGTGTACATAGTTGTACACCTGTTTATTTGCTACATTTAGTACATCATGTTCTTGTCAACGTCCGATCCAGCCATGATACAGGTATGTGAACCATCAGTAGTTCATCTAATTTCTTAACTGAAGTTACTCATTATTTGATAGATTTTTACTTAACATGCTAGATGATCCCAAGGGGCTTGTATAGATTCACATCTACTTTATTGATATCGAAGCTTAGGCACCCAAATACATCTCTTTGAATGCTTGTTTCAAAGTGGTCACTTAGTAGATGCTATAGTAAAATTAGAGTTGATGTTGGTCTTTGTCAAAGTGAGACAAAAACCTAGCACCTAATATTCTCTTAGACAATGTCTTACTGATATAGGAACTTGTTGTGGTGTGTTCATTGGAAGTATATTTTATGTAAGGAAATATATGTGAGCCAAAAATGTTAGTGTGCACCAGTTGATTGCTAACGTGTACATAGTGGTACACCTGTTTATTGTTAACGTGTACATAGTTGTACACCTGTTTATCGTCAGTGTGTACATAGTTGTACACCTGTTAAAATGTTCACATAGTTGTACTTGTTGATTATTAATGTGTACATAGTTGAACACATGTTGATTATTAATAATTTTTTTCATTCAAGTTTGATTTCCCATTAAGTATCAGATTACGCTAATATCGGCATTCAATAGTAACATGTAGCTGTAATTTTAGAAATAGGCAACCAAGTGATGCTTTCAACTTTTAGGACATTTTAACTTATTTTTTGTGTACACATGGTTTCATAGTTGTGACCGAATATGTTATGAGTGATGTTATCTATACTTGCATTTTTACCAAGTACTATCATTTTGATATTGATAAATGTTTCTTGTTAACCTTGTTTTTCTACTTTATTTGTCTTATATTTTCTTTCATTCTATCTTTGCTTGTCGTGATTTCATATATTTTCTTTCTGTAGATAACTATATCTTCAACAAGAAAAGGAGTTGCATCTCTGAATAGTGAAGTTGGCAAGGTAAATTCTTCACTTGTGCCCCCTCTAATCATTTATTCCTTGTGAAATTTGTGAAGATATTCTTTTGAAAGATTAAATACTGGTAGAATCTTTATGTGCATTTTTTTTATTATACCCATTGTACAAGGTGCACTTGTTTGTACACCAGTTATGCGCAGTGTACTTTTTAGTGCACTAGTTTTATCATACGTACTTGTTGTAAGTTGTGCACTTCATTTCTGCATTGATTATGAACCTGAAATCTAATAAACTAGTACTTTCATGTAGACTTGTCTATACACAACAAACATAGAATTCTTCTAATGTCGGGTATCATTACCCCAAGTCGTAGTTAGGTAGTAAAATTTAGGGACTAATAAGCATCAGAGGGCTTAGTGGTGTGTACATAGAGTGCAATTACATTTTATGTATACAAACTAAAAATTAGGGAAAGCACTAATGTCGTGTACGGGTGTTGGAATTTTTGTAGGTGTGTACATAGTTGTACACCATTATACTCTCTCATTATTTTATGGATTTTTTTGGTATGTATGTTGGGTATTTTGGGTTTTTGTAGGTGTGTACATAGTTGTACACCATTGTACAATCTCAACAATGTATATGAGTTGTTTGTAGGTATGGATGTTTGTTTGTTTTAAAAATTTTATAGGTGTGTACATAGTTGTACACCACTGTGCTATCTCAACACTATGTGCATGTTTTCTGAGTATAGATGATGGATTTTTGTAAGCCTGTATATTGTTGTACACCATTATGCTCTCTCATGATTTTATGGCCTTTTTTGTGGGTATGTATGTTGGATTTTTTGATTTTTGTAGGTGTGTACACCATTGTACAATCTCAATATTATATATGACTAGTTATGTGTGTATGGATGTTGGATTAGTTGGATTTTTTTTATGTGTACATAGTTACACACCATCGTAATATATAGTCTGTTTTGTGGGTATGGATGTTAGATTTTTGTAGGTGTGTACATAATTATACATCATTGTGCTCTCTCAAAAATAAAAAATAAAAAAAATAATTCTTGATGAAACCATAAGTTGTTGTTTTTCGATATCATGAGTTGATTTTAATAGCATGATTGCTATGTGTTTAGGTACTTTTCGAGGGAGCTTAAGAAAGTGGAGAAGAAAAATGGACAAGTTTTGTAGATGGACGCTTTTCTGGATTTGAGTAGCATACTTACTATGTGTTTAGGTATTTGCTATGTGTTAGATTTTTATAGCATGTTCCTTAGTGATGCTTTGGTGGAAAATTGTATGTGGTGTACAAACTAGTACACCTTGTCTTGTCTTTGGATTTTTGTAGTGTTTTTACGCCAATGTAATCTAAGATTTTTCTAAAAATGAAAATTATATAGTTATATGGGTACTCTTTTTGTAGCTCTCGGAAAGAGCTTTCCGAATATATAAAGTTTGTGAATTTTGGATGAGCGGTTCAAAAGATAAAATATTTTAAAATTATTTTTATATTATTTAAAATTGGTGACTTCATCATAAGTCACCGTGAACTAAATTGAAAATATTTGAACTAAATTGTAAGTATAAAAGGTTATTAGTGTATTTTCCATATTTTAAATAAATAAATGACTAATTTGTACCTAGTTGAATGGGTGTGGACTAACTAGTATATTTGGATGAGATTTTGGACTAAACCGTATTTTTCCCAATAAACAAACAAAGTTTTTGGGTGAACGCAATTCGTGGTACGGGATACGTTCGGAACGGGATACATACGATTATTATACGGATTCGTAAAAGTTAAATTCGGTCAAAAATCCGGTCAACGATTCGTGATTCGGCAGTAATACGGAACGACATACGTACGTGTATAATTCGTTTTAGAGATATGCATTCGGCGTACAAAATTCGGCATATATGAACCTGTTAAAAAATTATTTTTAATATAATCTCTTCTAAAATACTATAGTTTAATACTTGTCATGAACTATACATATGATATGTACATCACAATCAGCAAATAACATGAAGGTTGATGGTATTGGAATCGGATTAGCGTATGTAAAATTTTAAAAGTCAAAAATATAATAAATAATGATTATTTAGTGATGATGTGGCAAAATATTATACGGGACATATGATTCGATAATTCGTAAATACGCGTATAATTCGATTTAAGCTGGAAATTCACGAATCTAAGTCGGAATTCCAGTTATACGGTCGATATGTACGGATTCGGTCGATACGGACGGATTCGCGAATTATACGAGTATTATTCGCGAACTTACTAACTAGGTGAACCTGAGTTGGAACACCAAATTCTTGGTTGATAAATATGTGCACGACTTGACGATTATTTTCATGCGTCCATTCTGAACCTCTCCGAGGGGGATTTTCTCAGCCGTTAGCAAAAGCCTGAACAAAACCGAAACGAAACATAGACAGCAGCAACTCTCATCATATTTTTTTCTACTACCACTAACAAAAGTCCATACTCAAAAACAACCACCACATTTCTTTCATTTCTCTCCCGCTAAAACTCTCTCCTCTTTCACCACCAGCAATAATGGAAATCAAAACCCTAAATCTCTCTACTCATTTCCCTTTTCGAAACCCTAATAATCGACGATTTTATCCTTGTTCATCTTCAACCATTGTTGCTCACTTCCCCCATTCTCTTCCTCTTCCACAACTTTCTCATATTCCTTCTATTTTAACATCTTCTTCCTTCAAAGCCAACCGACGTTTCAGAATATCTTGTATAACTCCTATAGATCAAAATTTGATCGAAACCCCTAATAATTTGATCGAAGAAGATTCAATTGTTTCTACTTCTTCCCAAGTGGAAGTTGAAAGTGATTCGTCTCAGGGAATTATTAGTTCGGTGAAAGAAGGAATAAATGTTGAGATTGTTAATGATAGTATTTGGAAGCAAATTAAGGAAATTGCTTTATTTGCAGGACCTGCTGCAGGGTTATGGATATGTGGTCCACTTATGAGTCTCATTGATACGGCCATTATTGGACAAGGGAGCTCTTTAGAGCTTGCTGCATTAGGTGATTCATTAAGATTTTTTGCTTCAAATTTTCAAGCGTCAAGGTTTTGGTTTTCAGCAAGTGATTTTTTTGTTTTGTTTTGGATGTTGGTTAAAATTGATTTGCAGGGCCAGCTACAGTTGTGTGTGATTACTTGAGTTATGTGTTTATGTTCCTCTCCATTGCCACATCTAATATGGTTGCAACATCTCTTGCAACAGGGGTAAGTTTTCGCGTCTACTTGGTTTAGATATATGAATTTGCTAATGTGGTTTGGCTAATAGTTGTTCAAAACATAACATGTATTCTGATGGTTAAAAAGCTAATCCAGACATGTTCACATTTGTGTTTTCATATGTTGCAGGATAAAAATGATGTACAACACAAGATATCTATGTTGCTCTTTGTTGGTTTCGCTTGTGGATTGGGAATGCTTTTGCTCACTAAATTCCTGGGCATAAAGCTATTAAGCGGTAAACAAGACTGCCCATTTCTTCATAATAAACTAATTCATTTGGTTGTAGTACTGGGAATTTGAGCATGCTTGAGCCCCAAAAATAAACTTCACCGATTATCATAAGAAGGAATACTATGACGGACCAAGTAAATCCATATTGAGTATTTTATTTATCCGGGTTTCCTGTCATTGTTAAGGTTTTACTGGGGCACAGAATTTGCATCTAGTACCAGCTGCAAACACATACGTCCAGGTTTGTTTGCAAACGAGTAAACCTTTCACTGATTTTATTATTATGTGCAAGGAATTCTGCTTTCATGATACATCCCGCATACAAAGTCATGTCAATAACAAAAAATAACCTTTAGAGGTTTGGATATTGGTTCAAGTTATTTGTAAAATTTCACGTCTACAATTCTTTATATGAACCAGTTTACTTATTCCTAATGAAGTTCTTGTATTCACATTATATCCATAAATTTTGTTTACTTTTATGCGTAATTGACTTTGTTTTTTATGTAGATTCGAGGCCTAGCATGGCCTGCTATTCTCGTTGGCTGGGTTACTCAAAGTGCTAGGTATGGATATGCAAGTGTAAGCTAATTGCTTGGTTCATGGCACAAATGTGTCTGTCTCTATGTTAAAATACTAAAATAGTAATTCTGAAAAACCCTAAAAAGCAGGTTATGTTTTACTTGTATGAAGTTGTTGAAGGGTTTTCTCTATCCATGATATTTATGATAAAATTTCAAAAATCAAGGTCCTTGTCGCTCTTGTTTTATTCACAATCCTATCTTCCTTTTGTGGTACCCAGTCTTGGCATGAAAGATTCGTGGGGACCGTTGAAGGCTTTGGCTGTTGCCAGTATAGTAAATGCAACTGGTGATATTGTACTGTGCATGTTCTTAGGCTATGGAATTGCTGGTGCTGCCTGGGCAACGATGGTCTCACAAGTGCGTCTCTGCGTTCTAATTGCTTTATGATGGTTATGCTATTATAGTGTGGCTTTTTATATTTCAGTGTTACCAAACTGGACTTTTTCTCCCCAGTAGTGACTTGAAAAAACTGTTCTAGGTTGTTGCTGCCTTTATGATGATTGGTGCTTTAAAGAACAAAGGCTACAATGCTTTCTCCATAGCTATCCCGTCAGCTAAAGAACTTCTGCAGATATTTGAACTCGCTGCTCCAGTGTTCGTAACAATGATTTCCAAGGTTTGGTACATATTAATAGGTTATGTTGAGCAGTTTTTCTACATGTAGTTCTTTCTTTTATCTCTGATTGTCCGAGTTCTACTGATAATCAGGTGGCATTTTATTCTTTCCTTGCATACTTCGCTACATCTATGGGTACTCGCAAAATTGCAGCTCATCAGGTTAACATTATACCAATCTGTATATTTAAGATATCTGCGTTCTCCTCTATTGCTGTTTTATCTTTGTAGAACCTGATGGGTGTGATGACAACTTTTTTATTATGTAATTTCAGGTTATGATTCAGGTTTATTGTATGTGTACTGTATGGGGTGAGCCTCTCTCCCAAACTGCACAGTCCTTTATGCCTGAGTTAATATGTGGAATCAATAAAAGCTTGCAAAAGGTTATCTTCCTTCATAAAACTACAGCAGTATCATCGTATGTCTTTGGTTTAGTTTGCTAACCTTTTTTGTTGAGGCATAAATAGGAGACCGCTTATATGGTCATATTGTTTTCAGAGTGTTATGCCAGCAGTGAGTTTATTTTGCCGTATTTATTCAGCAGGAGTTAAAATATTGTTATTGTTTAATTTGTTAAATATATGAGCTTATCATTATTAGATATATGTGCTGAAGGTTTTATAAGATCACACAGGCACGGATGCTTTTAAAGTCGCTTTTGGTCATTGGAGCCATAGCTGGAGCAATATTGGGAGTTGTTGGAACATCTGTCCCTTGGTTGTTCCCAAATCTTTTTACAACTGACGCTGAGGTCATTGGTGAGGTTAGTTTTATTTCTTCCCATTTCTTAACCCTTGTCGGTTTCAGTATCATTAATGTTCAATTTATGGGGAAGTGAACAATAAATATCTCAGACTTAGATAAACAGGGCACTTAAAATTGATATTTGTTTATGCACATGTCTCTTATTTTGTGGATATTTACATGGTTCTTCATTTTGTTTCATCCATGCAGATGCATAAAGTGTTGCTACCGTACCTCATAGCGTTAATAGTTACACCATCAACACATAGCCTTGAAGGGACGCTGCTGGTATTTATGAATTTAAGCCTCTAGGTTCGATCATTTTCCATGGTTATTCCATCTACAGCTTTCAACCGTTTCTTCTTATATTGCACAGGCTGGCAGAGATCTTAGGTTCCTAAGTATATCTATGAGTGGATGTTTTACTTTGGGTGGGCTTCTGGTGTTGGTACGTAATAAGTCTACTCCCTGGTCTCATAACCTTCCGTATGTTAGCCATGATTAACAATTCTAATGTACATTTGATTTTCAGCTAGTAAGCAACAGGGGTTTTGGTCTAGCAGGCTGTTGGTGGTCTCTCGCAGCATTTCAATGGGTAAACTTGCCATCAACTGCCGCTCCTATGTTTTAGTAAAAAAATTGTCTACTGCACTAATCAAATTCCCACTTTTTTTTTCAGGCTAGATTTTTTCTCGCTCTGAGTCGCCTCACTTCTCCAACTAGCTTTCTACAGTCTGATAAATTGATCCTTAGTCAAGTGGAAAAGGTGAAATCCACATAGGATGCATTCAGCAGAAAGATTGGCGGCAAAGGCCTGCCTCATTCTGTTAATTGTATCGGCTGGGTTAATTTGCTCAGCCTGTAAAAGAACTGGCGAGGCGTTAGTAGCAGAACATCCAATCAACAATATTCATTTAGGCGTAAAATTATTTCACTCTGCAAATATTGTTTTTCACGAAGACGAAGAAGAGTAAGTCCCCGAAGAAAGCAGCAGCAGCAGTACAAATGTACGATTGTTGCATTATGGTAGTCCCTGAAGAAGTTTGTAGGATCAATTAAGCAATACTGTAAACTATAAACGTAGATTGTCCTTAGTTTGTCAAATGTAAAATTTAAAACTTTCATTCCTGTTTACTGAAAGAATGTTGTTCATTAATTATGTACCACATAAATATATCCCCAAAACATCAAAACAGTGACCAGATTAGCTTCTGAATACATCCTGGCCGCTCCACACCTTATTGGCCATTGATATATACAAGGGTCAATTTTCTATATCTGAAACTGTACGTGCATTAACTGGGTCTGCATGAGATCCCCGGAAACCCTTCAATGCCAGTAGGGCAGCACCATATGCAGCTTCGGTTTGAACTGCCCGACTCACAGGTAAGCCTAGCACTCTCTCTCTAATCTGTATCCATTTCTCATTTTTTGAGCCTCCTCCTGCTGTAAACACTTCTTGAACTTCACTTGCACCCAGCTCCTTCAGTAACCCATAAGCTTTCGCCTACACATCACAAATGGTGAGGCATGTATAACTGGAGACAGAAACAGGAAAAAGCTGAGTCATTCCCTTACCTCAATGCGTGCAATGGATTCAAGTATACCATGCAAGTACTCGGCATCACTTTGTGGGCGTGGTTGTAATCTGCGCAAGTGCAGGAAATTAGTTTTGTCTCTTGACTCCGGGAGCAAACCAGTTGACAAATTTGGGATGCTCAACAGTACCAGCTTTCCTTAGAAGGATACATCTGGGGAAAAGTTAAATACCTTGGGGCCATTTTTGGGTCTACCAGAGGGAATCGTTCCCCAACTGCTGGGAGAGGGTAGTAATCAAGGGGAGAAGATATCATTGGATTGATTTGTCCACTCAGTTCTTTTAATTCTTCATCAGTGAAGATCTGTCTAAGAACTGCACCACCAGTATTTGATGCACCTCCAACAAGCCATTTATCATCAAGGCGATGGCTATAAACCCCGTATCGCGCGTCGTCAATTCTGTTAGTACTGAGTAGTTTAACAGCAAGCGTTGAACCCAAAGAGGTTACCTATTTACAAAGACAGTTGAAGATTTAACTTTTAAGAATTTGGAACTGAGAGAGTAAATTTATTGGTTTATACTAGCTGATTGCACCATGACAAAGGTAGAACCCAGTGGAAAACTCACAGCTTTTCCAGGTTCTGAAGCACGTGCTGCAAGAAAAGCAGCGATGCTATCTGTTGTTCCTGTACAAACAATACAATCTTTTGAAAAACCTGCATGTACCATTAATTTTTTTTAAGCGTTCAATTTGGAGATTCAGAAAGGAAAACAACTAAACCAACAGTATACCATATTGGTCTCTGATATCTTCTACTATGCAGCCAATGGAAGTTCCAGGAGCTCTAACAGAAGGTAACATAATTGAGTATGGTTGAGAAAGTAACCACTTGGGATATGACTCGATTTCAGGATCATATCCGACCTAAGAAAATTAGAAAGTCAGATAGCATAACGCTATAGAAAGATATGAACTAGAAAATCAGACAGATTCAAAGACCAAAGAGTACCTTTAGAGCGTTGTTATAGTCTGAAACTCCAATCTTACCATGAAGAAGCCACAATAGCCAATCAGCTTGATGCAACAATGTTGCAGCATCTTTACTTAAATTATATGAATTCCACCACGAAACAAGTTTACAGAGGGTAGAAGAACCAGTGCAGACCGTATGATTCTCCGGAGCAATGGACTTGACCAATGGTAAAGCATCGGGACAACTCTCATTGTAGAGAAAAGGTTTCCATAATGGCTCACCTGTCTTACTGCCATAATAACATTGGATGTTATAAACATAGTATTAGATAGTACATGTTTTGGGTATAAAAGACATGTTAAACATGTTTTTCTTTAGTTCAAATTCAAAAGTGTAAACCATATCTCTATTTGGTAACCCACCTGTCAACTATAATGGTTGTCGCTGAAGTTCCATCCATAGAAATTGAAACAATAAATGGCCGGAGACTATAAGGAATATCTTCAAGTAGCAAGAAAAGAGTCATTTTCCATGAACTTGTCCAGTCCACAGTGTTCCCATCCTGTCTAGACAACCAAAATAGGTAATGCACCACGAAAACAAGATCATACGGTACCCAAAAACCTATCAATAATTCCAAGCTACCGGAAAGGGAAAAAATAGTCCTACTTTGCAAAATTGCTTGTTGGTGACACTAACCTTACATGGTGGATAATCTCGTTTACCTTCAGCATAAATTATTCCTTGCTTGTCAATAATAACGTAGCGAGCTCCGGATGTCCCGAAATCCATACCAAGAAATAGATTTTTAGTAACTTGCTGAACAACATCGTGATCCTGACTCCCTTCCTTATTAATACTGGAAGCGGTAGCCACTATTGATGTGGTTCTCATTTTAATAGCTTTGAATTTTTTCGCAATACTAAACAATTTCCCCGAGTATATGTGAGAACATCCTACACATGCAGAGAATAGACTGCTGGTTAAGAAAATTGATTGAGCAATTTAATTAGATTAGCCAATTAATGTAAAATTAGTTACCAAAAAGAGCGTAAATTCATAAGTAGCTGAGAAGGAGAGCGAGAGAGAGACCTTTCTTGATCGGAAGGGATGAAGGAGCAAAGCAGCACGGTGAACAACCCTGTAGAAGTTGTTGTGTTGGCATCTTTGGCTATGCTAGCTGCTTCTCTTCAATAGGATAATAAAAAAAAAGGCTTAAGACTAGGTGATATATACCACATGATAGACCGATAAGGGCCACTCAAAGACTCGCATTGAGAAGACCTTTGTCTATGATGGTTGCCTCATAGGAGTCTAAGACCTTTGTCGTATATGAACGATTTGAACAAATGTAGTAGTCGTCCAGTTTCGGCCGACTGGGGATGGTGGTAGTAGTCCAGTTTTGCAACACAGTAATCCACGTTCGGCTGAATGAATGATGTTTGCATATCTGTAAAACTAATTAGCTCTCAAAGAACACTGTGGAAGAATATTTACAGAAAATGGGCTATTTAGCCAAAAGTATACTTTTTCTGGGTCAAATGGACGGATAGACATTCTATCTGGGTCAAATGGACAGAGGAATCTTTTAATAGAAACAGACAACCATACCCTTGATTCATTTTGGAAACATCGAACATCTCTGCTTCGTCTTTCTCCGCCATCTACATCATCAAAATTCTTTCTTCTTCTACATTAAACTTTCTTCTTCATCTCCACCATCATCAATGCCAATATCATCACCGTGAAAGATCAAAATCCCTCTTCCATCCATCCATATTTAACCACCACCACCATCGACACCATCATCACTGTGAAAAATCAAAACCCTCATCAATTTCATTTTCTTTAATCACCATCATCACGATTTCGATCAGAAGATATTTTTACCACCTCCACCAAGCACACGAGTCTGTCTTCTCTTAATCACCACCACCAAGAGGGTAATTATTTTTCTCTATCTATCAATTTAGATTTCTTTTTTTGAAAATTATTTTGTAATCATGAAATCGGGGTCTTTTGTATCTCTCTAACCCAATTAAACTAGGATGATACCTGAATCATCCATCCTTGCTTACGAAAATATTCATATGTATGATGTGAAATTGATTATCTCAACCCATTTAAACTAGGATGAAACTGAAATCATCCATCCAGGTTTATAAAATTGTCGTATTTATGAAATTGGTTTTCTGTCTAACCCAATCAAACTAGGAAGAAATCGGATTTATCCAAGTGTAGTTAGAGTAATTTTATATGCGGTAAGCTATACAGGAAATGTTGTCGTCTTATTAGTTGATTGGTTTCATCTAGGTTTTTTAACAGTTTTAGCAGGTAGAAACTAGGATGTAACCAGTTTCATACAGGATTAATCTGCGTTTTATATTTTCAGCAGGTTTAAACTATGATGAAAACCAGTTTCATCCAGATTTTAACTAGGATGTAACCAGTTTCTAACCCATAATTTATGATCAATAGTCATTATCCTGTTTCATCATAGTTTCAACTTGGATGAAACTGGTTTCATCCAGGTTTTTCAGCAGTTTTAGCAGGTAGAAACTAGGATGTAACCAGTTTCATACATGATTAATCTGCGGTTTATATTTTTCAGCAGGTTTAAACTATGATGAAAACCGGTTTCATCCAGATTTTATCTGCAGTGTATTTAGTTTCAACAAGAAAATATGATGAAACACGATTTCATCCAGGTGAAATCTGCAGTTTACATGTTTAACTATTATGAATAAATATACTTGAATTTATTCTCAACAATTTTTAACTTGTATGAATCCGGTTTCACCCTGTTTTGAATTTGTTGTTGTTTGTTTTCATCCATGTTTAAACTAGTATGAAAATGTTTTCATCTGTCATGTATATTGTTTCATCAATGTATATACTAGGATGAAACTGGTTTCATCCAGTTTTAAACTAAGATGAATATGAGGGTTAATCTATGGTGTACATGATTCATCCATGTTTATACTAGGATGAAACTAGTTTCACTCATTGAATTTATGATCAATAGTCATTATGAATTAACTATGATTTTACTTGTTGTAACCAAGAATGATTTTTTTTGTTAAATGCTTGTATGTGTTTCATTCTGTAAACCTTATATGTATGGTTATATGTACTAGTTTGAGTCGGTAGATGCTTTAGAGATACCTATTTAGGCAATGCATGAGAAAATAGAGATTGAGCATCAAATCACTCGCATATGCTGAATGAATAACTTATTTTGTTAGATTTGAATTGTTTTTGTAGTAGTGTACAAATGATTATAGGATTACGTTAGTATATGTGTTGTAGTTGATGGTCTTACTGTAAAATATGAAACAAGAAACTTCTGAGGATTGTGATGGGATGAGTAGAGAAGCTATATTGAATTCAAATGATTCGTGGTTATATTTTGAAATTCCACAGCTTTCTTCGTTTGATCAAACTGTAACAGATGGTAACTACTTGGGGAATGGCGGCGAAGAAGAAGAATTCTTCAACCTATATTCATTTTCTACAAGTTCGTCGGATTTTTTGGATAGTGTTCCAGATTTCCAACTACAAAAGAGCCGCAAAAGAGATTTCCAATCACTCTTGTTCTAAATTTGACCGGTATGGACATCAAATTCCTACATAGTTTAGGTTTTCAATTTGTCAGTTTCGTGTCATTGTCTTTCTTTTTCTGGAAGATTGTATATCTATGGATAAGTTTAGCTTTCATGTAAAGAGATATTAGTGATTTTTTTATATTCATAAATATTTGTTCGTTCTTTGCTACAGAGACCTTGGTTCACTCCACACTAGATACATGTGAAGGTGCAAATTTCAGCCACTAGTTGGCACAACATACAAGGGAGTTTCTACCAAGCAGCTGCTGGTGTTCTCAGCCAAAGACAAAGCACACAACAACAAGTAAAAGATGGTGCAGGGAGTATTGTTTCCGGTTCTCGGTCTCTACAATAGCAGAGTAGTTTCATGCTATAAAGTAAGAGATCGAGATATGATGTTATGGAGGGCATGGATATGGTACTGGTCTTTAGTACTTACAATATTTGGCAGAAAAATTCAGTTGAAACTGATGCTACCGGTGGAGAAGGGAAGAATAATGTGTGATTTATCACCTTGTTAACAAAGATGGCGATAATGGGGATGATGTTGTTGGACGATGATCAGTTGAAAGAAAAACTCGAGTTTAAAGTGGTGTTGCGATTTACCGGTTGATGCTACTTAAATGAGTACAACTTCCATGAAACTAATAAGGGACTGCTATGGTTAATGGCAGTGATACGTGTTTAAAATCGCCGGTGTTTTTTTTTCTATTGATAAACGATGATTTCGAAGCTTCAAATAAAATCGTCGGTTTGTTTATATAAACAACGTGATTTAAAGGGGTTAATGGTTATTTTAGGTAAAAGATATATTTATATTTTTCTGGGTAGAATATCCAAAATGGATATTTGAACAATATTTTTTTTAATTATGTCCATATAAATAGTATCAAAACCTAGAAATCTATTTCACCCAGGAATTCTTGCTTTTGGTCTTTTTGACCAATTTTGTGGAATATTTATTAGTTCAGTAACTTGGATTTATTGTATCGTCATCCTGATTCAAGCACAGATTCATTTTTGAGGCACGTCAAAGAGATTGCCTACTCCACCAACATTTCATGCAACGGAAAATTTGTTTAGTTTTTGTTTGGCCTTTTCCCTTCTTATAACCACAGGACGCATCGTAAAGCTTTGTATTATTTATGACAAAGAAACAATCGGAAAAAAGAACAACAAACCAACTTACTAGCATAAGAAAATTATTGCACTAAATGTGAAAGACGGATGTAGAACAAAGAGTCAAAATCCAAATATCGGCACTAGGAAGCAGATAAGAGAAGTGCAAAATTTGTAATGCACCTAAATTCATATTCAACATTTATTGAATCTGATATAGCTTGAAACACTTCATTTTCTTAGCTCAAAATGCGATCATATTTGAATAACCTTTCGGGTCTTGTACTTTTGCTTAACTCTTCCACTTCTTTTGCATGGGTGACGAGTAATACAACCAAATTAAGTCTTTCTTTTAATGGTTTAATTGTTAGTACCGGTAAACAAAAACAACAACACATTTTATAAAACTTCTCAACTGGAAGCGATTTTCATAATCTCTAATTCACTCCCTAACAATTAAACAACGCGACCTTTATAAAGGCTTACAAATTTCCTTGTCGAAGCCTAGAAAATAAAGCATAAGATCCCTAAAACCTAAAATCTAAATAAATAAAGATAATAACACTAGAAAATCTAACCAAATAAAGGGAATATAAGTTCCTGCCACAAGATGGGACGTATTCCTTATTCTCTAGCTAAAAGTAACTCAAAACATAACAAACTAGGTTAAACAACCAATATTAGTTGTGAGCACGTGCTCGACGCTCCCTTTCTTCATGTCAACATAAGGCCATCTCGTGCACTACATCATTCTCCCCTGGAATGAGGAAATTCGCCCTCGAATTAGGCGGGTCGTCGTCAGTAGAGTCACCCATGTAAGGAATACCGTGACGTTTATTGAAGACATCCGATGTACGGAAATGACTTGGAAGTTTCAGACGGAAAGCATTAGGATTAATTTCTTCAAGGACTTTCAAAGGCCAATCTTGCGAAAATTATCTTTAGTAACTACCGCGAAAACAAAATCACCAACATCAAAATCCGCAGCTGACTTGTTCTTGGTGGAAGATGCACACAAGTTTTGGCCAGAAGAAATGGGAACTCTTTGGGATTTCTGAATTGATGTGTCGACTAGAACATCTATTGGATGCAAGTAAGGCACATGTGGAAACCCTTGTTAATCCCGTTGTTTAGTATATGAACCAATAATCATCATATCTGTCTCATAATTACGTCCCAACAACATATATGAACCAATAGCCATCATATATGTCGCATAATTACGTCCCAACAGCATATTGGAAGCAACAATAGAGGTAGTTTCCGAAAACGGCTCTTTTGTTAGGACCAATGTAATGCATGTGGAATCAAATGTAAATGAATAAGAATTCTTCTTACCATCATGCTCCACTTCTCTATCATATTTCCATGGTCTTCCTAGCAATAGATGACAAGCATCCATGACGACAACATCACACCAAATATTATCCTCATATAAAGAGCCAATTGAAAATTTTACTAGACAACGTTTAGAGACGGTTACCTATGAACCCTTACTGAGCCAATGGAGAGAGTAAGGTTGAGGGTGTTTTTCAATCTGTAGCTTCAACTTATGGACGACTTTTTCCGACACCACATTCTCACAGCTACCGGAATCAATTATCATACTACAAATCTTGCCAATGATGGTACAAGTTGTTTGAAAAATATTCTTTCGCAGCCATAGATCAGCATTTTTTTGGAGTAAAAAATGAGCGACGGAGAACCATTAAACACTCACCTTGATCTCCCGGAAAAGATACTTCTCGTAGAACATCTGTTTTTTCTTTTGGGTCAGCAATAGATTCATCCTTTGCATCACCGTCTACTAGTAAAGACTTACCAGGCCTGCCTACTTTACGACAATCTTTCGCAATGTGACTAGTCTCTCCACAATGATAACAGTTAGCAAAAAAAATTGACGACGAACTAACATCATGTACTGCGGAAGCATGCTGTGACGGGGCCATAGGAGGGTGACTAACAACTGAAGTAACATTCTGATGGTCCATTGTTTTTCCAAGCGCAAAGCACGCTGATGTACTTCAGAAACAAAAAAATAATCAAACAAGTTCAGAGTATCTTGAAAAATTTGACGCAAACCTCCTATATAACGATAGATAATTTGTTCTTCAGGCTCCATAATACCCGATCTAGTAACCAAATCATAAAATTTATTCGTATATTCTTCAATGGAACAAGAACCTTGGCGAAGATTTTGAAGACGAATATATAGATCTCGAGTGTAATTAAAAGGTAAAAATGTTGCACGCATACACTTTTCAAGTCTAGGCCAAGATGATTGTTTGTACCCTAATATTTTACACCTTAAATGGGCTAACTTATGCCTAAAAAGCTCTTCCTTTTAGCTAGGTTCATTGGGCCTAGTATGATCCTATTATTAGCTAAGTATGGCTAACTAGGCCTCAAAAGCACTATACATAGAATCCCATGTACAAATATCCAAGTCAAGACAAGGAGGTGCCAATTGACTATAGCCACGTCAGCACTGGTGTCGCGTCATCATTGGTGCCACGTCAGTATTGGGTCCATATCAGCAAATCGGATTCTCAACAAAATACCATTTCAACACCATGGTGCCACATCAGCAACATGAACGCTACGTTAGCATGCAATACAGTTAGCAAGTGACGTGGTGGAACAGTCAGCATATTCTATTGTACGGTCAGCATATTTCGTTAACGTTAGAATTTAGAATACCACGATGGTGTTAGCATATACCGTTAACTGCTAACGGCGTCTGTTTATCTTAACACTGTTAACAATCAAGCAAATCTGGACCTTTCACTCTAACGAAGTCAGCATCACCGTTAACTGCGTCAGTGTTGAGTCATCATGATGACGTCATTGTCATCTCCAGCGTGTTCATCATCTCCGGCGACAGTAGAAGAGGTTACGATAATCTCGACGTCTCTTTTCCGACCGTTTTGCGATGACTGTTTCCGGCATACAAATCTGGACGGTGTCAGCAGCTAGGTTCCTGTACTTCGCGGGTTAATCTGCTTCCATGACCCCTATATTTTTCCACCCCATGCATTTGAACAACGGGATGTTTTAGCCCCGCGCATCCAAGCCGTGTCGGCTCAGCCAAGCCGAGCCAACCACGCTGGATGTTTCAGCCCTGTGTGGTTTGTCCTATGGATATTTCTGCCCCACTATGTGGGCTTAGCCAATTCTACTAATTCTTGGGCTTGGTCTTTTGTATCCTTTTGCTTGGTTGATTCCATAACCCTAGGAGAAGTTTCTGGAAATATCTGGAGGATTGTTGAGCAAGTCATACAGGGAATATTCTAGAATGTTCAAGGAGGCTTGGAGGGCAAGTTATGATTATCTCGAAAATAGGGTAAAACCCTACATATAAAAGGGGGGGGTTCACAACCCTAAGAGGTACGCAATTTTTTCTACACAAAACTCATGTGAAAAACTCTAGTTAACTTAAGCATCTGAGGGTTCTTCGCAAGTACCTCCCCAACACTGTTCACGTGGAGAGAAAGGTAGTAGTTCGATCAATATCAAAACCATCATCAGATTCGTGTTTGAGGTAAAGAATTTTTACTATCCAACATTGGCGCCACTCCAAGGGGATTCGAGAAAAGAGATCGTGTTTTTCCCGGATCGAGATTATGGCAAAAGTAAAGCTAACTGCACGAAGGATCGTTTCTGCTAGAAATATGCAACGCACAGTGACTGAACCAAACGAGGTTCAATTAGCACCCGCTGTTCCTACTGGAAACAGGAGAGATCGATATCTAGTTCATGACAGAGCCCCAGATCTGAATAATCGGAGAAGCGAAAAATGACCGATGATCGAAGACGAAAATATGGATGTTGACCCCATACCTGATGAGGGGAGCCCGCGAGTTCAAGGGAACAGAGAACTGGTGTTCGGTAGCCCGTCAAGGAGGAATGAAGATAGGATTGATATGGATATGAACGAACTGAAACTCCTAATACGGAGGATGATCGGTTACGCCAGCAAATGCATGAGGCGGAGAAAGAGAACGCTCTCCTGAGACTAGAATGTGTGAGCCAGTATTGATCGAGGACTGTTGATCTGAACCATCAAAACCAATTGACAAATTTTGATCAAAACAGGAAGGGTCGATCTGTGTGGGAACGCCTCAGAAACCGAGTTAACCCGCATGCTGCTAACCAGTCCAGAGAAGTGATTGATCTGGATGAACCAGAGATAACTCCATCGAGAAACCACCAGGTGGTCAATGGAGACCCACCTAGACGTAGGCGTGTACGAGACCAGCGAGAAGATTCCCGTGCCCGGCCAGCTGTAACTCAGAAAAGTACAGCCAGAACCATTACCGGTTCGAAACGCCGCAGGAATGATGAAGACGAGATCCGAGATCGGTACGATGAGATAGAATTTTCGCAGGATTACTATGCTTGCTTGGAGCAAGACAGGAGCATAAATGGATCTACTGGTTATCGAAGAAGAAGAATAAGATCCAGAATTGATGTTCCAGATGAACGAGAGTATGTGCAGGAAGATAATTCTTCTGACGGTGACGTTAAGGCAGTAACTGATGCTCATCTTCACAAGATAATCGATAGAGTAATATCAAAGAAACATTCCAGGGAGGATAAGTTGGACAGGATGCATCGACACGCCATGGATCCCTTCAAAGAGAATATCAGAAAGTTCCGTCCACCAATGAATTTTTAAGTCCCAAAACTGCCAGAATTTGATGAGAAAACAGATGATCCATATCAGCACATCTTACATTATGAAACCGCTATGATCCTGTGACAGTTCAGTGATGAATTGATGTGCAAAATGTTTCCATGGTCACTAACTGGCGGAGCAATTACGCGGTTCAATCAGCTCCGGGCACAGTCAATCGGGACTTATCGCAAACTGGTTAACAAATTTCGCGCCATCTACAAATACAACAGACGCGACCGAAAGGGATGCCACTCGTTGTTTCTTCTGGGAATTCAGAAAGAGGAAATCATTAGACAGTTTACTCGACTCTTCAAGCAAGAGTTGGCCAAGGTGGATGGATTCAACGATCAAGTCACCATCGAGGCTTACAAACAAGCATGCCAGTATGATAAAAGAGGTATATATAGTTCCTTAGTCAAAAGACCACCAAAGACTCTGGAAAAATTGTATGATCGAGCGGAAGAATATGATTGAGTTGAGAAAGATTCGAAAGATCGGGAAACCAGAGAAGGTTACAGATCATCCAATCATCCAAATAATGGGAAGAAAGACAAGTCAAATAACCATTTGAGTGGACATAATAACGATCGAGGTGAAGTTCGAGAGAAAACTCATGGAGAACGGGCAGAATCAGGATATCAAAAATATCATGATTCGAAGATGACACCATTGAACGTACGGCTGACAGAATTATATGAGAAAATTGGAAAATACTTGAGTCCCCCTCGACCCTTTCCATTAGAGACACGTGATAAACGTTATAAAAACAAATACTACAATTATCACAAGGATATAGGTCACAAAACCGAGAATTGTCGAACCTTCCAAATCGAAGTCCAGCGCATGATAGACGCTGGAAAGTTGCAAGAATACGTGAAGAAAGATTTTTCAAAAGGATCTATACAGCTAAACACATCACATGTGACAGTCATGCCAGGATCCACTCTTGTAGATGGTGGATTTTCGACAAAGGATAAAATCGTAAACCCATAATTTTATGAACCTCTGATCCAGCAATCAGACGTGAGTACTAAGACACGGGTCTCTCATCGAATCCTCTGACTGAGAATACTTTCTCTCAGAGTACATATAGATATGTGGTCTCACGGCTAGACAACAACATATCTCATAAATACTAAACACTTCAGTAATTATTTCTATATAGTATCACGAGATGGAAGGATCCTAGACAGCTTGCTCTGCTAGTATATAACGATAACGTCTTCAGGATACAAACAACGAGTTTACCCTGACTATATAAAGGATATGAATCTCCAGAAAGCTCATATCAGAATAATTAATTCTCTTGGACAGCTTTCTCTGCTAGTATAGAGCCATAAGTTAATTATTCCCAAATTCTTGGATTCATCCACAAAATTTCCGAAAATATTCAAATATTTTCGCAGATATTTCACTACTGCAAACTATGGTTCTTCCCAGTATAAATCCATGGGCTAGTAATAAATATTCAATGCACGGGAATTGGAGCTACCTCTGAGTAAGGCCTGTCTCAAACCTAAATTCTTGGATTCATCCACAGAATTTCGAAAATATTCAAATATTTTCGCAGATATTTCATTACTGCAAACCATGGTTCTTCCCAGCCGAAATCCATGAGTTAGTAATAAATATTCAACACACAGGAGTCTGAATTACCTCTGAGTAAGCCCAGATTCAAATGGTGAAAGTGTACTCAACGAATATGCACTAACAATCACCGCACGAACGAGTATTTCAAAATACGACGAGACGATGAACCTATGCAAAATAGGAAAGAAAATTATAAATAATTAAAAATTGACATTGGTGATGGGAGCATGGGCCCACTGACCGGCCAACCGTGTCGTGGTTAATCCCACACAAGTTTCATATTTTTATCATATTTTTTGTTATTTTCCTTGAGTTCATGAAAATTCTTTCATTTGAAAAAATATCTTTCGTTTTGAGGAAACTCCTAAGTTTCATGGTGTTTCTTTCACACCAAAGAAATAATATAAAATTGGGGAAGAATATTGTGGGGCGTGACCATTGGCCAACCGGCCATGCCTTGGTCCCAGCCAGCCGCACACCTCATGATTCCTCATTATTTTATTATTATTTCCCTAATTTCATGAAAACTCCTTAATCTCATGATATTTCCTTGGTCACATGAAAAATAATATAAAATTAGGAAAACTCGTGTGCACGGGCCATAGCCGGTCGGTCAAACCCTAGATGGATTCACACGTCCCTTATTATTATTATTATTATTATTATTATGAAAAGGGGCCACGAAGGCTTTTATTATTAGTAAAAAAAATAAGAAATAACTGGTAATTTACAATGATTTGGTGGGGAGGCGCGCGACAAGTTGCGCCCCAATGCCTTTTTGAATAATAATGCCTAACCTGAGGAAAAGAAAACTGCCTAAGTTATTGTTAACATCATGACTGGCCATGCAGTTCTTCAATCTTTTCAAAAGGGTTGTAATATCTTCACTTAATTACCCCAATGTCGTAAACGCTAGGACGCCGAAACCGTATCCATGAGTCGAGCATATGTCAGCATATTTGTTGCGTTTGCGTGTGATAGCATCGGAGATTGCATGACCTGGGGTGAAAGCGCGGTTTCCTCCTTTCGAGAATGGTGAAACACCAGTGACGTCAAAGCATATATCCTTCCCATTCTCCCAGTTATATATCATTAGTTCTGCCAGTTTGAGAGGGGTGCTCCTGTCGGATGCTAGGCCCATTGACGCTTCTTTTCTTGCAGATACTCCCGCTTTATAGCACAACTCCACAAATAAGTCTCGTACCATATCATGATGATATTTTAACCCCACCTCACTAGCACAATGGATAGCATGGTCACCAAATAGATCCATGACATGTTTACAACATGAACAAGTGATACCTTCAGCAAATAAAGGTATACCCAAGCGATATTGAAGTACCGACCTGAATTTGCGCGGACCTAAGGACTGATTAAGCCCTTGGATAGGGATTGCCTTTAGATAGTCTTGCGCATGAGGTTTCTGATTGCATTGCCATAAGATAGAGTCTCGCTCGGATATATTAAAATTAGATGGTATTTCCTTCATGATAACAGCATAATAACGAGTTTCCAGTAAGTGCATGGGCTATGGGGCGACTTCGTTAATATCGAAAGATGAAGGATATAAACCACATATGCAAATGTAATGGTCCAACGCTGTGTGAAAGTGAGGGCTAAGTCCAGGAGTACCTTGTAAGATTTGGTTCTGCAAATGTTGAGTTTGGAAACAAGAAGCAATGTAACCATACTGGGTGGTATCGTGCATATTGTAGACGCCTAAGCCACCGGCTTTGATTGGGAGAGTAGCGATGCGCTGCTGAAGATGACCAAACCCAGCGCCATCACTCGTGATCAAATACTGCAGGTACTGGATAAGGTGCTCGTCAAACTGCTGCTGTGATGCTTGCATACATTGGGGCCTAGTTGTACGCATTGAAAAGTACAACTTTGAAACGCCAGCACAGTTTCTAAGTAGTAAGAGTTCTGCCTGTGGGTCCCGAAGCTTCTTAACACAATCCATGAGAAGAAGTGTTTTGTCTACACGATGTTGGATAATATTGCTACAAAATTCGTCACTCAAACTTACCGGACCCCCAAGAAAACTGACTCCGTTCTCAGGTCTGCCTAGATCAGATGGGAAGATATCATCACATCTTGGGTCGGGGTGCGGCCAAAAAATTTCGGTCTTCTGTATGTTCAACAATAAGCCACGTGCTGGGCCTTCTTCACGCAATATTTGGAGGGCTTTCGCAACTTCAGTTGACTCCCCAACCAAAGTTCCATCGTCTAAATACCACAAGTTGAGGTCCAGATGACATTGTGCAGCGATTTTCATTATCAATGGATGGAGGGCTAGGGAAAACAGTAGGGGTCCAAGTGGATCTCCCTGTTGAACGCCTTGCGTTGAAGATAGAGTGTGATCATTGTAGTAGAGCTTGGCAGGCCGTGCATAACATAATTCCACCCATTTAGCAATGCTAGGGCATTTCTCACGCACCTCATTGATCAAAACAGTCCGACTAACCACATTGAAAGCATTAGCAAAATCGATAAGCAACATAGTCATGTTGGTTTGAGTACCTTTTAACTCCACCAGCCTACTCACGGAATGTAAAATTCCTTCTCCCCCGCACGGTGTGCCAACACCAAACTGGTGGTCACCAAGATAGCGAGACATGTCTTTAAGCACAGCAGTTGCGGCCAGTTTAGAGCATAAACGACTCCAAATCGTTCCTATTGCGATCGGACGGATGCCGCTTCCTGGTTTTAGTAAAGGCGTTAACGGCGCGCTAGCGATGTACTCGCCAAGGGATAAAGGGCATTGGCCGTCCAGCCATAAGTTGATAACTCCGGTGATAGACAACAGTAACTCATCTGTCACAGCAGCAGCAGCGCCGCTCGTTGCGTCGAGCAAGTGCTGAGCACGCAAGCCATCGCGTCCGCATGATGTTCCTTTCGGAAAACTTCTCAAAGCGCGTACCACAGCTTGTGCATCAACAATAGCAGCAGCTGCCTTTGGGCTACCATCTGGGATGACAGGAGGTCGGGACCAAGGGTATTTCTGCTGCAGTTCAGAGAGAGTCTCTGTGGTTGCAGGTGCAACACCGCCTAATGACAAAATACGTATGGCAGCAGTATAATGTCCGTCCCTCAGTTTCTTTTGGCAAGCCTCGACATTGGTTTTGGGCTTCTTGATTTGCTGTGATCTCTTGTTGGCGTGCTGTTGGTGTTGAGTCTGCCGAGCCAATGTCAACAGGCGCTGAGCAATGTTGAGACACCCATTTGGTTGTCCCCATTCCACCAGGGATTTGTTGATGGCATCAATTTGCATCCTTTTCCGCGTACAAGATCGTGCTTCACTGGCATTGTTAGGGATGTACAGATTAAGGGTACATACCAGTAGCAGCAGTAGTTGAAGCCAAGGAACTAATTCAGTAGGTTGTGCTAACACCCTGTCAAGTGCAACTTTCAAAGCTCTGGAAAAATTCAACCTACACGGTGGGGTAATACTGGATGTTGTCGTAATCCGATGCTGATAAACCATATCGAGGAGTTCGAGTGTGAGTCCGGGTGATTCATCAGTATTTTCAGTGTTGTTGGACGCTGAAGTGGATTCTGATGCCGCCTGTGGTCTAGTGATGCCGTGTATTAGAAAGTCCGCAGATCTGCCATTGAATGGTCCTAGCATTATATTGCCATTGTGAGGCCGGCATGGACGCTTCCATGACTGCACTTTTATGCAGTCGCCGCAGAGCCACATCTCCAAGAGAGTGAGAAGACGTTCCCATGCCTGGTAAACACCTAAGTTAGTACTAATCCTTCCTTTACAAACCATTAAGCCTGCCTGCGAAGGCCAGTGTTGGTCCTTGATATGACGAAGAATGGAAGTTTTTGCATAACCACGTCCATTGCAGCCATCTTGACAATCATCAAAATGTTTGAAGGAGAAGTGAGCCATTGAATTGTGAATTTTCCTTTAAATTTTGAAATAATACATAAAATTAGGGAAAACGCACGGGACCGGTTCCTGGCCGGCCAACCATGCTCCAAGTCGGTCTCACACGCCCACACGTCCCTTATTTTATTATTGTTATTTTTTATGTTTCCTTCATCTCATGGAAACTCCTTGATCATGAAAATATTATAAAATTTTGGAAAACCGTGTGGATTGGCTCCCTTGGCCGGTCCCACACTTCATGATTCCTTCACTTTTTCATTATGTTCTTTCATCTCATGAAGTTTTGACGGTTTTATAAAAAAAACAGTGAGCTTATACTTCTATGGATGAAATACGAGAGAAATATTTACCTGGGTGGTCTCTGAAGCGTTCAAGGAACCAGAATGGCTTGCATCAACATCGAAAACTCTGTCACCTTCATTCAGTTTTGAATTCTGGGAGTTTTCTTCATTGCCATCCTTTGAACGAGTGTTATCGGTATTTTACACGTCCATGGAATCATCCTCCTGGACATATCCCCAACAATTATCATTTCATTCATGAGGCGCCATAATTAATATGGGAAGAAATACTTACAGCTTCTTCTTCATCACTCAAGTCAGAAATTGTTCTCCCAGAAGCGGAAAACTGAAAACCGTCAATACTCGATGGAGTAAAGTTATGCAACGGAATAACAAAGGTGGTTTTAAGATCCTAATTACGTGGATGAGAAGAAGTCATGATGAAAGAGGTATCGACAACTCACCAGACGAGTCACTGGGGACTTTATAGTGTTGGGTAACAGCTTATAACCTTTATACCTGCCTTCTCCGCCATGAACAACCGCCTCAGTCTCTGAGAAATCTACACGGATTCGAGGTTTTACGCTACGACCGTCCTCTGGTGAATTTCGACAACAAAATCAGAATACAACTATTATAATTTTATGAAGATTATATAAAAAATATACCTGGGAGTATCCTGGAGATGACTTTCGCTTATCACCGGAGATATACTTCAATCTTGGTCGACCAGCAATCATCTCATCAGAGGGATGACTCCTTACTGGAGGCTGACTGACTGTCACGAACTCATGCAATCGCTCAAATTGATCGTCCCAAAAGTCTGCATAACCTGGAGTCACATATGAAAATATATTGGAGAAAGGGAACCAGTATCTACTTCATTCCACATGGGTATGATCTAAGCGAGTCATGAGCTGCTCAACTGATGGCTTCCTCCTCCGAATAGTTGGAACACACTGGTACATACCCATTTGTCGAGCTGCTCTATCAATATTATACTCCTCCACTGAAAGTTCTCCGTACAAAACCGATAGCAAATGACCAGGGGTGCATCTCAACATGAAAGATCTCTCACCATCGTTAAAATCCACGCCAGATGACAAACTCATGCTCTTTCCAGTATTAAAGGTCATAGATTGAGAAACGTAAGGAGGCACTGACGCCCATGGATGGAAATCGAACTCAGAATCGTCATCCAACACGTCAATAAGGCACGCCTTAGATCGAGGCTGCTTTGTGGACCAATGCATGATCCCGACATTATCCTTCTCATGGAAAATATGACGAGCATCAGTATTTGGTCCTTGTAAAACATTACGGGGAATGGGTGCATAATTCTTGAAGTTTTCCCATATCAGAGCTTGAAGAAACATCGTGTTAGCATAATATTCAATCTTCAAGAAGCTATTCGATACGCTGGAGTCTATAACCAAAGAGTCTATGTTGTAATACAAGGAGCCCAAGAACAAACTACCTATCGGGAGTTGCTCATCTTGATCCATATTAATAGCAAAGGGGATCACGAAAGGCTTCAACAAGTTTTCACTGTCTTCAAAAACATCTCTGGACAACCATAAACATAAGAAAGCAGCAATGGGTAACATACCGTCGATAGGTTTATCCGAAACCTCGTCTTTGGGCCACTAGCGTGTCAACCAGAGAGCGTAGCATCCTTTACTGCCAGCCTTATTTGCTACCTCCATTGAAGCTGTCAAGACATGAGAAATAAAAGTCTCCTCTTCTGAAAGATCCCCAGGGAGATTGCCAGTGATTGGGAGATGCATCAGAGCTGCTACGTCTTCCAAATTAATGGTGAACTCCCTTTATCTACATATGAAGGTGTGGGTAGGAATGCACCAGCGAGCAAGCAAAGCCATAATACTTCTTGTGACATGAAAAATGAACAACTCTCGATCTCCAGAAGTTTGAATGGCTCTTGTCACCTGCGCCTGATCGAGCATGGCCCTCACATGAGGAAAATCCAACATATGCCTCGCCCATCCAGCAAACTTCTCCAAAGGTCGCCGAGAAAGCTTAAACTCTATGATCGATGCAAGGAAGACTCCTCGTTCAAGACAAAACTGGATAACTATCTTAGGAGTCGCGAATTTCTTCTGAGTGACAGTCCTGGGATTTATCAAAAGACAATACGTTGGAGATTTCAAATGCTTTTCAACTCTTGGAGTATCTTCCTCGAAAAATGCATCATCTATGTTCGGGACATTCTTAATCCCAGGATCTTCGTCCTCGTCTTCACCAGTATAAGTTTCATACGTGCATGCCTCATCTCTAGATATGTCGTCATCAACACCTATTTCATCTCTTGAAGTGTCGTTCACTTGGGAGTTCGTCATCCTACAAAGTAGCTGCAAAAATTCACATTACATGCTAATTCAGTACACCATCCAGAATCAAGGAAATACTAGCTTCTAATGGTAACTCTTAACTCTTACCTTTTATGCTTCCACTAACAGTAGTGATGGTAATGTTAGAGTTAACACCTCAAAGTCGTTCGTTTCTTCAAAACCTACAAAAGACGAACAAAACTCAGATTTTTCATAAAATCATGAATATTTCTACTGTGTGAGCATTCACCATGGAATCATGAAAACTAAAACATTATTTCATCATAAATAATTGTTTATTTCTAAATAGCATTACACAAAACTCAAGTTTTGATTTTAAATAAAATGTTTTATTTACTCACGTAAATAAATTAAAAAAATTCAACTTGAGCAAGGCTCACAAAATAAACCTTGTGGATACTCCACGGTTTAAAAAAAAAATCCATGAACATACCATGGTTTTATAAAATAATATTTTCCTTCGTATCGTCATACGTCTTTGAAACAAAGGTTTATTTCAATTTTGTGAATACATACACATTATAAGATAAAGTTTTGGTTTACATGAAAGCCCATGAAATTTTTTTTATCGCTGGACACAAGTTCATATATGTATAAAGAAGAAAAAATCTTTCTTCGTATCATCGTCATTCCTTAAAACGAAGATTTTACTTCGGTTTTGTGAAAATTCACTTTTTCATGATAAAACTTTGGCTCACATGAAAGCTCATAAACTTAGTTTTATCATGGACTTAAATATTCATATATGAAGAAAAAATCTCTCCTAAATCAGGGATTATTATTAGTTTTCAAAAACTAACGATCAAACAAACATATGTTTTAAAAAACGAGGGTTTTCGATGAAACCCACACTCGTATATGCACATGTATATAACTTCAACATGATCACATCATGAAACTCACATGAACTCAGCAAACAAAAAAAATAAAAAAGAAGTTTGGACGCATACCTGTCGGTGCCGGCAGAAAACAGCCGGACGGTGGCGGCGGCGCTGGTGGTCCGGCGAATTTTTTTTATTCTCCCCTTGCTGCTGGCGTGAAGCTGATGAAGATATGATGAAAATTCGGGTCGTGGAAAAATTAAAAAAAAGAAGGAACAATTCCTTTTATATCAAATTTTATTTCCAAAACCTAATTCTCTAAGGATTTCCTTATTGGGCTCGGCTCGCGAATCCTAAAATGACCAAGGTCACATCATCCAAATCAGCGGTTCAATACCAATTTATGTCTACTGAACGACATTCTATCATGCCACTGGAATCTTCATTCAAGTCATGGTATGCTCGTACGATCGAAATCCGGTAACATCTAAACTTACGACTAAGTTCAATTACTTATATTTTTTATGACCGGAAAATCACCATTCAATGCTGATTGAGGAACACGGATTTCCTCACTAAGCAGGGGACTTAATGTAGATGGTGGATTTTTGACAAAGGATAAAATCGTAAACCCATAATTATATGAACCTCTGATCCAACAATCAGACGTGAGTACTGAGACATGGGTCTCTCATCGAATCCTCTGACTGAGAATACTTTATCTCAGAGTACATGTAGATATGTGGTCTCACGGCTATACAACAGCATATCTCACGAATACTGAACACTTCAGTAATTAATTCTATATAGTATCACGAGATGGACGGCTCCTTGACAGCTTGCTCTGCTAGTATAGAGTGATAACGTCTTCAGGATACAAACAACGAGTTTACCCTGACTATATAAAGGATATGAAGCTCCATCAAGCTCATATCGGAATAATTAATTCTCCTAGACAGCTTGCTCTGCTAGTATAGATCCATAAATTAATTATTCCCAAATTCTTGGATTCATCCATAAAATTTCCGAAAATATTCAAATATTTTCGCAGATATTTCACTACTGCAAACCATGGTTCTTCCCAGCAGAAATCCATGGGCTAGTAATAAATATTCAATGCACGGGCATCGGAGCTACCTCTGAGTAAGCCCTGTCTCAAACCTAAATTCTTGGATTCATCCACAGAATTTCCGAAAATATTCAAATATATTCGCAAATATTTCATTACTGCAAACCATGGTTCTTCCCAGCAGAAATCCATGGGTTAGTAATAAATATTCAACACATTGGCGCCTGAGCTACCTCTGAGTAAGCCCCGATTTAAATGGTGAAAGTGTACTTAACGACTATGCACTAACAATCACCGCACGAACGAGTATTTCAAAATACGACGAGACGATGAACCTATGCAAAATAGGAAAGAAAATTATAAATAATTAAAAATTGACATTGGTGCTGGGAGCATGGGCCCACTGACCGGCCAACCGTGTCGTGGTTAATCCCACACAAGTTTCATATTTTTATCATATTTTTTGTTATTTTCCTTGAGTTCATGAAAATTATTTCATTTGAACAAATATCCTTCGTTTTGAGGAAACTCCTAAGTTTCATGGTGTTTCTTTCACACCAAAGAAGTAATATAAAATTGGGGAAGAATATTGTGGGGCGTGACCATTGGCCAACCGGCCATGCCTTGGTCCCAGCCAGCCGCACACCTCATGATTCCTCATTATTTTATTATTATTTCCCTAATTTCATGAAAACTCCTTAATCTCATGATATTTCCTTGGTCCCATGAAAAATAATATAAAATTAGGAAAACCCGTGTGCACGGGCCATAGCCGGTCGGTTAAACCCTACATGGCTTCACACGTCCCTTTTTATTATTATTATATTTTTCATGTTTTCATAATCCCATGAAATTCCTTGATTTCATGATTTTTCCTTCAAATTATGAAATTTTCTTTAAATTGTGAAATATTACATAAAATTAGGGAAAACGCACGGGACCGGACCCTGGCCGGCCAACCATGCTCCAAGACGGTCCCACACGCCCACACGTCCCTTATTTTATTATTATTATTATTATTTATGTTTCCTTCAACTCATGGAAACTCCTTGATTTGAACAAAAACTCTTTAATTTTAGCAAAATTCTTTGATTTTATCATATTTCCCTAAAATCATGAAAATATTATAAAATTTTGGAAAACCGTGTGGATTGGCTCCCTTGGTCATGGCCGGTCCCAAACTTCATGATTCTTTCACTTTTTCATTATTTTCCTTCATCTCATGAAGTTTTGACGGTTTTATAAAAAGAACCTAGTTTCTTCATATTTTCTAAAATGATTGCTCAAACGCACATCTGAAAATATCAAAATTCTCATAACTGAGATACGAACACTTTGGTGACATGAGCATGTTACCTGGATCGACCAAGGTTGGATCTTTGGCTCTCAATAAGCCGGTCTTACATATGTTCACAATTCCTTTTATATCAAATTTTATTTTCAAAACCTAATTTTCTAAGGATTTCCTTATTGGGCTCGGCTCGCGAATCCTAAAACGACCAAGGTCACGTCATCCAAAACAGCGGTTCAACACCAATTTATGTCTATTGAACGACATTCTATCATGCCACTGGAATTTTCATTCAAGTCATGGTATGCTCGTACGATCGAAATCCGGTAACATCTTAACTTACGACTAAGTTCAATTACTTATATTGTTTATGACCATAAAATCACCATTCAATGCTGACTGAGGAACACGGCTTTCAGACCTGAGTACTGAGACACGGGTCTCTCATTGAATCCTATGACTGAGAATACTTTTTCTCAGAGTACATGTAGATATGTGGTCTCACGGCTAGACAACAACATATCTCATGAATACTGAACACTGAACACTTCAGTAATTATTTCTATATAGTATCACGAGATGGACGGCTCCTAGATAGCTTGCTTTGCTAGTATAGAGCGATAACATCTACAGGATACAAACAACGAGTTTACCCTGACTATATAAAGGATATGAAGCTCCAGCAAGCTCATATCAGAATAATTAATGCTCCCATACAGCTTGCTCTGCTAGTATAGAGACATAAATTAATTATTCCCAAATTCTTGGATTCATCCACAGAATTTCCGAAAATATTCAAATATTTTCGCAGATATTTCATTACTGCAAACCATGGTTCTTCCCAGCATAAATCCATGGGCTATTAATAAATATTCAATGCACGGGCATCGGAGCTACCTCTGAGTAAGCCCTGTCTCAAACCTAAATTCTTGGATTCATCCACAGAATTTCCGAAAATATTCAAATATTTTCGCTGATATTTCATTACTGCAAACCATGGTTCTTCCAACAGAAATCCATGGGTTAGTAATAAATATTCAATACACGGGCGTCTGAGCTACCTCTGAGTAAGCCCCGATTTAAATGGTGAAAGTGTACTCAACGACTATGCACTAACAATCACCGCACGAACGAGTATTTCAAAATACGACGAGACGATGAACCTATGCAAAATAGGAATGAAAATAATAAATAATTAAAAATTGACCTTGGCGCTGGGAGCATGGGCCCACTGACCATCCGACTGTGCCGTGGTCAATCCCACGCATGTTTCATATTTTTATCATATTTTTTGTTATTTTCCTTGAGTTCATGAAAATTCTTTCATTTGAACAAATATCCTTCGTTTCGAGGAAACTCCTCAGTTTCATGGTGTTTCTTTCACACCAAATAAACAATATAAAATTAGGGAAGAATATTGTGGGGCGTGACCATTGGCAAAACGGCCATGCCTTGGTCCCATCCAGCCCCACACCTCATGATTCCTCATTATTTTATTATTATTTCCCTAATTTCATGAAAACTCCTTAATCTCATGATATTTCCTTGGTCCCATGAAAAATAATATAAAATTATGAAAACCCGTGTGCACGGGTCATAGCCAGCTGTCAAACCCTAGACGGCTTCACACGTCCCTTTTTATTATTATTATATTTTTCATGTTTTCATAATCCCATGAAATTCCTTGATTTCATGATATTTCCTTCAAAGTATGAAATTTCCTTTAAATTGTGAAATAATACATAAAATTAGGGAAAACGCACGGGACCGGGCCCTGGCCGGCCAACCATGCTCCAAGCCGGTCCCACACACCCACATGTCCCTTATTTTATTATTATTATTTTTTATGTTTCCTTCATCTCTTGGAAACTCCTTGATTTGAACAAAAACTCTTTAATTTTAGCAAAACTCCTTGATTTTATCATATTTCCCTAAAATCATGAAAATATTATAAAAATTTGGAAAACCGTGTGGATTGGCTCCCTTGGCTGACAGGCCATGCCTTGGTCATGGACGGTCCCACACTTCATGATTCCTTCACTTTTTCATTATTTTCCTTCATCTCATAAAGTTTTGACGGTTTTATAAAAAAAAAACCTGGTTTCTTCATATTTTTTAAAATGATTGCTCAAACGCACATCTGAAAATATCAAAATTCTCAGAACTGAGATACGAACACTTTGGGGACATAAGCATTTTACATGGACCGACCAAGGTTGGCTCTTTGGCTCTCAATGAGCCGGTCTTACATATGTTCACAATTTGACCTAATTTGCGCAATTGCACGTATTAGGTCCAAAACTCTTCCAAACGACTTGGAACTTCATGTAACGATCATCACTTGATCCCATGACCACCCAGGTCCGGTTTTATGACACCTTGGTCGGTCCTCCACTTATCCATAATTAATTAGGTCTTATCACCTAATGTTGAACCCAGCAGTAATTCGAATAAATGATTAAACCAACATTTAATCATTCTTTCATCAACAAGTCACCAACTCTTCAAGAGGTCTTGGTGTTTGCTCACGTGGTTATATGGGTGTTATATGATTGACCCACAGTCTGATGAAACCGATCCTTCCTTCATTCCATGGTTCAATTCCTAACAAACCATGAAGTGGTCATCAATTGATCAAATTAGGGTTTCCGAGTCCAAGGATCATAATTCCAGATTCAAACACTAATAAATTTATGACGATCTCATGATCAATACTCTTATTAATTATACTCGGTTAAACTACCAGTATTTTAATTAATATTTTATTTTGGTCATGCTGCCAATAATTCATTAGATGAGCAACACTTGCTCAGATAAGTAATACCTGCTCAAATCAGAGAATATTGGTTCAACTATCAATATTCAGCAAATCATCGAATGAGCAATACTTGCTCGCCTCAACTATCAACGTGAGGATCATGCCCATGTTCAATTCATGAGTTTCAGAACATTTTTACAAAATCATGTTTAACTCAGTAATTACATGGACTCATCGTCCCATGATATCACGAAGTCAGCAACTGACTAAACTAACCACGAGATGTCAATTGTGTCACTTGGGGGGATATCAATTAGGGTTTTGGCATGATAATTGGTATGGCCAAGTTTCTTTAATCTCTTCAATAGGAATGAATTATTATGTTAAGGCAAACCTGTGAATGAAGGTGAATATTTTGCTACAAGGAGATAAATGGGTCATTCCACCTTAGATGCAATCTTTTATTTCTGAAAATGAATTGCCAAATGTTGGTGGTGGAGAAGATTTCAGAGTTTGGGCTGCTGATAGTAGTGGGACCTTCATCACAAGAACTGCAGTTCAAAAGATAAGGAACAAAGAACCTGTTGTTTCATGGTCCAAATATATTAGGAAATCATTTTTACATCCAGGGATTGCAAGTAATGTTTGGAAGCTATTACAGGGTGTGTATGTGGATGATATGGTTATGAAAGACAGGGGTTTTGAGATGGTCTCAATATGTAGTATATGTCTAGAAGAGCAAGACAGTATGCAACATACACTATGGAGTTGCAATTTCAGTGTTAAAATATGGTAATGGCTTAATGAAATATTTGGATTTCAAAATCCATCATCTTTTGAAGACATTTGTAAGGCTGCTAAGAATAAAAGTCCCCTGGTGAAGGAGATATGGTTAACTGCAGCATGTGCTACTATGAAAGAGTTGTGGTTTCAAAGAAATGAGAAGATTTTTAATGAATTAAAACCAAATATCAATAGGTTTAAATGCAGAATCTATCAGCTGGTGCATGAAGGTGGTTTCAAGATAAAAAGCAACAGGTGGAGTCAAAACTATGATAGTCAGGTAATTTCTTTTTTTCAATTGGGAGAAAGAAAAATCAAATATACTAAGATCATTGAATGTTTTTGGAAACCTCCACCACCTGGATATACACTTTTCTGTTGTGATGGGGCATCCTTTGGGAATCCAGGGAATGCTGGTTTTGGAGTGATTGTCAGGGACTGTGAATGTCAGGTAGTAGCTACACTTTCAGGAGGCATTGGGGTTACAACTAATTTTATTGCAGAAATCTTTGAAATTCTCTGTGCATTGGAAATGGCAGTGTTATTGAAGAGAAGAAAGGTAATGCTTCAATTAGATTCACTATATGTTCTTAATCTCTTTAAGAACAAAACTGTTCCATGGTTTGTAAGGAATAGATACACTAGGGTGCTTAAAGAAATAGATGATATTCAGTTTGAGCATAATTTCAGAGAAGTTAACTTCTCAGCTGATGATTTAGCTAAAAGGGGAGAAATACTGGGTGCTGGTGAAAGAAATCTGCATATGGGGAGACCTGCTTTCCTTAGAAGAATTGAACTTCCAAATGTGTCCTATTACAGGTTTTCTTGAAACATTGTATCTCCAAAAATGGGTGTAGAATCTTTTGATGTTTTCTTTTTGGTTCTTTAAAGTCAGTCCTATAATCCTTTATTAGGCTTTGCCTTATTTTCAATAAAAATGTGATTTAGCAAAAAATAAATAAATTAGGGTTTTGGTCTGGTGGTATACGACACGTGTGTTCAAATACACGGTGGAATGTGAGCAAGTCGTGCAATCAGTTGAAGGAGTTAACAAAGTAGTGGGTGAAAAATCAACCAAGTCTCCGCACGATGAGAAACTGGTTTTAAACAGGATTTCCGCTTCCACACTCTTTGATTCCATAAACTGTCACACTTCATGGGATCATGGTGTCTACAATTCCAGCAATATAAATAAGTCTCTGAATCATGATTGAAAGAACAACAGAAACAACGATTTCACGTCTCACAGACAACACGAGATCAACAACTCATAAATTGAGCAATTACTCTCAACTGAGCAATTTCAATCATTGAGAACTTATCATATTCAGAAATCACAACACACCTACAATCTTTGATTACCATTGATTACACACATTTCTTAGCTTCTCTCCTACAGATCAACCCATCCTCTTTTTGGGACCGAATTTACTCTGGAACGGCCATTATCTTGGTTTAGGCCGGAGTACTACAGATTGATATCTCGAATTCAAAGCACCCCATTCGCAGTGGTGCATCTGTGTGAGGTTGAAAATTTTGCTCGGTTCAAGGAGTCTCCTCCGTACGGTCGTCTCCTCAATTCCTTAAAAACCAGCAAATCGTTTTCCCCATATATAACTCTATGACCAGGAGAGCATCCGAAGATGAGACCAGGAGAAAGCTCAGGTAATTAAAAGAATGGTACATGTCAAATCACATCGATTTCGCTAGTGGAGAAGGGTCAGAATCTTTGGAGCTTGGATGTACAAAGATTGAATTCACTAAATCTGACTTGAGAGGTGTTTATGCTCCCCACAATGACGTTATCGTCATATCATCCTGGATAGGAATGTTCCGAGTACATCGTATTCTATTAGATACAGGAAGCTCTGTGAGCGTGCTGTTTTTTGGAGCTTATTCAGCTATGAATCTCACACACAACTTGATCAAGGAGGACGAAAATCCAATAATCTGCTTTAGTGGAGAAGTAACCAATTGGGAAAGTAAAAATTCTGATTACAGTAGCGAACAAGCATGTTCTGGGAAATTTCTTGTATCTGGATTGTTGAGCACCCTACAATGCAATTGTAAGACGGGACTGGATGCATGCGATCGTTGTAGTCACTTCTTCATACCACCAGTGTCTAAAGTTTGTTACATCTGAAGGGGTCGTAAAGGTGAGAGGCAACCAGATGGATGCTTAAAAATGTCATGAGAACGCAATGGACGAATACCGAAAGTCGGAAGTTGGCGGGAATCATATCATGCGAGTCGAACAAAAATAGAAATTACAGAGCCCTTTCCCGCCAGAGTCATGTGTGGGAGATGACGCGGATAATCCTCCAACAGTCGAGAAACTGGTTGAAGTCCAGATTGGGAACGAGAAGCATAAAACCACGTTCGTATGGGAAGATCTACCCGCGCACGAGCTAGATGGTTTGGTTACGCTATTAAGGACAAACGTTGACATTTTTGTATGGAGTTTCGCTGAAATGCCAGGAATACATCCGAGCATAGCATGCCATAGGTTACATTGATGAGAAGTTTCATCCGGTTCGTCAGAAGGTTCGGTGTATGGCACAAGGCAAGAAAGATGGGGTGGCTTCGGAGGTCAAAAAGTTGTTGGAGGCAAGATTTATTCGACCGATACAATATCTTCGTTGGTTGTCTAATGTCGTTCCTATCCCGAAGAAGAATGGTAAAATTCGTGTCTGTATCGATTTTACTGATTTAAATAAAACATGCCCGAGTGATCCTTACCCACTTCTACGGATATGATATTTGGTGGATGAAACCTCAGGATATGGGAGACTGTCATTCATGGATGGTTTTTCAGGGTATAATCAAATACCTTTGTTCGAAGAGGATCAAGAGCATACTGCTTTTGTGACTGATAAGGGGGTTTATTGCTATACTATGATACCGTCCGGGCTAAAAAAACGCAGGAGCAACCTACCAACACTTAGTAGATGATATGTTCAAAGATCTGATTGGGAAGACGATGAAGGTGTATATCGACGATACGGTAGTAAAATCTGAGAAAAAGGATTCCCATTTGCTTGATCTACAAAAGACGTTCGATATTTTAAGGCGTTATTAGATGAAGCTCAATCCTGCAAAATATTATTTTGGGTTATCTTCGGGCAAATTCCTCGGATACTTGATGACCCACAGAGGAATCAAGCGAATCCGGAGCAAATCAGAGCCATCATAGATATGCCATCACGAAAGACAAAAAAAGGAGGTCCAGAAGCTAGCAGGGCGATTGGATGCCTTAAATCGTTTTATCTCGCTCTCGTCGGATCGATTTAAACCCTTCTTTGATGTTTTGAAGAAAGTAGTAAGCTTTGGATGGAAGGAAGAATGCTACAGAGATTTTGACAAAGTCAAATAGTATTTGTCTACTCCCCCAGTATTGGTGAGTCCCAAAACTGGACAACCCGTTGGAGTTTACATGGCTGCGACGGAGAACGATGTGAGTGCAGTATTATTCGTTATTGATCCACATGAGAAACATGTTTACTTCGTCAGTAAATATCTGACGGGGACGGAAACACGGTATATAAAAATTGAAAAGATAGCACTTGCACTATTACACGCATCTCGTCGCCTCAAGCCTTATTTTCAAGGGAGACAGATCATAGTTTACTCTGAATATCCACTGGAGAGAATCCTGGAATGTGCTGATGATTCCAGTCGACTGGCCATATGGTCAAACTTTTGGGGTGCGTATGAAATCCAGTATGAAACCAGAACTGCAAAAAAGGGACATGATCTGGCTGCACTGTTAGCAGATTTCCCCGTGGACGATAGAGAAACAGTTACCGAAGAAGAAGCATTGTTGAACAAACCCATAGAGTCAACCACTGATCATCCTGGAGCGAGTCCGCGATGGAATATGGTACGCCTGAGCCACTATGGACTGTATTTACTGATGGTTCCTCAAATTTTAGCGGGGTTGGTCTTGGATGTATCATCCTTACTCCTGATGGTTTGAATATCGAGAAAGCGACCCGATTGGGCTTTCGTACATCGATGATTGGGTGTAGAATACACCTTGATTTAATATCTATTGGTTATGCTTTCTTTGCTATTTTTCTTGTAAATTTTTTATTTTACGTATGTTTTTGAGTTATCAGGTACTCTGGAGTCGCACGGAGGAAAAGAAGAAGAAATCACCAAAATTGAGCAAAAAGGGCATAATTGTCATTTCATAAGGTGAGCACTATCTTGAGCCAAGTTAAGGTTAAGGGGAACTCATGTTTGAATAAGTATTAAAGAATAGTCAGCACAGGTTAAGGGGAGGCCAATTGTCTAGCCCTTATCAGAAGTGACCATCTACTATGAGCACCCAATCTATGGGTGTATTTCAGCAGTGGGGTGTATCATCCTACCCTTCCGCCTTTACCCTAAAATGAAAGACGTTTTCTCTCATTTATCTCATTCCACCCACCTGAGAACAACAGCGACTGCCATTGTTGAGATTAAAACCCAGAGAAGAATTAAATCGAGAATTAAATGGGTTTCAGTCAAGTTTTTAAGCAGAAAATTAGATGGTGGAACTTGGTTGCTACAAATGCCAGATAAGAAATTCTTAGAGTTTCTACTGTGACCAGATCGAGAAATTTAGAGATGATTAAGATTAAAGAAGATGAATCTGCTGATGAAGATGGATGTTGTGAGTAGAAGAGCTAAAATGGAATTAAGGGTTTGAGTTTGTGAGAACGAGAAGACCCTGATATTGTTGAATTCTGTTGAATAAATAAGTTGGGTTTAATTTGGAATCGGTGAAAATGTTAATGTTCTACGATGAAGAATCTGTTAAAGAAAAAATTAATGGGGTTTCTGGAATGGATTTACAGGGAAAAGAATGGTGATGTTCTGAGATTTTAACAGTTCAATTTAGTGGTGAAGTTACAGCTAATGGCGGTTGAGTTAAATAGGGAAGAGCTGTTGTTGTTGAATTGAAGAAAGGGGTCTGGTAAATGGGTTTTGATGGTGGTTCGGATACAGGAAGAACATTTGTTGATTTAGGATGAAGAAGTTTACTTGATGCCTTTATACTGTGAATCTCAGGGAAGAGTTGATGTTGTCGGAATTAATTAAGGGTTTCAATGGTTGAATTATAGACAACCGAGAGAAGCAGATTCAAGTGAAGAAGAGATATTCATGAAAATATGGTTGATGCTGTGGTGCTGAGGAATTAGAATTTGATGCTGCTTCTATTGGCTAAGAAAGAATTGAGTTGGGTTTCAGCATATAGAGTTGATTGGTTGGCAAGAACTGGCGATGCTGCTAAGGTTGGAGCTTGGACGAGATAGAAACTGTGGTGTTCAATGGCTAGGAACTGGTAATGAATTAAAGTTTATGTTGATGCTGATTCAAGACTGAGTTGTTGTTAAGAGAGGATGCTAGTGCTGCTGCTGTACAGGGAACAAATGGAGTGATTGAATGATGCAGTTGAACCTTAGATGTATGTTAGGATTCTTAACAGGAGAAGACTGAAAATAATGGCCTGAATTTGGCCGGGAAACACCAGAAAACAAACGGTACTCTGCCAGATTTTCTTACCGGCGAGTTAACTCAGTGATTCTCTGATCCAACTCAGTGACTAAGACTAATCAGATGAGTCAGACCAGCTGAGTTAATAGCTGATTCTTTCTTCCCTTGACCCGCTGACTAACAGTTTGACTGATAGTTGACCTATTTGACCGTTAGTCTTAACGGTGGACTGACGGAATATACCTTTACCGGAGGAGAATCTCAGGTGGCTGACGGTGACAAATTCTGGCCTATTTCCGTCCAAAAATCCAGTTTTCCGGTGAGCCAAAGTTGCAGAATTGTGTGTGGATTTCTCTCATGGGATGTGAAGACTTGGACTTGGAATTGGATGAAGAATTTGGTTTGAATATGGAAAGAGAAGATGGGAGATTTGAGAAAGGCTTGGATTTGGAAATTGAAGTGCTAAAGGAAAGGGATTCTATTCCTTGGAAGATATGGAGAGCATTGAAGCCTATAAATAGAGAAGTTCTCTACTTTTCTATACACACTTCCATACACTTTTGTGCACATCTTTGCACACTTCTACACATACAACACTTTTCTTTTCTTTATTCTTTGTGTGAACTCTTTAGTATGAGTAACTAATTTGATTGAGGATTAATTCCTAGTTCTTAACATATGATTTGAGTTTTGTTTCAATTCTACTTTGAAGTTTTTCATATGATTATCGTTTGTTTTTACTAACATTAGTGTTTATGATTGATTGATAGGTTGTTTAGGATGCATACTAAATTGATTTGTTAATTGATCTGAAGCTAGTGAAAGTTATGGAATACGTAATAGTTTCTTGACTCATTACACAGGTAGAAAACACAAGACCTTGCGGAGGGATTCCGTGGAGAAATTGTGTGTGAAAACAACTCTAGAAAGTGGACCAAGCGAACCGAGTCTAACTACTAGTACTAAACCTAAATTCTTAAATCTTAATGCGCTCGGGGAATTACATCTTGTAAGTGAACCTCAAGGTGGTTCTTTTGAATAGAATCTGATAACTAAGCGGACCTGTTATTCGGTGAAATAAGGAATTTTGGGGATAGCTAAGCGAACTTGCTTTCCCATGGTTGGTGATAATCTATGACTAATAAAAAGTGGAAAAGAACATAACTTTAATCATTGTTTTGCAGCGAAGAAGGATTCCTTAATTTAATCTCTCTTATTGATTTCTCTTATCTTTTTAATTGTTTTGTTTATTTATTTTCTTTTCTTTTAATTATCTAAAACATACCCCCCTTTGTGACATTATAAGACAACTAGAATCTCGTGCTCCTCGTGGGATCGATCTTGACTACCCTATATTACTTGTTAATTAGGTAGTAAAATATTAATTAATTTTTTGTGGTTACGACATGCATCAAATTTTGGCGCCGTTGCCGGGGAGCATCGGATGATTTTAGTTGTTTTCTTTTTACTTTTTGCTTTATTCTTGCTTTGTTGGATTCTTTATCGTATCTAACTTAGTTTTTGAGAATTGTTTTTCAGGTACCGATTTTCCATGTATGGTGGACAAGAGCAATCATATTACAAAAATCATTACGGTTTTCAACCTCAACATCATGGCAACTTCCAACCATCCTTAGGATACAATAAAAACCAATCTTTTGGATATGATCAAAATCCTACGGAACCTTATGGATATTCTCATGCATATCAACAACCTTATGACGGGTATGTAAGTGGACAATTACAAGGATGGACGGATAGTTATGCTTCTAATACATTGTTTTCTAGTAATGTGCAGACAGAGAATTTGGAATATACTCCTCTTCATCGTGTTTTTCCTTCACTTTTTAAGGATATACAATCTAGAAACTCTATACACGGTGGTAAGCGTGTTAATATCCGTAAACTTGCACAAAAGTTATACAAATTGGAAGATGATGGAGATTCGGAAGAGCTTATCGCAGAAATTAGTAGGACCATTCTTATGGAACTTAAATGACGTCGGGATAAAGGTTATGAAACCGATGAAGATTCTTATTATGGTGATTCCGATAATGAAGATGATTGTGTTGAAAAGGACCAACCTTTGGAGACTTTTGATGACTCTAGTGTAGATTACTCAAGCTTTGATCTTAATAATGATCAATCACCTATTCAAAAGTTAGAGCTTGAGGAAGATGCATTTAGTGCTTGGAAAAAATTTCTTAGGGAAAGATATGAGTCCGCGGAAGTGTATGAGCGCTGCAACAATGAGGAAGTTATTCCAACTCCGGATCATAATAACGATCCTTCACCTATTCAAAAGGAGGAGATTGGGTGTGACTTTCCTATTGTTGTAAACGGTATAACACCCTCACAAGAAGATCTTACAATTTACACCGAAGAAGATTTTATGAGAGAGGAATGGTCCGATTCCGATGATGAATATGTTGAAGAGGTGATGCTCGATAATGAAACTGAATTGATTGAATTTGTGGAAGACCCAATTGAACTTTCCAATGATTATGATGATGCCGAGACTTTAGTTAAGGTAGAAAGTGACGAAGAATGGTTGCAAGGTTTGATAAAGGACCATGATATGCAAGAGGTAAGTAATTCACTTGAATTTTTTAAGAACGAAGAAGATTCCGTAATACAAGAAATTGTGCAAGGTTTGTCTAACCCTTTGCATATTGATTCTTCTCTTTTACCTCTTATTGGTTTGAATGTATGTGCTTCGAAAGTATTTTTGAATGACTTTGTTTCTCTATATCCACCATTGGAAATACTTGATTCTAACACTATGCAGGTTTGCCAAGAGGAATACATAGAAATTCCCAAATTCTATGTTCTTTATACACTTCCGGGTGTGGACAAGAATAAGTGTGGGGAAAATTTCTATCGAGCTATAACTTTACTATTATTTTCTTGTGCTAATATTTGTATGAAGCTATTTTTTGCAAAACAGGTACCATGGGAGGATCCCCAAATTTTCCGATTGTTAGTATATGGGGAGTGAATCTTACAAGAGCCAAGTCGGGCCGTCGACTTTAAAACAAGCGCTTAATGGGAGGCAACCCATAGGGTTTGTATTTCTTAACCTTTTGCTTTTTATTTTGTTATTTATTTTTCTTGTTCCATATCATATTAGGATTTCCCACCTTGACTTTACTAGGAAGATTCAATTACATTGAGGACAATATAAGGTTTAAGTGTGGGGGAGTGGCTAAGCATATATTTTTGCATATAAAAAAAAATTGCATAAAATTTCAACTTTTAGAGATTTTAGAGTCACTAGCATACTTCTAGGTATGATTACATAGAGAATTCTGACCGACATAATTGAACTTGGAAATGTTAGGGAACTACGTTCGGATTTCTTATTTGTTAGAGTGTTAAATAATGGATTTAATCATGCCGGTGATGCAAATTAGGAGCAGAGAAGAATGCATTATTAGAGTTGATGATCAATCATTAGTGGAGACTACCCATTTTTATATCATGTGAAGCTCCGACCAGAATTTTTCCATTTGACTAAAGAGCTTCTTTTGAGTGTGTGTCACCGTACGTTAATTCCGGGTAGAATGGTGAGCTACCCAACTTCACACCAATTTTCAGCACTACTCTTTGATTTCTTGAGTGCTATTTTTTGTCAATCATGAGGGTGACGTCTATGGATGAAAGCCTCCTTCTTGTAGTTTGATTTGCAATTAGCACCATTCTCTCTCTCGACAACAACGGGTCCATAGAAACACCATAATCATCAACAAAGGAGCGACATCAAAATCTACAAGGAAAGTTGAAGAAGTTTGAGGTTTACAAGCAACAACAGAATAAGAAAAAGAGAAAATTTCAAATCCAAGTAAAGCAACATACAATGAGCATATTTTTACATACAAGTTGAAGACTTACTTACAAGGGCAAAGAAAAGTGAAAGGTGAGAATTATTGAAGTTTTTGATTTCGAGACGATACAAGTTGTGAAGAATCAATCGGTAAAGTACTTTTCCACGGCCATGGTTTATTTTATTTTTCACTTTGTTTTGTATTTTGTTTCTCTTGTCTTGAAAAAAATAATAAGAAAAAAAAAAAAAAAAAATATTGAAAAATATGAGACAAGAGAAATATCTATTATTGTTTTGTTTTTATTTATTTATTGAATAAGCCGTGGGGAAGGAAAATCTATAAGGAAGTTTCAAGCGACAAGGATTTTAAGAAAAAAGGTTACAAATTGTTAAGGATTTATGAATTTCGAAAGTTTATCATCAATAGTTGAAGCCGAAGACGAGGATTGAGAAAATGAAGACAAGGAGCGGAAGACGTTTCTTTTGGATTCCGTGAGAGTGGTGTTATTATAATTGGCAATCGGATGTGAAGGTAAGTAAGTAATCTCATCCTCGATAGTGGTTGATTTCCTTTTTTAGAGATCGTTAGAAAAATGGTTTTTCAAAATGTAAAAGATGTTGGTTTTAAAAATATTTCGGAAGTTATTCTTCCCACCATTCAACGTGTTGCAGGAATTCTCTCTTCATTCCTACCTTCACACATGTGAGACCCTTAAAACAGCCGTATTTTTAAGTGCAATTATTATAAAACCCTTTTGTGAGGCAGAAGTCGAGGCGAAATGCTTATTGATCGTTTCTCAAACACGCGTTCTCTCATTATGGTGTGGTTATTTCTCACTCAACATTTAAGAATGAGAATATGTTCTTTAGTACTTATAACTTCTTATTACTAGCATGCAGAAACTCTATGTCATCATAACTCTTTGGATGCTTGGGATGCTGAAACTCTTTGAAGTTGTAAGTTTTACTTTGATTTGCTCGAGGACTAGCAAAATCTAAGTGTGGGAGAATTTGATTGGGTGTAGAATACACCTTGATTTAATATCTATTGGTTATGCTTTCTTTGCTATTTTTCTTGTAAATTATGTATTTTACGTGTGTTTTTGAGTTATCAGGTACTCTGGAGTCGCACGGAGGAAAAGAAGAAGAAATCACAAAAATTAAGCAAAAAGGGTATAATTATCATTTCATAAGGTGAGCACTATCTGGAGCCAAGTTAAGGTTAAGGGGAACTCATGTTTGGAGAAGTATTAAATAGCCAGCACAGGTTAAGGGGAGGCCAATTGGCTAGCCCTTATCAGAAGTGACCATCTACTATGAGCACCCAATCTATGGGTGTATTTCAGCAGTGGGGTGTATCATCCTACCCTTCCGCCTTTACCCTAAAATGAGAGACGTTTTCTCTCATTCATCTCATTCCACCCACCTGAGAACAACAGCGGCTGCCATTGTTGAGATTAAAACCCAGAGAAGAATTAAATCGAGAATTAAATGGGTTTCGGTCAAGTTTTTAAGCAGAAAAGAAAATGGTGGAACTTGGTTACTACAAATGCCAGAGAAGAAATTGTTAGGGTTTCTACTGTGACCAGATCGAGAAATTTAGAGATGATGAAGATTAAAGAAGATGAATGTGCTGATGAAGATGGATGTTGTGAATATAAGAGCTAAAATGGAATTAAGGGTTTGAGTTTGTGAGAACGAGAAGACCCAGATATTGTTGAATTCTGTTGAATAAATAAGTTGGGTTTGATTTGGAATCAGTGAAAATGTTGATGTTCTACGATGAAGAATCTGTTAAAGAAAAAATTAATGGGGTTTCTGGAATGGATTTACAGGGAAAAGAATGGTGATGTTCTGAGATTTTAACAGTTCAATTTAGTGGTGAAGTTACAGCTAATGGCGGTTGGGTTAAATAGGGAAGAGCTGTTGTTGTTGAATTGAAGAAAGGGGTCTGGTAAATGGGTTTTGATGGTGGTTCAGATACAGGAAGAACATTTGTTGATTTAGGATGAAGAATTTTACTTGATGCCTTTATACTGTGAATCTCAGGGAAGAGTTGCTGATGTCGTAATTAATTAAGGGTTTCAATGGTTGAATTACAGACAACCGAGAGAAGCAGATTCAAGTGAAGAAGAGATATTCATGAAAATGTGGTTGCTACTGTGGTGCTGAGGAATTATAATTTGATGCTGCTGCTATTGGCTAAGAAATAATTGAGTTAGGTTTCAGCATATAGAGTTGATTGGTTGGCAAGAACTGGCGATGATGCTAAGGTTGGAGCTTGGACGAGATACAAATTGTGGTGTTCAATGGCTAGGAGCTGGTAATGAATTGAAGTTTATGTTGTTGTTGATTCAAGACTGAGTTTTTGTTAAGAGAGGATGCTAGTGTTGCTGCTGTACAGGGAACAAATAGAGTGATTGAATGATGCAGTTGAACCTTAGATGTATGTTAGGATTCTTAATAGGAGAAGACTGAAAATAATGGCCTGAATTTGGCCGGTAAACACCAGAAAACAAACGGTACTCTGCCAGATTTTCTTACTGGCGAGTTAACTCAGTGATTCTCTGATCTAACTCAGTGACTAAGACTAATCAGATAAGTCAGACCAGCTGACTTAATAGCTGATTCTTTCTTCCCTTGACCCACTGACTAACAGTTTGACTGATGGTTGACCTATTTGACCGTTAGTCTTAACGGTGGACTGACGGAATATACCTTGACCGGAGGAGAATCTCAGGTGGCCGACGGTGACAAATTCCGACCTATTTCCGGCCAAAAATCCAGTTTTATGGTGAGCCAAAGTTGCAAAATTGTGTGTGGATTTATCTCATGGGATGTGAAGACTTGGACTTGGAATTGGATGAAGAATTTGGTTTGAATATGGAAAGAGAAGATGGGATATTTGAGAAAGGCTTGGATTTGGAAATTGAAGTGCTAAAGGAAAGGGATTCTATTCCTTGGAAGATATGGAGAGCATTGAAGCCTATAAATAAAGAAGTTCTCTACTTTTCTATACACACTTCCATACACTTTTGTGCACATCTTTGCACACTTCTACACACACAACACTTTTCTTTTCTTTATTCTTTGTGTGAACTCTTTAATATGAGTAACTAATTTGATTGAAGATGAATTCCTAGTTCTTAACATATGATTTGAGTTTTGTTTCAATTCAACTTTGAAGTTTTTCATATGATTATCGTTTGTTTTTACTAATATTAGTGTTTATGATTGATTGATAGGTTGTTTAGGATGCATACTAAATTGATTTGTTAATTGATCTGAAGCTAGTGAAAGTTAGGGAATACGTAATAGTTTCTTGACTCTTTACACATGTAGAAAACACAAGACCTTGCGGAGGGATTTCGTGGAGAAATTGTGTGTGAAAACAACGCTAGAAAGTGGACCAAGCGAACCGAGTCTAACTACTAGTACTAAACCTAAATTCTTAAATCTTAACGCGTTCGGGGAATTACATCTTGTAAGCGAACCTCAAGGTGGTTCTTTTGAATAGAATCTGATAACTAAGCGAACCTGTTATTCGGTGAAATAAGGAATTTTGGGGATAGCTAAGCGAACTTTCTTTCCTACGGTTGGTGATAATCTATGACTAATAAAAAGTGGAAAAGAACATAACTTTAATCATTGTTTTGCAGCGAAGAAGGATTCCTTAATCTAATCTCTCTTATTGATTTATCTTATCTTTTTAATTGTTTTGTTTATTTATTTTCTTTTCTTTTACTTATCTAAAACATACCCCCCTTTGTGACATTATAAGACAACTAGAATCTCGTGCTCCTCGTGGGATCGATCTTGACTACCCTATATTACTTGTTAATTAGGTAGTAAAATATTAATTAATTTGTTGTGGTTACGACACGCATCAATCGAATAATAATGCTGAATATGAAGCAGCGATTGTTGGAATAAAAGCTATCAAACATCTAGAGGTAAAGAATGTGAAGCTGGTAACCACTTCCATGCTAGTAGTTAATCAGTTTTTAGGCACTTACAAATCCAAGGACGAGAGGATGACCCTATATTTAGATTGCATGAGAAAGCTGGTAAACGAGTTCGGCCAGTTTTCCATTGGGCAGCGACCGCGATTGGAAAATAGGTATGCTGACGCTTTAGCATATTTATCTTCCACAGTCGATACTGACACTACTCGGTTGTTTGTAGTTAATTTCCAAGAGTCACCTAGCATCTCTGATGGCCATTTTATTTTGGCCCTCGAATACACTAGTGGGGGCGAGATGGTAACTACACCTTTGCTGGAAGATGTCGACAATATTGACAACAATATGGATGTTGACAGTCCAGTGGTAGATGATTCATGTGATCCTTATGAAAACACTTCAGACTTGCGTCAACCTTATATTCGGTACTTGACAACCAATGAACTCCCAAAAGATGAGAATTTTGCTTTGAAAGTAAAGAAGAATGCATGGAGATATTCAATAATTAAGGGGCAGTTATACCGTAAACCTGTAGCTTTGGAACCATCTTTGTGATGAATATCATCCGAGGAATGTCAATAAATATTGGTGGAGGCTCATGAAAGAATATATGGCAATCATTCTGGGAGACGTAGTCTCGCGCACAGGGTACTTACCCAGGGGTACTTCTGGCCATACATGCAGAAAGATACTAAAGAATATGCGCAGAAGTGTGTGCCATGCCAAGAGCATGCTCCAATTCCAAAAAGACCCGCCAATCAGTTATATCCATTTTTAAGTCCCTGGTCGTTCGCTAAGTGGGGGATTGATATTGTCGAACCACTTCCCAAGGCTCCTGGAGGTGTAAAATTCGTGTTGGCCGCTACTGATTATTTCACCAAATGGGTCGAAGCAGTAGCATTGGTTCATGTTACCATACATGATGTGAAAAGGTTCATATGGGATAATATCATCTGCAGATTTGGAATCCCAGACGAGTTAGTATCGGACAATGGAAAGCAGTTCGATTCTGGAGTGATCAAAGAATTCTTCAAGAACCTAAGTATTCGCCACAATTTCTCAGCTCCTTACTATGCTCAAAGCAATGGGAAGACGGAAGCAACCAATCTTATTATTATGGACAATCTCAAGAAAATGCTGGAAAAATCGAAGGAAAAATGGGCAGAAGAGTTCCCAGGAGTCCTATGGTCCTATCGAACGACCCCAAAAAGATCCACTGGATTTTCCATATTAACACATTCTTATGGGACAGAGGCAATCATACCCACCGAAGTACATCTCAAGACTACCAAAACTCGTGCTATCAAATCTGGAAAAAACGAAAGCATACTGGCTTTGGATAAAGAGCTGCTGGAAGAACAGAGAGAAAAAGCCCTACAACAGTTGGTTCGTTACCAGTAGGCAATCAAGCTGAGCTATGATCGTAAAGTCAAAGAACGATCATTCAAACCAGGGGAGTACATATTGAAGAAAACTCGAGCAGCTACAATGGAACCAAACTGTGGGAAGCTTAGAGCAAACTGGGAAGGTCCGTACATAGTGGACAGGCCAGCATCTCGAGGTTCTTACTACCTAAAGAATCTCGACGGTACTCAAGATTCAAAGCCGTGGAAGCCGTGGAATTCGTTCCACTTGGAGAAATTTTATCATTAGCTTGATTTGCATATGAGTAGTTTCCAGAAAATCCTACTGCGCTGCAATATTTTTCCTTCATGTTGGTCTTATCCCACTGGGTTTTCCATGCAAAGGTTTTAACGAGGCAGTTATTGTCGGGCAGTAGGTACTTATCTTGTTACTCATATTCAGATATTTAATTCAATATTATTTTGGTACTCCACACCTATAAAAATAGTTCGTGTTTAAATCTACTATGGAAGGTTCGATTTTGCGGACAATTTATAATGGCAAAGCAGTATGGTTCGAATATGTTGTCATTAACATATCCAAAACCTGTCAGATATGGTAAATGCACAGTTCGAGCATTTTTACCTTTTTCCAAGCATATACCCATCGTACGGGATGTCAGTAAATTTGGCGAACATTTTCACCTACCCAGGCATGTGAAAATGTACACATCTCAACTCTGCGCGCATCTTGAATAGTAGGATTAGCCCCCTGCGTGAATTCAAGATAGCAGAAAAACTCCAATACTCATTCCATACGCGAGCGAAATGCAACAAGGAGATACACCCTTGCGCGAGAATTGAGAAGCATGACACAACTTCATACTAGGGGCGAGTTATATATCACCTCAGTCACTTAAGGGCGAGATATATAACATCTCAGCGTAAACATTACAGTACCTGGGGGCGAGTTGCATAACACTCTGAACAACACATTTGGGGGTGAGTTATGCAGCACTCTAGAACGATTCGAAGATCAGTTTCCAACAGAATTGGGGAACCCGAACTTCTTAACCCATAACAGGTTATGGATTAAGAGGGGGCAATGTTTGTACCTAATATTTTACACCAAAAATGGGCTAACTTATGCCTAAAAAGCTCCTCCTTTTAACTAGTTTCATTGGGCCTAGTATGATCCTCTTATTAGCTAAGTATGGCTAACTAGGCCTCACAAGCACTATACAAAGAAGCCCATGTACAAATATCCAAGTCAAGACAAGGAGGTGCAAATTGACTATAGCCACGTCAGCACTAGTGCCACGTCATCATATCGGAGTTTCAACAAAAATGCCATGTCAGCACCATGGTGCAACATCATCATGCCACGTCATCAACAGGAACGCTACGCCAGCATGCAGTACAGTCATCAGGTGACGTGGTGGAACAGTCAGCATATTCTGTTGTACTGTCAGCATATTTCGTTGACGTTAGAATCACCGTTAGAATATTCCGACGGCGTTAGCATATACGTCTGTTTATCTTAACACCGTTAACAATCCATCCAATCTGGACCGTTCACTCTAACGACGTCAGAATCACTATTAACTGCATCAGCATTGCGTCATCGTCTTCTCCGGCGTGTTCATCATCTTCGGCGATAGTAGCAGAGGTTCCGGCGGCTCTTCCCGACCGTTTTTCGATAGACAAATCCGGTCGGCGTCTGCAGCTAGGTTCTTATACTTCGCAGGTTAATCTGCTTCCATGACCCATGGATTTTTCAACCCCACTCAGTTGAACAGCGGGATGTTTTAGCTCCGCCGAGCCAAGCCGAGCCAACCACGCTGGATGTTTCAACCCTGTGTGGTTTGTCCTAGGGATATTTCCGCCCCACTATGTGGGCTTAGCCAATTCTACTAATTTTTGGGCTTGGTCTTTTGTATCCTTTTGCTTGGTTGATTCCATAACCCTAGAAGAACTTTCTGGAAATATCTGAAAGGATTGTTGAGCAAGTCACACGGGGAATATTCTGGAATGTTTCAGGAGGCTTGGAGGAGAAGTTATGTTTATCTCGAAATCATGGTAAAACCCTAATCCGCAACATATAAAAAAGGGGGGTTCACAACCCTAAGAGGTGCGCAATCTTTTCTACACAAAACTCTTGTGAAAAACTCTAGCTAACTTAAGCATCAGAGGGTTTTTTGCAGGTACCCCCCCCCCCCCCCCCCCACAACACTGTTCACATGGAGAGAAAGGTAGAAGTTCGATCAATATCAAAACCATCATCAGATTTCGTGTTTGAGGTAAAGAATTTTTACTATCCAACAATTATATTTTTGGTTTACCTTGTTGTATACGAATTGCTTTCAATTGCCGCCAGCAAACAACATCCCTTCCTCGAAAGCGGGTATTAACAAGAGGAACCACACGAGCAGCTGGTACCCTCTTAAACTCAAGCACTTCTTCCACGGTAGAGAACCAGTCGATACAATCTTCTGGCGTCAATCCACTACCATGAAACTCAGGAATCTCCACACGGAATGCATATTCCCACCTTCTAGAGTCATGTTCATGATGCAAGTTCTCTCTTTCACGATTAGCAAATGGGTTTTCAGCATCAATATCATCAGTTACCTTGATATCTGATGCACCAGCAGGAAGCCGACGACGCTCATGTCATTGCAGCAAAGTAGCTACTTGACTGGCGAGAATATCAACCGCGCGTGAGAGTTCATCTTACCGAGTTCTCTCCATCACCTCATCAACCAAAGCTTCGCGAGGACTACCCTGACCTCTATCACGAACCATGTTTGAAGGATCGATACCCAAATTCTGAATACCAAATGGTGTAGGATGTTAGTACCGATAAACAAAAACAACAACACACTTTATAAAACTTCTCAACTGGAAGTGATTTTCATAGTCTCTAATTCACTCCCTAATTGTAGGACCAGAATATCGCCACAAATATATTCACGAGAGATTAATGACACTTCTGCGAGCGTCACCGAAAAATCTTCAACAACATTTCGCGAGCGTCACAAAGTAGTTTAAAGAATGACATAATAAACAACGACAGCCTAAAACATGAGAAAGATGTGAAGATTTTTTAGTTAGAGAGAACGCTCATGAGAACAAGGCGGAAGATCGCGAGAGAAAGGAAGGAAATGAAGATTTTGTGGTTGTAGAAGAGTCTCGCGAGCACGATAGCAGATCTCGCGAGGAGTATAGCAGATCCTGCAAGGAGTATAACAGAAATCCTAAAAAATGGGAAAGATGAGTTGAATGTGAGCTGTCACCCACTATGAAGATACCTATATAAAGAGAAGAGCATGAGAGAGAAAGGTGAGACACAATTTTAGGAGAGAGAGAGAGATTTTGCAGAGAGATTTTTAGAGAGAGAAAATGTATTTTCCTTTATCATCTTCCTCTCCAAAATTAGATTTAGAACTCCATTAATGGAGATTATCAATGTAAATCAAATGTAAATTCAAACAATCATAGCGAAGAATCATGGATGTAGATCAAATTGATCGAACCATGTAAAAAATATTGGTGTCCCTTTATAATTTTAGCAATTTTACTACCAATTTTATATGTAGATCTAGAAATTAATATCAAGATATGGTAAGGGGTGTGTTGTAGGAAAACCTGAAACTACATTTTGGCGCTAGAAACAGGGACTGCAGTGGATTAGATTGAAGAAAATAAAGAGAAGTTGTCAATAAAAGAGAAAATTACGAAAGAAAAACTCGATCGACAGATAACAAGTGATGTTAGAAGTTTGGTGAAGTTAAATGAAAGAGAAATACAAAGTACAAGACGTGCTCATGAAAATCAGTGGGGAAGATAGTCAGTAAAGGGAAATTGGTCAAAATATACACCAACAATTGATTCATGAAGACCAGTTCTAACTCAATCTCTTTAATTTTTTCCATAAGAATTCAGATCTTGTAATTTTAAAACGTTTTAGACAAAAAAATTCATGAATATTCGATTTTATTATTCATCCAAAATTTCATGAATGTTTTAAAACTCCAGAAACATCTATTTACAAAAACTAATCAACTAATTTTGAAAATGTTGAATGTTGAAATTTCGATTTAATTTGAAAATTCCACTGACAAACAATAATTTCTCTTTTAATGGTTTGATGTTACAGCAAAAAATTGAGAAAAATCTCATAAAACATGTCAAGATATCTCCACGGATGAATTACTAGGTGCGATGACTTCGCTGAAGGAGGGGAACGATGAGTCAAAGGAATGTATGCAAGAGAAGTGATGTTGCTCACGGAGAAGTATACAAGATGAAATTCAAAAGGACTAGTCTATCAACAACAGCAGAAAGTACTCATTATGAAACTAAACAATGATTAGACAAGTTTACATGAAGAGAACGACTTTGATTGCGAATGAAGAAGGAATAGTACACGGTGGTAAAGATTTTGTGAAGATAGTTTTATGTGAACCAGGGACCCAATCCATTCGCCGGATATAGGCAGCTTGCGAGCAAATTCTGCGATTGTGAGAGATTATAGAATATCGTCAAGATAATGAAAATAAAGTTAGTAAAAATGACCAACGACATCACCAGCTGAAATTAAAAATAAAGAGGGAAGAATATACTTAGTTGATATTAATTTTCTGGGATTACAGAAGAATAAGAGGGAAGCATCAACAGATACAATTAGTGCAGATGGTCAAGATGATAGCGTACAAGCTACAGATAAACCCAAAGAATTTTTGAAGCGCTTGAAATCTTTTCTCATAGACAAAGGAAAGTTTGGGATCATGCAAGTAGTTTAAGATCAAAATTGCAACAGTTGGAATTTTCTATTCCAAATAAGTTTCCATGATGGATTTAGAACCAGGAAAGTCTGCGAAACACACCCGCGAAGCATTCACAAAAACCAGCGAGTTTAATAAATTTTTATTTTCTATTGCCATACTCGCAGAAATATCATTCTACTGCGAAGGATCAACAAACTACAGAAGAAGAACAGTAGCAACATACTTCACCAGAAACAAGATTATAGCAAATGAATATCAATAGCTACTAAGATCGACGGAAAGATCAAACTCAAAGTTGACAAATAAATTAGCACAGTAGGAAACCGTAGGGATAAATCCTGCGAATTTAAAGAAAGAATAAACAGAAATTATCACGTGGGGATAAATGAACCAGAAGAGAAGGAACAAAATATCTCTAAACGAAATAATAAGAGAACATTGGGAAGAATGGGCTATTTAGCAAAGTCGAGAAGACTTTACGTGGAATATTAAATACCTAAGAAAATATTGAAGACAAAAGAAGAAAAAATAAGAGTTCCAGCGAAGCAAACAGCTCCAATGAAGACAAACAGTGGAGAGCAAATAAGCGAAAATTGGTTGAAAATTTTGTTACAAAAGCTAAGAAAGAATAAAAAATCTTGGAGCCTGACGTTCATTAATAGTATTCTCATAATGAATAAGAAGAAACTGACAAAACTTGTCAAGAAATTAATTAATGAACAAAAGCATCACCAGACTATACATCGCTGATGATATTTTATCACCAAACATGATAGCGAGATTCATGGTATTCAATAATCTCAAATTATGAACACCAGACATACTGTATACTTTATCACCAGACTCAGCTTCAGCTGTCAACGAACATATAGAAATATTGTACATTATATCGCAACATCAAATGGTTGCGATGAAAAAGTACATCATTGCAAATAAACCAACTCATATCTAGGACCCGGCAGGTCAGTTCGCAAGAAATCTAGAGGAGAAGTATCAGTAAGGGAAAGCGAAGCAAACATTTAGCTAAAGCCGTATGAAAACAAATGGGAAAACGAGAGCTTAGTTCATTTCGTCATCCACTTCAGAGAGTTTCCAGCTTAGCCAATAATATAATCTCACTACTTGGGAGAGAACAAATATCACCGCAGCCAAATGGAGCATATGATACTATCGCAACAAGCAATACCAGCCAAAAGGAATATCGCAGAAAATACCAGCAAGCAATCTCATTTCAATACCATTAATATTGCAACAAGCAAATCAACGGACGAAACACATGAGTAGATAAATAAAGCCCCAAATAAAAGAAAAGCAACAAACAAAAATAGAAACAGCCTATCTTCTTAATCAGAATGACGCAAAAAGCAACATCATCCAACTTCGACAAAGGCTGCTCAAGTAGAATCAGCGAGAAAAATGCAAGCGGAATTGATAAATAGTAGCAAAAATACAATAGCAATGATGACTTTGTCAACATCGCAGGCATCTACATTCTCGCATATGAGGACCTTTTTTGCGAAGAAATAAAATGGAACTACAGGAAAGTACAAAATTTGACACTTGCGGCAAAGAGAAAAAGCATAAGGAATGGAAACAGGAACAACAACACCGCAGATAATAATGTAAAGATTTTGTAAAGAGGAAGAAAGAACGAAGATGAACAGAATACAAAGGATGATAACAACAGAATAACTATATGAATCCTACCTCACTTACAAAAAACAGAAGCTAGCACAAATGGTCAATAGCGAAGCTGGGAAGTTCAGTATCGCAGGTTCGAGTCCCTCGCCAAGCATATTTTTTCTTTTTACTCATTTTTGAACTTCAAGGAGCAAAGAAATGGAGTAATATATTAGAACTAGGCCTTCCTTTCGCAAGCAACAAGTAGCCCAAACGGTCAGGGAAGGAGTATGCAAACTAGAAGACTTGGGTTCGAATATTCCTCCTCGCAAATACTTTTTTGCGAGGCAAAAAGAGTTGATGATTATTTCGCGAGTTAATTTCGCAAGAGAGGGTTAAAACAATTGGTATTTTGCGAGAGTATACAAGAGGCAGATAAAGAGTTCATTTCTCATTTCTTCTCATTTCACAAGAAAATCAAATACTTCGTGAGAGACGGCAGCAACAGAAAATCACATAAAAAGCTAAGTACCATTTCCTTGAATATTTTATTTACAGAAAATAAAATATTTTTGATTTAATTTACAAAAAATATTCTATTTGCGATGCAATCGCAAGATTTCTAAGATTTCAAAAGATTATAAAAAATGAATTCATCGCAAAAATTTAGAGATTTCAAAAAAATTCAAAGATTTCAAAGATTACAGAAAACGAAATTATCGCAAAAATTTCAAAAATTTTAAGATTTACAAAGAGCGATACAATCGCAAGATTTCACAGATTTCTCTAGAATATTTCTTTTATAGAAAAAGATTTTTGATTTAACAACGCGATACAATCGCAAAATTTCAAAGAAGATTTCTAAGATTTCAAAAGATTTTAAAGAATATCTAATTCAAAAATGATGTTATGAGAATGAAAGAAGAAATGACAGAAATGAAAGAATTGACAGAAACGCGAAGATATCGCGAGAAACGCGAATACAATTTCGCAGAGACATAAGAATGGGACGAACCTTTATGGCGTGCACCCTAGTTCGCGAATACAATTTCGCAAGAGGCAAATGTAAGACCTAATAGTGCGTCATATAAGGGGGTATCTCTTTACATGATTCAGGGGTAAGGTTATACCGTTGCTGGATCCCGAGTCATGCAGATGTTGGGGTTAAAGAAAACCTATCCAGGAGAGATACCTTGGATTTCCAACTATATAAGGTTATACCCTGGTTGGATGACCGAGGGTATCTTCTAAGAAGTGCAGAGTATGACCAAGGCGCCGAGGTACACGGTTGAGCCAAGAGTGCCCGGGACGGACGAACCTACCCTGGCCATTCTTGGTAAGTCTTGGCTATGATGCACTTAGTATGAAGAAAGCCCCACTTAGGGTGTAGTCTTGTAACTATAAGCCATATAGGCATAAAGGACAAGAGGCTGCGAAAACAACTGGTTGTTGGTAAATCCAGATGGGAGGAGCTAGTCTTGTATGGCCAATGTGCCCTTCTTGAAGGGGCAACCAGGGGGGAGATAAGGGCGGCACCCTCCATTAGGGAGCTGATAAGTGTCTAAAGGCGGCAATGTCATGGGGCCTTATGATCGCAAGAACATTTAGGCCTGTCATATTGTCGTGTGACGTAAATTATACAGAGGCAACAAGCCATAAGAGAAAAAAGATAAGACGAGATCAATGGGTTTTTACATGAAAGTGTAAAGACTTCCTGCGATTTCATTGCAAGACGACAATGTCATAAGGCTTTATCCTCGCAAGGGAACTTAGACTTGTCATATTGTCGCAGAGAAATATACAAAAAATGGATAAGGCAAGATTAATGGGTTTTTGCATATAAATGTAAGAACGTCCTGCGATTTTGTCGCAAAGAGAAAAATTGGCAAAATAAGACCTTTAACTAGGAAGGCAAAATAAGACCAATAGAATAATCTCAAATATTAACTATTTTCTTTTAAGAACGCAGGAAAGATTTGTTCATCGCAAGAGAGATAGCAAGTACTATTTAGAATCTCTCATAAATACTATTCAGAATTTCTCAGAAGTATTATTCAGAGTTTCACAAGAGGATTATCTACAATCTAGCACCACTATTCATCAGCTCGCAGTACTATTCATCAGCTAGCAGCACTATGCAGTCACTATTCACATCACTATTTCAGAATCTCGCAGAAACATTCAGAATCTTGCAGACTCATTCAGCATCTCGCAGACTATTCCTGAATTTCGCAGGAGATGTGATTATTTCGCAGAATATGATTATTTTATCGAATGAGGCAGAGGCAATTCGTTCATTTAACATTTTCTCAAGGAGTCTACCTTCATAGATAAAGAATAGAGGCAACTATGGATTACCAAGAAAACATTTTATGTTCTTTATCTACTCGGCAAGAAGCATTTCCAAAATGGGCAAGAATTCTCACCAAAAATGAAGTAATAATTTCGCATGAACAGAGGCAATAATTATAACTTTCATTCAAGGACGAATACTTCTTATATTTTGAGGATTGAGTACTTCTTATATTTCTTCAAGGATACTTCATACTTTGCATACTTCAAGATTTAATACTTCTTATTTACTTAGCAAAGATATGGAACTTCACAAAAGAATAGAGGCAAGTACGTACTTTTCGAGTCTAGTATTCTTTCGCTCGTTCCTTCATCAACAAAGATCAAAGACTACAATAACAACATATTTTTTCTTAAAGATTACTTTTCAAGCAATATTCAAGAAAAAATAGGCAAGATGTAGGACCAGAATATCGCCACAATTATATTCACGAGAGATTAATGACACTTCTGCGAGCGTCACCGAAAACTCTTCAACAACATTTCACGAGCGTCACAAAGTAGTTTAAAGAATGACATAATAAACAACGACATCCTAAAACATGAGAATAATGTGAAGATTTTGTAGTTAGAGAGAATGCTCACGAGCACAAGGCGGAAGCTCGCGAGAGCAAGGAAGGAAATGAAGATTTTATGGTTATAGAAGAGTCTCGCGAGCACGATAGCAGATCTCACGAGCACGATAGCAGATCTCGCGAGGAGCATAGCAGAGCCTGCAAGGAGTATAACAGAAATCCTAAAAACTGGGAAAGATGAGTTGAATGTGAGCTGTCACCCACTATGAAGATACCTTTATAAATAGAAGAGCAGGAGAGAAAAAGGTGAGACACAATTTTAGGAGAGAGAGAGAGAGATTTTGCAGAGAGAGAGAATGTATTTTCCTTTATCATCTTCCTCTCCAAAATTAGATTTAGAACTCCATTAATGGAGATTATCAATGTAAATCAAATGTAAATTCAAACAATCACAGTGAAGAATCATGGATGTAGATCAAATTGATCGAACCATGTAAAAAATCTTGGTGTCCCTTTATAATTTTACTACCAATTTTATATGTAGATCTAGAAATTAATATCAAGATATGGTAAGGGGTGTGTTGTAGGAAAACCTGCAACTACACTAACAATTAAACAACGCAGCCTTTATAAAGGCTTACAAATTTCCTTGTCGAAGCCTAGAGAATAAAGCAGAAGATCCCTAAAATCTAAATAAATAAAGATAATAACACTAGAAAATCTAACCAAATAAAGGGAATATAAGTTCCTGCCAAAAGCTGTGACGTATTCCTTATTCTCTAGCTAAAAATAACTCAAAACATAACAAACTAGGCTAAACAACCAATATTAGTTGCAAGCGCGTGCTCGACTCGCCCTTTATTCATGTCAACATAAGGGCATCTCGTGCACTATATCAACTAATGTATTGACTAGGATTTATATTTTATTAATCGTTTTTTAAGGATGAAATCAGTTTAATGGAGAGGAAGACAAATCATAGCGGTGACACTCATGGTCAAATTTAATTTGACTTTTATATAAGGGGTGCAAAAGGGTTAAAAGGGTTAAAATGGCTTAAATGGGCAAATTTCGCTTAAATTAGGCTTGGAAGCTCACATTTGAGGGGGTGAAATCGCACACCTACTTCTCAATGTGCCCAGCTTTTATAGTTAGTAAATAGGAAAAAATACAATTATTTTAGAAATTTTGACAAATGTGGTAAATAGGAAAAATGTGGGTGGCAAATAGGTGAAACTTAACGAAATAGGTGCGATTCAGAAAAATTATATTGTTTGATCCAAGATCTGGGTTCTGAAAAAACAGTTTTTGTTGTTTTGGTACATATTTGGGGTTTTGTTCATACTGATTGACTTCTATCTACATAGAGTGAAAACTAATCAATTTGCAGCTAAATACTAGCCATGGAATGCGAACAAAATTTGAAAGTTCTACTTTGTTCCTAATTCAAAATTAGGTGTTTAGTTACTTTGTTCGTGAATTGGATGTCTGATTGATTTTTGTGATTTTTGCTTTTAGGGGTGTAGGAATGGGAATGAAGTGAAGTCAATGGTCGATGAGGGTGCAGATCTCATGTCTCCTCCTTACATGTGCCCTCATGTCCCACTAATTAGATTTTGACATGTGACTTTCTTTTTTTTCCATAATTTAATTATCTTATTTACGGTTAAAGATAAATATCAAAACATAAAAGCATATAAATTGTTACATTTTTTATCTCCCGAACCAAAATCCAAGTTTACGGTTCGGTTCCTTGGTGTAGTTGAGTGTAGTTGTACCCATCCATGGTGATAATGGTAATGTGAGGGGAATAAAAATCAAAGAAAAAGAAGTAGGTGTTAGCTCCAAAAGGCTGCAAAGCGGTTTAGAGACAGACTAATAAGAAGAAAAAGGGCGCTCTAGAAACATCCACTGCCAAGCAGAAAAGAGCTCGAAGAACCCTGTTAGATCCAAAAGATGGTGATTCCGAGCATGTTATGACTTCACAAAGCCATTTTCCCCATCCACCTCCTCATCCACCCGCACATGTATTTATTTTTATCATTTTGCAATCCCTAAATGCATGCGTATAAGTGTGTGCGTAGATATGTATTAATTAAGATTCTCTAAATGACAGAATACTGCTTGGTATGGAACAAGGTATATGCCCATGCCATCACAGTTCTTTGTTCAGGTACAATTTTTTCTTTTGTCACTTACATGATTCAGCAATGTTAACATGTCTTGCAATTGGTGATTAATTATCTAGCTTTGTAATATTTGATTGTATATATTTTTCCAAATAGCAATGTAATACGGGAGCCTACTATCAACCGTACTCGGACGGTGTACTTAACACCTTCCAGGTAATTTTTGTGTGCTTAACTTTGTTTTGAATACCTATTATTGTGAAAAATGGAAAATGACGTTTAGCTTTCATCGCAGGAACAACAAGGATTACAAGGATAGGGATTGCAAACACGACAAATCTATAACTATCGCCAATAGTTCCACATCGGAAGAGTTGAATTAACATCCAAGTAAGACGAGAAGACATACTTTGGAGTCGATCAGTGATCAGATGGCCACACCAGAATGTTTGGAGTTGCGTCTTATTGTTTAATTGCCTTAATCCTTGTAACAGATTTGGATGAGATGTAAAGTATAAGATAATTAAGTTTACATTTGCTTATTTTGTTTAGACTTTGTTGGCTACATTTTATTTTATTTGATGGAAAAACAGAGAAAGTTTTTGATTAATAAGGAGTTAGTAAAGATACATGCAGCATATTCATGCTCGTCTTGAAGTTCACTATGTTGCAGGAGTTCAACTAGAAATCATTCTAGAAACATTTTCTTTTTATTGATAATCATTCCAGAAATATGTTTGGTGATAATGTTTGAGAGATAAATTGTTAAAGATTATGATGAGTATTCTCCTGGTAATCTCACAGTGCAGCGGAAAGACAAAAGAATAAAAAGGAGATGTGTAGATTTTGGTTCGGGAGATAAAAAAAAGTAACAATATATATGCTTTTATGTTTTGATATTTATTCTTAACGGTAAATAAAATAATTAAATTATGGAAAAAAGAAAGCCACATGTCAAAATATTACTAGTGGGAAACGAGGGCACATGCAAGGGGGTACATGGGATCTGCACCCGGTCGATGAAGACCAAGAATTAATGATCTCATGTGATGGTGGTGGTGATGAAGATAGAGAATGATTGGTGCTACAAATAGTGAAGTTTACATTTTGCAGAAGTTGTTTTTTTTAGCTGACATGATAAGAAATAAAATTTTGGTACAACTTGAGTAACATAGATCAATGAAGAACTAATTAATTTATTGTGTAACGAGTGGCGAATCTAAAACGGCTATTCAGTGGGGGCATTCATGATCATTAAAAATTATACGTAAGATATCATAATCCGAAACAGTCTCATATGTGCGGGAAATTCTTTTACCTTTCCTATAAAATAGGATTTGTGATATTAAATCTCCTTAATAGGTAAGTTTTTAATTATCACGAATAAAATGGGATATAAAGAGTCGGTTTCAAAACTAAGCAAAAAATACATGAAAATTATAGGAATATTTTTATAATTTCTAAATTTTTTTATGGGGTCAAAAATAGTTTTAGGACTAAAAATATCTAAATATATATGGGTGCCTGTACAATTTTAGAAATTTTAGGGGGGGTCAGTGACCCCACTGGCTCCCCCTTGGATTTGAACCTTTGTGTAATAGATGAATTTTGATAGACATTTTTCTATATCATCAATAGGGCCGGTCCTTGTTTTTTGGTGGCCTCAATCGAAAAATAATTTGGGGCCTCATAATACAATTTTTTTTTATATAGCAAAATAAAAAGTAGCACCGCTAATCAGGAAAAAAGATCACCATTAGCAAATTATAGTCAATTATACATAAAGATTTTTAATAGGCAACTAGTAGGGAATCCATGATGAACAAAAATCACCACGAACACTTAAAATCAAGTCTCTTCTTTAATTTTTAATAGCCAAATAGTAGGAAAATATGGGGTTTTTTGTAAGCAAATAAGGACTTTTATATTTTTTTTGAAGCATAACAAATTAGGATTCGATATAGGCTTATGTGCCAGGGTATATAAGTGTTAACGTAACATAAAAAACGGGGGTCTAACAACCTCACCCAATATTTAGCTTAGCAATCTATACGGACTAACTCCAATATACTTACAAGAGAATCAACTAGACAATTTGACTCAATCTTATAAAAATTATACCAAAGAGTTATATCTTAATCTTTTAATTCAATCTCCAATCAAACAAATAATAATTTGCAAGCCCGATTGAATATAAGAGAGATAACTTGAATGGTACCAAAGACCAATGTTCAAGGATCAATCAATTTCAATCAACAACCAAAGGTTGGATTTACCAATTGATCGATTCAATGCACAACCTGTGATATTTCAATTATATAAATATAATGCGGAAAAGAAATAACACAGACACCAGAAGTTTTGTTACTGTGGAAATCGCAAATGCATAAAAACCCCGGGACCTGGTCCATATTGAACACCACACTGTATTAAGCCGCTACAGACACTAGCCTACTACAAACTAACTTCGGCCTGGACTGTAGTTGAACCCCAATCAATCTCACACTGATTCAAGGTACACTTGCGCTCCTTACGTCTATGATACCAACAGGATATTATGCACTTGATTCCCTTAGCTGATCTCATCAACAACTAAGAGTTGTTACGACCCAAAGTCGAAGACTTGATAAACAAATCTGTATTACACAGAAAAGTCTATAGAAATAGATAAATCTGTCTCCCACAGAAATACCTACGAGTTTTGTTCCGTCTTTTGATAAATCAATGTAAACAGGAACCAATTGATATATCAGACTTATATTCCCAAAGAACAACCTATAAATATCAATCACCTCACAATAATCTTAATCGACTAACGAACAAGATATTGTGGAATCACAAACGATGAGACAAAGGTGTTTGTCACTACTTTTCTATCTTGCCTATCGGAGATATAAATCACAAGCCAATCTTACGAATGTAATCAAACACGATAGAAACAGCAAGATCAGATCACGTCTTTAAGTCGTTAACCTACAGGGTCTAGTGAGAAACCTAAGTTTAAAGAAGAATCGACTCTAGCTTATACAACTAGTATCACACAGGAAGTGTGGGGATTAGGTTTCCCAGCTGCTAGAGTTATCCTTTATATAGTTTCCAAATCAGGGTTTGCAATCTAAGTTTGTCAGAGCACTGCTCAGTCAAACTCGCTTGCGTTGCTATCTCAAGCATGTTTGTCAATCTTAGTGATCAAAACTATAAAGTCTTGATTTCTAGTCTATTATAGCTAAGGTCTCGGACTAGGATAGAAAGTGTATTTGAGCTCAAGAACTCCATGGCGATCATCATACAAGACTAAGGACTACTCAAGGAACCAGTGGATCTACATCGACTAAAAGGTATGTGGAGACTTGAACTTATCTATCACTCAAAAGTCTATCTACTCTATCTCCTATCTTGAGACAAAAGTCGTTTTACTATTGTTGATGGTGGATTTTAGACAAGGGGTAAAATCGTAAAACCGCATGACCTAATATTGCCCGCAACACATTAACTGAGAGCGTTTAATTCAGATGTAAATAATTAATAGGGGTATTTTTTCAAAATACCGGATTAGGGTTTTCGACACAAAACCCTAATCCAAAACCAAGCCACATACTGCGCACCATGGCAACGAAGCCAAAACCAAGCTGCATACTACGCACCATGGCAACGACGCCAAAACCAAGCCGAATACTGCCACCATGGCAACGACACCAAAACCAAGCCACATAATGCGCACCATGGAAACGACGCCAAAACCAAGCCGCATACTGCGCACCATGGCAACGATGCCAAAACCAAACCACATACTGCACCCACAGGCAACCATGCCAAACTAAGATGCTATGCCGTTTGGCACATGCAAAAAATAGCACCCTAGGCTTGCAAACCGTGCAACTAGGTCAACTTGGCTGTGCGTGCCATTGGCACATGCCAACACGCACCACTAGCAAATTTCCAAGTCGCTATGCCGTTTGGCACATGCCAAAAATAGATCCCTAGGCTTGCAAACAGTGCAACTAGGTCAACTTGGCTGTGCGTGCCATTGGCACATGGCAACACACACCACTAGCCAATTTCTAAGCCGCTATGCCATTTGGCACATGCCAAAAATAGCGCCATAGGCTTGCAAACCGTGCAACTAGGTCAACTTGGTCGTGCGTGCCATTGGCACATACCAACACGCACCACTAGCCAATTTCTAAGCCGCTATGCCGTTTGGCACATGCCAAAAATAGTGCCCTAGGCTTGCAAACCGTGCAACTAGGTCAACTTGGCCGTGCGTGCCATTGGAACATGCCAACACGCACCACTAGCCAATTTCCCAAGTCGCTATGCCGTTTGGCACATGCCACAAATAGCGCCCTGGGCTTGAAAACCGTGCAACTAGGTCAACATGGCCGTGCGTGCCATTGGCACATGCCAAACACGCACCACGAGCCATTTTCCAAACCGCTACCAAGCCCAAAACTCAAGGCCCAAGTGGCCATGTGCGCCATTGGCACATGCCAACACGCAACCACTAGCCAATCCCCATTCCAAGTCGCTATGCCATTGGCACATGCCAAAGTAGCGCCCGCAACTTGGCCAAAGTGGCCGTACGTGCCATTGGCACATTCCAAACAAGTTACCACTAGCCACTTTCTATTCCAAGGCATTCCACACATGCCATTGGCACATGCCAAATGCTCCACTAAACGACTTTGGCATTGCCATCCGCACTCAAAGTACAACTCGCGGCCAACGCATTCTGCACATGCCATTGGCACATGTCAAATGCTCCGCTAAGCGACTTTGGCATTGCCATCCGCACTCAAAGTACAACTCGCGGCCAAGGCATTTCACACATGCCAAATGCTCCTCTAAGCAACTTTGGCATTGCCATCCGCACTCAAAGTACAACTCGCGGCCAAGGCATTCCGCACATGCCAAATGCTCCACTAAGCGACTTTGGCATTGCCATCCGCACTCAAAGTGCAACTTGCGTCCAAGGCGTTCCGCACATGCCAAATGCTCCACTAAGCGACTTTGGCATTGCCATCCTCACTCAAGGTACAACTCGCGGCCAAGGCATTCCGCACATGCCAAATGCTCCATTAAGCGAATTTGGCATTGTCATCCGCACTCAAAGTGCAACTCGCGGCCAAGGCATTCCGCACATGCCAAATGCTCTACTAAGAGACTTTGGAAATGCCATCCATACTCAAAGTACAACTCGCGGTCGAGACATCCCGCACATGCCATTGGCACATGCCGCAACGCTTCACTAGCAACTTTGGCATTGCCACTTTCGCCCAACTCTCGAGACATCAACACAAACTGGGGGATGCTTTCTTGGGGTTTTGGTTTGGCAGTCACAGCGTGCAGCGTACACTACGCTCGCAATAAAGCAAGGCATGCAAGGAATGAATACGGTCAATTAAATAAGGAAATTTATGGTGAACACGTTTTTCACCATAAATCCAACGGTTTCCACCTCCTCTGTTTTAATTGACACATTTACTCAATTCCTTAATGAGGCCAGGGTACTTTCAATCTCACTTGTATAAATAGGTTTCACCTATTCTGCCAAAACACACAAGTCTTGGTCAGGCAAAATACAACACTATCAGATAGCAACTTTGCAAGCTCTCTCAAAAGCTTCCATCACTAGCAAGCTTCCGCAATCTTCCGCAAGCTTCTAAACTTCTGATATAAGTCGAGATACTACCTAGCCAGAACTCTCTGGTCTCATCACCCTTATTCGCTATCCTCCCCAAATCAACCCTTCTCCTCCACTTTGTGACCGAAGTAAATCTGGAACGGCCATATTCTTGGTTTAGGCCAGAGTTGTACAAATTGATATATTGAATCAAAATTGCTCACGTGCAGCATATTTGTTTAAGGGTTTAAACCAGTCTCTCCATAATTGAATTTACCAAATTCGGCAGAGGCGATTTTCTCCCATAAAAAATTAGCGACCACGGTGGGAGTTTCAATCTCTCGGTTATAATATCTACTTCTAGAAATTGATCTCGCATCTCGATACAAGCACCAACAGCAGAAGCAGCCAATCGGTTTGGAGATCTGCGACTAAACTACCAGACAACCCAGTTGCCAGCCGTAAAACTACACGGGAAACTGGGGACTCCGATTTGGGGACTGGTTGGCGGCTTTTTCAGCAAAACTGTTACCAGCAACTGGGGACTTACTGGCAAAGTCACCGGCAAAACCACTTCTTATACGAAAATAGGCATATTTGAGACGAAAGATCCATACAGCGAGTAAGTCTAGCCCGGGCAAGATATCTGATCTGTTTTTGGGTTCTCAGTAAAACCATCATTCAATTACTTCTTGTGTTATTGCTAGCACACACTTTCATAAAACCAATATTCCCTTCGCAAGGCATAATCAAAGTTATATATTAAAACCATTCATCCCAGAAAATAATCCAACATCTCAAAAAATATCAACCAACTACCAAAATCAGTCAGACTCCGAAATCAAGCACTCAAAGTGTTCCTCGAAATAAACAAAAGGGAATCTAAAGGAGAAACATTCAAGGGAAGTTGTCCAGTAGCGGTTTACTCTTCTTAGCAAGACGGTCCTTCGCATCTTCAATAGCCGCTCTCTTCATAGCTAACACCTTGGATAACTCCTCAGCTTCCGCTTCTTGCCGTGTGATCTCCTCCGCAGAAGGGATTTCGACTACTGTATCCTTCAATTTCCGAAACTCAGCAAGATTTTCGACGAACCACGAAGCATTGAATTCCTTATCCACACACACATCGCGGTGATGTTCCCAGTTAGCAATGACGTCTTCAGAAACGGTGTAGCTAGTCACCTCGTACATGTCCTCAATAGAAGATAAAGCTTCTTCCACACGTTTAACCAACGCAATATGACTAGTGACCTTCCTGGTCGTAGCCATGTGTCTATAGTTCTTCCAGATTTTGGTATACAATGCCTCATATTTGGCCAGCACGCTGAAACCGCCGACCAACACGTGACCTGGGTTAGGAACCAAGTACGGAGGATCAAAAATGGCGCCTGCAACCAGATCCAAAATCTGCGAAGGGTTCCCTTCCGCATCTGCTCCAGCAACCAGAGAATCATTTCTCGGTCGAGCTGCATTCATGCTTTGTGATTGATCAACTTCCGTCTCCAAGCCATCATCAGCGGTCACAATCACTATATGCGGATTTTCAATTTCCATCTTCAGTTCATCACTGACGGTTGTTGTCACCAAGGGCAAGTCTTCATGTGCTTCCACCTCAGATCCATCTCCTGAGTTAGATTCCTCCTGCAAGATTTGATTTAGACGATTTCAAAGGGAGGAGGAAGAAAAAGAGGCGCGAAACCTACCGAGCCACTTTTCGAAAGGGATCCAGCGCTGCTATCGGAAGAATCACCTTCACTTTCCGAACCAGAATTACTCAAAGGAGTTACCGTCTCCTGACAGCGAGCAAGAGCAGCAAAAGCATTAACACTACCAAAGCCCTAGAAGAAACGAGACACATACCTTCAGCAGAAATTCACACATTTGGTAACAAACCAGCAAAGAGGCGACACATACCTGGTTATTGGAAGAACTGAAATACACAAGGGCTGCAGTAGGATCCTTTGAAACCGCCTGAAACCCACCAGCACGGTTTTTCGTCCTCTTTTCTTTCACTTGGGGACTTTTAGAATTTCCAGACGACTTTCGCTTGAAATTTCTCAACATTGGGTACTTATTCAAAACTTCTTGGGAAGGCTTACCATGAACATTCTCCACCGCGGCATCCACAAACTTGCGAATCATAAGACGCTCACGGCACCAGAACTCGTTATAACTAAAGGTTATCAAGGGTGCTCTTTCTGGTTGAAAGAAGGGAAGATGGATACCTAGCCCAAGGGCAGCACGCAATGAATTCTCAAGAAGCTCCAGCCGGCAAGCAAGGGGCACCCCCTGATCGAAACCCATGTGACGAGCCGCGCAATCAATGTTGTACTCATCAATCTGGAAATCTTCTCTAAAGAAAGACGGCATATGACCGGGGATACAACTTTGAATAAACAAGTTTTCACCAACGCTCAAGTCATCATCTGAAGACAAAATCACATCCGGAGCAGAAGCAAAAGTGTCAATTTGAGTCACGGACCTATGAACTATCTCCCACGGGCGAAAATTGATCTCGTGCGATTTATCAAGAAGGCTAACCAAGCTCACACCAACTCTTGGACGCTTATGCGCCCATCAAAGAATTCGAGAGCCACCCCAACTCGCAGAAATCGTAGGTAACGGCTTTGGAGCATACTTTTCAAAATGCTCCCATAGCCACGCTTGCAGAAAAACGACATGCACATATGAATCCACTTTCATGAAACCATTCGAAACTCGCATATTCGAGACTTAGTGATCCAGATGCGCGTACAAGGAGCCAAGGAATAGCTTGCCAATGGGGATAACTTCACAGCAATTGGTAGCAGCTTTGGCCTTATTTCCTTCTTGCCGGAACCGTCATCAAGAATGTCTCTAGACAACCAGAGGGACAAAAATGCTGCAACGTGGAGATCGCTGCTTTTTTGTCTAGCCTCCAACTCTTCTGGAAACCACTGAGATATCCCCTAGCTGTAAAAGGACCTTCATCCTCTTTCCGGACGGAATCCTTCGACTTCGCAGTAGAGTCTTTTCGGGCAAAATCTCCCAACTTAGCAGCAAGGTCATTTCGCATTTTCTTCTCATCTTTTGATAATTTGATGTTAAGATCCCCGATTACCGGAAGATTCAACAAGAGAGCCACGCTCTCCAAGGTGAAATCTATTTTGCCCCATCTACAAATAATTGTGTGAGTGTCCGAGCACCACCTAGAGAGGAAAGCAACCAAGCTCGGGACATCTTTCCTAATCTAGAGACTTACTGAAGCTCTGACGGCATTAATAATCCTCGCTCAAGTCAAGTTGAAACTTATATGCTTCCTACTCACCATAAATTCGACCCACACATCAAAAGAACGCAATGGGCTTTGACACATCCTGAAATCAATACTGGAAGAAGCATACACTCCTTTATGAAGACAAAACCGTATGGTATGCTCTGGTCGAACTGTGCGTGTCTTCTTTTCGTTTTCACCATCAGTCAATAAAGATGCATCGAAGTCTGGAAGATTCCTCCGAGCAGGAGCAAAGGGTTTGGTAAAGTACTCATCATCTATGTTTGGTTTCGAACTATCAACATCTTTCGAAGAAACGGATCCTTGTTCAGGTAACATCTTGTCGGTTTTCCTCGCTTAGCAACAAGATATTTGCACACAAAAAAACAGAGAAATTATGAAATTATCTCCCAAACACATAACCGCGCTCGACAAGAGAAAAATCCCTGACACATGGGAGAATAGTATTTTCTATGATTTCGAAATACATATGCAGTATCCTACTTCGGGTTCAAAATTATATGCGCAGTATATTTTCTGGGTTCAAGAGCATATAGAGTAATTCTTTCGGGTTAATATAAAGCAAATATACAGTATTCTTCTTCGAGATTAATATACAGTAATTCTTTCGGGTTCATATGAAGCACATATACAGTATTCTTCTTCGGGATTCATATACAGTAATTCTTTCGGGTTCATATGAAGCACGTATACAGTATTCTTCTTCGGGATTCATGTGCAGTATTTTCTCGGGTTCAAGTGGATATACAGTATCCTACTTCAGGTTCGAAATTACATGCGCAGTATATTTCTCGGGTTCAAATACATATACAAAATATTTCTTCGGGTTCAAAATTATGCGCGCAGCATTCTCTACGGGTTCGAAATCATATGTGCAGTATTTTCTACGGAATCAAATCATATATATACAATATTCTCTATAAGAAGCACGCCAACCAATCATGTGCGCGATATCAACGAAAGATTTATAAAAGAAAAAGCACTTACTGCTAGGGTTTGCACCTACAAAGGAAAACAAGAGAAGTATTAGAAGACACACCTGGATAGCCGGTTTCTCCTTTATCACTTTACTGCTAGCAAGAAAGAAGGAAGGAACAAAGCGCAAGGTAAAATAAAAAACTTCATGTATATATATGCGGGCGGTTTCCACAGTAACGAAGGATTTCCCTTTTTTCTCCCAAAAGTTGCGCGTGTAAGGGAAGTTTGGGCCCATAAGGGCGCCCAACTTCCCAATAGCCGCTCAAGCCTCCAACGCCAATGCCTTTCGAGCATGCCGGTCCCACCAAGCGTCCTCCCCAAACTTGCGCTCAACACCCAACTCTCCGGGCCAGCCCGCTCACTCTACGCTGGTCCCACCGCACCAGCTTCTCAAATCGCGCCGGCAGCTCAATACTTCACATGCTTAGATGGTGAAGAAGAATATGGTTGATATAAAAGTTATCATTTCTTCTAAATTGAACCAACCATTGTACATGTTTAACGAACTTACAATGGCAACTATGTTTTAGATCTAATGGTTGAGATATTAGCTTGTATCTAATCAGGTTTTCATCTAACGGTGAATATTGAATGCTTTGTTACTAAGCTAACATTGATTCTGATTTGAAAGACTATATAAGGGAGAAGTTGTGTGATGTGATGATCTTGATTCTCCTTTAACCTTTAGTTTTCTTCTTCTAAAACCAGGTTAACGACTTAAAGACTTCATTGGGATTGTAAAGCCAGACCGATACTCTTTTCTTGTAGTTGTGTGATATGAATCATGTAAAATTGTAATAATTGGCTTGAGATTTATATCTCCGATAGGCAAGATAAAAGTAGCCACAAACATCTTCGTCTCATTGTTTGTGATTCCTCAATAATCTTCTTCGCTGCGTCAATTAAGTTTATTGTGAGGTGATTGATGAAACTGAGCTGTTCTTCGGGAATATAAGTCTGGTTTTATCGATTGGTTCTTGTTCACCTTGATTTATCAAAATACGGAATAAAACTCATAGGTTTATTCGTGGGAGACGAATTTATCTATTACCTGTAGACTTTTTTGTGTGAGACAGATTTGTTCGCTAAAGTCTTCGACTTTGGGTCGCAGCAACTTTTGGTTGTGGGTGAGATCAGCTAAGGGAATCAAGTGCGCAGTATCCTGCTGGGATCAAAGGCGTATGAGCATAATTATACATTGGATCAGTGTGAGATTGGTTTGGGTTCAACTACAGTCCAGGCCGAAGTTAATTTGGAGTAGGCTATTGTCTGTAGAGGTTTAATACAATGTATTTTTAATCTGGACTAGGTCCCGGGGTTTTTCTACTTTTGCGGTTTCCTCGTTAACAAAATTTTGGTGTCTGTGTTATTTCTATTCCGCATTATATTATGTTATATAATTGAAATAATATAGGTTGTGCATTGTTCAATGGATTAGAATATCCGACCTTATTGGTTATTGATTTAAATCGATTGACACTTGGATATTGGTCTTTGGTACCATCTAAGTTATCTCTCTTTGATTAGGCTCGCGAATCATATTTGTTTGAGTAAATCAAATTGATAGATTGAGATAATAACTCCTTGAGTATTTTCTATTGATTGAGTCTTGTTGATTCTCTAGAAAACAACTCGGAGTTGTCCATACCGATTGCTAATCAAAATATTGGGTGAGGTTGTTAAACCCCCGTATTTTCAATTGGTATCGGAGCAGGAAAACACGTTAAAGACCTCACAAGTCTCTGTTTGTAGCGATCTGACTCTATGGACAAGAGTGTTATCTCAATAAATGCACCACCAGATCTAGGGATTTCAGAATTCTCTTCCATGACTGATTTAATAAAATCTGTAGAAGAAATTCTATTTAAAACTCCACCAGGTTTAAAATCTCTTGAAGTGTATTCAGGGCTTAAAAAAAAACTTGAGAGCATATCTTTTGATGTTGAGTTATTTCTCCAGAAAGAGAAAGAATCTCTTGACATGCTAAATCAAGTTATGATGAATAATATTCATGTTGAGGTTGATATTGATTCACTAATCGGTGAGAACAATGCTCCTCCCCTGCGTAATCAAATTAGTTATGATAAACCAAACGAATTACAAGAGGAGTTTAAGTCTCAGTCATCTGAGTGTATCACCTTAAAGCAAAAATTGATTTGTTGCTCAATGCCTGATACTTCATATCAAGATAGTAGTGTTTTTTTCTTGTATAAAGAATCTAGGATGACTCTTCTTACCAAAAGAGTTTCCCTTCGCAGTACTAAAAACTATCTGCAGAAACTGTTTTTTATAAGTTGGAAAACAAAAAATCAGAAACACAAATCCTTTTGGGTTCTTGTGAAGTTTTGTGATAGACTTATAAAAACAGTTCCTTGGGTGTTCCTCAACACTACAAGATTCAAGAGTTGTTGGAAAGAAACCCTCTCTTGGTGTCATGGTGTGCAAAGACATTTCACAAATGAATTTTGAGTCTCTACTCTCAGACCACTCCAAACGGGCCCTTGTCTACACACGTGACTATCACATGCTTTTCACCGGCTCGTGAACCAACCAAGTCCGTGAACGTGTCCTTTGGTTCACCCAACACATAAAAAGAGGAAAATAACTCACCTTGTTTCTTTCACCCTTCTTCTTCAGTTCGCGGACAGAAGAAAAACCTAAATTGTTCTCATACCCATGATCCTCTCTCTCTCTTGTTTTCAAATCAAAATCCTATTGGTGTATGTCACTGAAACCAGAAGAGGCTCACGTACTTTGGGTCGCAAGCATTTTTCAAAGAGGTCTCTTGGTTGTGGTTCTACCAGTAGCAACAGTCGCGAACCAAGTAAGTATTAGTTTCTCTAGTTCGTGTACTTTAGCAGAAATGAGTCACAGAAAGAGGCTTAACCGTGGTGAAATCTCAAGTACTCAACCCATTCGCGAAAATGATAGTGATGTAGAATTTGAAGATAATGAAATTGGTCTAGATATTTTCCAACCTCTTTTTGACTCTGGTCTTGGTATTAGCTTCATCAGTGTGCTTGCTAGGGATAAATATGTCAAGTTTATAAAAGGAAATTTTGTTGTTGAAAGAATATATGATACAACTGTTAACGAACCTGAGTTTCATCAGTTCATGAACAAGCATGATTGGGGTTATATACATCATGGTCTAGGGTCATCATATCCTGAGATGACTTGTCACTAGTGGAAAATGGAAGTTAAACCACTGCCAGGACAAGAGGCAATATCATAAAAAACAACTGTGTTCCTCAGCTCTAATTTAGAAGTGGTTTTTTCCAAAACGACTGTTTCTCACACATGTTGAATTCTTTAGAAAAACTACTGATTTCGTCAGTATATATAGACCTACTGATAAACACAGTCGTTTATATCAATTATTTTACAAAAAAAAAATGATTTGATTCAGCTGAATCTAAAGCTAGAATTATCAACTCGGTACTAGATTATGAATTTTACAAATTTAAATTGATAACGACCGTAAAACTTAATCTATATCAAAATATGTTTGTTTACAACTTCTACTATCATACCTTTTAAATTCTGAATCTGAAAATTTCAACAGTAAGTAAAAAATGCGCAACCTATATCCTTGTACAAACTTATCAAACCAAAATGCTTGAAAATTTTCCATGCGAATTATCAGCTTACAACAAGACTTCACTACATATACCTTCATTTACTAGCAAACAAGCTTAATTCAGGTTCATAACTCTAGGCTTAAGCTGCAAATAAAAACCAAGACTATATCAATTAACAGCCACAAAAAGAAAAAGAGACGAGGTATCTACTTGACACCTTCACCACCTACACATGCAAATATGCACTGAAGTTGAAATTTACAGAAAAACAAATGAATTGCAGCTACTTTAGCATACAAAACCAGGAATGAAACGGAAAAGATTGCACAAGAATTTCCTACCATGATTCCAACAAGTGTCTGAAAATACTATTGATGTAAAACATGGGCTGCATTAAGTGAGTTCATGGTACATGAATAAAATTATAGCTAAAGCTATGGGAATCAAAATATAATTACCTGCAGCATAGTTAGTTCAGCCTTCTCACGATGTTCACGTGTCACTTCTTCAACTGCAGCTGAGAGTTGAGCATTTACCTTTTCCATCTCCACGAGCTCTTTCATCAATGGCTGGTAAACAATACCAAATTAGGTTCATATCATTAATTCGTTAGTTCACAAAATGAACAACACTTAGTTCCCAAAACGAACAACACATATCAATGAAAAAATCAAACTCGTAAAACAGTAAAGTCGATGAATATACCCAAGGTGTAAGTATTGGTTGCGCAGTTGTGGAAGATGCGAATAGCAGTTTATGAAGACTTTGGATAAGAGTACACCTAATACAAAATACAATAAAGTCACTTAAGCATTAAATGTGACACACAGAATGACTAAAGATCTGAAGTTGAGAATATACCAATTATAAGAACCTTCAAGAAAAGGCCAACATGCATGACTTTCAAGACTATGTAATTGCCAGTAGTATATACATCATCTTCATAGATGAACACTTCAACAATTTGCAACTAAACAAAGAAAAGAACACTTGTAAAAATAAACTAAGATTACTCACAGGTCATTGATACATCTATTTCTGTCCTCTGGAAGGGAATTTTCAAGGTTAGATTGAAGACTCAGGAGATCAGATCGGAGGCTGGAAATCTGTTGTACAATGCCAGGTGCAAAGACATATGTGGGCAATATACCTTGAGCATCTAAACAAATGAAAGTGGGAGGGTAGGATATTAGCTGAGTACTTGCCAAAACCAACTCGCAAGTAATCCAAGAGAGAGATTAATATCTTACTTAAGTGAATGCTTAAAAGATCTCTAACACCATGAAGAAACGTGTCGCAGTCATCGACTGCTACTTGTTCATGAACTTCCGATGCAGCTTGAATCAGTGAAAGGCAATGTCCCTACCAAGAATTATGAATGTAGCCATATAAATCAGGTTATGCAGAGGTTAAAATTCCTTCGCTGATACAAACATCAAAAGCAATAAAAAATAGAACATGCAGTTTGATGAGAAGAATAAAAACTGTTGATAAGCAATGGCTCCCTAAGGCACTACAGATGGGAAACTGGGTATAATTAAGTTGCAACGAGATCAGAGGAATTATATCCTCATTTAGAGAATAAATCAAGGTAGTTCGCTTACCACACATCCATCAGTTGCTGAATGGTATCCTTGAAGCTTTGATTCAATAATTTTAAGCAGTGAAAATGCCCCAAGCATAGTCTTCTGCTCCAACTGGCAAGCCAACTTCAAAAACTTGTGTCTAGCAAGTTGGTTGAGAAGATGATTAATGTACTTCACAACATAAGGCAAGGCGTAATTCTCAGCAAATGCATTATTTTAAGTGTAATATCTGATTGCCGCTCATGAGCAGGCCCATTGGCAGGAAGAAATTGGTTCAAGATCATGTTACAACAAGATTCTCAATACAATACAATACATAACACATTGAGTTAATGAGAAATTGAGAGGTTTCAATTCAAATTCAAGCGAATGAGAGGTTTCAATTCAAATTCAAACCTGTAATTAAGAAGCACATTGAGTTAATGAGAAATTGAAACAGTGATGACCAAAGAAGTTCAATAGATCCGACAAAAGAGGGGAAATTAAAGAAACAAAAATATTTCTGAATCTGAACACTTAAGGTTGAAAGATAAATTCAGATTTAGCAAAATAATCCAGTGAAACTCAAATCCAAGCGAATTATTATGAAGACGTTTTTCATGCTTAACGTTGAAATTGACTGGATCAGAGTCTAATACGAAGAAGCAAAACTTTAATTCCTAACTAAACTGAGTTCAATCATGGAAAACATTCGATTTGAAATTCCAAAACTCCAAAACTTTTCTCGAAAATTTCACTTCGAAATTCAGATTTCAGCTCAAAAAATTCGAAACAGAAATTCAAAATAAGTTCAAACAAATTAAACGATCTTCAACTTAGAATCAGTTTTATAATTGAATCAAACTTCGTCATCCAGTTAAATTTGAAACAAGTTAAATCTTCAATCGAAGATCCAGATTCAACAAATTTGAAAAATACTGAAACCAATCACTACAGATTACAGACGATTCAAGTACAACTTACTCTTCGTATAGATGTAGAGATATAAATAAAGAAAGAGAAATACATACCTGTTGAAATATGGAGGTCGTCGTCGATAGAGATATAATTAGAATCAGTTTTCCTAATTTCTGAACAGATTGTATTTCCAATTCATGAACAGATCGATTCAGAATCAAAAAACAGAAACTAAATAAAACCCGTAGGTAAAATCTATCCATTACAGAAAAAAAACTCTCACAAAACAGAGAAATTTTCATAAGAACCATATATTTCTTCTTGCAAGATATGTATGAGAGTTTCATTTGTGACGAATCTCTTTGAAGAAGAATAGAAGAAAAACCTAATACATATTCATAAGAGACTTATTGTTATTATTGAGAGAAAAAAAATCTACTGAAACGTGATTAAGTTGTGAGAGAGAGAGAGAAATAAAACGAAGAAGTGAAGGAGGCGGCCGAAGTAGTATACTGCAGACCGAGATAAGGATAAATGTAAGAGAGAGGATTATACTTTTTTTTTTCTCTCACAGACGCCTTTTAACTCTAATTAGGGCTTTGAAGTTTTACAAAAATATCCCTAGCGAAACTACTGTGTCAGAGACTAGTTATTCTAAAATGACTGTGGCTCACAACACCAATAGTTACAGCTGCCTTCCAACAGTTGTTTTTGCGAAAACTAGGAAGTGGTTAAAAATCCATTTTCCACTAGTGTGTCAGTTTTATGCTAACCTACATGCAGCAGACAAAAACAAGTGTTACTTCAAGACAATGGTTGGGGGAGTGCCAATTGAGGTAAATCGAAATCTTATTGCATATTTACTGAACTTGTCTCTTGATCGCACTCTAGCTGTACCTCAGCCAGAAAAAATTAGGCCAAAACAAGGACAACTCTCTGAAATGTTCCTTCATAGAAATGAATCATGGTCAGGTGGAAAGTTGTGTGTTGGCAACATTAGTTTTCACCTAAGAGTTTTTAGTAAACTTGTTGTTGCTAACTTGATTCCAAGCACTCTAGATAGGAATCTCTGGAGCAGAACTCTTGCTGAATTAATGTGTTATCTAATTTTTGGAGAATAAGTTGATTTCTGTGGGTTAATTATTTGCCAGATGATTCACATGGTTTCCCAGAAGAAAAACCTGGGATTTCCATGTCTTATTAGTAGGATTTGCAGCCAGTTCAATGTCAAGATCATTGGTACCTGCACTGTTGTTCCTTCTCCACTATCCCAGACTGATATCAACAAAATGAAGAAACCAGTCACGTCTGGAACATCTAGAGCTCATGGAGTCACTTCTGGAGATCCACGTGGTACAAGAATCCAGTGCCTTCAAGAACAACTAAGTTTTGAGTTGGAAGCTCATCCTGAACTCTCTGAGCCAGTTTTCAAGATTGATGAAAGATATTATCGCAATTAAGTCTAGTTTGGTTCCTTTTCCTTATGAATAAGGAGAAATTACTATGGATTGAGTAACTAATCTCTTGTGTTATGTTCTTGTTTTTTGTTTCATGGTACTTGATTTGACATCTTCTCTTGTCTGGGTTGAAAAATATTATGGGGTGTAAAAACTCTTGTGCTTAGCTTTGAATAATATTTGCTTCTTCTTATTCATAATTATTTTTGATGCATAAGTTATCCATATAATGTCAAAAGTAAAGTCGTTCACATATTGGTATGCAAATATTGATAAAGGAATGAATGGACTTTTGGCAAAACACAAAATTTAAGCCTATATTGTCAATTATTGATGTAAGATAGGTTAAAATCTTTTGTGATTCAAGGATAAAGTCTATTGTGTCACTTTGTGATGGAAAAATAGAATAGATCCTTGTTTTGTGATCCACGGTATGGAGCTTAATTGTTCCATATTTTTATGTATTACCGTGAAGGTTCCATCTTGTATCTTATGTTGAGCACGATACGACTAAGTCGATTTCTTATTGGCATGGTTGGTTGTTCCATGATGCAAAATGTTGAGCATTAAGAACTAATTTAATCACCTTGTGTGGTTATTTAGTTTGTATTTCATGAGTTCTCTCATGTTGAGTACATGTACGGTTAAGGTTGTCATTTTCTATGATAATCTTAGTCGGGGTTCCATAATCTCTTATGTTGAGCCTAAATGAACTAAATCAATCATCTTGTGTGATTATTTAGTTAGCACTCCATATAATTTTCTAATGTCGAGTGTGGACAATTGAATTGATTACTTTGTGATTAGTTTAATTGTGTAATCCGGTTAGACTATTTATGGGTTCTCTTGTGAATAATCTAATCGATGAATTAAGTCTCCATAAGTTTACTTGTGTTGAGCATATTTAGTCAAATTAATCTTGGTTCGCTTTGTTTAATATGATTGAATATTTTGGATTCCAAATTCATACTTGTATGCAATTTGTTGAGTCTAAAGAAATCCTTCTTTTCTCTTGAAATTAAGGTCGCTCTTGTTGTTCCTTAGGGAATGACATCTTATGGGGGAGAGTTCTTTTGAACTTGCACTTAATTTCCAAATCTTTGTGGGGAGTGCGGCTGTGGAATTTTTAGGGGTTATCTTGTATCTTTATAAACTCCTTGATGAATGCATTTAGCCTCAGCTTTATGATTGCATCTAAACAAGATGATATAACATTTACCTTTGGTCATGAAATGTCTCTTACAGAAATTTCATTAGGATCCCGTTCTTGTACCTTTGCCAATTTTATTGACAAAAAGGGGGAGAATTAATTGTAGTTCACATTATAAATACATATGGTTTTCTGATCATTATGTAAGGGGGAGTGGTTTCCATGTGAGATGGAGTATTGACTAAGGGGGAGTGAAGTATCACCATAGTATTGTTGTTGAAGTTGTGATGCAATTGGACTTTGACACTGTGTAATAATACTATGACATTGTATAACAATGATTGAGAACCAATGCTTTTATCATTGTTATAGCTACGGATTTTCAACAACGATGATACTAAACTTACAACCTTTAGGATCATTGGACTACTTGGAAGTGATGAAGATTTCGATTATTGTTGAAGATTAGGCATGTGGAATAGGAGCTACAAAGTTTATTTATATAATTTTTGTATTCCATATGTATTAATAGTTTTGCCACTAAAATTGACAAAGGGGGAGATTGTTAGAGCACTGCTCGGTCAAACTCGCATGCGTTGCTATCTCAAGCATGTTTGTAAATCTTAGTGATCAAAACTATAAAGTCTTGATTTCTAGTCTACAAGGACTAGGATAGAAAGTGTAGTTGAGCTCAAGAACTCCATGGCGATCATCATACAAGACGAAGGACTACTCAAGGAACCGGTGGATCTTCATCGATTAAAAGGTATGTGGAGACTTGAACTTATCCATCACTCAAAAGTCTATCTACTCTATCTCCTATCTTAAGACAAAAGTCGTTTTACTATATAGACTAAGAATATGCACATGTGACATTTCGAGCTGAGTATATCTCGCTTATCTATTTATCGAAATGGGTGTTGGTAAAGCTTTCGCTTTAGCCAAGTTTATCTTTGCCTAGTGACGAAAGTCATGTTATGTTTCAATCACTTTGGAAATTGCTCTGACGAAAACTAGTTTGTGAATAACAATTATATGACGTCCTCTGAGAATGTTTCAATGATTGAAATGAGAGTTTAGACTATATAACCATTGTGGGATATAAACATTTTTGTGGAAACACATATATGTATAAGTCCTTAAAACTTAAACCGAAGTTTGCGAACTTTGTTGATCAAGTGGAACCGGAACGTGAGCAGCAACTCAGTCTGCGAACCCAGTCCGTGAACTGGCATAAGTTCTCGAACCCAAGAATATCTGCTGAAGTTGAAGCTCAGGTGCAGTCCGCGAACTGATGGAAGTTCTCATACCGAGAAATTCTGCTGGAGTTTATTAACTTCAACCGGTTAGCTTGAGTCCGCGAACTCAAGAGGTTATGTGTGAAAACAGTGTTCGTGAACTTATCTTAAATTACTAAGGAATGCTTTTGCAAACTGTGGGTTTATAGTTCATGAAATGATTCGAGTGAATCACATCGTTTTTGATTCAATTGTGTCTCTTGTAATACTTGATATCTCATAGCAATTGAACAACTCTCTAACTAGTTCATTTGAGTCATTTGGACTAGTTATGGTGAAGAAGAATACGGTTGAAATGAAAGTTATCATTTGGCTAACCATTTGGTTGACTAATATTGAACCAACCATTGTACACGTTTGGGTACGGTTACACGAACTCAAAACGTCAAGTACATTTGTGTATGGCAAGCTAAGTTTTCGATCTAACGGTTGGGAGATATTAGCTTGTATCTAATTAGGTTTTCATCTAACGGTGAATATCGAATGCTTTGTTACTAAGCTAACATTGATTGCAAACCATGATTTGAAAGACTATATAAGGGAGAACTCTAGCAACTGGGAAACCTAATCCCCACACATTCCGTGTGATACTAGTTTGCTAAAGCTAGAGTCGATTCTCCTTTAATCTTTGGTTTTCTTCTTCTAAAACCAGGTTAACGACTTAAAGACTTTGTGAAGCCAGACCGATACTACTTTTCTTGTAGTTGTGTGATCTGATATTTCTGTTTCTATCGTACGAGTACAATTGTAATATTGGCTTGAGATTTCTATCTCCGTTAGGCAAGATAAAAGTAGTCACAAACATCTTCGTCTCATTGTTTGTGATTCCTCAATAATTTTCTTTGCTGCATCGATTAAGTTTATTTTGAGGTGATTGATGAAACTGAGCTGTTCTTCGGGAATATAAGTCTGGTTTTATCGATTAGTTCCTGTTCACCATGATTTATAAAAAGACGAAACAAAACTCATAGGTTTATTCGTGGGAGACGAATTTATCTATTACCAGTAGACTTTTCTGTGTGAGACAGATTTGTTTGCTAAAGTCTTCGACTTTGGGTCGCAGCAACTCTTGGTTGTGAGTGAGATCAGCTAAGGGAATCAAGTGCGCAATATCTTGCTGAGATCAGAGGCGTAGGAGCATAACTGTACCTTGGATCAGTGTGAGATTGGTTTGGGTTCAACTACAGTCCAGATCGAAGTTAATTTGCAGTAGGCTAGTGTCTGTAGCGGCTTAATACAGTGTATGTTTAATCTGGACTAGGTCCCGGGGTTTTTCTGCATTTGCGGTTTACTCGCTAACAAAATTCTGGTGTCTGTGTTATTTCTATTCCGCATTATATTTTGTTATATAATTAAAATAATACAGGTTGTTTGTTGTTCAATCGATTAGAATATCCGAACTTATTGGTTGTTGATTTAAAACGATTGCCACTTGGATATTGGTCTTTGGTACCATCCAAGTTATCTCTCTTTGATTAGGATTGCAAATCATATTTGCTTGGGTAAATCAAATCGAGAGATTGAGATAATAACTCCTTGAGTATTTTCTATTGATTAAGTCTTGTTGATTCTCTAGAAAACAACTCGGAGTTGTACATATAGATTGCTAATCGAAATATTGGGTGAGGTTGTTAGACCCCCGCATTTTCAAAGTTACCTTGGTAACAAAGCATTCAGTATTCACCGTTAAATGAAAGCCTGATTAGATTCAAGCTAATATCTTTCAACCATTAAATCGAACTTAGCTTGTTATACACAAATAAAATGTAACTTCATTTAGGTTTGAGAAACTGTACCTAAACGTGTACACTTAGTTGGTTCAACAATAGTTAACCAATGGTTAGCCATATGAGCACTTTCATATCAACCTTATTCATCTTTACCATAACTATTTCAAATGACTCAAATGAACTAGTTAGAGAGTTGTTTAATTGCTTATATCTTATAGAAGTATACAAGACACAATCGAAGCAAAGTCGGTTTTGATTCACTCGAATCGATTCATGAATATTATAGCCACGGTTTGCAAAGATTGCATTCCTTAATATATAAATATTTTAGTTCATGAACAAACCAATTTTATAAAGTAACCTACTTAAGTATGCATACAGGTACGTGTACTTAAGTAACCGGATTGAGTTTTTTTTTTACTTTCAAACTCCAGCAGAAATTCACGGACGTGAACATTCCACCAGTATGCGTATGGGTTCGCATACTTACCTGGATTCCCAACAACCGCCAGTATGCGTACGGGTACGCAAACTTTGGGTTCCCGGTTTTGGACTTTTGCGCAAATGTGAGAACACACCATGTTTATATCCAAAGATGGTTACATGTTCTTGTTTGAGGGTAAAAACTGATTCCGCAGTTTTTGGTAAATTTGGGTGTGTTGATGAGAAACGAATTCAAACCCTAAACAAATGCACTGCACGGGAGTGCTTTTATATTCGAGAGATCAATCTGTAAGACTCTGGCCTAAACCAAGAAATGGTCATTCTAGATTCAATTCGGTCACAAGGTGGAGGAGAAGGGTTGATCTTAGGGAGGGAAGCGAAGATGGTGTTTGATATCAGAATGTTGAACTATGAAGGTGTGGATGTTTTATGACTTGTATCAGATTGTGGAACTGGCTTGCAGGACGTAAGCTATCACTTCTTGGTGTTTTCTGGATACTTTTGTTGATAACATTTGTGTTATTGTTGTCGAAATAGGTTGAAAACCTATTTATACAAGTCATTTGAGCGCAACCCTGATCTCGTAGGAAGTGGAGAAGATTTAGTAGTGGAGTAGTGGGATTATGTAAGAGGTGGTGATAATCACGTGGTTACACCTTCACCCACTACTCTCATCGTTGTTAGCTGTTCATCCTTTCCTAACACGTTCTCGTAATGCGTGTGTTGCATGCCGCACACTGTAAACCGCCAGACCAATACCCCAGTAAGTGTCCCCCAGTTTGTGACATGTTTGATGTCTCAAGTATTTTCGTGGAAAATATGCAGTAGGCTGCTGAATGGGTATTGTTTGTAAGACCTAGTTATTCTGACCAATCACGCGCAAGCTAGGTGGTGGGTGGTCATGTGTGAGTAGATGCCAGGAGCTATCCATGTACATTAAAGATATGGTGATCGGTCCCTATAAGAGAATGGTGGCTTGTAACCATTTTGACATCCTATTGGTTGGCCAAAATTAAATCCAAACCATTTAAGTTGGCTATCCAAGTTGGATGGCTGAGATAATTCGCAGAAGTTTGTGCTAATTCATGAAATTTCGTAATCTGAAAATTCAGATGTGAGACCCTCACTAAAATCATTGTAGAATTCTCATACGAACTCGGATTTTTACGGTCCGCCCCTCCATTCTGTTAAGAAAAGAATTTCCTATCTTCATACGAGGGAATACTTAGGTTTTGAGCTCGTTTAGAAGGTGAAAACATCCTGACAGTAAAACTCATGAAGAATTCAGGAGGAATTCTGTCAGTTTTCAGCCATGACTTAGCTCGCCTTTTAAGTTGTATCTTTTAGGTCGTTACTCCGATTGATGTGATTTTTTAGTATGTTATGCTAGACATCCATATGATACTTTTGGCATGTATCTCATACTAAAATTGTTTACCAAATTCTCCCAGTTGTTTTTCCAATCTTTGGGTGATCGTTTAGAAGCCATATGGGTAGGCCACGGCGTGGCCGATTGTTCCTTATGGAAGAGGAGCGTCCAATGGTCATGGAGACATTTGGTTCAACGTCTAGAATAGGAGTGTGGCCGGCCTATTCGACTAGCGAAGTTGGGCGGCCGAGATGATTTACGGCAGTTAATGGCCGTCGTTGATTAATTTAGGGTTTAAAGACGTGTGGACAACCCTATTTAGGTTAATCGAACCAAAGCGTCGGGCGCTGCTTTGAACTGGCCGATCAGACATGTGTGAAGAAGATCCGCTAGTGAGTGTGCTTATATCTCCTAGGTCGTCTAAAATTAGATCTAAACCACTCTATTCGGCTAGCGAAGATGGGTGGTCATGATCGATTTGTGGCATTAGCGTACTACCGCAAGTATAAATTAGGGTTTTAAAACGGCCACGTCCATCCTAGTTCGATCGAACGACTTGATGCATTATGGACTTTCCGTGGTTAAGTCGATCGACTAAGGGAGGAGTTGGGCTTCTGATGAACACATTGGTACTTCTTCGATCATTCGAGATGCGATCTAGGCCGTCCAACTAGTCTGGCTAAGTTGGACGGATGCAAATGGATTTTGAGACCGTTTTTTCCGGCCTCAACTCCTTTGAACTCTATTCTTCAACAGCGCTATCACCCATGTTTGGGGTTAGCGTTCGATGACGTTAGAGTATGCTAGGTGGAGTCCGACCAGTTGGGGTATTAGTGGGCCCGTTGGTGGCTATCCTGGTGATCGCCTAGTTCCGCTAGGAGTAGACTAGGCCTATTGAATTGTGTGGACAAATCGTGCGGCCTTGATCCTTTTTTAAGACTAATATGGACAATCTAGATTTCCCTTAAGGAATTTAAACGCGTTCGATCGCGCTAACTTTTAATTAAGAGGTGTGTGAACACGCTGATCTCTTTTACAGAGGGTGATGTAGCATATATGAGTGTTTTCATGCAGGTCTCAATATTGACACTTTGGGAGATTTATGCCACTCCGTTTGCGAGTGAACATTAATCATCATGTCATGTAAATATTGAGAGTTCAGCTGAGAACATAGCATAGGAAAATACTAGGCAGGCTCCGGCATTAGTGAGTAATGCAATAAGTTAAAATTTACAGAATATCTGGGATTGTTGCTTCATGCACCATTCTGGATAAATTTCATATATAAATGTACTGAATTACTCAATACATATGTAAGTTGAGAGGTTTGAGCACTCATCACTTTTAAATGGCTCAACCTCTTTGCAGAATGATGGCGTATTAAATATACTGAATTGCTCAATACATATGTAAGTTGAGAGGTTTGAGCACTCATCACTTTAAATGGCTCAACCTCTTTGCAGAGCGATGGCGCATTAAATACAGGATTTTACAATTTTAGCCCTGAACTAAAAACCACCATCAACAGTTCTAAACTCTCATTTCATCATTGAAATTTTGTTAGAGGATGTTATATAGTTGTTATTCACAAAACTATTTTTCATCAAAGCGATTTTCAAGTTATTGAAATATTCAACATGACTTTTGTCACGAGTAAAGATGAACTTGGCCAAAGCGAAAGCTTACCAACACATAATTCGAGAAATAGATAAGCAAGATAAACTCGGCTCGAAATAGCAAATGTGTATAATTGAAGTCTATATAGCAATACGACTTTTGTCTTGAGATAGGAGATAGAATAGATAGACTTTTGAGTGATAGATAAGTTCAAGTCTCCACATACCCTTTTGTCGATGAAGTTCCACAAGTTCCTTGAGTAGTTCTTCGTATTTGCATGATGAACACCATGGAGTCTAGAGCTCAACTACACTTACTATCCTAGTCCGAGACTTGGCTATAAGTAGACTAGAAACCAAGACTTATAGTTTTGGCAACTAAACTTGACAAACAAGCTTGAGATAACAACGCTTGCGAGTTCGACTGAGCATTTCTCTAACAATCTCCCCATTTGCCAATTTTAGTGACAAAACTATCAATACATATGGAATACAAAATAAATAAACTTTGTAGCTTCTCAGCCAAATGCTTGATCTCCTTGGTTCTTCAACATTACTCGGAATCTTCGTCACTTCCAAGTACTCTAATGATTCTAAAGATGTTCAGTTCAGCATCATCGTTGTTGAAGATATGTAGCCATAACAATGAGAAAACGATAGCTCTCAATCATTGTTATATAGTGTCATATTATTATTATACAACATCAAAGTTCAATTGTATCACAACTTTGACAACAATACTATGGTGATGTGTATCACTCCCCCTTAGTTAATACTTCAGCTCACATGAAAATCACTCCCCCTTACATAATGATCCGGAAACCATATGTATTTGTAGTGTGAATTACACATTAATTCTCCCTATTTTTGTCAATAAAATTGGCAAAGGTACGAAAACTAGTGGGATCCTCATGAAATTTCCATTGAGATACTTCATGACCAAAGAAAAGCATATATCAACTTTTTAGATGCAATCATATAGCAGAAACTAAATGCATTCATCATGGATTTTATAAAGATACAAGATAACCCCTATAATATTCCACATCCGCACTCCCCACAAAGATTTGGCAATTAAGCACAAGTTCAAAAAAGAACTCTCCCCCATAAAATGTCATTCCTGAAAGAACAACATGAGCGGCCTTACTTTCACAAGAAAAGAAGGATTTCTTTGGACATTAACAAATCACATAAGAATATGAATTTGTATCCAAAAACTCTCAACTAAATTAACCACAAGAGAACCCATGATTAACTTAATCGGAAATGCTCACATATGAAAATTTACGGAGCCGCACAATACTTACATAAAGATATGGATCAGGGAAGATCAATACTGCGGAATAAACAAAGATTCATTCTATTCTTCATCACTATTTGCACAATGACGTATAATAGACATAATCTTTGTACACAAAAGTTCATCCTATCTTCCATCAATATTTGCAATAGGCTTAACTTTTGTTTGTCAAAAGTCCATTCAATCTTTTATCAATACTTGCATACTGACATATAAAAGACTTAACTTTTGACCATGTATGGGACAATCAAGGTTAAAGGACGCAAACACACATATCCCATAACAAGTTGCAACATATGAAACCATAAAGATTAATACTGCAAAATCGTCTTCCAAATAAACTTTAGAATTTAAATAAATCTAAAAACATTGCAAGATGAAAATCGTTGGAAATAGTTATGTGTACTCACAATAATGGTGTGACGGACTAGAAAATTTCCCTTCTAATGGATAGGATTTCAACCCAAATAGCAAGACGAAACCCCCAGTACGTCACTCAAAAACTAAACAAAAATATCTTCGTAATCCAGTAACAACGAGTGTCAAAGGCCAACAAGAAAAATAAAGACAAAAAAATAAAAATGAACATCTCTTGTTGCGGATCTGACTAATAAGAATTAAAGAAGTGAATATACTCTTCCTTAAAGCAACAATTTATAAAGAAATAATTAAACAAGAACAGGGTATTGAATCGTATATTAAAATTTGGAGAAACCATTTAGTCCAACAATGGCTAAAAAAGATTTTTAAATACTTGTCAAAATTCAAGACATCACCAGCACATTTTAAAAGAAAATGATTAACATATATAATGTTTTTATATACATATGAAAGTTAAATCTAAAGAGATTAATAAATGTGCATAAGAAGATTAGCTCATACAGTAAATGAAAATATACATGTACTTGTACTGCGTTCAAGATGACAATAGAGGAGTTTCGTAAACAGTCCACACCTCTGAAATGCAAAATTCATCATGGAAAAATAAGTTTTCTGAAAGTCTTGTGTTAGAAAAAACAATGTTTTGTTTTAATCAAAAAATGCATGGACCATGTTTTGATCCCAAGACCTATTGCTCCCTAGATGTTTTTTCATGTGAATGAATAAAACATTAGTCCCATATATACTAAAACACTTAGAGTTTTAGACTTAAATACCATTGGTTTAGCCTTAAGGGCATGGCCCTTTGGGTCTTTAGACCTTTGTGTATGGGGAAAGCCCTAGACTATGGCAAGGTTGCCATTCCCTTATTGCATTTCTTATTGCCTTTCCCGTTCGCGCGGTGCTTCGCACAGAAGCACGCTCGCTCGGGCGAGGGCGAGGGCGAGAGCGTGGACGTGGGCGTGGGTTTACCCGACCCTATCTTTTTGCTGAAATGTTTTCCACACGTTTCTCCCACACATGTAAAGAATTTTATTCTTTGCCTTCTCGGTTTTGGATTTCCGACAGCCTCGAGAAGCATCTTCATTCACGCGTGTCACACGGTGCATTTGACACTTGTGCCTCGAAGAGAATCTCAAAATTTTGAACGCGTGTACACTGTGCTTTTCACTTCTGATTTTTACCTTACTTTTGCAACGTTCGAGATGCGTGAATCACTGGACGATCTGTCGTGCTTTGGATTCTCTTCCAACGTTCGAACATTTTTCTTGCTATAAATACGAGTTGTAAACTTCATTTTTAAACCATACCTTTTTTAACTCTTATCTTCGAAATTCTTCTTCTACTCTTATGCTTTCGAAACAATTTTATAAGTTTGCGAAACATAAAATCAAGTTCTTATCGAAACAAGTTGTAGTTTACGAAACATAATTTTGTATAACTACTTCTTTGTTTACAGAAATTTTGTTTACTTAATATTAGTTCACAGAAACATAAATTAGTTTTTTACATTTCTCTGAAACTGGTTGTTGTTTCGTTTTATGTTTTTGTTTTTCATTTTTGTTGCCAAGTTCTAAGGGTTCTCTCTGTGTATGCTACACATAAAGGAGAACTAACAGTAGTTGCATCCTGGAGGTAATTTGTTAATTGCTATAGCATCTCAGAGGAGTAGCAGGCAATATTACCTTTAGCTCAGCGTATCTCATACGTGCCTCTACTAAGTTTTTGATACTATCATCAGTGCATCTCCGGTATAACAATAACACAACAATGAGTGTTAAGTATTTTTTTCATGTTTTTGAGTTGTTTGTTACTATTATCAGTGTAATCTAAGTATTATTTCTCAGTTGCATACGTTTATTGTAATTTAGTTCCAACAATCTAAAGGTAATATTTGCCTTATTGTAATATTGTAAGATTGTGATATTGTAATTCTTTGTAAGAACATGGGAAAAAATACCGTAGAAAGACCACCAAAGTTCAAAGTGGTAAGGACTTTAAGAGATGGCGAGTCTAAAATGTTATTCTTCCTAAACGACCAAAGGTTAGATGGACTTGCTTTAAATAGACCCTCCAGAAGACTTCATCACCGTGGTAATGAAGATAAACTGGAAAGGTGGAATAGGAAGAATTACTCGTGCAAGAATCATATTCTTAAATGTATTGATGACTCTTTGTACGACTTCTATAATGCAAAAGAAAATTTTAATGCTTTTGACTTATGGGAAGCTCTTGAAGAAAAATATCATCTCAAGCTCTTGGTAGTAAGAAGTTCTTGATGGCTAAGTTCTTGGAATACAACATGACTCGACGAAAAGCTTTGTGGTAGAACGGTTCGTCGAACTTCAACTCCTCATCAGCGAGATTCTTCTTGAAGGCATGACTTTTGATGAAGCTCTACAAGTATCGGTTTGTGATTGAAAAGCTTCCACCCTCATGGAGCGAATACAAGAGGAGGTGCGACACAAGACTCGTGAAATCACCATGGTGGAGCTTGGAAAAAGATCCAGGTTGAGGAGCTCATGTGCGGCAAGGACAAGAGCATGATTCGAGCAAAAACATGTCCAACAAAGCACATGTTCGGATGATAAAGTCGCTTCAAAGAAAAGTCCTGGAGAATCCAAAAAATGGGTAATAGACGTAATGACGTCGAAAACCCGAGGTAACAATTTTAAGCCTAGGGGTGGTGTCACTAAGCACACCATCAAAGGCGACTGTTTTAATTGTGGTAAACCTGGACATATGGTTAAAGACTGTAAGGCCCCTAAAAGAACAAATATGATCCAAAAGCAGAAAAATAAGGCAAACATAGTAGATGATTCTGGATATTTCACCGGCATGGTGTCTCAAGTCGACCTTGTCTCTAGTGTGACTAATGTGAGAGGCTGGTGGCTTGATTCTGGAGCCACCAAGCATGTTTGTAAATTCAGAATGCTTTCTCCTCCTATGTCATAGTAGGAGATGATGAGAAATTGTTCATGGGAAACTCTTCCACCGCGCGAAAGTGGTGGGGAAAGGCAAGGTCGAATCGAAGCTAACTTCGGGAAAAACTCTCGCATTGAATGACGTATTTTACGTCCCGGACATATGGAAAAACCTTATCTCTAGGAAACCATCTTACTAGGAAAAGGTTTTAAGATTGTTCTTGAATCTAATCTTGTTGTTATTTCTAAGCATGGTGAATTCGTAGGAAAAGGTTATGTTACCGATAACATGATTAAGCTTAGTGTATATCGATTTGAAATTGAATGTTAATGCATCCTCTTTCGCTTATGTTTGTGACTCTTCACATGTTTGGCATGATAGACTTGGACATGTTAATCTCAAATCTCTAGAAAGACTTGCTAATTTAGGTTGCATACCAAAAATAAACTTTGATAAAAATCAAAGATGTGAAATCTGTGTTGAATCTAAATATACAAGAAAACCGTTTAATAAAAGGATTGAACGTAAAGCAGTTCCTTTGGAACTAATACACTCGGATTTAGGAGATTTGAAATCAACACCAACAAGAGGTGGTAAAAAATGGTACATCACTTTTATAGATGATTACTCACGCTATTGTCGGTTCATCTTCTCGAAGTAAAGATGAAGCCTTAGAGGCCTTCAAATTTTATAAAATTGAAGTAGAAAACCAAAAAGGAGTTAAAATTAAAACTCTTAGGTCAGATCAGTGGCGGTGAGTATGTGATACCCATAGGTGAGTTTTGTAAACATAATGGAATCATTCATGAAACAATCGCACCATATTCAGAATCGAATGGTGTATTTGAAAGAAAAAAATAGAACACTCATAGATATGGTAAATGCTATGTTGACAAGTTCGTGGTTATCTTCGAACTTGTGGGGGAAGCTATCCTCTCTGCTTGCTATATTTTGAACCGAGTTCCATTTAAAAAATCGATAAAACTCCTTATGAATTGTGGAATGGTAAACAACCTTCCTATGCATACTTTAAAGTGTGGGGGTGTTTGGCCAAGGTGGCCATTCCTCTTCCCAAGAAAACTAAAATAGGACCTAAAACAAGTCGATTGTGTTTTCTTAGGGTATCTGAGCATACAATTGCATACGGGTTCATGGTCATCGATTCGACCATAATAACATTGGTCGAGAACACCATATTGGAATCTAGAGATGATGTGTTTTATGAACACATATTTCCTTTAAGGTCTGGACCTCGGAAAAGGGTCCATGATGACCTCCTAGGATGTTCCATCGACTAGTCAAACTCCAACTTTGGAGTATGAGACCGAACCAAGAAGAAGTAAGAGGGTTAGAACTGAAACAAGTTTTGGCCCAGCATTTTTTGACTCTTACGGTAGAGTCGAACCCCAAACCTACAAGGAAGCTATGACTTCTCCGAAGCTCCTTTCGGGAAGAAGCTTCATTAAATGAATGGGAGTCCATTCAAAGAAAACGAAACTTGGGAGCTTGTAGACTTGCCTCACGGAAGTAAATCCATAGGTTGCAAATGGGTGTTCAAAAGGAAACTTAGAACAGATGGAACTATAGATAAATATAAAGCTAGGTTGGTAGCTAAAGGCTATAGACAACGGAAGTATTAGATTTCTTCGATACTTATTCACCGGTCTCTAGAATCACCTCGATTAGGATGTTGATTGCTATAGCTTCAATTTATGATTTGCATATACATCGGATGGATGTTAAAAGCGCATTTTTATATGGTGATTTGAATGAAGAAATTTATATGGACCAACTTTGAAGGCTTTATTGTAAAAGGTTGTGAAAACAAAGTTTGCAAGTTGAACAAATCAGACGGTTTAAAACAAGCACCTAAACAGTGGCATGAAAAATTTGATCATGTTATGATAACTAATGGCTTCAAGGTTAATGAATCGATAAATGTGTTTACATTAAATCGTGAATGATTCACATGTTATTGTATGCCTATATGTTGATGATATGCTCATATTAGGTAGTAACCTTGATATTATTAATACCATTAAAAGCATGCTTAGAGATAATTTTGACATGAAAGACTTAGGCCCTATTTGATGTAATCTTAGGGATGAAAATCGGAAAGATGTCGATGGATATAGTCTTAGTCAATCTCATTATCTTCAAAACCGTACTAAAGAGATTTAATTATGAAAATGCTAAACCTGCATCTACTCCTTTTGATCCCACTTGTAAATTGAAAAAGAACAAGGGTAAGGGTATTGATCAACTTGAGTATTCTCGCATTATTGGTAGTCTTATGTATTTGATGAACCGTACAAGACCTGATATTGCTTACTCTGTGAGTAGATTAAGCAGGTATACTTGCAACCCAAGGCAGGATCACTGGAATGCTCTCTTCAGAGTTTTACGTTACACCGAGAGGGACCTCAAACTATTGCTTAAGTTTTGGGAAGTATCTCATTGTCTTTGGAAGGGTATTGTGATGCCAATCGGATATCGACTCGAGAAGAGTGCAAGTCTACTAGTGGGTACATCTTCTTACTTGGAGGTGCGTGTGTCTCATGGAAGTCTACCAAACAGAGACATGTATAGCTAAATCCACTATGGAGTCGAATTTATAGCCTTGGAAAAAGTGGAGAGGAAGTGAATGGATACGATGTTTCACGGGAGGAATTCCACTCGGCCCAAGCCGGTGTCTTCAATCGCAATCCTTTGTGACGGTAAAGCTTGCTCTTGGTTGCGCAAAGAACAATGTATACAACGGGAAGTCTATACATATACGAAGAAGACACAAGACGGTGAAACAACTACTCTCTCTGGTATTATCTCGATAGACTTTGTAAAATCCAAAGATAATCTTGCGAGATCCTTTGACGAAAGGCTTAACCAGAGAGGAAGTTAAATTTACATCGAGGGGGATGGGACTTAAGCTCATAGAATAAATCACCATGAAGGATACTCAACCTTGTGATTGGATTTCCAAGATCAAGGTTCAATGAGACAACTAATTTATGGTGATATTGGGAAAGCACTATATTTGTCCCTCCATATGGTGTAACCGTGCGATAGTCTTTGCTGCAGAATTTTAGGATGATCTTTTGCGATCTTAATGGGTTCCATGGCTTTGATTAAAGCGGGGTGTGGCGGGACACTCTTTATGGACTCACCTTTGTGGATGTTGGAAGTGGGGCGCTTCTATGAGAATTTGAGTGATTCTCTAGAGACATTCATTAAGTCAGGGATTTTAGCCCACGTCCAAAATGGGCACAACCGCAAGAGCTTGGCAATTGTTTTCTTCGGTTGAGGCATCAAGTGTGGCACATTATTTCGAATTGCATTCGTTGTTGGCGGTTCAAGACATTGCGTTCACCGTATCAACAAGCAGTTCAGGTAACCTCTCACTAAGTTAAGGTTCAATCTTTGGGACACCTTAGCCTATATTGTTGCCTTATGTTTTCTCGTGTTTTATCGACATGTTTTATTATTCATGTGGGAGATTGTTAGAAAAAACAATGTTTTGTTTTAATCAAAAAATGCATGGACCATGTTTTGATCCCAAGACCTATTCCTCCCTAGATGTTTTTTCATGTGAATGAATAAAACATTAGTCCCATATAGACTAAAACACTTAGAGTTTTAGACTTAAATACCATTGGTTTAGCCTTAAGGGCATGGCCCTTTGGGTCTTTAGACCTTTGTGTATGGGGAAAGCCCTAGACTATGGCAAGGTTGCCATTCCCTTATTGCATTTCTTATTGCCTTTCCCGTTCGCGCGGTGCTTCACACAGAAGCACGCACGCTCGCTCGGGCGTGGGCGTGGGGGTGGGAGTGGGTGTGGGTGTGGGTGTGGGTTTACCCGACCCTATCTTTTTGCTGAAATGTTTTCCACACGTTTCTCCCACACATGTAAAGAATTTTATTCTTTGCCTTCTCGGTTTTGGATTTCCAACAGCCTCGAGAAGCATCTTCATTCACGCGTGTCACACGGTGCATTTGACTTTGTGCCTCGAAGAGAATCTCAAAATTTTGAACGCGTGTACACCGTGCTTTTCACTTCCGATTTTTACCTTACTTTTGCAACGTTCGAGATGCGTGAATCACGGACGATCACGTCGTACTTTGGATTCTCTTCCAACGTTCGAACATTTTTCTTGCTATAAATATGAGTTGTAAACTTCATTTGTAAACCATACCTTTCGAATGTTATCTTCGAAATTCTTCTTCTACTCTTATGCTTTCGAAACAATTTTATAAGTTTACGAAACATAAAATCAAGTTCTTATCTGAAACAAGTTGTAGTTTACAGAAACATAATTTTGTATAACTACTTCTTTGTTTACAGAAATTTTGTTTACTTAATATTAGTTCACAGAAACATAAATTAGTTTTTTACATTTCTTTGAAACTGGTTGTTGTTTCGTTTTATGTTTTTGTTTTTCATTTTTGCTGCCAAGTTCTAAGGGTTCTCTCTGTGTATGCTACACATAGAGGAGAACTAACAGTAGTTGTATCCTGGAGGTAATTTGTTAATTGCTATAGCATCTCAGAGGAGTAGCGAGGCAATATTACCTTTAGCTCAGCGTATCTCATACGTGCCTCTACTAAGTTTTTGATACTATCATCAGTGCATCTCCGGTATAACAATAACACAGCAGTGAGTATTAAGTATTTTTCTCATGTTTTTGAGTTGTTTGTTACTATTATCAGTGTAATCTAAGTATTATTTCTCAGTTGCATACGCTTATTGTAATTTAGTTCCAACAAAATATAATCTAAAACATTGGTAGAGCAAGAAAATTTAGCCACCCAGATAACCCCGTGATATACATAATCGACAAGCAAAATTACCAAACTTTGCTTAAGCTCCTAGTCGTAATCTCTTCCTAAGTTTACTGCCTTAACCTCTCTTCAAAATCTGTGGTAGGAAACAAAACAAAACGGGTGAGCGAATGCCCAGTAGGGGATAGCAAGGTACATAATGCCAGCGTAAAACATGAACAACTATCATAATTTACGAAATGTAAAGCTTTAAACAGTCAGTCGATAACTAAAATTCAGAGCTGAAAATCAAAATAAGTTACTCTACTATTCCTTTGGCGAACGCCATTGTCAGGGTAGACCGATACCAGCCACCGTTATCAAACAAACGGTCTTCCGGGTTACCATCCGTAAATGGGGTGCCACTTAAGGCCTGACCTTCCAATAGTAGAGTCATCTAGCTTCATTTTATGTTTGTTCATAAAAAAAGGAACAAAACCCAAGATAACCATATCGCACATATAGTTTTCATACAAGAATGTAAATCATTCAAATGAGCTGGCAGTATACAGTAAATCATTTCATAAAGCTTGACAAAAGCACCTCAAGAACATGGGTGGTTGATATCACTAATCATGACACACAAAACAAAAATTTAACGAGATGTGCTTAATATATAAGGTCACTTATTTTTTAAAACAAGTGTGCAAACAGGAGCAGCAAGAAATCAAGCTGGTATTGTAAACCAAAACGCTAGTTGGAATGATCAAGTTACTGGGTAGTGAGAAGGACAAATAAGGAAGACCCATAAGATAATTTCAATCCATTTTAGTTATCCGTAAAATTCCAAATACTCACTCATTGAGTCATTTTATCAAACAAGTAGTGGGATTCAAAACTCACTTTAGGATGGAAGAAAAAACAGAACATAGATAGTTGCATTGACTTAAATCTCGAGAAAACCATCTATCAAATACAAAATTTTATCGATGGTTCAACATGCGAGGATTAAACACAAGAAAGTGTGAGGTTTCAAACCCAATTTAGTGTGGTGCAAAAACCATTGAAAACATGGGTAATTGGCAGGAAAAATTATGAGCAAAGTATATAAAACCCAATTTAAATGAAATGAAATAGTTAAACCAGTGTGGTGCAAGTTTAGAAAATTTAAATCTGTAAACATGAACATCAACAAATTGAGAGAGAACCCATAGTTCAAAATCAAAAGGAAAGAAACCCCTACCTTTGTGGAAAATGATTTCAGCCGGTAAAGGAGCGTAGCTTGAACTTGAATTTTAGATTTAAAAGCTAAAATCTTACTTTGCTTGAGATTATTTTGAGTGAAAATTTATGACAGTAGAACAAGCGAGAAAATTTCAGGGAAACTTGGAGAATAAAAGAAGAAGATGCGCTTTTGTTTATAGTTAAGAGTTGATGACAGAGAAAAAAAAAGACAGGACTGCCCCTTTTTGCTGCTCATGTCCACCACATGTACCGCATGCTAAAGATCATCTAGACCTTCCCACGGGTCCACTAATCATAATCCCTAATACTACTAGATTACCGCATGCGGTGGGGGCCGACCGGAAGAAAACAAGGGATTTAAATCCAAAGAAATGCTTTACCTTTTACACAGATATGGTACATTACGCTTCCTAACGTAACATCGCTAATTCCTGTTGTATGGGTTCCATAACAAACAATGTGAGAACCTTGTTCACTAAATGCATCTATAATCACCACCCTCAATTATGCGAATCTTACAAACAATCATAATTAACGTGTAAATGCCTGGCATTAGAAACAACGAGAAGAAACAGGAATGGCTAGTATAAGATTACTATTAGACATTCTCTTAAAACTTGCTGAGAATCTTCATCATCAATAACCCGAGAATATTGAGTAAAATTATTAACAAATCAAGAATAAAATTTAAACCTTTCATTTTCTCACGTGGATCAAGCAAAAGACAATAAAAAAAAATCGAGAAAAAAACCACCCCAATTTATCTCATGACCAAAACTCACACCGAATGACCAAGAATTTGGAAAAAGTTGATTACCGGTTTGCAGACTTCCAATCTTTATCAATGAAATAAGTGATAACCATGTAGCTTTTGTTTTCCTCCATACAAAGTTAACACACTCCCGAGAAATTGTCATACGAGAAGGTATCTTGAATGGATTCAAGTACCTTTACAAAGTTCCTTGAACCCTTCTTTCCGTCAACCACCCCTAAACGGCTGCTCATCTAATATCACAAATAATATCAACGCCTTTGTACATGCATCTTGACTAAAGGACCAAATGATTATTCACATTTGGCATATTTTTGGCGCGTTCCATATCAAAGTGGTTCCACATCACGTTTCTTGCCATGTGGTTGTATCAACCGGAGGCGAGTAGGTGTTGAACTAGTTCTCGCATTGTCAGACCCAAACAAGTCAAACAACAGATTCAAAAACTACCAAAACAGCAATGAACATGTAACATGTTATTTAAACGAGCTTTTAAAATGCTTGAGAAACTACCAAAACAACAATATGATAAACCATGGCTCAACTACAATACCAAAACCAACAACTAAAATGCAACTCATTTGAAATCACAACATATTAACAACTACACTAGAATCATAGTGTTCAACTACCTTACAAACACCACTCCAAAAAACAAAACTAAACAGAACCCAAAAGTAAGCATAGAACAATAAATACTAAATTAAGAACAAATTGAAAAAACTAAGCATAAAACTAAAAATCAAAAGAAAAGAGGTGATAAATCATAAAACGGTAAAGCAATACCTTCACAATTTCTAAACTAACTTCCACCTGGTGAATCGGTGAAGAGTCTTGCTGAGCTCTGAGTCTAGAAGAGGAGGGGAGTGCGACGAGATTTGAGATGTTTGACAAAATAATAAGCACTAGACCTAAGAACAACGGTAGGGATTAGTGTCTATAAAATCTATGGTGCCATTAATCCCACCTTCGGTTTCTCGGTTTTGTTCGGTTCGGTTTTAGGGTAAAATCAGAAACCGAAACCAAAGGTGTCGGTTTCTTAGAACTGACAACCATGACTACAACCACTTAATATGGTTTCGGTTCGGTTCGGTTTATTTTCTTCGGTTTCGGTTCGGTTTCATGGTTATGGTTCGGTTTTGTGCAGCCCTACTCATGTCCACCACATGTACCGCATGCTAAAGATCATCTAGACCTTCCCACGGGTCCACTAATCATAATCCCTAATACTAAAAATGTGCGGTGAGACGGAAGAAAACAAGGGATTTAAATCCAAAGAAATGCTTTACCTTTTACAGAGATATGGTACATTACGCTTCCTAACGTAACATCGCTAATTCATTGTATGGGTTCCATAACAAACAATGTGAGAACCTTGTTCACTAAATGCATCTATAATCACCACCCTCATTATGCGCTCCATAATTAACGTGTAAATGTAAATAGCCGCGCGCAAGTTCGACATTCTCTTAAAACTTACAGAAATTATTAACAAACCGAGAAAAAAAATCGAGAAAAAAAACCACCCCAATTTATCTCACAAAAACCGGCCCCTGCTGTCCTCCGCGGACCCCACCAGAACCTAAAAAAAACTGAGTCTAGCGTTTTGTCGTAGTTCATTTTCTCATGCTGTAAAGAAATAATTATTCTAAAACTTCTCAATAAAATTAACGTGCATATAAGTGCCTACCTCGTGTGTTGTGTCCTCGGAGATTAAATATACTCAATCTGATGTTTTTAAGAGCAAGGGCTATGGAGTGAGAGCCCTCACTGGATTTGAAAGAGTTTGATCAAAATAGATCAAGTTTGATGCTACTGTGGGATGAGAGCTCTCACCCATACACCCAAAATCATTCACATACTCATTCAGATGAATGAGTGTCCAAAAGTCCTCACTAGGAGGCTAAAGATGTGCCGCTCATTAAAAACATACCAAAAACGGCTGAAGTTTTGCGGTTTCAGGAGATTTTCTAGTTTTTTATTTTTTTAAAACTCTTTTATGCGGGACCCATTGGAGTTTTATAAAAAAAAAATACATAGGAGGCACATGTTGAGTCGTTTGGGGAGAAAAATGCACTCCAACCGGCTAAACTTCAGCCTCCTAGTCTATAAATCTGCTTGCCCATAGTCAGAAAATCACTCCTTCAGCTAGACTCTTACTGGTTTTGGCAGTGAATGAGTGTTAAAAACACTCACTCCATAGCCCTTGCTCTAAAAGAAAACAAAAGAAAAGAACAATCCTAGAATCGTTCCCGGGATTACACATTTTGTAAAGGCTCACATCGACCAAACTATAAGATTTTACCCCTATACCAAAAAAAAAAAAAAAAAAAAAGTTTAACAGATTTTACCCATTCACGACTTGAATTCCAAACCTAAAAAACAGTGGACCGTTAACTAACAGCCACGGTCAGATCTAAAACTCCGAAAATCTTACCATTAGATCGATGGGGTTACATCAAAACTGTTGAAGATGCATGTGACAGCAAAATTAATTTCTTAATTTGTAAGAAAAGCTCTATTCTTTGTTCTCACCGCCCTTTAATTTCTTATTAGAGGTTTTACAGAAACTCCATCTTTCTTTCCTTGTTCACTGTCTCTAAAATTCTCTTTCTTTCTCTACTGAGTCTGAGTTTCTAGATAAGGAGAATCTTTAATTGTTTGTTTTGAAGTATGTGTTTGTTCGAATGTCCGTTTGAACTTTAAATCATTCTTAATACCATTGATTAATTGTAAGATTGCTATAATATGGGTGAATGTTAATCATTGTGTCGGGAAGAATTCGATGTTAATTAAATAAATTCATAGAAAAATTTGGTCGAATTAGCTCTGTTCCTCATTAGTTGCTATGTTTTACTTATGGGTATGGGTTTACCCGACCCGGAACTTTGTCTTCTTAACCCGACAGTTCATGAACTCTGAAACTCTGTTTTTCAGAGTTGATCAGAATCCGAATCCTCCGATCGATTTATTGAGTTTTTAAAAAAAGCTTTCACAGGAAATCGATTTGTTTTATTGTGTATGAATGAAATTTATGATCAATTTGTTTGATTATGTTGATTTGAATCTCCAATTCATGAAATTCGAAATTGATTTTATTTTCTGTGTACAAACTTTGTGACGGACAAAGACTACATCTTCTCATCACATAGAAGGCCTCCTTAACAGTCGGCCAACTAAGGGATAATTTTATTTAGTTTAAACACTCTCATAGTTGGTTTAGGGCACTCACCATGGCTAAACGCATACACTATTAATATCGCGGGCATTGGATAGGTGTCTAAAACACCCAATTTTGATAACGATTTCTTACACTTTGCCTATTAGTTCTTTTGAATTTTTGTATATTATGTTTCTTTTCTATGTTTTCATGTACAATGGCTTGAAGTTGCGAAAAGGAAGGAAAAACGCCACTAATATATTTCTTTTAAATGTTTTATATTAGGAAAATACCCAAGGCATGTACCCATCATAGTTTCAATTTGCTTACACCAAAATGGAACTTGTGTCGCGGTCATGTGGCTATCTCATGGAGTGCATTTCATTTAAAAAAAACAAACAAAAGAAAACATAAAAAAAGAAAAAGCAAAGAAGAAAAATAAGAGAAAAATAAATAAAAGAAAAGCAATGAATTTCACATATTTTCAGTGGATTTCACATAAGCCCAGCACACATATGCTGGTGTAGAAACAATACAAAGAAATGAAATTAGGTTTCTTTTGAACCAAATTCAGTTCACAAGCAGAGAGAGGAAAGTGGAGATCCAAGTATTAAGTATGCCGTTGGTTCCAGCAGCAGTCGACAGAGTCTGCAAATACCAAGGAGCATCAGTTCTATTCCAGACAACAAGGAGGAGGAGATGTTCCTGCTATCATAGTTTGTGGGTGAAAGTATGAGTAAAACATCAGTCAAGAAAAGGGGATCTGTTGTTGTTCGAAAATGGGTTTTGATGGCTTGTTTAATTTGAAGAAGATTGAGTTGTTGGTACGAGTTAGTATCCAGGGAATGAGCTTGATGAGACATACAACTGTGTTGCTGGAGTTGAGATATTGATGTGGTTGAATGTCGCAGTAAGTAGTGATGATTGATACTAGTTTTACAAGTCTTGTAAGAAATAGGAGAATGGGTTGTGTATGAACTTGAATTTGCAGGAAGTGGAGAACTGGAGAAGATTATTTCTCGATGCACAACAGCACCATCAGTTTTGCTCATATGGTGTTTGAATAATTGCATGAACTAAAAAGATACAAGAGTCATGGTTGTACAGGCAGCGACAATAGGAGGATGATGTGTTGTTTATAATTTGTGGCAGTCGATGGATGAGATAACAAGAGACGACAACGGTGTTGCCGTTGATACTAATGGTGATAATTTTCCAGCATTTTGAAGCCTTGAGAATTTGTGTGACTATTGAGTTGTGGTCGAGTTTGCAGCAGTTTGGTGATGTTTCTGTTGAGAAGAACAAGGAGAAATGGCTGGTTCTTGGTGGTATTACTGATGTAATTTTAGATAGTGGTAAGAAGGTTGTCGTTCACTCGGACTTTGTTGAGATTAAATTTAAAGGTTTAATGAAAATAATAAACAAAAGCGAGAGTTACTGGGCCTAGGATTTCACCGAATTCATATCAATAGGTTCAATTATTTATTCTTCGACAATTATAGCTTACTAAATAAAAACATGGACTCTTATTTTTTTTCCAAGGTAGATTCTTAAAATATTAGTTATAAATCGTATGCATGGGACATCAAACATTTAAGCAAGCATGACCCATCAAATAAAATAATAACTAATTAATTCAAATCATAAATCAATTTAAAATAAGTGCAAAAATCATAAAAAGAATAAAATAAATTCACCCATGTATGAAATTCGGATTCACCCGTCGACCCAGTGTAGGGGTTTAACTCCTCATATTGTAGACACGCTCAAAATTCATTTTTATTACTCAAAAGTGCTTACAAGAGGTGAAAAGATAAGAAAATAGAGTTTCGCAACGCTGTAAAGCCATTACAAGACTGTTATAGAAAACAATTGTTTTGTTCTGTCGCAGAAAATTGTCGTTCATGAAAGAAACAGTGACAGTTCTAAAGGACAGACTACAAGTGTAGTCTGTTCTTCTACTTCTTTTCTGCAGCAACAGAAAAATCTGCTCTACAATCCTCTACTATTCTCCCCAACTCTCGATACCCTTTCTCCATGCTCCCACATGCATTTTTATACTCAACATGTACGAGAAATCGCAGCAATTATTACCAGCAATTCTCTTTTACTCTCCATGCAAGTACGAGATTTTCTTTCTATTGTTTTCTTTCTCACGCTTCTGCAGCTAGTATATAACTCATTCCTGTTGTCAAACTCCCAAAAACATGTCACCAGAATGTTCTGTAGAGGGTAAAACATGTTGTCTCCTCATGCAGTTTCCAAACATAACTCAAATAACTCGTGAAATAAAAACAGAATACCAAGACCCATGTTTCTTCCCACACGTCTTCTTTCTTGTTGATAACTCTTTCCAAACTCTTCTAATCAATGCAGAATATACTCCCACGAAAAATCTTTCTCCAAATCAGCACGTAACTTACAGAATAACACAAACATAATCTCCAAAATATCTTCACCTCTGTTTTCTTCAAACCGAAAATATATCCTTCCTTTTACGAAACAAAAGCATTTACCACCCCTGTTTTGATGCACATAATCAATACCAATCTAATTTCAACCAAATCTCTTCTAAAATCTTCCACAGAAACCCGATAATAACTCAAGTGTATACACGACAATGTTTGAATGTAACCTTCATTTTTCTTCAAAACCAACCGGATTACCATCCCTGTTTTAGCGAAACAGGGTATTAACAATCAAATCCGGTCATTAAATCTCAATAAATCCCCTCTAAATTCTCTGTCAAAGTTACGCTGTAATAGAAATTTGATAATTTCCCACCATTTTTCCGTTGCTTGTGAAGAAGAAAGGGGGTGCCCCTATCTAGAGTAGGGGTGGCCTTAGCAGGTGGGTTCTAAGAATGAATTTAGGATGTACATAGCCATAGGTGTGCATAGTAAATAGGGTACCCCTTAGTAATTGAGTGCCCCTTAGTAATTGAGGTGTCCCTTAACCAACATTGGGAGTCCGAATAACATGTGTCCTCCGAGTGCAAATAACATTTTTTCGAGCCAATTCTCCACAAGAGCCTATTCTTCCAAAAACAACTAAAACAAATTTATTAGAGAAATAATGAGTCATAGCCAATGTATGGGTTAAAATGCGTTAAAATGCGTCACACTTTCGTGCTTATCAAATTCCCCCACACTTACATTTTGTTAGTCCTCGAACAAAACAGAAAATTGACTTACACAGCTGGTCATATAATAAGAGAGAGTTAGACCCGCTATACAGCTGGTCATGACAAATGCCATACACAGGACCCACGACACAATATATATATATATATATATTTTATAGACTCGCTGCACAGCTGGTCATAACATGCAAGAAAAAAGAAAAGACCCGCTACACAGCTAGTCATAACCCTAACAATCATAATATTTTTATTTTTATTTTATTTTTTATAGACCCGCTACACAGCTGGTCATAATATATATATTTTTATTATCTTTTTAGACCCGCTCAAGAGCTGGTCACAATATGCAAGAAAATTCCTGAAAAAATTAAAAGAAAAATTAAAAGTTAATACCCACTCCCCCACACTTAAATATTACATTGTCCTCAATGTAATTGAGTCATCCAACGTAAAAAAAATTAAGATGGGAAATTCAAAAAATAAAAATAAAATAAATAAAAAATAATTATACCTACTGGAATGTACATAAAAGATCCCCGTAAACTAACAACCTGAAAATTTGGGGATCAACCCAAAATACAACATTTACAAATGACAACTTCACACTTATGTTATAACAATGCGGAGACACTGAAACTATCAAAAAGAAAAAGTTACCCCCAAATCCGGTGTTTACTTCACAAGGAAGTGCATAAATAACATAATATGGAGATACTATTGGGACTGATAAATTGTCAATTGGCTCATGCACGGTATTAGAAATAGGCAAATCCTCTGGGTATTTAGATGCAAAGTATTCCAACAAAATTTTAGAAGCACACAATTCTAACCCTAAATTAGGTAACTTTCGGAAGTCTAGGGGTCTAGATACAACCTCTAAGTTGGGTGAATTATCTTGTGAGATAGATTCATCTATGGAATTAGGCAAATCATCTATACAATCTTCCACAGGGTCATCTACAAATTCTGTCTGGAACAGAGAGTCACTACAAGACTGATCATCATTAAATAATTTTTGGCATTCCAGAATTCTCAATCTTTGTTCCAAACTAGGTGGTGTGTATTTGTAATACTTCTCATATATCATTAGAGGCGATTCTTCACTTACCTCATGTAGAGCCGAAACTCCATACCGTTGCCTATGCTTATATTCAGCAAGCGTCATCTCAGATGAAGTTGCCTAATAATTTGAATTTCTACGCTTATATTCCGCCAACATCATCTTAGGTGGCGTCTCCTCAGAAGAAGTCATCATCCTCAAAAAGTCCCTGAAAACAAATACAAAAAGAAACGCATAAAAAAGGAAAAAAAATAAAATCTAAAATGAAATGAAATGAAATGAAAATACTGTACGAAATAAATAAAAATAAACCTAAAAATTAATCTAAAAACAAGTCTGCGTCGACGCCGCCAAAAATTGATGTTATCTCAATAATGTTGTAGTAAATAGGTTCGTTGAGACTTGTGAAAGCAATAGATTTTAGACTTATAAAACTTAAAAATTAAGAAAACTTAATGCAAAATTGATTTCAAAATATTAGAAATAACCAAGACACTGATTCCACTATTACACATGAATGAATGATGGTAAATAACCCAAAACTCTAATTATCTTTTAAGTCCCTTGTTTCTTAATTCACAAATAATCAGGTATATTCTCAAATATTAATTGTATTCCCTAAGCATAGATTATCAATTGACTAAACAAAGTATAATCTATCAAATTGAATCACAGCTAATTAAGAAAATTATGCAAACAATTTAGAACTCTGCAAAAGCAGTGATTGAGTGAATTATAAATTATAAATTAGAGAAAATAAAATAATTACCAATTATTCATGCGAAAATAGCTTCCTCATTTCCTTGGTTATGGGAGAATTAGCTCATCATAATGTTGGAAACACACACAAAAGTTGATTTCAAAAGTGGTTACAAATGTGAGAAAATGATTAAAACGGGGTTTTTGTAACTATTATAATTGTTGCAAAACTGTGTTACAAAGAACGATACAAATATTACGTCACTGTCATTGTAGCTATACGACCCTCGTCTATGTGTCGTTAACACTGTTGATAAACGACTGTCTTTTTGGGTCTAATTTTCTTCGTATGTTCTTCAAGCAGCAGCAGAAAACTCGTCTCTGCAACTCGATCAATCTTCACTCTGTTATGCTCTAAACTCTTCGTCCCCTTCTATGACCTTCAAGCACTTCTTTTATACTCGACAGGGTCAAGAAATCTCGACAATCAATTCAAAATATCCTCCAATAATGACTTTTATCTCCACGAGAATAATTTCCTATTTTTAGCTCTTTCACGCGTCTACAGCTATTGAAACTTCCTTATTTAACTCCTACACGCTCCTTTAAGTAACCCAACTCTATCCAAACACGTGAGTACACGTCTGAATTTGATGTAATCCCATGATTATCATTTTTGACCACGTACTCCCTGTTTTCTTCCACAAGATTATCTAGCCAAATTTGTCCGACGAAATCACCCATACCCTGTTTGTTGAGACTAGGCACGTCCTCCCATCAAAACCTAGCCATTGAGTCTCCTTCTAGCACGTCCAAAACTCGAACCAAAAATCTCCCAGGTGAACTACAAAATATTCCCGCCAACTTCAATCTGAAATATTGAAGATGGAGTGCCCCGATCCATCAGTCAGGTGCCTTTATCATTTGGAATGCCTTGGGGTGCCCTTATCCAAATTGAGGGTGCATTTAGTAATTTCTCTGGGGGACCAAAAATCATTTTTCGAGCAATTTTTTCCACACAAGTGTATTTCTCCAAAAACACCTAAACAAACATAAAAATACCATAATAAGTACAAAATCAAGAACTAACAATAGAGACACTGAGGACAATTCAGACACAAAAATGTGCCTATCACTGACTCGCTGCTGGCATATTACAAACTTCTCTACTAATGGGAACTTCATTTGGAGTTTAATTTCTGCGGCCATTTGATGGAATTTATGGAAGGAACGCAACAGTCGCACCTTTGACCCCAAGCACACTTTCAGGACTGATGATGATCTAGGTACAGAGGCCAAAATTTTGATTTTTCTTTGGGCAGCTGCAGCTGGGAAAAGAGTTCAGGTAAACTTCTCTAGTACAATGATCAATGACTGGGAGAAATTTGTTTATGTAATCTGTAATATGTTCTTGTAAGTTTTATTTTTTTCTCTTTTTCTTTGAGTCTACCTATGGTAGCCTTCTGTACATTCTATTCTCTTAATACATCATCTATTTTCCGATCAAAAAATAAATAAATCTTTCATGTATGATACCATTTTTTTGAAATGTCATACGTAATGAACTGGAAACATATGTTGCTGATCAGTTCTCTGTAAAAACTCTAAGATGAAAGGAAAAGGGAATATGAGTAGAAGGAGCACCCAATTTCGAGATATTGTTGAAGTTATTAAACCATTAGGTCTATGAAAGCAATTTCCACTTGAAGGAGGTGCAATAGTCCGGCTTTGTATTGATGGAGGACCAATGAGTTTAAATTCATTAGAAGTAACAACAACAGAGGAAGATATTGCGGAGATGATTAAGAAAACTAGTGTTGGGTTTTGAGGATTTTCTTGTTTATTTATTTACTTTGAGAGATGTTTATTCGTTAGGGGCAATCGAATTTTCAAAAAAATTATGGCCCATTTTGTTTTGTGGCCTCAAGTGTTTCGTTACTCTACCGTGAGTTAAAAGGGTTTGGATTGCTTTAATAGCAGGTCTGGCTATGATCATCAATGGGGTTTCTGCACATGTTCATCAATGGGGTTTGAGGTTTCTGTGGATGGAGGGGGGAGAGGAGAGAAGAGTCTTAGGTTACATCGTGGCCATATGATTAATGCTTTTAGGAAAGCCATTAGATTTGAGTCCCACTTCAGGGTAATATTATAATATCGATATTATTTACTGTAGAAATTAATTAAATTCAGGTCAATGATAGTCAACTACGATCAACGTCTATTTCAGGTACTAAACACTAAGTTGGAAAAATTAATATAAGACCAAACGCTAACTCTGGATAAGACTTAAGTATCAAACACCAAATAACTCGAAAAAGTGTGAAACTAGATATGTGAAAGACATATCCATGCATCTGCTCGAAATCAAATAATATGTATTTATCGGTGGATTCCACTCATTGAACTTCTCAAACGAAGAGAAAAATTGAGAACAAAAGAAGAGTTTTAGTGATAAGTAGTATTGTGCTGTATATACAGTTGGATCTAAAACTATAGGGTAATGTTATGTGTAATGTAGTCAACCTTAATGGTCTACAATCAAATACTAGCCAAGTTTCAGGCGGGCCATATAAAACTCAGAAATCTAAGTTTAACTTAGTTATATTATTTTTGGAATCCGACTAAAAAAAAAACGTCTTATGTAAAAGAGAAAGAGAGATAGTCGTCAAAGATACAAAAAGTAAATAAATAAGAAACTTTAATTTATAAGGTATATTAATTATAAATTACAAACTAAAACCCTTTATCAATTGATGATTAATCTTATATTGTTATTAAAACAGGGGGTTGATATGAAGGTCACCATATGGTTGGAATGGTTCAAAGTAGTAGAAGAGGGTGTTGAAGAGGAACACACGAATACTCCGATAATCTATTATTATTACCGGAACATTTGTAAGCGAGTTTCAAGGTTAGTGGTCCATTACCAATTAACCACATCATGTTCTGACATTAGCATTTATTTTCCACATAACATACGATTATACCTTGCAACAAGTGCACTTGCATTTGCTACTACTACTACTACTAGCTCTAGAGTGTTGATCAATCTGGACGTACCAAAAGTCAACGAATTCAAGAAAAAGTAAGTGTGCAAAACAAAATTAAGAATCTATGACTTTTGTACTAAAACTACAAAATTAATTATGCATGTTCAAAACAGGAAGTAATGAAACCACAATGATTGGGTCGCGATAATCGAATAATCCCAACAAAAATAGAATGACTATATATTAAGCAACTGACATGATACAATATAGTGAGAATATGGTAAGCGTGTATTTGGTTAAATTTTTTACCTGCAAGAATAAAACATAGCTACGTGTATGCTGCTTCAAGTAGATGACACCTGCGAGCTGACAGTACCGGGCTTGGTTGAGAACAGAGAATGATACTACATGTCATGCAACAAGTGTAATAAAAAAGTTGAGTATGAAGAAGACGAGGAACCTTGGTGTAGCAAGTGAATATATTAATGGATGGAAAATACATCAAAACTCAGTAATGTCTTAGAATATGCGCAGGTACAAATTGAATTTTCATGTAAAGGATGACAAAAATACTGCAATATTCACAGTAATGGGAAAGACAGTAGAAAATTTGATAAAATGCGCTGTCAAAGAGCATGTAGATTGCTTGGAACAATGCAATGAGGTCAAGAAAATTAACTTAATTATAGATAGATGTACAGTGGTGCATGCTCACCATATTATTTATTTCCAAATGCAAATAAAAAAGGGAGAAAGGCGCACGGGTGGTTCAACTGAATCAACGACCACATCTTTGTTTTTGAATTGGTAATCCAAGAGTACAATATAACCAACCAATATGACAATTTAACCGTCCAAAAAGTATTCAAGCCATAATAAGAATTAGATGGTTCAGATGTTGATATATAATATCAGTTAGTTTTATAAGTGATCGGTATTAGATCGTTTTTCTTTCTTCTTCAAATATGAACCACTATTTACATGTAAAGCTCTCTTTCCCCACGGGCTCCAGGTCAAGAAACAAATGTTACACATATTACCAAAGAAAAGGACAAAGATATATCTAAAGCCCCGTTTGGGATTGCTTTTTTTCTTACAAAAGCACTTTGTAACCAACTTGTAACAAACTTTTTAGGAAAATAGCGTTTGGTAAACTTTTTTCAAAGCCCTTTTCTCCAAAAGCACTTCTGTTTTAGGCCAACTTTTAAAAGCTACCTAAGAGTAGCTTTTAAAAGCAGTAAAAGCAGAAGCTGTGGACCCACTCAATTTTAATTAATTGATTCTCTATTTTAACCTTGTTATTATATTAAAAATATAAAATCTACCCTTAGATATTTATTTATGTACAATTATTTCACTAATAAAATTTTATTAATTTTTGTTATAAAATATAATAATTACAACAACAAGAATAATAATAGTATTTAACAGTAAAAGTTAAATGATTAAAATATGAATAAGAATATTATTATTTTTTATCTTTTTAAAATAATATTCAAAATAAATTTTTTTTTATTATTAATAGATGTAATTTAAAAAGAATTTTTAAACCATGTCTATTTTCCTCATTAGCCACATCATAAGCACTTCAACATGATAGATAATTTACTAAACATAATTTACAGTTTGTTGGTTCCACATCACTTTACATATTATAGTTTACCAAACGTTTGACTACTTTATTTTTTAAGCACAACACAACACAATAGAAAAACAATTTTGTAAAACTCACAGCAATACCAAACTAGGCTTAAGAGGGGTAGGAAGCGTTCATTAAGTAACGACAAGGAAGTAAAGCATTCAAACACACTGGTCAAAAAGACTCGACGCCGACTGAAAAAGAAAGTAGACGCTGATGACAAAAAGTAGGCTGCCAATGATTATATGAAAATTAATCTAAAGAAATAATTGTTTGGTTTAGCTATGCCTATTTATTTTAAAAATTGTATTCTTAAAAGATTTGATTACTCTCTTCTGTACTAACTTCTACATTAAGGTTCAGCTACATTGTGTTAGAACATATGATGTTAAAGTTCAAAGAACACCTACAACAAAAATATAGTGAAAATATGAATACAATATGGGATCGAGAAAGAATGAAAATATGCAAAGAATGTCTTATAATGTATAAAATTGAAGAGAGAATATAAGAAGTCGAGCACAATTTAAAGATATATAGATCTGGTTTGGGGTTAAATGACTTGCAGAAGAAGAATATAATTAAAAGGTAATGTAATGCTACGTTTTACGTTAAACTTTGTGGTTGTTTTCATGTCGTTTTTTAATCAACATATATTATAGTTTTCTTATTTTGGATAAACATGATATATGTACCAATGCGGACTACAATAGGTATGAATATGGTGGAAAATACGGTTTAGTCCAGAATCCCATCCAAATATACTAGTTAGTCCACACCCATTCAACTAGGTACAAATTAGTCCTTTATTAATTTGAAATATGGAAGATACATTAATAACCCTTAATATTTACAATTTAGTCCATATATTTTCAGTCTAGTCCAGGGTGACTTATGATGACGTCACCAATTTTAAATAATTTTAAAATGATTTATCTTTCGAACCGCTCATCCAAAATTCACAAACTTTATATATTCGGAAAGCTCTTTCCGAGAGCTACAAAAAGAGTACCATATGACTATAGAATTTTCATTTAAAAAAAAATATTAGTTTACATTGGTGTACAGACACAAACACTACAAAAATCCAAAGACAAGACAAGGTGTACCAGTTTGTATACCACATACATTTTTCCACCTAGCATCACTAAGGAACATGCTATGAAAATCTAACACATAGCAAGTTCCTAAACACACGGTAAGTATGCTATTCATATCCAAAAAAGCGTCCATCTACAGAACCTGTCCATTTTTCTTCTCTACTTTCTTAAGCTCCCTCGGAAAGTACCTACACACATAGCAAGCATGCTATTAAAATCACCTCATGATATCGAAAAACAATAACTTAGGGTTTCATCAAGAATTAGTTTTTTTATTTTTTATTTTTGAGAGAGCACAATGATGTACAATTATGTACAAACCTACAAAAATCTAACATTCATACCAACAAAACATACCATATCATATATTACAATGATGTGTATCTATGTACGCACATAAAATAAAATCCAACTAATCCAACATCCATACACACAAAACCGGTCATATATAATATTGAGATTGTACAATGGTGTACACACCTACAAAAAATCAACAAATCCAACATACATACCCACAAAAAAGGCCATAAAATCATGAGAGAGCATAATGGTGTACAACAATATACATGCTTACAAAAATCCACCATTTATACTCACAAAACATGCATATAATGTTGAGATAGCACAGTGGTGTACAACTATGTACACACCTACAAAAACCAATTTTATTTTAGCATACATACCAAAAAAATCTATAAAAAAATGAGAGAGTATAATGGTGTACAACTATGTACACACATACAAAAGTTCCAACACCTGTACACATTAGTGCTTTCCCTAATATTTGGTTTGTATACATAAAATATAAGTGCACTCTATGTACATACCACTAAGCCCTTTGATGCTTATAAGTCACTAAATTTTACTACCTAACTAAGACTTGGTGTGATGATACCCGACATTGGAAGAATTCTATGTTTGTTGTGTATAGAAAATTCTAAATGGAAGTACTAGTTTATTAGATTTTAGGTTCATAATCAATGCAGAAATGAAGTGCATGACTTACAAGTACGTCTGATAAAACTAGTGCACTAAAAAGTACACGACACATAACTGGTGTACAAACAAGTGCACCTTGTACAACGGGTATAATAAAAAAAATGCACATAAAGATTCTACTAGTCTTTAACCTTTCAAAAAAATATCTTCACAGATTTCACAAGGAATAAATGGTTAGATGTGGACCTCAAGGATATAATATCCTCATTTTTGAATATCATGTAATTCACATTCACAGTAAGAAAATCAAATGATACAAATATCAAAAGCATAAGACCTGCCATCAAATAGCTTGTATTAGCCCATCATACATAATGCTTGTGTTTTCAGTCATAGTTGTATCATGTGAACTTGACGCCTGTCCACCTCGTTTTCAGTCATAGTTCACATAACTCAGTTCTTCCTCCCATTTCCTCTTCTTCACTTAAACTCTTCCTCTCATAACTGATAGGTGTTGTAAATACCTAATTTTATATCTAGTATTTATGCTTTCTTTGCTAGTTTTCTTGTAAATTATGTATCTTATGTTTTGTTTTTGAGTATTTAGGTACTTTGAAGTCATTTGGATCAAAAGAGGAGGAAACATGGCAAAAGCGTTGGAGGCGGATTGTGTCTCATTATTTGCTTTTATTCTTCATCTCTGTCTGAAAAGTATGTCGGCTTTAGTGATGTAAATTCTGTCTGAAAAGCACGACAACTTTAGTGATGACTCTCACTGAAGAGTATAGGTGAATTTGAGGAATAAGGGACGGTTGCTGTTAGCGGAGGAACTCGAAAGGAGAAAGCGTTCAATTGGAGCATAAAGGGGCAAAGCTGTCATCTCCTAGGCGGCGAACACTATCCGGAGAATCGAGCCATGGTTGAAGGTCGACCATTTCTACAGGAGCACTAAAGACGGCTGATGTTAAGGGGTGGCCACCTGTTATGGGGTACCCATTGGGGCGTCCCTTAGCCTATGGAATGGAGTGCATATAATCACCCCAATTATTGTTTACCCTAAAACCGAGAGATATGCTCTCATTCTCTCATTCTGTTCCACCCATTTGAAATGAAAGAGGAGAACATGAGAATGAGATCTAAAGAGAAACTAAAATCGAGAGGGAAGGCAAAGAAATTACAGAGATGGGTTCATGCTTTTATTCAAACTCGAGAAGGAATCATTGATTTTCCCCAAATTAGAGTTAGGGTTTGGCTACAAATTTGAGATGATGCTGTTAAATCGATGGGTATTGAAACTGTTGGTGTATGGGTTGTTCAAGAATTGGGTTCCTGTGTTGTATGGGATTGAATTGATGGTTTTGATTTCAAGCAATTACAGTGGGAATGATTGAATACAACGGTGGTTGAGTTAATAGTAGCAGGAGCTGGTGTTCTGTGAATGTTTGGAGGCTTTGGAGAAAAGGGGATCTGTGATTTTATTCATGAAGTCATCAGATGAGAAGATTGGTTGTTGGGTTATGATTGAGAGCTACCTGAGATGGAGGAGATGATATTGCTGTGAAGGGTGTTGAATTGATTCTGAAATTCTAGAAAATGGGTGGAGATGCTGGACTGAATTGCAATGGAGATTGAAATTGGGTTTAGGTGTTGTGGTTGAAAACTGGTAGTTTTGGCTTAAGTTAAAGCTGCAGTTTTGGAATAGCAGTCTCAGGTGGTTTCAGGTTAAGCAAATGGGTTTTGTATGAGTTGTGAGAACTGATATTAGGTGTTCTAGCTAGTTGGTTCTACTTTTTGTGATTAAAATGGTGGTGATTTTACAGTCATATGAAGGTGTGTGTGTCTTTGTATATTGCAGTGCAGATGATGACAAGAATGCAAGATGAAGCTACAGCTGCAGAGAACTGTGCTGCTACTCAAATTGCAGGTGAACAAGAGATAGTGAGTTCTGATGGTGGATTTGGGTTAATCCGAATCTGAGACGAGAATGGAATCGATTTGGCACGGAGTTGATGGGATGTTCTTGAAGGGTTCTGGTGATGAGAAGAGCAAGTGTGTAGCTATACAGGTCAGGTGTTGCGATAATGGAGGCATGTAGCTGTGCAGGTTATGAAGGCAGAAGGTGCAGGATCTGAGGCAAGGAAATGTTGCAAGAGTAATTGCAAAATGGCAACTGAGGCTGCAGCTGTGAAGTGAGCTACAGATGATACAAGGAATGGGGTAGCTGTGATGCTGGGTTAATGTGGATGAATGAATGAATACTACAGATGTTGAGAAGTGGTTCGTGCTGAGAGTTTGGGAGGTTGAAATACAAGCTACAAGGAATAAGCACTAGTGATTGTAGCTATTGCAAGTGGTATGTGGCTCTGGTGATGTTGCTATAACTAAACTTAGTAGATGTATGTTAGGACAGGGATTTGCAAATAGAGTCTTGTGGAGGTTACAGCAAATCTGAGGAGTTGGAATTATTACTGGTGGTATTACTGCTAACTGGTGCAGTTTAAGTGGTATTACAGGTGCAGCTCTGGTGCATTCAGCAAAGGGTGTTTGTTGCTACAGTTAACAACTGGGTGAGTGGATTGAGATGTAAGTGGTAGATCTCAACTGCAATGGCTGTGACAATGAATTGTGTTGCAGCTGTACTTGAATGGGATTTGGCAGAGCTGAATGTGTGAAATGGGCAGTGATTGAAGGCATGGAAGTTCAGGTGTAACTGCTAATGGTGAATCAAAGGAGTGCTGCTATGACATTGTGAAGTTTTGGCTAAGTTTTGTTAGGGAAAAGAGCTACAGTTGTTTCCAGGGTTCAATGAACTGTTTTGAGCTCAGTTGGAATGAGTAGTGCAATTTATCGGGAATGCGAGCCATCTTGGCGCATCGCATTTTGCCAAGTGCAATGGCAAAGGCTAAGGCCATTCTCTGAGTTAGCAGTTGATTGATTTGATGAGCTGACTCGGTGACTGCCTCGTTTTGATTCAATGAACCTGACTCTTCTTTGACTCAGTTGACTCGACTGAGTTGAGTACTTTGACCTGCCACTTGATCTCCGGTGCCGGATTTCGGCCAACTTCCGGCCGGAAACCCAGTTTTCCGGCGAGCTATTTTTGGCAGGGATTTTTACTGGGTTATTCTTACACACGGATTTAATGGGCTTGGTGGACTTTGAAGACTTTGACCTATTTTTGGAAAGCAAAGGGGCTATAAAAAGAGAGTGTTTCTACAACTTGAAAAATATAACGTTTTTATTCTATTCTTGAGAGCTTTTGCAGAGAACAACTTCTAGGGTTTGCTTTCTTTTATGTTTCATCTTATTTCTTTGAATATTATGATGATGAACTCCATGAATATGAGTAGATAAATACAATAATTGGTTATGGGATAAAAAGTTGATTTCTTCAAGCATGTTATTCGATTCTATGAATTAGTTTTGTCTCAATTTTATCGTTTATGATTCATTGTTTTATTATCATATGATTTGAATGCTAGTTTGGTTGAGTCCGGAATCAATTGGATTTGTTTTCATCTCTATAGCTATATTAGGGTTTTCAATACGTAAAAGTTGTTATCTCGGATTTTTAGTAGCATCTTGTGGTTAATACTTGTAGTGATACATCTTTTTAATCGCATATGAATCATAACCTTTGTTAAAACGAATTAGTTCTTTTACACGTTTGTTTACATCGATTAGTCTTATTTCATAGAACTTATTGCTCTTAGGTAGTTAAATCTAATTGTGCTTTTACACTTTAGGTTGCTTTTTAAGAAGATTTCACGATAGCATCTTTTAATGTTGTTTGTGATAAAATCAGGAAATAAACGGGATACTCTTGCGATCAAGATATCCTAGGACTTTTGATAATTGAGAGATTAAATACCAATTCTAATCATAGATGAAAAATACATGTTTATGAATGATACTATCCCTTAACCAATATCTTCTCCTTATTGATTATTCCAACTATTTACTTTGCTTTATTTAGTATTATTACTTTGATAAAAACAAAAACACACCTTGGGTTAATTGGTTACATAAGAATATGAAAATTGCATAACAACAATCGCCTATCTGTGGATACGAACTCTTTCTTATCGAATACTATATTTATATTTAGTTAAGTGAGGAAGTGAAATTATTTTTGACGCATACGACACGCATCAAATTTTGGCGCCGCTGCCGGGGAGGCATTCGGCTTATTATATAGTTTTTAGTTTCTTTTTATTATTTCTGCTTGCATACTTGTGTTTCGTTTCTTGTCTTGTTTCTCACTTGTTTGCGAGAATTGTTTTTCAGGTACCTAATCTCTGGCTTCTAAAGATTAGAATTATCCAAGGTGCGGGATAGCTACTCGAAAAGGAACAATACTCCAACCAAGGCAAGGCACAACGGAAGAACACAACTTGGAAGTAGAACACGAAGCTCTTCGGCAAGAAGGAGAGGAAGTAGAACACGATATTCCTTTTGAAGAAGAAGGAGAAGGAGAAGAAGCAATGGGTGACCCTGCAAATCGTTCACTTAAAGACTTAGATTCTCACAAGCTGGATATACAGTAGGGTTGCATTCAAACCGACTCCACTTTTGAAATCAAGCCGAGACTTCTTAGAGAATTACCAAAGTTCCATGGTTTGGTGAATGAAGATCCAAACAAGCATCTTATGGATTTCCACACCATTGTCATGGATATGCTCCCAGCAAATATGGAGGTGGATGGTGCTATGTTGAAGGTTTTTCGATTCTTATTGGAAGGTAATGCTAAGGATTGGTTATACTACTTGCCTTCCGGGAGTGTTACAACTTGGAATGGGCTCAAGAAACTCTTTCTCGAGAGATATTTTCCTGCATCTAAGGCTACTCAAATTCGCAAGGAGATTTGTGGAATGAAGCAAAATGTCGGAGAATCGTTATATGATTGTTGGGAACGATACAAGAGGTTGGTGGCAAGCTTTCCTCATCACCAATTTAGTGACGCCATGATCATCCAATACTTATATGAAGGACTCCAATCAAGTGATAGGAATCTTATCGACGCAGCGGGTGGTGGTGCACTAGTGAGCAAGACGGTGGCACAAGCTAGAGAGTTGATTGAAAACATGGTAGCAAACTCTCAACAGTTCTTGAATCGTGGTTCAGACGTGCTTCTTCGGCGAGTCAATGAAGTGATCGAGGTGGAGGAACTTCGTCAACAAATGGGAAACATCACAGCAATGCTACAACAAGTTTCAGCTGCAGTGATACCAAGTTCTCATGGGTATGAAGACGTCAATGAGCAAGCTAATGCGGTTTTTCTAAATCATCCAAGACGGTATGATCCTTATTCCAATACTTACAATCTGGGATGGAGAGATCACCCCAATTTTAGCTATGCGAACAAGCAAGGAGCGATTCAACAACCTACTTTCAACAATTCGGGTGGATTTCAACCTCAACAACAACAATTCCAGCCGCGTCAACAATTTTAACAATCTCAATTTCAACAACAACAACCTCAAAATCAGGGGTCAAGTATGGAGGAGTTGATGAAATCTTTTATGCAAAGAACGGAGAGCACAATGAAAGAGTTTCAAACCCAAGTTGGTTATATGGCTCTTAAGATGAACCAATTGAAGGCACAAAATAGTGGGAATCTCCCTTCTCAACCTATTAACCCAAAAGAGGGTGTCAATGTGATTACGTTGAGAAGTGGTACACAACTTGTGCAACCCGAAGTTGCTGATTCGGGCGAGGTGGAAACACCAAAGGAACCTGTTTTGGAGGAGAAGAATGAGGATTCTCCCCAAACTTCTGAGGTACCTATTCCTAACTCTAAAACTCCTATTCCTACTTATGTTCCTCCTTTACCTTTTCCTCGTAGATTTGCAAATTCTAAGAAGGAGGCACTAGAAAAGGAGATTTTAGATGTTCTTAAGAAGATTCATGTGAACATACCACTCATTGATGCTATAAAGCAAGTTCCAAAGTATGCAAAAGTGTTGAAGGACTTGTGTACCAATAAGCAAAGGCTCAAAGGTAATGAAGTTCTTAGTGTTGGGGAGAATGCTTCGGCAATCTTACAACACAAACTCCCACTGAAATTCAAAGACCCGGGCAGCTTTGACATCCCCGTCACAATTGGTACCACTACATTTAACAAAGCAATGTTAGACTTAGGTGCATCCGTTAATGTTATGCCTGCATCTATGTATAAGTCACTTGATTTAGGTCCTCTCAAAAAGGCTGAAATTGTGTTGCAATTAGCCGATCGCTCTAATGTCTACCCAATGGGTATTGTTGAGGATGTTCTTATGCAGGTTAATCAACTAGTATTTACAGCAGATTTTTGTGTCTTAGAGATGGATGAAGGTTCACCGGAATCGTCTCTTCCATTGCTACTTGGGCGTCCCTTCATGAAAACGGCGAAGACCATTATTAATGTGGATAAGGGAATGCTAACTATGAAGTTTGATGGAGAAGTAATACGTTTCAACATTTTCGAGACGATGATATATCCTAGTGATGTCCACTCTTGCTTCTCCGTTGATGTTATGGATACGTTGGCACAACAAATGTTTGAATTGAATGGTGATGATGCTTTGGAAACCGTTCTAACTACATCCATTGATAATGGTGTAGAGTGTGGTAATGAGGTTAAAGAAGTCCTTGGTGATCTCAACTCACTACAAGGATGCCCGGAAACTCATAATATCTCTTTTATTTCTTTACCATGCAGTGATGAAAAACTTTTACCCTCTATTGTTAAATCTCCAAAGTTAGAATTGAAACCTCTTCCTAGTCACTTAAAGTACTTGTACTTTGGTGACAATGAAGAGTTACATGTGATTGTTTCTAACAAGCTTAGTGAATTACAGGAGCAAAAACTTCTAAGGGTGCTAAGTAAGCACAAGACGGCCATAGGATGGACAATTGCCGATATCAAGGGTATAAGCCCTGCCGTTTGCATGCATAAAATACGTTTGAAGGACGATGCAAAGCCTACAAGGGAAGCGCAATGTCGTTTGAACCCCCCTATGACGGAAGTTGTGAAAAAGGAGATACTCAAGCTTTTGGAAGTGGGTGTTATCTACCCCATATCCGATAGCAAGTGGGTGAGCCCGGTACAAGTTGTACCAAAGAAATTAGGTGTGACCGTGGTGGAGAATGATGAGAATGAACTTGTCCCAACTCGTGTACAAACCGGTTGGAGGGTTTGTATTAATTATAGGAAATTGAATGCCACTACTAGAAAAGATCACTTTCCATTACCTTTTATTGATCAAATGCTTAAATGTCTAGCTGGACACTCTTATTATTGCTTTCTTGATGGCTATTCAGGTTATAATCAGATCGTGATAGCACCGGAGGATCAAGAGAAAACCACTTTCACTTGTCCTTTTGGTACTTTTGATTGTCGAAGGATGCCTTTTGGCTTGTTCAATGCTCCAGCTACTTTTCAAAGGTGTATGGTAAGTATATTTTCGGAATATGTTGAAAACATAATCGAAGTGTTCATGGACGACTTTAGTGTCTTTGGTGATTCATTTGACCTTTGTTTGAACAATTTGTCACTAATCCTTGAACGATGTGTTGAAACAAATCTTGTGCTTAATTGGGAGAAGTGCCATTTCATGGTAACTCATGGCATAGTTTTAGGCCATATAGTATCTTCTAAAGGCTTGGAAGTTGATAAATCTAAGATAGACCTTATTCGTGCTCTAACCCCTCCCACTACGGTGAAGGAGATACGCTCTTTCCTTGGTCATGCAGGTTTTTATCGTAGATTCATCAAGGATTTTTCCAAGATAGCATCACCACTTTGTACCTTATTGCAAAAAGATGTGGTTTTTAACTTTGACGAAAAGTGTGTGGCGGCATGTAATCGTTTGAAAGAACTTTTGATTTCAGCCCCAATCATTAAACCACCGGATTGGATCAAGCCTTTTAGGCTCATGTGTGATGCAAGTGATTATTCGGTTGGTGCGGTGCTTGGGCAGCGTGTGGGGAAGATACCTCATGCTATTTATTATGCTTCTAGAACGTTAAATGAAGCCCAACAAAACTACACTACCACTGAAAAAGAGTTATTAGCTATTGTTTTTGCTTTGGAAAAGTTCCGCTCTTATCTAATTGGTACAAAATTTGTTGTCTTTTCAGATCATGCAGCACTTAGGTATTTTCTTACAAAGAAAGAGGCGAAACCGAGGCTCATACGATGGATTTTACTCTTGCAAGAGTTTGATATAGAAATCAAGGACAAGAAAGGAATTGAGAACACCGTTGCGGATCATTTGAGCCGTCTTGCTGTGGACAAGGAAGCTATCCCGTTGCGTGAAAGTTTCCCGGATGAGCAACTATTCTCAATTGCATTTGCGGAACCATGGTATGCGGATATTGTTAATTACTTGGTGTCTAAACAAATCCCAAAGAACTTGTCTCGTGCTGAGAGGGACAAACTTAAGAGGTTAGGGAACCAATATATATGGGATGATCCATACTTATGGAAACATGGCAGCGACCAAGTCATACGAAGGTGCGTTCCCGAATCTGAATTTAACTCTATCTTGTCTTTTTGTCATTCCTATGCTTGCAGAGGACATTTTGGGAGTAAAAGAACAGCTCACAAGGTACTTGAAAGCGGTTTTTATTGGCCAACTTTGTTTAAGGATGCACATATATTTTGCACAACGTGTGATAGGTGCCAAAGAACAGGAAATCTAGGTGCTCGAAATCAAATGCCACAAACTTTTATTCAATTTATTGAAGTTTTTTATGTATGGGGTATTGATTTTATGGGTCCTTTTGTCAACTCTCATGGGAATTTTTATATCTTACTTGCTGTTGATTATGTCTCGAAATGGGTGGAAGCTAAAGCCACCCCAACTAATGATTCTAAAGTGGTTTGATTTTTGTGCAAGCTAACATTTTTGCAAGGTTTGGAATTCCAAGAGCCATAATTAGCGATGGGGGATCTCACTTCAAAAACAAGTTCTTACAAGGATTGTTGAAGAAGTACAATGTGTCGCACAAGATTGCAACACCTTATCATCCCCAAACCAATGGATAAGCCGAGGTGTCGAACCGAGAGGTGAAATCCATACTAGAGAAGACGGTGAATCCAACAAGGAAAGATTGGACCATGCGACTTAATGATGCTTTGTGGGCTTATAGAACCGCATACAAAACACCTATTGGGATGTCTCCTTTTAGGATTGTGTACGGTAAGCCTTGTCACCTACCCGTTGAGATTGAACATAAGGCGTTTTGGGATATTAAGCAATGCAATTTGGAGTTAGATGGTGCTGGAAAACAAAGGAAGTTGCAACTTCAAGAGCTAGAAGAGTTACGCAATGATGCATTTGAAATCTCGCGCATTTACAAGGAGAAAACTAAGGCATTTCATGATTCTATGATTTCTAGAAAACAATTTTGTGTTGGGCAGAAAGTGCTTTTGTTTAATTCTCGCTTGCAACTATTTCCGGGTAAACTAAGGTCACGTTGGATCGGACCTTTTATTGTTACTAATGTGTTTTCTCATGGTGCAGTAGAAATTCGTAGCATATCTACATGTAAGGAGTTTAAAGTGAATGGACACCGGTTGAAACCATATTATGAGAACTTTACTCCCGAAGTTGTGGAAGGTGTGAACTTTGTGGAGGCATCCTCGCTGGAGGAGTCTTAGCAAACAAGGAGCACGTCGGGCTGACGACTTTAAACCAAGCGCTAAGTGGGAGGCAACCCACCGGTTTTGTATCTTTACCCTTATCTTTTTATTTTTATGCATTTGCTTTTATCTTTATTTTTCTTGTTTTTACATATCATTTGCGGAATTTCCCACCTTGAATTTTCTTTGGACGATTCAATTTTACATTGAGGACAATGTAAAGTTTAAGTGTGGGGGAGCATTTATATGTTTGTATAGTTTGTTTTAAGTGTGTTTTATTCCTTTAAAAAAAAATCAGAAAAATAGAAAAACCAAGAAATTTTTTTGTGCTTTTTGAACTCTGAAATCTAGAAACTTGTGCCTTTAGGATGACACCATTAGTGGATGGACTCATTTTGATTGCAGGAGTTGAGGAACCAATTAACTAAAAGGGACGAACATAGCTCAGAAATCATAAATACCATGATAGTTGTTACCATATCTCGGAATATCACCATATCACATTCTATTTTTTTATTTTTCCATATTTATCTATTGTTCTCTAAGTGCTTTGGTGGGTCACTAAAAATCGAGTTGTTATTACTGCTAGGATGAAATAGAGTGGTTGAGTTACTAAAAAAAAAAATTAAAAAAAAAAAGAAAAAAAAAAGAGAAAAAAACGGAGACCGACCAATTAGACCAAAACGGAATAAAATGACACTTGGGAATAGCAGTATGTGTGAAACGTAGTCCCTGTTTTCGTCGCCTAAACAAGCGTGGAATGCAGGATCCAAGGCAACTATCATGTACTTGCTGACAAGAATCATGCGCTTGGATCCAGTTTGATCCAATCATGTTGTCTAAAAAAAAAATAAAAAAAAAATAAAAAAAGAAAGGAAAGTATTATATTGGTTGAATAAAGTCACTCCTGGTTCCCTTTTATATGCTAGTGAGTTGATGTAGAATTCAGCCAAGTAGCTCAATCCAATAGGAATAGGTTCATCTTGGGAGTGACCTTCAGACAGATATGGGAAACATCGATCACTTGTGAACATTCGCCAACATCTACATCTATATCCATTTTCTTACTCTTTTCATTGTGATTGTGGTTTGTTAGTTTCCGAGTATTGTGGCTTGTTCGACTATCTAATTAAAGCTTTACTAGTATATGAATTGAAATTGTTCAAGGTACATCCTCCTGTAGTCATTTTGGATTCGTTCATTGATTTGTCACAAATAGACGGAGTTGGAAATATAGGTTTTGTAGGCAGACCTCTTGTAAACCTTCACGAGACTAAAACTCGTCCACTAGGGACACCTAGGGGTTTAAAGGCTTGTTATTTATGCTTAAAGTGACCGTAGCCTCGACGAGACGGAGTTGTATGTATCTTTTATAATTATTTTATTTGATTTGATCGAGGACTAGCAAAGTCTAAGTGTGGGGGAATTTGATAGGTGTTGTAAACACCTAATTTTATATCTAGTATTTATGCTTTCTTTGTTAGTTTTCTTGTAAATTATGTATCTTATGTTTTGTTTTTGAGTATTTAGGTACTTTGGAGTCATTTGGATCAAAAGAGGAGGAAACATGGCAAAAGCGTTGGAGGCGGATTGTGTCCCATTATTTGCTTTTATTCTTCATATCTGTCTGAAAAGTATGTCGGCTTTAGTGATGCAAATTCTGTCTGAAAAGCACGACAACTTTAGTGATGACTCTCAGTGAAGAGTATAGGTGAATTTGAGGAATAAGGGACGGTTGCTGTTAGCGGAGGAACTCGGAAGGAGAAAGCGTTCAATTGGAGCATAAAGGGGCAAAGCTGTCATCTCCTAGGCGGCAAACACTATCCGGAGAATCGAGCCATGGTTGAAGGTCGACCATTTCTACAGGAGCACTAAAGACGGTTGATGTTAAGGGGTGGCCACCTGTTATGGGGTACCCATTGGGGCGTCCCTTAGCCTATGGACTGGAGTGCATATAACCACCCCAATCATTGTTTACCCTAAAACCGAGAGATATGCTCTCATTCTGTTCCACCCATTTGAAATAAAAGAGGAGAACATGAGAATGAGATCTAAAGAGAAACTAAAATCGAGAGGGAAGACAAAGAAATTACAGAGATGGGTTCATGCTTTTATTCAAACTCGAGAAGGAATCATTGATTTTCCCCAAATTAGAGTTAGGGTTTGGCTACAAATTTGAGATGGTGCTGTTAAATCGATGGGTATTGAAACTGTTGGTGTATGGGTTGTTCAAGAATTGGGTTCCTGTGTTGTATGGGATTGAATTGATGGTTTTGATTTCAGGCAATTACAGTGGGAATGATTGAATACAACGGTGGTTGAGTTAATGGTAGCAGGAGCTGGTGTTCTGTGAATGTTTGGAGGCTTTGGAGAAAAGGGGATCTGTGATGTTATTCATGAAGTCATCAGATGAGAAGATTGGCTGCTGGGTTATGATTGAGAGCTGCCTGAGATGGAGGAGATGATATTGCTGTGAAGGGTGTTAAATTGATTCTGAAATTCTAGAAAATGAGTGGAGCTGCTGGACTGAATTGCAATAGAGATTGAAATTGGGTTTAGGTGCTGTGGTTGAAAACTGGTAGTTTTGGCTTAAGTTAAAGCTGCAGTTTTGGAATACGATCTCGTGTGGTTTGAGTTAAGAAAATGGGTTTTGTATGAGTTGTGAGAACTGATATTAGGTGTTCTAGCTAGTTGGTTCTACTGTGATTAAAATGGTGGTGATTTTACAGTCATATGAAGGTGTGTGTGTGCTGTATATTGCAGTGCAGATGATGACAAGAATGCAAGATGAAGCTATAGCTGCAGAGAACTGTGCTGCTACTCAAATTGCAGGTGAACAAGAGACAGTGAGTTCTGCTGGTGGATTTGGGTTAATCCGAATCTGAGACGAGAATGGAATCGATTTGGCACGAAGTTGATGGGATGTTCTTAAAGGGTTCTGGTGATGAGAAGAGCAAGTGTGTAGTTGTACAGGTCAGGTGTTGCGATAATGGAGGCATGTAGCTGTGCAGGTTATGAAGGCAGTAGGTGCAGGATCTGAGGCAAGGAAATGTTGCAAGAGTAATTGCAAAATGGCAACTGAGGCTGCAGCTGTGAAGTGAGCTACAGATGATACAAGTACAGATTAAGGAATGGGGTAGCTGTGATGCTGGGTTAATGTGGATGAATGAATGAATGCTACATATGTTGAGAAGTGGTTCGTGCTGAGAGTTTGGGAGGTTGCAATACAAGCTACAAGGAAGAAGCACTGGTGATTGTAGCTATTGCAGGTGGTATGTGGCTCTGGTGATGTTGCTATAACTAAACTTAGTAGATGTATGTTAGGACAGGGATTTGCAAATGGAGTCTTGTGGAGGTTACAGCAAATCTGAGGAGTTTGAGTTATTACTGGTGGTATTACTGCTAACTGGTGCAGTTTAAGTGGTATTACAGGCGCAGCTCTGGTGCATTCAGCAAAGGGTGTTTGTTGCTGCAGATAACAGCTGGGTGAGTGGCTTGAGATGTAAGTGGTGGAGCTCAACTGCAATGGCTGTGACAATGAATTGTGTTGTAGCTGTACTTGAATGGGATTTGGCAGAGCTGAATGTGTGAAATGGGCAGTGATTGAAGGCATGGAAGTTCAGGTGTAACTGCTAATAGTATTATTACTTTGATTATTTATGAATGATACTATCCCTTAACCAATATTTTCTCCTTATTGATTATTCCAACTATTTACTTTGCTTTATTTAGTATTATTACTTTGATAAAAACAAAAACACACATTGGGTTAATTGGTTACATAAGAATCTGAAAATTGCATAACAACAATCGCCTCTCTGTGGATACGAACTCTTTCTTATCGAATACTATATTTATATTTAGTTAAGTGAGGAAGTGAAATTATTTTTGACGCATACGACACGCATCAATAACCCCTCTAACCCCCCTTCGATTTTGTTGTTTACTCAGGGCGATTCCATTGCTAAGATTAAATGGGTTTGATGGTTACTTCAAGGTGAATGTAATCCCTCAATCAATTTCGAATTTCATCAAAAAAAAACATCAAAGGTGAGTGATTCTAATGTTAGGGTTTTCAAATTAATTTGATTCTTGTTTTGATGAAATTATTGATACTAGGTTGGTTGGATATGTAGTATGCAATTAAATAACGTTATTAAAACATGTATTTAGTGAAAAATGCATGATTATTTGTTGTTTGTCTTGATTTATGTAGAATGAAATGTTTCGTGTAAATGCATATCAATTTAGAACCTTGATATACTTGTGTTTATGTATGCTATACATAAATTGATATTGTATTTTTGGTTTGCTAAGGTGCACAATGACTCTAATGCGTTCTTATGTGAGATACAAATATGGAATCTATTTGGATACTTCTAGTGATAGTGATGAAGAAGAGAAATCCTTGCTTATGTTTACACAACTATGTTTGGATGAACGGTTGCGCATTATTAGACAACCTGTACCAAGGGAGGTACATACACGTAGTGTAATTACGTGTGATCGTGTGTGGTATGATGCCAAAATGATGAATGATTATTTTACGCCTGGAACCGGTTATACCTTTAGACAATTCAAACAACGTCTAGGCATGAGGGAAGAGTTATTCGAAAAATTGTTAGGAAAATTGCTTGAAGTGGATCCTGAATGGCATTAACGTCCGGATGCAACTGGTACTATGGGGTATTCTCCGCATATGAAATTAGTTGTCGTGATGAAATGTTTATGCAAAAGTACACCAGCTGATAATGTTGATGATTATACTTGTATGGGTGCTACTACAATATACATGTATTTAAAAAGATTTTGCCACACCATTTGCATGACCTTTGGAGCAATATATTTTCGTGAACCCACTCCTAAAGATGTTCAGAGGTTGCTAGCTGAGAATGCCGATCGAGGTTTTTCAGGAATGATTGGTAGTGTTGATTGTATGCAATGGCCATGGAAGAATTGTCCGGTAGCTTGGCAAGGAACTTATCGGGGTAAAGATAAAGAGAGTAGTTTGGTATTAGAGGCGGTGGCATCATATGATTTGTGGTTTTGGCATGACTTTTTTGGAATGCCTGGATCAAACAACGATTTCATTGTGTTGGCACACTCACCCCTTTTTGATAACATGCTAAAGGGTGTAGCACCTCCATGCAATTATGTCATCAACAGTCATCAATACAATATGGGTTATTTCTTAGCCGATGGTATCTATCCAAAGTTGACTACAGTTGTACAAGCTTTTTCTCAGACATTGGACATTCCCGACTATGTTAGGTTCAACAAGTATCAAATGGATAAAAGAAAGGATGTTGAGCGTGATTTTGGAGTGCTTCATGGTAAATTCAGAATTTCCGGATCTCCTTGTAAGTATTGGCACCAATCAGACTTGAATCTAATTATGAAATATTGTCTTATTTTACACAACATCATTATCGAGCATGAGCGTCGGGATACATATTGAGGCAGGGTTGTTCCTGTTCCACTTCCGGAACCTACTGTTAATGGTCGTGTATTTATGTCATCTCTGAAAAACCTTGAACTGCACCTACAACTGAGAAATGATCTTGTCAAGCACATTGCTGCGCGTCCTGGTAGAGGAGGCTTGACAGGGGTTCAGATATGGAATACGTAGTACTTCCATCGTCAGAAGGAGATTATGAAGATACAGACTTAGAAGAAGAAGTTGTCCGAGGACATAACGAGGATGTGGCATTTGAGTATTACGAAGATTACAATAATCACATCCAAGATGACTTTCCTCATGGAGATGCACACAGACAAGTGGGAGACGAATATCAACATGATGGAGATGACGATGAGGATTCTGGTGATTGGGAGGATTATGACAATGAAGAGGAGGATTCTGAGTATGACGATGAAGATGAGGAGGACGATGTTGAGGTTGACGATGACGATGATGCTGGTATGTATCATGATGAGGCATATGATGTATTTCACTGTTCTCTTTTAAGTTTTCGAATGTTAAACGCACTTGTAATAACAAATTTTAGATAATTTTTGGGATTCACTTATGTTTGCAAATTATGAAGTTTATATTTGGTGGCATATGGTTTACAATTACGATAATTCGTGAAATCATTTACACAGTATATGGATGTGTATACATATCCGGGAAATCTACCAGTACAGTATATGGATTAGTATACTTATCCAAGAAATCTCATTCAACAGTTTATGGATATGTATACGGTGCATGTATAATGGATTCACAATTTCTTTTTAGCAATGAACACATTAGTTCGACCAAATATGTTCTCCATCTTAAAAAAAAAAAACTTATTATCCACACCACTGTTATTTCTTAATTATGGTGGGTTATAATCCGGAGGAAGACGAAATTATAGTCAGTTTATAGGTTGAATTTCATCTAGAGAATGAAGTAGAAGATGAACAACTCAATAACACCAACCTTTTGGAGCAGTTGCTACAAAGGTTGACTATACATAACGGGAATCCGAATCAACGCACGGTTAAGTATCTGAAAACAATGTTAAACGTTATAACTTCAGACGTGAAATTATATATAGCGACACAAAGATCGTTATATTTATGGAGGGCTGGAGTACCTTCGGAAATCGTAAGAAATGTAGTGGTTACCTATCAAACAATCTTTGAGTATGTGTACTGAATTGTTTTATTATTTTATTGTAAATTGACATTGTTTTATTTTGTTGTAGGAGCAACGTGCTTTGGAAAGTTACGAAAAAAAGAAGGGGAAACCATTTAGATTTTTTAACTGCTATGTCATTTTGAGAAATAACTTCTCAGATTATGACCCTTCCCCCTTTGAAGATTCATCATCTGAATCATCAGATGAATAGTAAAGAATTAAAATGAAGATAGGTTTTGTGGGTATATCTCTCTGTAAACCCTCACGAGACACAACTCGTCCAATATGGTCGCCTATTGGTTTAAATGCTGGTTGAACGTGCTTAATGTAATCGTTAATCTGAGTAAGAAAATTACTATTATTATTTATTGTAGACGAATATTGCTAAATGTTCATGACATTCAAAATCTCACACATACTAATTATAAAATTTCACATTATATCAATTGATATTCGATTCAACTAAAACTACACTTATTCAGCCCATGCCACCGTTCCACATTCAAGGCATCTCTAGTAACGCTTTCCATATGTTTTTTTGGCGACTGAACGGTGCATTTCCATAAAGAAATAACAACCCTCAGTTTCACACGGAATCCCTTTGGTACATTCAAACTTCACCTTACCCTTTAGTTTGAAGTTGTTGCCGAGTTCTTCAATTTTTTGTTGTTTGATTGCATCTTTCATTGCATCCTCCAAACATTGTGCTTCTCCCGGGCATTTAGCATACTCACATTCCAAATACCTTATCTTCTCTGATATCGACTCTTTTACCTTCCTAGTGCATTTTCCTTGTATTTCCAACGAGTTTCTCCATTGGGAAGAACTTCATTCCCATCTTCAACCGATAAAAAGTTACGATGAGATTCAAACAACTCACTGTTTTGGCTCACAGTCAATTCATAATTATATCCAGGGACCTTTTCTCTAAACAATTCATAACATGCATCATACTTGAAAGGTTATCCTCTTTGTTCCTGAAATTGAAGGCGACCATCTTTTGTCTGAAAAATTATATAAGAAACATTAGGTTTATTACTATTATCACAAGCTATACGGAAAAACTTAAAAATTTAATAAACTTACCAAATCTTCGTGGCTTGCACCGCTTTTGGTTTGCCGATATATAACGTTCAGAATGGACACAAATTCTTTGACATCCTTTTTAATAGCTCTCATCTTGCTCTTTAAAGCATCCCAATCTCTTCCATATGGATTGCCATTTCGTTGTACAAAAATTTCGTGAATACGTTTCCAAAACAGAACGGTTTTTTGTCCCGAACCCACAATTTCGTCCATACTCACATAAATAAAAGCAGTGGTAAGATCAACCTCTTCTTGTGTGACAAAATTAAGTACCATTTTTAATGAAACTAAGATAAAAAAATAAATAAGTGATAGGATAAATCTAAATCTAAATACCAAAAACGTATAGTAAGATGAAGAGAAAGAAGAAATCAATTGATGTAAGAGGGAGAATATAAAAAATCAATTGATTTGGTGTGGTTTGAGTAGAGAATTAGAATGGTATTTTGAAAAAATGGCCGTTGGGATCCGACGGCGTACAAAATAGAGCCGTTATTAGTGATGGATGGTTATGATCGGGTGTGAGAGAGGTGTTAACGAAAAATGTCAAACAAATATTATTTGCCGAAACGGGAACTGAGTACGCGTACAAAAAGCTACGCGTTCTCAGTACGCGTATCAACGGCTTTATGCGTACACAGTACCCGTAAAGTGAAAAAGAATACGGGTACTGAGTACCCGTGTGATTTCCCTTCCCTACAAGGCTGAACAGATCTGTTCACCCATGTAGATATGGTGGTGTGTATCCCTACTCGTGTAGGGATATGAGAGACCATAGTGGTTGCATTTTTGGGTTTTTGAGGGAAATGGAGGGATAGGGAAAGGGATAACCCCTCCCATAGTGCTATCTCTAATATGAAGCTCTCAAAAGTCAACAATTAAAATGGGTTGACCATTACTCTAGTCAATGTTCTAGTCCATTTTTTCTGTTTTCCCATTACAAGAACGCCGGCGCGTGCTGCAATTTTACACTGGGGACTTGGGGCTACACATGTACATTTCATAAGTGTGAAATTAAATTATAATACTGCCCTTTTACATTTTGTTTTTCTTGTTGTATTTTTTGTAATAATGAAGTATACAAAGGGTATTCATATCATTAACCACTAACCTAATACTTTTATCCGGTTCACAACCACAAATTTTATTTTGTCTCTTTTTCGACCACCTCTCCACAATCACGGCCACCACTTCTCTTTCTCTTACTGTGGTTTTCATCTCTTTGATTGTGATGGTGGGATTTTAAAGAAGAATTGTGCATGGATTTAGGTTATAAGTTATTTAATTTGTGGTTGATACTCGAGATCCGATCCGTTATAGACTAAGATTTTTGTTTTCTCTTTCTCATATTTAAGAGATTTTTCATCCATTTGATTTTGTTGATCAATTTTTTCGAAGAAGCAGCAGATCCACTCATATAATTTTTTTACTATCAGTTAGTTCTAATATTTTTCATATCCATATAATCTTTGATCCAAACTTTTTTTTTTTAATGTGTGTGTTGAACAGTTGGATCGAAAATGGGTCAGTGATGATCGTCTTCTTCATCTAATTTTCGAAATTGGGTCTCAGTTGCCGTAATTGACGAATTAAGTCTAAATAAATTCAATCTGGAACTATAGATAGATGTTGTATCTATTGAATTGAAGTATAAAATTGAGCATTTGATCTTGTGAACATTGGATCTGTAGATGAAAATATTTATGCTATTCGATATGTTTGGACATGAGAAAGTAAATAGTATTTTCCAAATTACTAATATGCCCTTAATATATATTTTCTTTTCTCATTCATTTGTACAAAGTGAAGGGCAAAATCGTTAACAAAATTTGCAGCTTCATCTAAGGGGTGTTCCCTTTATATAATAGAATAGTAGATGAAAATATTTATGCTATTCGATATGTTTGGACATGAGAAAGTAAATAGTATTTTCCAAATTACTAATATGCTCTTAATATATATATTTTTTTCTCATTCATTTGTACAAAGTGAAGGGCAAAATCGTTAACAAAATTTGCAGCTTCATCTAAGGGGTGTTCCCTTTGTATAATATATATAGAATAGATACTATTATTTTGGTCATTTTAGCGTGGTTACGTAGTTTTCAAAGATCGTAAATCACAACATTTAATCATGGTTAAAAATCCCCCACCTATTTCAGGTGAAGAGGGTCCATCGTCAAGTCTCAAAGAATCAAACAACGTGTGATCTTTGGCAACTTTTAATTTGGTATAATGCGGGTCTGCCATCGTCTAAATTATCCTTTAAACTTCCAATTAGTAACTATTTAGCCAGTGATAAGCAGTCACGTACTCACGTTCAAATGGAGCCCTTTCACAGTCTCCGCAATGTGCGTTAGTCTCTGTCCTCAATCGTACGGTCCAGATTGACTTAACTGGTCCCACTTAGATTCATATCAGAGTTGACAACTAAACTTTTATTCCCCGCCCCGGTTTCTCTCCTCGCCGCAATATTCCTGTCCTTCCCCAACTTTCTCGCGATTTTACCTCCGTTTCCACACAGCAAGGTCCATTAAACTTCAGTAGTCCTCCCGTGCTATCCTTATGTGAACTGCAAGATTTTTCTTTATAAAGTATCCTGTATCGGCAATCATGTTATTACATCCAAACCCAAAAACGACACGTCTCCACGATTCATGTTTTTCAAGTTGTCGAGGAGTTCATTATTTGTTTGAACTTTTGGCTCCAAAAAGCGCCGCCTTAGAAATCGCTAGCCAAATAAGTCCTTAAAATATTCAAAAGGATTAAATTTTTTTTTATTCAAAATATCAAAAATCAAAATTTCCACTTTTCACAATTCACACTCCATAGCATTCCCCAAGCAACCCCAAGGAACGTCATCAACAGGTAAATTTCAACTGTTCGTCTTCTAAAATATGTCCTTAAAACGAACATTTATTTGTTTTCAAGTCCTTAAAGTAATTATGTATTCAAAAGTTAAACATAGAAATTAAATGAAAAATCCTTACGGTACCTTTCAAACTCAGACTCTGTAGAGAGTTTCTCTGTCTCTCTCTCTCTCTTGGTTTTGCAAAAAAAAAAAAAAAAAAAAAAAATCGCTTTCTTTGCTTGTCTTGAAAATGAAGGAATCTCAAATACTTTGTTACTGAAACCCTAATTTTACTTCATCACTCATCAGTATAGAGTTTTTCAAGTACATTTTCAGTTATGAAATTTAAAAAGGGGGGAAATAATGGAGTGAGAGTTGATTTTGATTGATCAAATGGCAGGTTCAACTTCATCAACAAGAGGAAGAAGTAGTTCACCATTTGGATATACAAAATCAACAAGTTCAATTTCATCATCATCTTCTTCATCATCACTTGTAATGAATAATAATAATAGTAATAGTAATGGTAAAACTACTATTCCAAGACCTAGTTCATCTTCATCATCTCTTTATGGATCTGGTAGTGGTAATGGAATTAATACATTATCTTTGACACCAAGTCAAGCCCAATCTGACTCAATGTACAACCAAGCTTCTATGGATTGTGGTGGGAATATTGTTGTTGTTAACGATGATGCCATTCCTGATACTATTGATACTTCAGCAGCTGGAGATAGTATTTCTGTTACTGTTAGATTTAGACCTTTGAGGTATGGATCTGCCTATGTATTTTTTAGATCCGTGTGTGTTTTGTGAATTTTTTTAAGTTTTAAAATTTGGGCATTTTTAGGTTAAGAAATTTTGTGTTTTCTTTTCTTGGTGTAGTGAGCGGGAATTTCAGCGTGGTGATGAAATTGCTTGGTATCCTGATGGTGATAAAATTGTTCGGAATGAACCTAATCCTGCTCTGGCTTATGCATTTGGTTAGTATGGATGGTTTTTATCATCTGGAAATTGGAACTTATAGTGGTACTTTGGTTGTTTATCTAAACTGGTTTTGTTTGAAAATGTGAATCCTTGATGGCTACATTAATGGGAAATGTTGGTTGAGTTTAATGTTGTTGTTTTGTATTGTAGATAAGGTATTTGGGCCAGCGACAGAAACACAAGATGTGTACGAAATTGCTGCTCGACCTGTAATCGAGTCTGCAATGGATGGTATAAATGGTAAGGATCCTCTCATCCTTCACATTCCTCGACTGCCCGATGGACATAATTGAGCTGACTTGAGAGTAAAATTCTAATTTAGTTATAATGCAAGAGTCCAATAGTGTTGGATTTTGTATTTAATTAAATGAGTTTTATTATAACATTGTGGTTGATGACACTATGTTTGTATTATAGGGACTGTTTTTGCTTATGGTGTTACAAGTAGTGGGAAGACACACACTATGCATGTAAGTAATTCCTTGATTCTTGTAGTTGTGTTTCTCTTCTACCTGTTACTTTCGTTAGAAATGCTGAATTACAAACATTAATGTTAAAGCTGTGCACAACTCATATTATGACTCAGAATAGGTAGATTTCGTTTAGAGATAGAAAGTGTTTATAAGACCAAATAGATGCGAATATGGTATAAAGGAGGACTTGCCAACACCCTGAAAAGGACAGCATCAGCACAAGATGACAGATGCCAGATTCTCTGGAAGTTTTTTGTATCTTCTTATGTTATGTATTAACATTATCTTTAAAATATATATTTTGTAGGGAGATCAAAATTGTCCAGGTATTATACCGCAGGCCATTAAGGATGTGTTCAGAATAATCCAAGATGTAAGTCCCTGATGCGATTCACTGAATCCTTAAACTAGTTGTTGTAGGGAGATAACAATCTGTTGATATTGTTGCTTATCAAGTTTCTTTTGGTGACTTGATTGCAGACTCCAGGAAGAGAGTTCTTACTTCGCGTCTCATATTTGGAAATTTACAATGAGGTCAGTCATTCTGTAGATAACACTATGCTTAAATTTGTTTTTTGACCATCAAATGTATGCATCAATGTTGTTGTTTCGTCGACATTGTTTCATCAATATGCCTCATATTTGCTCCTGCAACCAGGAAGTAACTGTTCAAGTACATCTTCAAAAAATTTATGTCTAGAGAATTCATTATTTGTTGGGTACTTCTTGTTGTCTCCTTGTATGCTTTGTAGGCATTTGTTGTTTGTTTAGCAAAAGAGGACTGATATGTGATTTTTTATATATTTTTTTTTCAGATTATAAATGATTTGCTTGATCCAGCCGGACAGAACTTGCGTGTTAGAGAAGATTCACAGGTTTGAAGCTTGATTCTTGCTGGGTTTTTAAACATTAGCATCCAGTCAATGCATACTTTCATATCATGGGTTAGGTACCTCTTAACTTGAAACGATATACCCAATACACGGGTTCTACTTGTGAGCATTTTGCTTGCATGTCATAACCGTTTTATATTTCATTTTAACTTTCTTGAATTCTACTTTTTATCAGCTTGAAGCCTTCTGTTGAGTATCATTTCTTCTCTATGGGTGTTAATTATGCTGCAGGGTACTTATGTTGAGGGCATAAAGGAGGAAGTGGTTTTATCTCCTGGGCATGCACTTTCTTTTATTGCAGCTGGAGAAGGTTGCTTGTTGAAATTACTGCTGCCATATGGTTATAGTTTTGTTAGTTTTTATTTTTGATTTCTAACCTTTGATCATCATGATGGCAGAGCATCGTCATGTGGGTTCAAATAACTTTAATTTGTTTAGTAGCAGAAGTCACACCATTTTCACCATGGTACATATATTTACCCTGTTATTCTTTTATTAATAATTTTACTAACCTGATAAAAAAAGATCTAAGATAGACAGTATAACTGATCTGTGTTAAATTTGTGTTTCTGTTATTATCTCTCTTTCTTTAATGATGTTTGTGTCTATTTCTGACAGATGATTGAGAGTAGTGCTCGTGGTGATGAGTACGACGGAGTGATATTCTCTCAACTGGTACAACTTTTCATTATTTTTAGAAGCTTGAAATAATTCTGGACATTGGTCACTTACCTGACATTTTGTTTCATTTGAATATACTTTTTTTTTTTGTAGAATTTAATTGATCTAGCAGGATCTGAGAGCTCAAAGACCGAAACAACCGGTCTTAGGAGGAAGGAGGGATCTTTTATAAACAAAAGCCTGTTAACTCTTGGAACTGTGAGTGCTGACAACCATTTGCTTGATTAATTCCTGTCTGTAATGTATTTTCATACCCTGATCAGTTCTTGAAATATGAAGGTAATTGGCAAGTTAAGTGAGGGGAAAGCATATCATGTTCCATACCGTGATTCTAAACTTACCCGTCTTCTACAATCCTCATTGAGTGGTCATGGACATGTTTCGGTAAGGAGTTAATACGTTTTCCTACTACACGTCTTTCCTGACAAGCTTACAATAATTACTTCATCTGAATATGTGTAGCTTGAGCCTTGAAGCTTCACAACCTAAACTATTGTGGAACTTACTAATTTTGGATCTTGTACAGCTCATATGTACAGTTACTCCTGCATCAAGTAATATGGAGGAAACTCACAACACACTGAAGTTCGCAAGCAGGGCAAAGCGGGTGGAAATCAATGCCTCGAGAAATACGGTAGCTATCATATACTTGCAACATTCCTATGTCCTCGGTGTAGTAAAACGTTTTCTAGCAGGAGAATGCATGTCAAATCAATACATATTTACAATTCTATGGAATCTTTGATATTTCAGATAATTGATGAGAAGTCATTAATTAAGAAGTATCAACGGGAAATTATGACCCTTAAACTTGAACTTGACCAAGTAAGGAAGGGAGTAGTCGTGGGTGTCAATCTTGAGGAGATCATGAGCTTGAAGCAACAGGTTATTCTCAGATATTTTTGTTATTCATTAGTCATTTTTACATGTTACTATATTTATTCACTTTATTTGTTCTATATAGGAGATATTGATACTTATATAAAAATTATCTCAATTTTAGCTGTTGGTTCTGAGCAACTTATATGATTCTATTGAACAGTTAGAACTGGGTCAAGTGAAAATGCAATCCCGATTAGAGGAGGAAGAAGAAGCAAAAGCAGCTCTCATGAGTAGGATTCAAAGGCTAACAAAGCTTATTCTGGTTTCCACAAAGAACTCAATTCCTGGGTGTTTGAGTGATGCACCAACTCTTAGTCATCAACGGTCTCATTCTCTTGGTGAAGATGATGTAAGTTCTAATTTTGCGCAAAGGAGAAAGATTGTCTTCGACACTTTAACCCAATTATCTCAAACATAAGGAGAATTCAACCACCTTGTCTATGTCTGTGTTTCTTTGCGGTTGACTCATGCTACCAGTTTTTTGAAATACTATTTTGACCAATGGTGACAACCTGTTTAGATTTTGATATTAACCTGTTGAGCAATCTGCTCTCAGAAATTGGATGCTTTCCGGGAGGGATCTCCATCACTTGCAGATGGTGAGAACCAGAAAGATTCTCCATCTTCTGCTCTATCAGTTCCATCAGAAGTCATTTCCGATCATAAACACAAAAGGTCTTCCAGCAAGTGGTCTGAGGACCTATCACTGACAGAATCAACTCAGGCGGGGGACCTTTTCAGTGGAATAGCCTGTGGTGCCAGAATGTTAATAGTATGTTCCAGTTTCCTTCTTATTCAATTATGCATGAAAATTATTATTCCGATCTTGCTTTGATAGTATGACATTGCTGGAAAAGTCGACATACTCGCATATAATGTGCTTGCTGTTTCTTGAACAAAGAATTCACCGACTGTACTTGAGAAATAAGCTTAACTTTACGGAGTCATTTATGTTTCTCTATTCTCTATCTCAATTCACAAACTAACATAACGATAATCAGTATTTAAACGTGTGTAAGCTGCAGTTTAATTACTGTTATAGATAGTTCTAGATATCTAGTTGTATGTTACTAGGCATTATTTTTCCTAGATTAAAACCCCAAACCTGATTCTTTTCTTTTCGTGTGGTAAATTAGGATGAGATGACTATGTCAGATCAGATGGATCTGTTAGTTGAACAGGTTAAAATGCTTGCCGGAGAAATTGCGTTCAGCACGAGTACCTTGAAGCGTTTGTTGGAGCAATCCACCAGTGATCCCGAAGGAATGCAGACACAGGTATAACTGTTTATGTTTGTCTTTCTATTCAAGTATTCTACTTAGCCTTTATATTTAGACGAGTCCTTTCGCCATAACGCTATTACTTTAAAATGATTGTTTCGATTGCTGAAAAGATCTACCCTTGCTAGTAAACATTGGATAGTTTTAGTTTATAAGTTTGTTTATTCCCATTCTCAGTAGTCCTGATAATTTATATTGTGATTTTAATCGCACCTTGGCAAGACATGTTCCATCTAATTGTTTCTCCGTCTTTTCGCCGTTGCTTCTAGACCTTCTTTTCATCTTATTGTGGTGAATGTGATTCATTGTATCCTAAATAGCTTTAATTAACTTCTTTGTGCTACCCAACCAGTATAGTTTCCTATCAACATCTCCCAGTTTCTTCCTTGAGGTTCATAGCCATCCTGATATCAGTTTCTTCTTTGAGGTGCCTCAATTTTATTCCTCTTACCTGTTGACTGTTTCATTTGAATTGGACTGATATATTGAGTTATTGCTTACATGTCAAATAGTTTAATGTTATACTTAACTTAGCATAAGGTTCATTTGACTGTGTGTTTACTGCTAAGGAACTTTGTCAGTAAAGCATATGATTCTGTGCCTCACACGTTGATTTTCTTTTGGTGAAATGCTTTTATGTGCAGATTAAGAACTTGGAACATGAAATACAAGAAAAGAAAAGGCATATGAGGGTCTTGGAGAAGCGCATTAGTGAATGCACTGAGGCTTCAGTTGGTAATGCATCATCCATTGAGATGCAGCAGGTGCATTCTGATGTTTATTTATGCCTTCTCTTCTCTTCTCTCGTCTTTTTTTTTTTGGTTCTCCAATTGACATGTGATTTTTTCATAAAAGCAGACGGTTATGAAATTGACGAGCGAGTGCAGCCAGAAGGATTTTGAGCTAGAGGTAGTACTTGATTCTTGACGTTAATAATTTTGATATATATTGGAAACTAGGCTGTGCAGTTCTTTTGTTCTGCTTCTTTTTTAAATCCGAGCAAAGCTTTATGCTACAATATTGATCAGCTTTATCACCTTTTAGTTGAAATTTAATAGATAAGCCTGAGAGAATTCACAATTGCTTAACTTCAAATGGTTAACTCCTGTGAGTTGTGGATGCAGATAAGAACCGCAGACAATCGGATTCTCCAGGAACAGCTGCAGGATAAGGTAATAACCATGATACATGCGTCATGCTCCTTCAGTTGGCTGGTATAACCGAGCAACTCGCATTTCTCACTGATGTTTTGTTTGAACAATTCTCTGATTGTCAGTGTTCGGAAAACAAAGAATTGCACGAAAGAGTTCTCTTCTTAGAGCAGCAATTGGCTTCGTTCAACGGCAACAGGTCATCTATATCTTCTGAGCAACGTGTTTATGAAGAATATATAGATGAGTTGCGAAGGAAAGTCCAGTCTCAGGTTAGTTTTAGTTTCCATGATCAGCTGTATATATTCAACTTTTATGGTGTTGACAACTCATTATATCATTTTTCTGAGCAGGAGTTTGAGAACGAGAAACTAAAGCTAGAACAAGTTCATCTTGTAGAAGATAATAGTGGACTGCATGTACGAAATCAAAAACTGGCTGAAGAAGCTTCTTATGCAAAGGAGTTGGCATCTGCTGCTGCTGTTGAGCTGAAAAATTTGGCAGGTGAAGTGACTAAGCTTTCAGTACAGTGCGCAAGGCAAGCAAAAGAATTAGTGGCTGCAGAAGAATTAATTCACTCCAGAAACTCTGGCATGCATACCGGTAATGGTGTAATGCGCAAGCACTCCGAAAGCAAAAATGATAACGCAAAGCTAGGTAGAAAAGGCCGGCTTCCTAGCAAGGTTAACGATAATTCTGGAACTTTGTATGATGATGCTGAATATTGGAGTCTTGATCAAGATGATATGAAGATGGAGTTGCAGGTTAGGAAACAAAGAGAGGCGTCTCTTGAAGCAGCTCTTTTTGAAAAAGAACTTGCAGAAGAAGAATATAGGAAGCGTATAGACGAGGGAAAGAAAAGAGAAGCTTCACTTGAAAACGATCTAGCAAGCATGTGGGTGCTTGTTGCTAAGTTGAAGAAAGAGAAGGGAGCGTTACCGGAATTGAATAGTGAGGAGAGATCTGGTGATGGAATAGATCTTGTGGATGGTCCAAAAATAAATGATACTGATAATACTAACAATATAGACAATACACATAACATTCTTGAAGCTATACAAGTTTCAGATAGTCCGAAGCTGGTTCATGATGGTTCAGAGTTACAATTCAAACCGAATAATGATGGTTTGGAGATGGAACCTAAACAAATTCATGATGGATCTGAGCTAGAACCTTTTGTTGTTCGTCTGAAGGTAAAACTGAATTTTAGTTCACTTCAGTTATGATATCAACTTCTTGATTCTTTTACTATTAGAGGAAGGTGTACTAACTTCTTTACTACGCCTCTTTAACTTATATAGGCTCGTATGCAAGAGATGAAGGAAAAAAAGCTTGAAGCCCTGGGGAATGACGATACAAATTCTCATGTATGTAAAGTATGTTTTGAAGCACCAACTGCAACGCTACTTCTTCCTTGTCGGCACTTTTGCTGTAAGTAATCGTGGGTTTTCCTAGAAAATCGTACCTGCAGTCCTTTAATGAAAACTAGAGGTGTGAAAGGTCGACTTCATATCACATCTTTTTCCGTGACCCTTCATAAACTTGTCACAAAATTCACTTGAATCACAAACATACTACTAAAAGTAATCAACCTTGTTGTATCGTGCATATTTTGTGCAGTGTGCAAGCCATGTTCACTTGCCTGTTCCGAGTGTCCAATATGTCGCACAAACATTTCAGACAGGATCTTTGCTTTTCCTTCCTGATAAAAGCTGAGTGTATCTTGTGAGTAAAGACTCAAGGTGTGTATACAGTGATTATTGTGATATTGAAACATTTTTCCTCCATACTGCCGCTATTCAAGGTTAAAGGGAACTAACATCTGATTCTGATTTCCTTTTCACAGGTGTCTAATATATATCACTCAGCTGTTTGTATTTTCCCATATATTATTGGGGGTGTAATTCTTTTATTAAATTGGCATGTGTATGTAGTTGTCTAAATGGTTTATTTATATCTCGTTTAAGTCCTTGAAAGAAATGTAAAATAAGATAACACTAGGAAAAACAAATTCAAGAAAAAAGAAATCGGGCAGAAAAGGAGATCGGGAGAGGGGCAAAGGGACGCCTGAAGTAAAACATTCTTACTACTGTGTTCATATACCCCAGAAAAGTTTTGATTTCTTTTCTTTTTCAGTTTTCATTTTTATGTACATAGAACGACAATGAAAGCTACTTCCCTTTGAACATATTCTATTACAATTGGTTTTTTTCCTATCAAAGAAGGTTTAGTGGTTAATATTGCTGCTTATATGAGTGCACAGATTTGCACCACCTACCAGGTTGTTCCATCCACACTTTCCCCGCTTAAATCTGGGCTGGTCTCGTTGTACAAGAGCAGTTTTTTTTTTTTTGGGTTAAGCAGCCAGCCATTATCGATATTGGGAGTGATACCAGCAGGTACACCAACGCAGGGCGACACTTGGTATATGGGTTGGTTGTGGGTACAATTTTTGCAACAGCTTAAAATTCAGCCGTAGACTGTTAATACGAATACGAATCAGGTGATAATATCTGTGTCCGAGTAGAGCTACTTCCAGTGGTAGTTATATTACAAACTATGGGTGGAATTTTAAGTTAGTGCAACCATCTGCTGGTACCAACTCTTCGTACAATGTGCCATGACGGCATATTCTCCTAGTGCTGTTTGTCTCAGCATACGGCTAAGATGTATTGCAAGTAATAACTGGGTTTGGTCCCATTGTTGTTTCTTGTGCTTGGATTTACTATACATAAGAATATCTTTGATAAATGTAACATAGTGAACTTCATGTGATCCAAGTTATTATATGATAGAATAAATATCACGCGTTTGAAGTGGGGTTTCTAGCCGTTATACTTGATTATTCTGAGCGTCTCCACTGTAACAGAGATTATCAAAGAACCTGAGGCATTATTATTAAGGTAAAAAAAGAAAGTCGAAATTTTCATCTCTCTCCTCTTCTCCAAGAAAAAAAAAAAAAAAAAAAACCAATTTCATCTTCTTGCCCAGATCTAGTCCATTTGGGGCTAGATCTGAGCAAGAATCTTAGTTTTTTTGTGTTTTAGTTTTAGAATAAAAGGATTAGTTCTTATTAGGCTTATTTTCTTCACCTTCATGGTGATTTTTATCTTCACCTTAATGGTGATTCTCTTTTATTTTAATGGTTACTTGATTTTGATTATATGTTTGTTCAAGTACATCGCCGGATCCAGATTACTCTCTATTCTGCGGTCAACAAATTTGCATATTACTCCTATACCATTGGAGCATTACTTCATCAGGAAGACGATTTATCAAATGGTCCATGAATATTATGAAGACCATCTTCTCTCTGATTCTATCGGTTCTTACATTCTTGTATTAGTTCAGTATTTGGAATTCCTTCTCTTTTCCTTGTCGGAATTTTCAATCATGTACCGTTACAAGCTTGTTATTTCTTTTTTCTTTTTCAATTTGATGTACTTGAGATCTATGTAATCTTGATTTCCATTAATGAAAATTGAATTACAAAAAAAAAAAAAAAAAAAAGAAGAAGAAGAAGAAAACGACTTTAACTAAATTCCATTGCTTCTTAATTTTGAAATAAAGTTGAACCAAATTTGATGGTCTTACGTGTACATCAACTCCATTAATGGTGCTTGCAAGAAAGAAGTGGGAATCCACAAAGGCCAGGGTTATCCTTACCGAGTCGTGCTGTGACGAGGTCACCCTCGTGACAGCTTCTGTAAGGGTGTACCTGTCAACCCTTGGATATTAAATCATAGATGTATTCACATTTCAAGACATTATTTAAGATATCAATATATTTTGTTTTATTTTCTTATTTTTCACGTCCCTTAATTTTATCTTACTTCCTTCTTAGTTCCTCAAACAAATCAAGACTTTATCTTCATCGTTAAAATCCTTTTTATCCCTCTTTCTAGTTTTCTAAACCTAAAAACGAAAGTTCCAACCAAAAAAGATGGTCAATCTATCATTAGTATAAAACAGGGTTTGGATAAGTTTGCCTTTGTTAGTGGTGGTCAGGATTTGTCTAGACAAAGATAAATCAAGGGCTGTGGTTCTCCTGACCACCCTACATCTCGCACGTGTGGCATTAATTCCAATATTATGAATGAAAAATGAATACTCAAGTCATGATATGGAAATTCAAAAATTATAACAAGGAGGTTCGAACTCATGACCTATTGTGTCATAAGAGTTGCCTCTAACCAGTGTTTCACCTTGGTTGGAATTGTTAGAAAATATAAATCAACAATGGTGGTTTGTTCAACTCAAATACCATAATTGCTTTATTAATTAGTGTTTCACTAATTGCACATAATAAATAATTTATTCATTATAAAGTGTTTTATTAATTAATTAGTGTTTCACTAATTGCTCATAATAAATGACTAATCATTTTTAATTATAAATGTTTTCTTAATTAATTATAATATTTATTTCTACTAGTATAGCACGCATGCGCGATGCGCCTGCCCTTCCGTTCTTTTCATAATTATGAGCCGCACCGTACGCATAAGCATCATACCCTTGTCCCTAACCATAATAAGCAGCACCCCAGTGACTTGGATCTACTTGCTGGCCCTGAAAATTAGTTGGTGGAAGTATGTTAAAGGGAACACACATGTAGAGATTTCCAGTGAGACAAAACAATCCAGCCAGTGAACTGATGTTGAATAAATGATGCATCTATAAGTGGGGCCTAGGGATGACACAACACGTTACAACAACACCAATATGCAACTTCTGACATGTACTGCGAAGAGAAGATTATAAAAGTAGAAACAATAATACACAAACCCTTTAGCTCCTCAAATAGCTAGTTTTGTCATGTCAACCTAACTCCCGAATTGTCACTCATAACTTCATAACTCACACATCTTGCATTTTTCTATGGTTTTATCTTTCCTAGGGTTCATGGCAAAAACATGCTAATCTTTAAAGTATTATTAGTATATTGTTATACTGAAAAAAAGATGAAACCAAGAGCTCAACAAATAAAGGCGCATACTTCATAATCATCATTCTACGGGATCTGGAGCTAGATGAATCCATCTGTACTCTGTTTTCAAATCAAAACCCACATTTATATATGTCACTACAATCACATATGGGGCAAACAATTACAACCTATCTAGCTAGACTCTTTTCTTTTGCAATGAAGGTGATATTAAATTGAAAACTTATCTTATACTGATACAAAAAACAGAAGTAAAAAACATTGTAAAAATATAATGAATCTTTCTTGCTCAAATCACAATCAAATTAACTTTTGGTTATAATATAATTACTATGAGAGGATTTGAATAAGCCACCTAATGGTTTGTTCTACATAGCTTCTCCATTTGAATCTCTCATAATATGAGTGGTCATAATCTTTGCAGGTTCAAGTTTGACCCGCACTATTTCAATTACAAAAAACCAAGCATTAGTTGATCGTGTTGGGAAAAGTAAAACCAAAGAGTCCAGTAATACTATTACTACAACAACACCAACAAAGATGAAAACGAAAAGAGTATATAGAAAAAGGAAGCACCTTCACCATGATCTAATTATGGAGAAAATACTAACCAAGGTTCCAGTAGAGGTTCTGTCGTGTTCTGGTACGGTTTCGAAATCCTAGTTATAACTCAGTTCATAATGATAAACCCTTAACTTACACTCACTTTCTTCAATTGCAAAAAAACGCTAGGGTTAAAGATAAGGTTAAATTCATATGTCATTTTTACAAATTTGCAGAACAAACCACACGAAACCATGACTTCAAAACCTGAGGCATGTAATAAAATTTAGCAAGGTACCAAACAAAGGAACATAATTAGTACATGCATGTAATAAAATTAGTAAAGGAACAAAGGGACACCTTATTATTTTACCCTCCTCAATTAGATGTACATGCATGTAATTCCATTGTTTTATTAGTTAAGGTTGTGTGCTAAAAGGATGTGTGCTAAAAGTTTTGGATGTATAGTTCCTATGCACTGCATTCTCTTCTTTCATGTTAATGGGGATCATGATCTTATGACTATAGCTTCTTACCTAAAATGTGTTGCTACTGCTATTGTTATTTTAGGCATTTATGCAAACAACCAATTCAAAAATTGGATCAATGTTACCACTGTTGTTCATAATGTACCCTAGAAACCCAATTCAAACATCAAGAATACAAAATGAAGCTGGGAAAGTAACATGTGAAAGAAAAGGATGAACAACAATTTGGACAATCAAAACGAAAAAGAAAAAAATTGGCCCAAGCTGCACATACAAAATTAACCCTGAATTGAAATTATACTACCAATAGCAACCTTGAGCTAAAAATTGGCCCTAAACTAACCTTATAATTTGAAATTACACAATCAAAAGAAAATTTCAGCGAAAAATTGGCCCTAACCCAACCCTAAAATTTGAAATCAAACAATCCAAAGAGTTTTCAGCCACAAATTGGCCCTAAACTAACCCTAGAATTTGAAATCAAATTCATCTACAAATTGGCCATTGATCATGTTCACTTACTTGGGAAGTCTCTCCGAAGTTTCATCGTTTTATCTTGTTCATCTGCTACCACCTTTGTCAAGGATGATTGGCAAGGGAAAAAAAACCCAAATCTTCGTTTTGCTGTATTTTTGTTTCGGTGATATGTTAATCTAATCGAGGAGAACGAAGAACACTGACTTTTTCATAGTTTTTTTTCTCAGTTTCATAGTTAATCGAGGAGAACGATGAAACAAAATTTCATGGATGAAGAAGTTTTGGTTTTCTGTAGATACGAAAGAAAAAAAGTTGAAGAAAATGGAAAGGTTAAAAATCAAACGCGAAAATAGAGACAGCGGGGTTCGAAGTCGGGTTCATTATATCGCTGTTTTACAGACCTAACCTCCGTACATTTCGTTTTTTTACGTGACTTTACTAACAAAAATAAAAAATCCGGAGGGATATTTTAATCATGTGAAAAGGCTTCACCAAAAAAAAGCTTCACCAAACAATTACCTATTTTCTTTATATTAGTAAGATTAATAAGTAATTTTGATAAATAATATCAATAGACATTTTCTGTGACAATGAGTAGTAGAAGAGGTGGATGCCGAAAGATTAGTGGTGGTTAAGGACAGAGCCAAGCACAATTATATTTATTTTTGTTCTTTTATCGTAAAATGGGATACAAAAGTCCATTTTTCACATGTATCCAACTTGCCAAGAATTTTTTCTCCCTCTCTCCTCAAAATCCTGGCTCCGCCCCTGGTTTGTGGTGGAATAAGTAGTGACGGTGAATGCTGGTGAGTAGTGATGGGCAATATTAATTTTATGTTATTGTTACCACATCGATAACATCATAGTGTGGAATATGTGGTTGGTTGTTTTTAACACTTATTTCAGGGATAATATCATACAAGACAATATTTTCATGATCGTAGTTGGATCACCCAAATGGTGCCCCTGTTATCTTTGGTACTATATCGTATAAATCATGATATTTTAATGTTAAAATAAAATTGATTGAAATACAAAAAAGAATATATACACGGAAAAAAATAATGAAACTAATCAATTGACGAAATTTTGTTCAATCTAAATGTAATACCCTGTATTTTTTAGTTATTGTTTCGGGTCGGGTTATACCCAGATTAGTTAACCTTGTGGCTTAGTTTGTTGTCCCTTAACCATAGCCTATGTGGGTGGATTGAAATAGAAAGGCTACATGTTATGGTGGAAATAGAATAGTCAATAAATAAATAAAATTAAGGGAAAATGAAAAGATAAATAAAATAGTTTATAAAAGAAATTTTATAAGTTAGAAAACATAAGGCTGAGGATAAGAGGAAAGAGATGGAGCTAGAGATTTTTAGAGAAGAAATCAAGAGGATTTTGTAGCAATTGAGAGGTAGAATGTGAAACCCTTTCTCTTGCGTTGTTTTTCTTTGGTGTTTACTTTATATGATTTTGTATTGTAATGATTAAGTTATTTATTCGAATAAATATGTACCTCTTATTGATGATCAGGATTTTGAAATTGTTAGATAACATGATTAGGTACCTATGGTTAAAATTTGAGGTTTTTCCAATGTAAATTCACCGTTGAATATTTGTTTGAAATTAGGTGATAGTTTCTGAATTTCTGGACAGTTTCGCCTTGCTGTGATTTTGATGTTCTTAGGAAGTCTTAATGGTGTTAAAAGGATTTTATGTCTTAATAAAAGTTGTATATAAACATCTTATCTTTCAGTTTGCTTTGGATTGAGTCAATTTGATATTTTTACGAATTTATCATGAATTTTTTGGTAATGACATGTAATCTGCCCAGTTTTTAGGATGTCTTTGTAAATTCAATAATTTTTTTTTTCACCGTTGGTTTACTATAAAATTTGGATATGTGGTTTTTAATGGAGATATTTATGTTCTCTAAAAGTTTCAGGAAGATCAGATAAATAAATCACCCAAATATGTATGATGCAAAATGATGCAGTTAGCTTGTTTGTAGAAATGCTTGAAAGAAAATTATGTTCTTATGCTATGGTTGCTTGTGTTGTGTGTAAAAATGATTTATAAAATGAAATGACTTCATGTTTTTTCGTTAGATGAAATATGCTTTCATGATAACGGCGGGTAATGATCCCCGAGAGTTAAATGGGTAATGACCCCCATGGGAACTTGTGTTTCCCGACCATCGATGGCGGCTGTCCGTGCCGGTAAACGATAGGTGGTGTATGAACCAAGGTTTTCTTACTGTGAATGAAATGGTTAATGATCCCCGAGAGCAAATGGGTATGATCCCCATAGGAACTTTTGTTCCTGACCATCGATGGAGGCTGTCCGTGCCGATAAACGATAGGTGGGTGTACGAACCAAGGTTTTCGTACCGTGAACTCATGGTTTGAGGTGACTTATAAATATGTGAATAATGTGTTCGAAATCTAAATTAAATGAGTTGTTGAAAACATAATCGGCGTTATGAAATCATTTGTGAAATTCAAATGGATGAATTGTTGGAAACAATATTGTTGTTGTGAATTGAGGAGTTGAATCCTAAATGGATGATTTGATAAATAGTTTGTTGATAATAATATAAATGTTGTGAACTCATGGTTTGAGGTGACTCATAAATATGTGAATAATGTGTTCGAAATCTAAACTAAATGAGTTATTGAAAACATAATCGGCGTTATGAACTCATTTGTGAAATTCAAATGGATGAATTGTTGAAAACAATATTGTTGTTGTGAATTGATGAGTTGACTCCTAAATGGATGATTTGATAAATGCTTTGTTGATAATAACATAAATGTTGTTAACTCAAGATTTGTTGGTAAGATGTGTTGAAATATAATTGATTTTATAAACTCATGAGTTGAAACTTAAATGGATGAATTGTGAATTGATGTGTTAAATCCCAATTGGATGATTAGTGAACTTATGGTTTCTATGTGACGATATTAATACGTGAACAGATGTGTTGAATAATTTATGAATGACTTCTTAACAATTATTTTGGTGTTGTAACCTCATGGTTGTTGTGACAATATAAATATTATTAGTGTTATGAACTCAATTGTGAAATCTATTTGAATGAATTATATTAATATTGATTGAAGGATGATTTGTTGAAATAATATTAATATTGTGAAGTCTTGTTTTGAAATCTTAAGATGATTTGTTAGAAACAATATTTTTATTGTGAATTCATGATTAAACAAATGTACTTGTGTGGTGACCATGTTGGGTGAGTATCTATATTAGTGATTTTCTCGAAATTATGTCGTATGCTCATGTTGTATGTTATTTGACTCATTGAAATTGTTATGCATGTTTTGAGATTGGGAGTACATTTTATTGAGCTGTCATCTCACCCCAATTGACACCCTTGCAGATTTATCAGAGTGGCGCAGCGAAAGATAGGAATGAGTAGCTTAGTGATTGAATTGCTTGAAATGTAATTTTAAATAATATGTTTGGTTGAAATCGTTGTTAAGATAATAAGAGGATTTATATGCTTCATTTTATGTTATGTAAAATTTCAACTATATTTTTTGCAAAAGTAATTTAGCAAAAATATGTATGCATAAGTCTCTTTCCGACCCGTAACGCTTCGAGTTCAGATCTCCATATGGGTTTGACCCTGGTCCGGAACTCGGTGTGTTACACGAAACCTCATACATGACATTTGTGATTGAAAATTAGAATTGCGTCCAACAACCTACATGGGATGGGTGGCAGTGATGGTGCCAGTGGTGGAGTCAAAAATTGACATTGAGGAGGCCTATTTAAAAAAAAAAAAACATGTAAACTTTGGTGGACTAAGCCATAAATATATATGGACAAAGTACTATTTATAAAATAAACTAAAAAAATTATATGTAGTTATTAAATATTTAAGGGGTTAGAGCAAGGTTAGTCAACCCTTGGCTCCGCCACTAGGTGATGGTGGATAAAAAAAGTGGATTCATATGGTTTTATGGTGGTGGCGGGTATTGGTGAAAAAAGACATATTATGCTAATTTCGTAACGCCACAAAATGTGTAACGTTATATTATAAAGTATAAAATGTGGTTGATCATTTTAATGTTAAAATAAACTCGATAAAACACGTCCATTTTAAAAAATTGGTGCAATCAATTGCCATGTTATGTAATAACTAAACGAACGACACGAATCAAGATCATAGCATATGAAATTATTTATTATCGATTTGTTTATGTAAAGAGTGGTCAGGATTTGACCTTGGGAAAGATAAATTTACCGCTAGGATTTGTTCAACTTAACCATTTTTAAATATTTTATTAATTAGTGTCTCATTGATTGTTCATAATGATTAATTAAATTTCTATTATAAATGTCCCTTTAATAATTTAACATAAATACATAATTTTATTAATAAATAATTTTACTAAAAACTATATTAATTCTAATGGTGAGTATAAGCGGTGGCGGGTGTTTGTGAATAGTGGAGGTGGTAACATTACTATTGGTGGAAGAAATAGTGGCGGTGGATGGTTTTTATGGTGGTGGGTGTTGGTACTTGATAGTGTATAATAATAGTTTTTGCTTTTTAGTGAGTTTTATTGACTAAGTAAAAAAATAATCTTCACAAAACATGAAACATTTTATTGTGAAAGTAATTGGTTGTTTTTAGCACGATTGATAAGGACAAAAATCAAATATTTCGAGGATGATACCGGAATGTATAAGACAATATGATCATGATTGTTCGATCACCCGTATTATATAAAGGCAATTGGTGTACCCGTGTAAGAGAACATTATCGCTCTCTCAAGTACTATTACATTCTTTTTCCTGAAACACCATCAATGTCGAGTTGTTTCGTGACAACTACCTACAAAGACAACAACTTTCACTGAATTCCCGATATAATACCTTATAGAACGGGAAAATGTATTTGCATTCTAAAATATTTGTTTGAAAATTATGTATGTTCATCAAAATCATCATAAAAAACTCTAAATTATAAATCTAAATTTCACCTATGATGTTTATGGAATATTTTTTAAATTTTACATTCTCAAATCATGCGACCTCTTGATAGTAAATCAACAATATCAAACTACGGATCAATATGTATAGGTTTGATTCATTGGGTTAGAAGGTAGAGTAGACACAGATGGGTAGATCACACAAAGCAGAACATGACTGAGAATACTTCAATAATTTGGTCAAGAGATAAGGTCAAAAATTTAAGATTAAATTTCTATAGGACTAATTAGATCGGTTTCGATAGGATCTGACTAAAATATGGATTAATAATAATTTTCACGTAAGACAATTGCAAAACATAGTTTGGCTAACTCTGCCTATTTAAAGAGTGGTCAAGATTTGTCCTTCCTCAATTGCTATGTTATGTGAGAAGAAGGTGATATCTAAGATTCAGGTATAATTCAAATCTATTAGATTCATACCATTTACAACTGGATGCCTTGAAAAAAATTGATGTGTTGTTATTATTATTACAGGCAAGGGATACATTTACACTGACCACACTTGCGCAAATAGCTCACTTCACAAATGATTAGTGTTGCATGTACTGTCTAGAATGCAACGAGGATTTGAGGAAACAAGGCACCAGAAACAGTGTCCGGAGTATTTTGGATATAGTAACTTAGACCCGATGTAATACTTATGTTTTTTTTTATTTTAAGTTTTTCCACAATCTATTTATTTAATAAAAATGAACATTGCAAATACATAACATCAACAAAAATTAGACAGATTGTATTTCACAATAATGGCCACTGATGGTCCGGAAACGTCAAAAGAAAGGAATTGTTGTATAAGAATTTTTGGGATATACAATGGATTACTTGATACGAATGAAAGAGGTATAACTATTTCGATTATGAAATCACATAAAGTTCACAGTAGAAGATGACATCAAGTTTAAAGTTAGTAACAAACATAATATGGCTAACTAAAATGTTAAAAACAAACAAGATATATAAACTTAGAAATCCGTGGGAGTTGAAGAGGCCAATTTTGAAAACTATAATCTTATAAAGCAACGATCCACAATACCATTTTATTTTTTTTATAAATATTCAACGTAGAATATGTCAACTTTTGGTAAAGGATCTATTGACAACCTATTAATTTGAAATAGGATCAGGGAGTACAATATGTGTTCAAGGTTCTTTATGAGGTAATATGTCGCCAGATTGTATTCCAAGTGAAGGTAGGAACATACGGAAGTGACAAAATGTCCAAGACTTTTGAAGTTACCAAAGCCTTCGTTAAGACGAATTGCTGGGAACAATACTTCGCTAAAGATTTAATGGCAGAGGTTCGCATATATACAATCCCTTCGAAAAGGTAATGGGTACACATTTTAAACATTGTCATCTAATGGTTGTTGAAAAATTACAGGAAAATCATGTCACATTGATAGTTTGTATCATTCGTTCGATGCAAAAAAAATACTATTCTCTGCCTATTTGGAGGATCGACAACATGACCATGATAGATAAGTCAGTTGGAGCAAAATAGGAGCATGTGGAGACTTTTATGGACGATATTGATTAGTTGATTTCACTGAGATGAGCGTTGCTGATGACATATTTCCAAAAAATATTTAAACTTCCATGTTCATGTAGAGTATTATCTCATTATGAGCAACGAACCTAAATAAAAAAGTGTCTGGAAGTTAAGATTATATTTCTTTCGTTTGAGCAAATCTCCGGCGATAAAATATTAAAGGAAAAAACAAAGGAAAAAAGAGAGGAAAATCCCAACTACTTTTATGACAAACACATATTAAATCATAAGGAGTTGATAAGTATTTGGGACACAAATTATACGAAATATTAAAAATGAACCAACATCATGGCCCGTGCCATTACGGCACGGGTTAAGGGCTAGTATCCTATAAAGTGAAGAAGACTAATTAATGGATAGATGTCGTTTGTTATACAAGGTGAGACAAAACAAGGAGGCTGTAGTGGGTTATATGCAGATGATCAACGACAAGTGGTGTTTGCTTCTAGAAGGGAGCTTAGCAGAGAACATTGATCTGCTCAAGCTTGAAATTGATCTACAAATTAATTAATTGCATCTATGCTATGGACCTGGTGGCTTGTTGTGCTATTCCAAGTTGTCAACCAGTAATCTTTATGAAGTTATAATGGTTGATATATTTTTCTTAGTGGTGATATTAACTATCATCCTTGATCCGGGACAAATGGACTCCTCGAGTAAATGGTATCTTTTGTTTGTTTGGGCAGCTCTTTGAAGATCACTATCAATCGATGTCTATGATGTAACTATGAAATTATTTCGACTGTGTAGCCGATGATCACTATTCTTTTTTAAACACAACCTTTTGAAATAATATTTCTCACGGTAAAGTTCAGTATTTGATTTTAAATGACGGAGAAACAATTACAATTAAATGTAGGAAGGTATAAAAAATATTGTGTATATAAATTCTACCTCGAAATGTGAATAACCGAATAGTTAGAGATGCCGCAAGCAAAGATCATATATCCTAATTGACTGCAAGTTGAATAAGCTATGACCCTCTTTGAATCGTTCTGTAATATTCCAGTAGTTGCCGAGCCCTTTTCGTTCCTATTCCTTTTCCTTTTTCGGTTCCCACTCCAAAGTCTTTAATGGCTATTCATAGTCAAGCTCAAATCTGGCTTCCGTGGAAAATTCAGACTTTTTTTTGATGCTGCGATCATATAAAAACAGAGACTTTGAAGCTCAATAGCTAAATACATGGCAATTGAATCATGCCTTGCCCGGGTAGCTGCTCTGCTTGCTAAGGCGTGAAGCATTGAATACATCTATGATTTAATATCCAAGGGTTGACAGGTGCACCCTTACAGAAGCTGTCACGAGGGTGACCTCGTAACAGCAAGACTCTTACCTTAAATGACGAGGTTGGTATTTTTGCTTTATGGGACGATATTCTTCCATTAAGCCGATTCCCTGCCACATCGAATTCTGTCAACTCTTCCAAGTTTATTACCTGCTCTGGTATACTGCCAATCAGCTTGTTATAGGCCAAGACCAATGATGTTAACTCCTTAGCTTCTCCAAGTTGAGATGGTATTTTACCTGTTAAACCATTTTCTTTGAGCTCCAACTTCTTTAGTTCCCTCAGTTTCCCTAATGATTTTGGTGTTGCCCCTCCCAATGGATTGTAAGATAATACCAATACTTGAATGGATTCCATGGATACTTCATTTCCAACATTGCCATCTATAGGACCGACAAAACGGTTACGCGAAACATCAATTGAATTATAATGACCCAACGGGTCTTTAGTGCTCTTGGAAAAAATGGTACTCAAGTCGCCTGTGAACTTGTTCGAGTGAAGATCGAGATCCATTAGAAGAGAAAGGTTGTTGAATTCTAATGGTATGGATGAACGAAACCCATTATTTGACAAATTCAAGAAAGAAAGATTTGTCATGTTACCAATCCAATGAGGCAAACTGCCACTTAATCGGTTGCTGGATAAGTCGAGTATAGATATAGACGTCGAAGAAAACCACCTAGGAACGTTGCCAGTGACCCCGATTTTCTCCAAATTAAGGCGAAATAGATTGAGTTTAGAAATCCAGTGTGGTAATCTCAGCAAGTTAAGAGGATTGGAAGACAAGTCCAGTGTTTGTAATAGGCGCAACTTAGCTAACTGAGGAGGAATTGAACCTTGAATATGATTTCTGGAGAGATCAAGTGTTTGGAGGTTTTGTAGGTTTCCGAAACTTGATGGAATCTTACCTGAGAAATGGTTGTTTGAGAAAAATATATGAACAAGAGTTTTTAAATGGCCCAGTGTTGCATGAAGTTTACCAGTGAATCTATTATTTTCAAAAATTAGTATCTCTATATTCGGTAACATGCCCATGGATACTAGCAAATAACCGGTAAGTTGGTTTTCTGATATTCTGAAAAACTTTAGAGACACTAGATTTGATATAGAAGAAGGAAGGCTTCCAGAAAGATGGTTTTGATTGAGATATAATACACCCAATTTGGCGAGTTCACCAATGGAAGTAGGTAAACTTCCTGTTAAATGATTCTCTGATAAGTCTAAGTACTTAAGATTCTTGAGACCTTTGATGGATGCTGGAATACTACCAGAGAAAAGGTTAGCATGAAGATCATGTTTAGTTAATGAACCCAACTTGCCGATAGAGAACGTAATTTTTCCGGCTAATTCATTAGTTGAAAGACTTAGTTCCGTAAGTGAAGTTAAAGATTGAAAAACAGGATAAGGTATTACACCAGAGAGAAGATTGTTACTAATGTACAACTTTTGAAGCTTGATTAAGTTCCGAAATGTGGAAGGAATCTGTAGGATCGATCAAGAGAGAGGAGAGCACATGCGGAAGAAAATAAAAGATTACATTGATAATCAAATTCGGTGTACATTCTCTCATGGCCTAATAGCCTACTTATAGTCTCACAAACTTGACGATCACTCAAAGTACTTTCCTAATAAAAACAAACTCTAAATAAAGCACACTTCTAGAAACACAAAGAAACTCTAAATATAGTAAAACTCTAAAACAGGCAACCGACACAACTTGATCTTCTATTTAACTCCAACTTCCAAATATCGCACAATGTGTCAACAGTTCCTGTTGATCCAACTTGACTGCGTCAACTGCAGCAGTTGATCCTTTCGGACTGGATCAACATCATATGTTGATCCATGACCCAAATCACCATATCTTGGTTTAATTTCCAACATCCTTCCTTAAACCAAGATATCATTCAACGATAATTCCGTAACCCTCTTCTTCCATTGATAAACGTTTGTACGTCCTTGTCTTTTATCATTTTCTATTCATTTTCTTCCATTGATAAACGTTAACACGTTCTTGTCTTTTCTCATACCAGAATTCCGTTATCATTATCAAAACAATTCACAAACCGTATCTAACTCGGTTAACAAACCAATATTCTTCATTTGCTTAACAGCAATCATCAAACACTCACTTCTTTTCATGTTCTTCTTCATCGCAGCAGAACATCAACCATAACAATCTTCTTCTTTCTTCACTGAGCATTGTAGATCATATTCATCTCTTGTTTACCTACTTCACTTGTAGGATTTCCACACTCTTCAAATTCCACACTGGAATTTCTTCACTTCTCTAGCCAAATCCCCACTGGGATTGCTTCCACAACTTTTTAGACAAATCCCCACTGGGATTGCTTCACACAACTCTTCACAACTCTAGCCAAATCCCCACTGGGATTGCTTCTCTCAACTTGTAGACTTTACTCGCCTACAATCTTATTTCACGCTCACAACCTTGTGACGTCTCTTCTCTTCAATCTTTCATCACCGCCTAGTGATTACTTCTCTTTCTTCACAACCTTGCTGTTGTTTCTTCTTTTCTTCTTTGTTCCAGTCACGCTATTGTTACGAAACCTTCACACTTCTTTTATTTTCAATATTCTCTCACAATCTTTCTTTTGTTATGCTTCTGCCACAAGCAATAACTATCACAGAGTCTGCCACACTTTGTAAGATTTTCAAGTTTCTACCACAAACTCTTCAATCACACTTCTTGTCAACATGTTTGAGCTTAAACTCCAATATGCTATCTTCCTCCATTAAGCTCAAACATCACCAACATTCCTTGTCATTCTACGTCCTTGAATTCGATCACCTTAATCAAACTGTACCAATCCTTCTTGACTGCAATACCAACTTTGATCTTCTGTTGCGTTTATTTCGAATCCATGACCTAACCCTTCGAAAAAACCACTCACCCAAAGCTTATTCACCTTCCAAAATCAACAAATGCTCTGCCACAGCAACCCTTGCTCAAACTACGTCAACAATCATCAACATACACAAAAACTGCTTTCTGCAACGTCTCCGAGAGAAAACATCACACGTTTTTATTGTCATCTTCTGTCACAAACTGTGACCATTATTTTGTCACGCTACTGTTAATCTGTTACAACTCCACTGTTACAACTTCTTCTGTAACAACTGTTTTGTAACAATTATTCTGTAACTGTTCTGTTACAACTCCTCTGTAACACTTATGTAACAACTACTCACTGTGATTCGTTTTTGTAACATATCAGATACTGTAACAAACTTTTTTTTTTTATGCCCTGCAACAAGGCAGTTCTCACCTGAACTTAGGGCTGTGAAACCCACATCTCCAGTAAACGTTGCTCCAAAAACTCTGTTCAGTAAATTTATCCATCACCGAGAACCATCATCAACGATCAACAAAATCATTCTCCGGCAACCACCAACTCCATTACTGCCATCAACAGCAACATCACCGCAAACTCTTTCTCTGTATCACCATTGTCATCAACCATGGTTATCAGCACCAATCGTCATCGCCAGGAATCAAATCTAGGGAAGCAACTTCTTGTTTATTGAACACACGTACCAAACTCCTTTTTTTTTTTTTTGGAACTCTCGAGTCTCGACCCTTTGAGAACACCCACACGAACATGGCTTAACCCACAGACTCTGTTTCCTAGTTTGTCTCAACTTTTAAAAGAAACCCACGTTACTTTGACAGTCATACTAACCTGGTGATATCACACTTCTTTATAAACTCACCTTTATCACGAAAAACAACTTGTACCCAGGGTGAAAAATACCACGAAAACATGACTTTGATATACAACAAGTCTTACTCCTTCTTCACAATTATCATCAAAACTTCACATCGACAGCAGCAACAGTTCTTCTTACCCAAGCTTTTCCTTGACTTCAATAAACCAATCTTTTTTTTTCAAACATACAGCTCCAACTCCGTCTTTGTTTAGGAAATACACGACTCGTGTAACAACAACCAAATCTTCGCAAGCATACAACAACAATAACTCTTGTCTTCTTGCTGCTATATCTTGATCACAGAACCTGACTTTTTATTTTTTTATAAAACTATCGTCTCGTTCCTTGATCACATGGTCACAGCTTGACAGGTACCAGGTCTTGGAGAAGCAATATACTTTTTGTTTTTCTCGATAAGTAGCAAAAACCACCAAACTTCTTCTTTCTTAGCCTTCTTGGACTTGAAATCTAAGAACAACCCAAGTTACAACAACCACCTATGTCTCGTCTTGACAGATTTGTACACTTTTGTTGTTCTCAAAACTTCATCAGCTCAGTACTTTTAGTTCGACAATCACCAAAGTTTCCTAGCCGCATTAAACTCTTAAGTTTCCTACAGCCACGAACTATAAATCTAGAAACCCTAACTTCTTTTCAGCAACTCGACCTCCGGCAAACTTCAAACACCATCACATCCGGGTCATCACCCTTTTTTAAAACAACAAACAATGCTATTACCTGCAACTGCACCACACCATACATATCTTCTTCCTTTTTGATGATAGTCCAAACACCACCTTTTTTTAAAAAAAACAGCATGCGAACAAACACATATGATCTCAGGCTTTCTTCCAGCAAAAAACAAACGCAACTTAAATTTGACAGACCTTGCTTTCACAGCAACACATCTTTGACAAGTCTTCAAACATTTTTTTTTTTATTGTGTTATTCTCCAAACCCTAACGTCTTCTTCCCAGCGACTTAGCATCACAACTTTTGCGCAACTTCTCTTTTAACAATTCTCTAGTTTCTACCACCGAAAACAAAAACATTTCTTCAACTTTCTCTTTTTCTCCTCCCTCTTCCTCTTACCTTTATCTGATACCACATGTAGGATCGAGCAAGAGAGAGGAGAGCACATGCGGAAGAAAATAAAAGATTACATTGATAATCAAATTCGGTGTACATTCTCTCATGGCCTAATAGCCTACTTATAGTCTCACAAACTTGACGATCACTCACAGTACTTTCCTAATAAAAACAAACTCTAAATAAAGAACACTTCTAGAAACACAAAGAAACTCTAAATATAGTAAAACTCTAAAACAGGCAACCGACACAACTTGCTCTTCTAGTTAACTCCAACTTCCAAATATCGCACAATGTGTCAACAATTCCTGTTGATCCAACTTGACTGCGTCAACTGCAGCAGTTGATCCTTTCGGACTGGATCAACATCATATGTTGATCCACGACCCAAATCACCATATCTTGGTTTAATTTCCAACAGAATCGATCCAGTAAGTTGGTTTGAATCTAGGAACAGGTGGGTTAAGTGCGTCAATCTTCCGAGTTCTCTGGGTATATTTCCTTTTAGGTTTTTGAGATTACAAAGGTCGACAACTTGAAGAAAAGATAGTTTAGAAAGAGAAGATCATAAAATACCAGTCATTGATGTATCTGATATGAAATCACTGGTTGAGTAAAGACCTGGTCTAGAAATGTTAATGACCCTTCCTTTAGAATCACATGCAACACCTTCCCAATATGCGCAGCAATTTGTTAATGGCATCCATTTTTGCAACAAGTTTGAAGGGTCAAAAGTGATTTTTTGCTTGAAATCAAGAAGAGCTAATTGATCCATGACATGACATGGTCTGATTTGAGGAGGAAGAAGTAATGACAAGCAGATAAAGAGAATGAGAAAGATTGTATATCTTGTAGTGATGATAAGAGCCATTCCAGTTGTAACTACGGAATATCCATAGCTACACCCACTTGCTATTTTGATAAACACGAAGTTAAACTAATTAATGACAAATCTTTATTTATTGAATCCTTCTATTACATGAGCTACCAACTACTCAAAACCCTTTCAAGAACTAAATCGCTCTCTTTCAGACTATTCTCTCTCCTTGCTTATCTTATCCAACCCCCCTCAAGGAAGGTTAAGTCCTCCTTTTATAGGGGGAAATTACATAGTGGGATACAACCCGATTTATCTCGGAAGTACACTTTTTACTTCGCTCAGAACAACTTTATGCTTCCTTTACGCCTTAAAGATCGGCTCCGGTCGGGGACAGCTGTCGTATTTATTGCACAACAATCCATACTTCGCCTAATGTACTTCGGGAGTTTCACTATTTCTTGGACAACAAGTCGTACTTCGCCCAATGTACTTCAGGAGTTTCACTATTTATTGGACAACAAGTCGTATCTCGTGCGATCGAATTCGTAGGCCTCCTGTTTTCTTGTGCAACAATCCGCACCTCGCACTCCTTATTTACTTCGCTAGGTATCTTTTCGAGAAACAAGTGCTATCTCGTGGCAGGTCTGACACTTGATTTGACTATTCCCTTACTCTTCTTTGGGAATGGTGAATGATATCTTTATCGAAGATCTTCTTTATTTTCTCGCTCAATCCACCTCGGACATGTGGCGGAGTATTTTTCTGTACCTACATTTTTCCTTTTCTCATTCCGTTTGCGGGAACCAATAAAGTAAAGAGAATCCCTCATTAATTTCGTAACCTCCACGTACGCGGATTTTCCGCTATCTTGTCTCCCACGATTCTTATCAACAGTTACCAACCGGTTCCCCTTCCTGTGCAACCGTTTTTTCCAGGTCATACCTTGGTCCATTATAAATAGTCTTCTCCCTTATCCTTTTTTCTTCTTTACGTCCTTCAACTTCTTCTTCCCCGGCACTGTTCTTCGACAGACTTCACTCACTCCTGCTATTCTCGATTCTTTTTTAATCTTCTTTATTATCACTTCTTCTTTCAACAATGGCGCCCAAGAAATTTCCTCCTGCCACTACATCAAAGTACCTCGAGGATTTCCAGGCCGATTTCAAGAAACTAGGTTTAAATCTGTCGCCGGTGGTGGATTCTTCAGTCAGCCCTCCGATTTTCGCAACCAGATAGATGGAATTGAACATCCGCTGGATTGAGGCGGAAACATGGTCGTACACCAGGATGATTACAAACTTGGGTCAGTTAAGAGCGGGTTTGATCTTCCCATGTATGACGCCCAGAATCCGCTTTTCAATGAGATTCTGGCTTACATCAACAGGGGGGGGTTTCCAACTGAGTGGCAATGCCATTCGGATTGGTAACGAGTTTGTGAGGCACTCTTCCGCTGGTTTATCTCAGATCCCTTCAATGGCGGAAGATTTCGATTCAGACGACTACAATATTGCCTCTTTCTCGGATAATTATATCGACAAGACCTAAGGCCGAAGAAGGAAGTATCAAGAGTGGGGTATCGCTTTACATCGGAAGTCCGTGAAGGATCCTTCCAAAATTATTCTCTTGGACGTCGAGCCTGTCAGTTCTTCAAAGGAAGCTCCTAAAGGTCCCTCCATTCGCTTGACTAATGATGAAGACTGGATGATGTTCCCAGTCGTTGTTGAGGGTCCCATTGTCTGGGGTTTTGACGAGTTTGGGAAATCTCGGGATGGTCCTCTCCCAAGTCATGCTCGTCTCGCTGCCTACAAGGCTTGGAAGTTCTGCTGGTCCGAGAGACCCTCCAATGTAAGCTTGTTATACTTTCTCTGTTTTATTTTTCATTTCCTCCGATGTAAGCTCGCTAGAATTTCTCTGTTTACCTTTTATTTCTCCGTCCGAACTTCTTGTTTTTTTTTTTTTAGTACACACGGCCCGCTCCTGGCTTGCTCAAGGATAAATCATCTTCTGCCAAGAAATCCACTGCTGGATCTCCTGTTCCTGATCAGGTATCCTGTTTCCTATTTCGCTTTTGGTGACTTTCATTTTATTTTCGGGATCTAACTTTTAACGCTTTTTAGGAGGAGGAGTTCGTAGAGCCTCCCATTGCTTCTCCTCGTATTTCTAAGAAGCGAGATCATAGGGAGATCCCTTCCGCTGCTGATGCTGCTAAGGTACTTCGCCATGTAACAACAATCTTTCCTCGCTGCCTTAGTCTTCATATGGTTCGAAACACTAACTTCTCATTATTAGGTTCCCTCTCAATCCATTCCTGCCAATGATCCTCTCAAACGGCGTAGAGTCTTAGACATGGGGGAACTCACCCGCATACCTCCATCCAAGAAACCTGCAGTGCCTCCTTCTCCTTCTACCAAGAGAGATTCCGAAGTTCTTCGAGAGTCCATTCCTCCCCCGAAAATCCCGATGCCAACTCCTCACATTACTGTGGATGACTCCCCGATTAAATCATCTGCCTGTTCTTCTGACGCTAAGGCTCGGAAGGTCTTTGAGGTGGAGGATCCGGCCTACATCCCCGATTTGTACTTCTTGAGAAATGCTTTTATTTTAACTCGGAATGCACCCTCCACGAGATCCGCAGCTATGGAGTCAGTGATCTCGCTCAGCAGTAACACTCTCTAGATCAGTCCTTTATGCAGAATGCTTCATTAAACCTCTCCACCAATCAACATGCTGCTATTATGGCCCTGGTTGGTGCTATCAACTTCTCATGTATTTTGTATATAAATCCCTATCTTACTTCGGATATTTCGCAGGAATTCAATCGTCACATGGCTCAACTTGTGGAGATGAAGATTTCTCGCGAAAATCTGAGGACCGCCCAGGAATGTATCAAGGATCTTAAGAATGATCTCACTGAAGAGAAAGAACGTTCCATCAAGAAAGATCAGAGGATTTCGGAACTCAGCAGTAAGTTTAACCCCTCCTCGGTTTTTACTCCTATGTCGTTCCCATCTTTACTATTCTGTTATTTTCGTCAAGCCCGTTCCGCGAAGTATCATATGAGTTTCGAAGAAGCCAAGTCGACCGTGGATGAATGCCAAGCCGAACAAGCGAACCTATTATCCCAGATTAATTGTTATTTATCTGAGAATGAGATTTTGAGCGAAAAGCTGACGACGTCCTATTCCCTGGCTGATCGTTTAGCTAATGAGTCCGCTAAAAATGAAGAGTTGAATTTCCATCTTCAAGAAGAGAACGAGCGTTTGAAAGTTGAACTTCAACGAGTCAGTAATTCCCTCACTACTTCCCGTAACCTACACTCCTCATCTATGGATCAGATTAAGCGTCTTGAGGAGGACAAAGATAGAATAATTAAAAGGAAGGATAAATCCGAAGTTGAACTTCGTAAGCTCAGGAATGAGCTTTCCGAGCTAAAACTCAAACATGACAAGTTGAAGGCTGAGAACATTGGGCTAAGGGATGAAAATAGCGAGTTAAATAAAGACATGTCCTCTGTCCTGGCTCGTTTGGAGAAATTCCATGGTAAGAAGACAACTCCTATTCCTCCCGCGAAGAAGAAGCTTGTTGTTCCTCCGAGAAGTGGTAAACTTATTATAGGGTCTCCTGATGATGATAAACCCGTATCTGGTCACGGTGAAGACATGGACAAATCGTCTCTTGAATTTCACAACTTTCTTGATTCAGAGATATCAAGACTTGATCACTTTAACCTCGACGTTCAGAAAACTTTAAATTCTGTTATTTCGCAGAAAGAAGGTAGCTGTAGGTGTTATTATTGTGTTTCGCACTTATCTCTGTCGTTCATGTTTCTCATTTCGCTGTTATCTTTGCAGAATCCGAGGAGAGTTTGAAGAGTCAGATTCTGCACTTATCTCGCCAGAGGGATGGTTTGGCCAAGGAAGTGTCCGTACTGAAAGAAAGCCTTTCATATTTGCACGAGGATTGTGACCAGATGGAGAAGGACGCCAAGAAAATTGCGAAGTTTACTCGCAGAAACTCCCAAGAGGAAAAGGTGAAATTCGTCTCCGAGATTTGGGATTCCCATGGCATCGCTGTTCCTGACATGAACCTCGAGATCTTCCCCGATGATGAGCCTAATGTCAACGCCGAAGCTGAGAGTGAAGATACCGAGACCGATGAAGATATTGGGGGGCCTCACCACAAGGTTTCTCAAAACGCAGGAGGTACCAACGATGCTGGGGCAGGTGCCGGTGTTGGAGGAGGGTCCGGTGGTGGTCTTGATGAAGAAGAATCCAACAATCCTTGATTACTATTTTGATGTTCCGCTTGATACTTTAACTCTTCATATTTTCAACATTTTATCTGGGCGCTCCCAAGCTTGGGGGGCATGACAATTTCTGTTCTTATTTTGCTTTGCCTTAGTATATCAGCTTTTTGCTTGGTTTTATTTTCTTACTTTGCCCTGCATGTCTGTTAATAGCTGCTTCATCCTGGTATCTCGAAATCAGTCCGTTATACCAAGTATATACTTCGCGAAGGAAATAATCAAAGAATAATAAATTTACTTAAAGTATATACTTGCCTCTTGTTCTTTGGTTGTTTCCGAAGTAATTACTCCTTTGCCTTACTACGAAATAAATGCTCGAGAGAATAACATCGTATTTAAAGTATATACTTGCCTCTTATTCTTTCGTGGATTTATGTAGCATACTTTACGCCTTCATTGCCTTATCCGTCCATCTGGGATCTATCTCGCATTTTATTACCTCGCTGCAATTCATAACATAATTAAGTTTATGTATACATTATCATGTGTAATATTTCAGTTGCGAGTATTTCTTATGCATTTCGAGAAGTGTTTCTTAGGATTGGTGTGACTTATCATCACAAGATAGAGCCTTTTGATAGATTAATATTTGGCTTGCAAAGATTTGTATGATCAAGCTTTGTAATGTGCTTGCCTCTTTCCTCTGCTTTATAGTATATACCTGCCTTTTGTTTTGCCTCAGGTCTCATTTTTTTTCCTCACATCTCTATTATTAGTTCGGAGTCTTATTTTGCCTCCTAGTTAAGGTCTTATTATGCCCCACCCCATTGGTCAGGGCTTTTCGACGAAGTCTCAGGCGCTCTTTACTCTTGCGAAGTAAAGATCTATCAACCTCGCCTTATCTCGCTCATTGAGGTCTTATTATGCAATAATATCACAGTCCTACCTACTCCCGTGAGTACCAGCCCCGTAACATTGCCGACTTTTGTGGTCACTCAGCTCCCTAAAGGAGGGTGCCGTCCCTTCCCCTCTGAGTACCCCCGTTCTTTTGGGCTTAGGTATCAGTTATTTCGTGACCTCGTGCCCTTTCGCCGATGTGGCTCCTGGTTACAAAGTCACACCCTAGTTGGGGTGGTTTTGGGACCGAGCGGAAGAACTACACCAGGCCATCTTCTTCTCCACTGGCTCGTTCTTACACCCATTACCGAGTGGTTACCCAATTGGGTCCCCCGACGGATGGGTCTTACTTCTTGCCCCTAGATAATGGATGTTAGCCATATCCCGAGATTATCTCGTGACGCGCGTTAGGTGTTACATTTTCCTCTTTCACTTTGTGCGAACTAGGTTGCACGCCACAAGGTCTCAGCCTCCCTATGTAGAGGTTTTATTAAGGACTTACGATCGCCTTTTCTTCATATTGTATGGGTCTTAAGATGCCTCCTAATGAGGTCCAACCTTTTGCCCCTGTATGCATGTATATTTTGAATTCACTCCTTGTTCTTTGCTTTATTGTTGCTGATCTTTTATTTATGCTCGATAGATGTTTCATTCCATTTTCTGTTTGTTCACAAAATAACACATACATTTTTTTTTGAACAACTCTCTACGAGTCGCTGCCTTTTAAGGATAATACTTCTTAATGTAAATTGGATTCCATGGGTGGTCTAGCCTTCGACCTTGCCATTATTCTTCTCCATATACGATGTCTCCGTTGCTATCTGTGTCCTTTTCTTCACAATCCGCGAGTTCATACGCTCCATTTCCTACCCTCCTTTTCACGATGAAAGGTCCTTCCCACGTAGGTTCCATCTTTCCTCTAGGTCCCCTTTGATATGGTGGTATTTCTCGTAGAACAAGTTCCCCCGGAACGAAACTCCTTTCTTTCACTTTCTTATTGTACTTGCGAGACAGCCTCCGGTGATAGTTCATCGTGTGTTGTAGAGCAATCTCCCTGTTTTCCTCCAAGTAATCTAATTTTGCTAAGATCATGTCCGAGTTTAGACATTTTTTCCAGGATTCTCGTTTTGTAGTGGGGAACATGATCTCAGTAGGCAGAACCGCCTCTACTCCATATGCCAAGCAGAAAGGTGACATCCCTGTTGCCTCTCGTCTGGTGGTTCTGTATGACCATAGCACTTTTGGGACTTCTTCGCACCAATTATGGAGATGCCCGTCTAGTTTCTTTTTTAAAGTGGATGAAATTGTCTTGTTTGTTGCCGCAACTTGTCCATTACTCTGCGGGTATAGCGGATTTGACTTTGCGGTTTGTATTTTAAAAGTGCTAAATAGCATTTTCACGTTCTCTCCCTTGAATTGCATTCCGTTATTTGAGACTATCTGCAGTGGAATTCCGAATCTGCATATGATGTGTTCAAGTATAAAATCGTATATGTCTCCATCTCGCGTATTCTTTACTGGTTTGGATTCAACCCACTTTGTGAAGTAGTCTGTTGCCACTATCAGGTACTTTCTCTGCAAGGTTCCAGCAACGAACGATCCCACGATGTCTATTCCCCATATGGCGAATGGTCACACACTTAACACAGAATTCAAGTTCGTCGAGGGTGCGTGTATTCATTTTCCGAATCTTTGACAAGCTTCACACCTCGTTGCTACACCTTTTGCGTCTTTATGCATGCTTGGACAGAAGTATCCTTGCGTCTTAGTTTTGTAAGCCAATGATCTAGTTCCGCTATGATTTCCAGCGTCACCGTAATGTATTGCCTTCATGATTTGCACCCCCTCTTCTTGTGACAAGCATCGCAACAGTGGTCCTAGGAATGATCTCCGATATAGGATTCCTTCTCTTAATTCATAGTTGGTAGAACTCCCCTTGATCTTGTGTGCCTCAAATCTATCCCGAGGTAGTTCTCCCTTTTCGAGGTACTTGTGAATAGGTGTCCTCCAGTCATCTTCTCCCAATTCGTTAGATATGCTATCCTCTATTACCATTACGATTTTTTCATCTTCCAACTCGTTGGTTACCGAGGGATGCATTAATCTTTCAATTCGGATATATTTCTCCGAGATGTCCTCGACCATTGATGCGATGAAAGCCAAGGCATCTGCATGTCTATTATTATCTCTGATTACTTTTCTACAGATTATATTTGGTATTTTCTTTGAATACTCTTTCACGAGCTGTAAATATCGGTTCATCACAGCATCATTCGCCTGATACCTTCCTTCTATCTGTCTGACCACCAATTGAGAATCGCTGGTTATTCTTATTTCTTCTAACTTCATCTCGATGGCCAACCTTAGGGCTTGTATGACTGCTTCATATTCCATTTCTTTATTAGTAGCTTTATATTCCAATCGAAAGCAGAACACCGTCCTCGCTCCTTTTGGCGAAGTAAATACTATTCTCATTCCTCCTCCGGCGCTGTTGGACGATCCGTCCACAAATATTTCCCATCTCCTTGGATGATTTTCTTTCAGTATATCCGTAGGATCCGAACGCTCTTCATCTATATCTAACATCTCTTCCACTCCTTCATCTTCCTCTATCGGAAACTCGGCCAGGAATTCTGCAACAATGTGTGACTTTGTTGAAGTCTGGACCTCGTATTTTAAACCGAATTGATCAATTCGGGTATTCAACCTTTCAACTCGCCCAACTCTCCTCGTATTCTTTAAAGTTGACTCTAACGGGATTCTTGTTAGGACCTTTATCTTGTGAGTCTGAAAATAGGTTCTTAGCTTTTCTGACGAATATACCAGTGCTAGAATTATCTTTTCTATCTTCGGGTAATTCTTTTCAGCAACGTTTAGAGTCTTGCTGACGTAAAAGATAAGCTTTTTGATGCCCTCATCTGTCCGAAGTAACACCGAACTTATTGCATTCGGCGTAGCTGCGAGGCAAATCAGCAGTTCTTCATCTGGTTCGTGCTTCTGAAGAATTGATAAGTTGATTAGATACTCTTTTATATTTTTCAATGCTTGTTCACATTCTTGTGTCCAAGAGAATTTTGCTCATTTCTTCAAGATGTCGAAGAAGTGTTTGCACCTATCTGAAGATTTGGAAATGAATCTTCCCAAAGCTGCCAACTGCCCATTTAGATTTTGCACATCTTTCACCGTTGCTGGCGATGGCATGTCCAATATAGCTTGAACCTTGACCGGATCCACTTCAATCCCTTTTTCGGACACGATATGCCCCAGAAAATTCGCTGATTCTACTCCAAATATACACTTAGAGGGATTTATTTTCATTTTGTACATCCTCATCTGCTCGAAGATTTCTTTCAAATCCTCAACGTGATCCCCTGACTCCTTAGTCTTTAGCAGCATGTCGTCGACATAGACTTCCAGTTTATTATGCACCCATTTAGCGAAAATCTTCTTGACCATCCGCTGATAGGTTGCCCCCGCGTTCTTCAGGCCAAATGGCATTCTTATATAGCAATACAACCCTCTTGGGGCGAAGAAAGCCGTGTGCTCTTGGTCTTCCTCCGCGAGTGGTATCTGATTGTATCCACAATAACCGTCCATTAACGTCAGTCGCTTGTACCCAGATGCAGACTCCACAATTTACGGTATATTGGGTAACGGGAAGCTATCCTTCGGAGAAGTAGTATTCAAGTCACTAAAATCTATACATATTCTCATTCCTGTGTTCTTTTTTGGCACAATCACCATGTTGGCTATCCATGTTGGATACTTCGCAGGTCTGATTATTCCCGAGTCCAACATTTTCTTTAATTCTTGCTCTATCTGCTCGTGGTAAGCAGTTGCTATCTTTCGTATTCGTTGCCTTATTGGTTTAATTGCCGGGTTTAAATTCAGCCTGTGACAAGCGACTTCGGGGTCTATCCCAGGCATCTCGTTCATGCCCCATGCAAAGCTATCAATGTACTCTTTTAATAGCCTTATCAACCTCCTTTCTTCGTCCGCCTCCATCTTTGTCCCAATCCTTACTATTTTGGCCTCGTCTTCGCTACCCAAGTTTATTTCTTGTGTGGGTTCTACTGCTGCGAAGTTTATGATCGGTTCTCCGAGCGGGGATGGTTCCTTTAATTGCTATAAAGGCTTATTTTTATCTTCTGGAATTTCGCTTGGAATAGCTCACCCTTCTTTCGCTTTCAGCATATATACCATTAATTCTTCTTCCCTCTTTGCTTCTTGTACTCTCTTATTTTGTTCCTTCCTTCGCCTTATCTTCTCTTCATAGTTATGCACATCTTCATCGTTGCACTCTCTGGCTTCCTTCCGATCTCCCATTATCTCGCCGATTCCGCTTGGCATTGGAAATCGGATAGCTTGGTGGTAAGTGGATGCTATTCCCTTGATTCCATGTATCCATGGCCGCCCAATCAGAGCGTTGTAAGGGGACTCCACATCTACCACACATACCGTTACCTCGGTTTCTAGTTCCCCCTGCGAATATTTTCACGACTAATTCCCCTCTTAGCTTTGATGGCACTCCGTTAAACCCATAAATATTATAAGTCGACGGCACTAGGTCAGAATCTCGGTATCCCATCGTTTTAAATGCGTGATAAAAGAGTATATCCACCGAGATGCCCATGTACACCAAGATCCTGTCTATTGCCCATATTTTATTTTTTCTCGTGAGATTTTCTTCTCACTTTGTGTGCTCTTTGAAGTTCAAAGTGATCACCAAAGGATCTGTGTGCGAAGCTCCTCCTTCTGGGGAGTCTGCTGCCGAGAAATAAATAATCCTTTTCTTCCATTCTTCTAATGGCTCTTTCTTTGCGATGTTGTATATTTCGTTTCCTTCAAAATCCCGCTTATGAACCCTTTGTAACATATTATCATGAAAGTTACGTATATTCTTCGCAGAGTGAATAATGTTGTTGCAATTTAACCTATGGGTTCCTCTATCGATTTCGATTCTGTATACTTTTGTTTGCTTCTGGTCACCTTTCCGAGGTGGTGGCGGTGGTAATGGTCCTGAATCTTCCAAAAAATGTTGGAGTTTCCCTTTTTCAATTAGACGAAGTATTATCCGTCGGATGTTTCTGCAATATTCCGTGCGGTGTACGTGAAAACAATGATACTTGCAAAAGTCGTTATTTATTGCACTCTAAAAAGGTTCCACCCCAAAATTCGCTGGTGGTGGAATTTATTCTGTTAGAACAATTGACTCCCATATCTTCTCGACTGTGGTGTTAAGTCCAGGAAACACTACGTCTTCGAACTGTGGCCTCTTCCCCCCGTGTTGCTGTCCTGGATTATACCTTCTCGTATTTCTTGGATTATCACCTCGGGAGTCATAGTTCCGAGGTCTGGGGTCAACATACCTTGGATGTTGATCTATCCACTCTTGGTCTCCACTGGAAACTGCTACCAACTTCGCGGGAATTGTTGCTAGCGGTTCTGCTTCCAAATATTTCGTGTTATCCTCTATCACGTTTGCTATTCTCGGGAGCAGACGCGAGTTCCCTTCCTTGGATTGAATCATATTCGCCTCAATAGCCTCCCTTTGTTTTTCTTCCAATGCCACGTACTCCTCCTGATATTCTCGGAGTTCACTCATTGATATTGTGTTGCGAATTACGAAGAGCTGCGTGTGCAAGAGGTCGGTTGGTATTAACGCGTTAACGAAAGCCAGGATGAAATTTATCTCATCTACTCTCCCTGCGAGTTCACTGCATACCGTTCTCCATCTCGTAATTAGACTTCGCAGATTTTCGCCTGGCTTCCTCCTTAAATTGAACAAGGTTTCTATCCATGGTCTCAACATATTATTGCTTATGTAATTTGTCAAGAATATTCTTTGTAAATCTTTGAACGATGAAATTGAACCTTCCGCTAACCCTTCAAACCATTTTGAGGCTTCCCCGGTTAAGATAGCTGGAAAATATTGGCACAGTACCGTTTCGTACCTCGCCCACTGCATTAGCGAAAGGGTGTACTGCTTTAGGTGTTGTACAACATTTCCTGTTCCGTCGAAAATACTTCCGAAGGTTGGCAGTGAACACCTTCCTGGGATTCTTCCCCCCAGCACTTTGCGTGAGAATGGTGATTTGTCATCTTCCACAATTGCCTCTGCCAGCTGCACTCTTCCTCCTCTTCGTGGATTGTTGAGTAACGCTTTCATCTCCTGTATTTCATTCATGACTATTTGATTGACTTCGTCTCTTCCTATGTCTCGCCTTCGATTTCTCCTCCTTCTATCTCGCTCATCATAATCTTCTCCCCTTTATTCCTCGTGTCCTCTCCTTTCTTTTCGAAGTCTCTCTTCTTCCTCTTCTGCGTATTTCCTCGCTTCCTATTGCCATTTCTGTTCACGTTGTCTTTGTTCTTCCCGAGCTCTTTCCTACCTTTGCATTCTTTCGTCTTCTCTTCGCCTTTCCTCTTGCCGAAGCCTCTCCCTTTCTCGAGTTCTTTCTTCCTCAAACCGCCTCCTTTGGTCTTCCCACCTGGTTTCCTCCAAATCTCTTCTCAGCAACCTTTCTTCACTGCTGTCTCTTCGACGCCTCCGCCTCCGTTATCCCCTTTCTCCTTCCTGCTCATCCTGTGGTATCTCTCTCCCTTGGGTTACGTTTTCCCCTGTATCGGCTCCAACTCGCACATCTCGAATAGTCCTTTCTTCATTAAGGTGGTTATTTTGCTGCACCAAGATCGCGTTCTGCCTCATGAGTACGGATCTTTGCTCCATTATAGCTCTCTGTCTTTCTATTTCCAAGCGCAACACTTCTCTGACCTGCTCTAATGTCATATTTTCTTCACCGGCGTCCTCCTCTCCGTTTCCTTGAACGGGTTCTTCTCCCTCCTCCGTTTCCGTATTAGCGGTGTGAATCGATCCCTCTCGATAACGTTCGTCCTCTTCCTGCTGGATTCCACTTTGTCTCCCTCCTCTATTTAATGTTTCGCCCCTCTCCATCCTTCCTCCTCTTCCTGCTAGACGCAAGCTTCTCCTGGATGTGATGAGGTGTCGTGCTCTTTCCGGTACTCTTGACATGGACGATCTGTTAAACTTTCTTTTTCCGCTTCACCGGCCTTTGACCAGATCTAGTTCGTTTACCTTCCGGGCAGCAGATCTCAGATCTATCACTTTCAAGATTTATTCTTCCTATTTCAAGATTTCTATGCTTTCTTAGCTACCACTTTCCGACCCTTAACTCACTTAATGACTTATATAACAACAGATCTCTCAAACTATCTCAAGTGAGATTGAAATCTCAACTTAAGATCCCTGTTTCTCGGCACCAAAATGTAACTACGGAAAATCCATAGCTACACCCACTTGCTATTTTGACAAACACGAAGTTAAACTAATTAATGACAAATCTTTATTTATTGAATCCTTCTATTACATGAGCTACCAACTACTCAAAACCCTTTCAAGAACTAAATCGCTCTTTTAGACTATTCTCTCTCCTTGCTTATCTTATCCAACCCCCCTCAAGGAAGGTTAAGTCCTCCTTTTATAGGGGGAAATTACATAGTGGGATACAACCCGATTTATCTCGGAAGTACACTTTTTAATTCGCTCAGAACAACTTTATGCTTCCTTTACGCCTTAAAGATCGGCTCCGGTCGGGGACAGCTGTCGTATTTCTTGCACAACAATCCATACTTCGCCTAATGTACTTCGGGAGTTTCACTATTTCTTGGACAACAAGTCGTACTTCGCCCAATGTACTTCGGGAGTTTCACTATTTCTTGGACAACAAGTCGTATATCGTGCGATCGACTTCGTAGGCCTTCTGTTTTCTTGTGCAACAATCCGCACCTCGCACTCCTTATTTACTTCGCTAGGTATCTTTCCGAGCAACAAGTGCTATCTCGTGGCAGGTCCGACACTTGATTTGACTATTCCCTTACTCTTCTTTGGGAATGGTGAATGATATCTTTCTCGAAGATTTTCTTTATTTTCTCGCTCAATCCACCTCGGACACGTGGCGGAGTATTTTTCTGTACCTACACCAGTGTTGGTAATGTGAAGTTGGTTAAGTTTTTAGTTTATATGGGAAAGAGAATGGAGTGAAGATGGTGGGGAACAAACCGTTTTGTTGCTTGAAACTGAATCAAAGTAGACCCCAAGAGGAACACAAGAAGCTGGCTTTGTATATAGCTGAGCGCAGCACTTATTTAGTCCTAAAAGGTATGGTTGTTATCATGTTGAGCACGTGAGATTTGTGTATTGTATTGCATTTATAAAACCTCGCACCATTCTTTATAGCAACTAACCCCTCTTGCGCTGTCCTCAATTCGCATGCTTCCGAAAATATAGCTTACAAATCTAAGCCAGTCACATAGTTATGCTTGCGCATGTAAGTAAAAAGTACCTATGATGTATTTAGTTTGGCCTCGCTCAAGTGCGATTGGGAAGTTGACCCTTCTAAGCTTGATATTTTTGTAATGTAAACATGATCGGGAAGGGTTCTATCGGTGAGATTCTAAAAGCTTTTTGGCGTGGAACACTAGTGGCCATCAAACGAATTGTTCCAAATCATTCACTTTGCAAATGGGAAAAAATTTCCAAAAATTTCTATGATAGAATGGTGATGTACGATTTTTATGCTCAAGTTTTATCCAATGAAATTTCATTTTCATGATTATCTTGGAGTTCCTATTTTCTCTTTCTTTCTCATGGCGATTTTCAAATTTTTTCTCCTTTTTCAAGCTCAGCCTTTCAATCGCTTCATATCATTGAGTTTGATTCAATTTGTGAGTGAGCTAATTAAATTTCTCCGATGTCCAAGGACGGATCTTAGATTTTTCTCCTTGGTGCCGGGGTTTATTGATTAGTGGAGCTTAACGTGTGTTCATTTCTCTTTGTTTCTTGGTTGCTTTTGAAAAAGCGGGGGTCTAACAACCACACCCAATATTTCTCTTGGCAATCTGTATGGACTAACTCCAATATACTTTTAAGAGAATCAACTAGACAGTCAGATTCAATCTTAAGAAAAGTATATCAAAGAGTTATATCTCAATATATCAATTCAATGTGCAATCAATCTAATAGGAATTTGCGAGCCCGATTGAATATAAGAAATAACTTGGACAGTATCAAAAACCAATATCCAAGTGTCAATCAATTTAATCAACAACCAAAGGTTGGATTCACAATTGATTTAACTTAAGCACAACCTATGATATTTCAATTATATAAACAAATATAATGCGGAAAAAAATAATAACACAGACACCAGAAATTTTGTTAACGAGGAAACCGCAAATGCAGAAAAACCCAGGGACCTAGTCCAGATTTGAACACCACACTGTATTAAGCCGCTACAGACACTAACCTACTCCAAGTTAACTTCAGACTTGAATGTAGTTGAGCCCTAACCAATCTCACACTGATCAAGGTACAGTTGCGCTCCTTATGTCTCTGAATCCCAGCAGGACTCTAAGCGCTTGATTCCCTTAGCTGATCTCACCCACAACTAAGAGTTTCTACGACCCAAATTCGAAGACTTTATAAACCAATCCGTCTCATACAGAAAAGTCTATTGAATATATAAATATGTCTCCCACATATAAACCTATGAGTTTTGTTCTATCTTTTGATAAACCAAGGTGAACATGAACCAATTGATATACTGGACTTATATTCCCGAAGAACATCCTAGAAATATCAATCACCTCACAATAATCTTAATCGTATGGTAGCGAAACAAGATATTGTGGAATCACAAACGATGAGACGAAAATGTTTGTGACTACTTTTTATCTTACCTATCGGAGATTAAATCTCGAGCAAATCTTAAAGAAGATAGTACTCAATTAAGATAGAAAACAACAATATCAGAACATGTAACTACAAAAAAAAAATTTGGGTTTGGCGTCACAATCCCAATGAAGTCTTCAAGTCGTTAACCTACAGGGTTTCGTGAAAAACCTAAGGTTAAAGGATTATTGACTCTAGTCGCAAATAGTATCACATAGAAGGTGTGGGGATTAGGTTTCCCAGTTGCTAGAGTTCTCCTTTATATAGTCTTCAAATCAGGGTTTGCAATCAATGTTACCTTGGTAACAAAGCATTCAATATTCACCGTTAGATGAAAACCTGATTAGACTCAAGCTAATATCTTTCAACCGTTATATCGAACTTAGATTGTTACATACATATGAAAAGTGACTTCATTAAGATATGAAACCATACCTAAACGTGTGCACCTTTGTTGGCTCAACAATAGTTAACCAAAGTTAGCCATATGAACACTTTCATATCAACCTTATTCATCTTAACCATAACTAGTTCAAATGAAACTAGTTCTAGAGTTGTTCAATTGTTTATATTCTCATAGAAGTATACAAGACACAATTGAAGCAAAATCGATTTTGATTCACTTGAATCAAGTCATGAACATTATAGCCACGGTTTGCAAAAGATTGTATTCCTTATTATATAAATGTATTAGTTCATGAACAAATCGATTTTAGAACATTATCCCTTCAGGTATGCAAACAAGTACGCACATCTAAATGGCCGGACTAAGTTTGGGTTCGCCAGTACGCGAACTAGTACGCATACCTTCCAAACTCATCAGAAATTCCCGGACCTGAACCTCACGCCAGTACGCGTACCGGTATGCGTACAAGGTTCCTGGACTTTACCAAACCAAGCTGTACGCATACATGTATGCATACCATGGTTTCCGGACTCGGATTACATATATGCAAGTATGTTTGAGCATTTCTCGGTCGAACTCGCATACGTTGCTATCTCAAGCATGTTTATCAATATTAGTGATCAAAACTATATGTCTTGATTTCTAGTTTTCTTATGACTAAGTCTCGTTCTAGGATAGTTAAGTATAGTTGAGCTCCAGACTCCATGGCGATTATCTTACAAAGATGAAGAACTACTCAAGGAACCAGCGGAACTTCATCCGACAAAAATGTATGTGGAGACTTGAACTCATATGTCACTCAAAAGTATATCTACTCTATCTCCTACTCTTGACACAAAAGTCGCATAAGTATTATAGTTTTCATACATACACATTTGCTATTTCGAGTCAAGTTTACTCGTCTATCTTTCTCTCGAAATATGTGTTGGTAAGATTTCACCTTAACCATTTTCATTTTTACCCATGACGAAAGTCATGATGATGTTTCAATCTTGAAAATAGCTTTGATGACGATAATCGTGAATAACGATTGTTATAACATTATAGAAGAATGTTTCAATGATTGAAATGTAGAGTTCAGGTTAGGTAACCAACTATGGATATAAGCATATATAGTGTGTTCGCACATTAGTATATAAATCCATGTGCTAGAAACCAAGTGCGTGCATATGTGTGCAAGAGGTATTGGTGAAGGAGACATGTTGGGTACCCGTACCAGCGGAAGTTTTCGAACCGAAAATTTCTGTTGAGTTTGTAAGTTTGCAAACTGTTAAACCAGTCACCATAGGTACGCGTACCCGTACGTGTACTCACAGAAGTTTTCGAACCAAAAATTTCTACTGAGTTTATAAACTCAAATCCGGTAGCTATGGTACACGTACCCTATGCGTACCCGAGATGGTTATATCTCTCAAATCGGAAGTTCATGAACTTAAATAATAAATCAATAAGGAATGCAATTTTTACAAACCGTGGCTATATTTTTCATGAAATGATTCAAGTGAATCAAACCGATTTGGTTTCAATTGTGTCTATGTATAAAGATATAAGCAATTGAACAACTCTTCAACTAGTTCTTATGAGTCATTTGAACTAGTTTTGAGAAAGATAAATACAATTAATATGAAAGTGCTTATATGGCTAACCATTGGTTAACTATTTGTGAACCAACCAAATGTACATGTTTAGGTACGGTTACTCAAACCTACATGAAATATATTTCATTTATGTGACAATCTAAGTTTCGATCTAAGGGTTGAAAGATATTAGATTGGATAAATCATGTTTTTCATCTAACGGTGAATATTGAAAGCTTTGTTACCAAGGTAACTTAGATTGCAAACCCTGATTTGAAAATTATATAAAGGAGACTTCTAGAAACTGGAAAAACTAATCCCCACACTCCTATGTGATACTAGTTGGTTTTGCTAGAGTCGATTCTCCTTTAACCGTAGGAGAATAGCAATATGTGTGAAAAAAAGAAAAAAAAAAGAGATCGACCAATTAGACCAAACGGAATAAAATGACACTTGGGAATAACAATATGTGTGAAACGTAGTCCCTGTCTCCGTCGCCTAAACAAGCATGGAATGCAGGATCCAAGGCAACTATCATGTACTTGCTGACAAGAAGCATGCGCTTGGATCCAAAAGATCTAATCATGCTGTCTAAAAAAAAATATGAAAAAAGTGAAGAAAAAAAAATGAAAAAAAGAAGAAGAAAAGAAAGTATCATATGGGTTGAATAAAGTCACTCCTGGTTCCCTTGTATATGCTAGTGAGTTGATGTAGAATTCAAACCAGTAGCTCAATCCAATAAGATGCATAGGTTCATCTTGGCAGTGACCTTCAGACAGATATGGGAAACATCGATCACTTGTGAACATTTGCCAACATCTACATCTATTTCCATCTTCTTTATCTTTTCATTGTGATTGTGGTTTGTTAGTTTCCGAGTATTGTGGCTTGTTCGACTATCTAATTAAAGCTTTCTTTACTAATATATGAACTGAATTTGTGCAAGGTACCTCCTCCTGTAGTCATTTTGGATTCGTTCATTGATTTGTCACAAATAGACGGAGTTGGAAATATAGGTTTTGTAGGTATATATCTAGTAAACCATCACGAGACTAAAACTCGTCCACTAGGGACACCTAGGGGTTTAAAGGATTATTATTTATGATTAAAGTGACCGTAGCCTCGACGAGACGGAGTTGTATGTACGTTTTATAATTATTTTGTTTGATTTTCTCGAGGACTAACAAAGTCTAAGTGTGGGGGAATTTGATAGGTGTCTAAAACACCTTATTATTTATCTATTGTTTATGCTTTTTCTGCTAGTTTTCTTGTAAATTATGTATCTTATGTTTTGTTTTTGAGTATTTAGGTACTTTGGAGTCATTTGGATCAAAAGAAGAAGAAACAGGGAAAAAGTATCATCTCAAGTGCAACTGTGGTTGGAGACGAATTATTTCTCATTATTTGCTTTTATTCCTTCATCTCTGTCTGAAAAGTATGTCGGCTTTAGTGATGCAAATTCTGTCTGAAAAGCATGAAAACTTTAGTGATGAAAAGGCACTGAAGGGAAGAAGTGAATATGAGAAGTAAGAGACGATATCGTTGGCGACAAAATTCGAGAAGGTTAAAAGCATCACTCTTAGGCGTCCAGTTGGAGTAAAAAGGGCAAAATTGTCATTTCATGGGTGAACACTATCTGGAGCTCAGTCACGGTTAAGGGGCAGCTCTATTGGAGAAGTACTAAACATAGATTGAACGAGGTTAAGGGGATGCTATTATGGCTATCCCTTATCAGAATAGACCGGCTGGCAATATCAAACTCAAACAAATTACCCTAAATCAAGAAATATCCCCTCCCAATCATTTGATACAGAAATTGAGAAAGAAGAAAAAAAAGGTTACAACCGCTGCTACCAGATCGATGATGAGAGATTTCGGAGAGTGAATTCGATCTCTGTGAGGAGCAGGAGTGGATCGAATCTGGTTTTGCTATTGAGATTCGGTAAAGGAATTTGAAGTTGTTCTATCAAGATTGAGACTAAACGGTTGTAATTAAAAGAAGGGTTTCAATGAATTGAAAAAGTGGGTATTATCGTTGAATCGAGAAGAAACTCTGGTGGTGATTTGAACCAGAGAAGAAAGGAGGTGATGTTGCTGGTGAAGCTCATATAAGTGGTAGTTCTCAAGGGTCTAATGGCTTGTTTTCAAGGGTTATGAACTGAGTTGATGTTGGTGTTGTAAAAAAATGGAGAATGAAGAGATGTTTTACTGGGATTTGGTGAAGCCATGGAGATGGAGTTTGTGTTGTTAAAGAACTGGTGCTCTGGCCATTGGTTGTGCAACTGGTATGAAGGCATAGCTGGTGTTGATGGACAATGAGGAAGATTCAAGCTAGACAACATTGGTGGTGATAAGGAAGGTGAGATCTAGAAGCTGGTGTTGCTTTTGAGCATAATCTGGAGCAGAATAGCTGAAATGGAGTTGTTGCTGTACTGGGAATATGACTTTGGTGGTGAAAGAAAGTTGTTGTGTGAAACTGCAGTGAAGGTGGTGGATGCTGGATAGGGCTATTGTGAGAAGCTACAGAGGAAGACACAGCTGCAAGTGGATATGGTGAAGTGCAGTGTTGTTTGGACTCAGTTAAGAAAAGATTATGAAGCAGTGAAGGATGGTTGGCAAGAACTAATGGAGTTGCTGAGATGGGCAGTAATGCAAGAGCTAGAATGGGTATGCTGCTACTGGAGGTTAAGAAGCTTGTGTTGCTATTGGAGTGTGATAGCTCTGGTTGTGCCTGTGCTGGTGCAAGTGGAAATGGATATGAGAAGTAATGGGTATGCTGTTGTTTCAGATGGTGTACAAGAAGACACTGAAATGGTTAGATGCAATATGGTTTCCTGGAGTTGAATTGATAGATGAATGCTTAGGTTTCAGGTACATTGCAGGTGCAAGACTAGTTATGGAGACTGTGATGTTGCATCTGAATTGTTTGAAGCTGAGATTGCAGCTGCAGTTGGAACTATGGTGTGGCTAAAGTGTTGAGATGGGTATAGCAGGAATAAGGGTTTGAATTGCAGCTGGTGGTTTGGTTCTGGCGATGCGCAACTGAGATGATGGCTGTTGGTTGGCTGCAGTGGTGACTGATGTTGCAATGGGAGTAGTGCTGTTTTTGCTGGTACTCGGACACTGCGAATGTATGAATTGCAGGGATTATGTTGCTGATGGAACTAGTGCAGATGAGACGAGAAGCACATGAAATGCAGTAGCAGGTTGATTTGAGTTTCTGTTATGAGCTGGTGACAGTAAGGTTGCTGCAGTTGAGCAGTTCTGAGAACTGGTGTGACTCCAAGGGTTGATGTTACCAGTTTAGGTGAGAATTGCAATGCTGTGTAGTGGGTTGATGGCTGGGTTCAGTGTAGATATCGTAGTGATAATTCAGTGAAAGCAGAAAGGTTAATGCTGTTGCAGGTGGAGTTGTGAGACTTCAGGAGCTGGTGCTAAGATAGAGATGGAATTGAAGGTGGCGAGGCGATGCAACAGGTAGGTTTGAAGTTGGAGATATCGTGTTATAATTGCAGGTAACTCAGGTGTTGGATGATTAGAGTTAACTGGTGGTAGATGAGTTGCAAGTTACAAGAAGAGGTGAAATTGAATGAAAGTTGATGGTTCGATGAGTTTGTGTGAGCTTATGTTAAGGCATGGCCATCTTGGCCGTGAACTATTCTTGCCTGTGCAAGTGGCTTGGTCAGGACTAGTCAGCTGAGTTAGCCAGCTGACTCGGTTCTGACTCGTGCTAACTTAGCTCCCTTGACCAAGTTGACTAACAGAAGACCGTTAAGTCAACAATTATCTCTAACGGTGGACTGACGGAATATTTCTCCGACGACATAATTTTCAGGTGACCGGCGGCGACATTCCGACGCCGGATTCCGACCAATTTCCGGCCAAAAAACCTATTTTTCCGGCGAGCGGTTTTGGGACAGAATTTCTACATGGGTTTCTCTCTCTCGTGGGCGGGTGAATTTCCAACTAATGGACTTTGAAGACTATACCTAATTTTGGACCTAAGAAGAGACATAAAAGGGAAGACTTCTACAACTTTTGGGATATAACATTTTATTCTATTCTTGGAGCTTTTGCAGAAAACTACTTCTAGGGTTTGCTTTCTTTTATGTTTCATCTATTTTCTTTGAATATTATGATGATGAACTCCATGAATATGTGTAGATAAATATTATTATTGGTTATGGGATAAAAATTGATTTCTTCAAGCATGTTATTTGATTCTATGAATTAGTTTTGTCTCAATTTTATCGTTTGTGATTCATTATTTTTATTATCATATGATTTGAATGCTAGTTTGGTTGAGTCCGGAATCAATTGGATTTGTTTTCATCTCTATAGCTATATTAGGGTTTTCAATACGTAAAAGTTGTTTATCCCTGATTTCTAGTAGCATCTTGTAGTTAATACTTGTAGTGATACATCTTTTTAATCTCATATGAATCATAACCTTTGTTAAAACGAATTAGTGCTTTTACACGTTTGTTTGCATTGATGAGTCTTATTTCATAGAACTTATTGCTCTTAGGGAGTTAAATGTAAATGTGCTTTTACATTTTAGGTTGCTTTTTAAGTAGATTTCACAATAGCATCTTTTAATGTTGTTTGTGATAAAATCAGGAAATAAACGGGATACTCTTGCGATCAAGATATCCTAGGACTTTTGATAATTGAGAGATTAAATACCAATTCTAATCATAGATGAAAAATACATGCTTGTGAATGATACTATCCCTTAACCAATATCTTCACCTTATTGATTATTCCAATTATTTGCTTTGCTTTATTTAGTATTATTACTTTGATAAAAACAAAAACACACTTTGGGTTATTTGGTTATTTAAGAATCTGAAAATTGCATAACAACAATCGCCTCTATGTGGATACGAACTCTTTCTTATTGAAAACTATATTTATATTTAGTTGAGTGAGGAAGTGAATTATTTTTGACGCATATGACACGCATAAAATTTTGGCGCCGTTGTCGGGGAGGCATTCGGCTTGTTATATAGTTTTTAGTTTCTTTTTATTATTTCTGCTTGCATATTTGTGTTTCGTTTATTGTATTGTTTCTAACTTGTTTGCGAGAATTGTTTTTCAGGTACCTAATCTCTGGCTTCTAAAGATTGAAATTATCCAAGGTGCGGGATAGCTACTCGAAAAGGCACAATACTCCCACCAAGGCAAGGCATAACGGAAGAACACAACTTGGAAGTAGAACACGAAGCTCTTCAGCAAGAAGGAGAGGAAGTAGAACACGAGATTCCTTTTGAAGAAGAAGGAGAAGGAGAATTAGCAATGGGTGACGCTTCAAATCGTACACTCAAGGACTTGGATTCGCACAAGTTGGATACACAGCGAGGTTGTATTCAAACCGACTCTACTTTTGAGATAAAGCCGGGATTGCTTAGAGAATTACCAAAGTTCCATGGCATGGTGAATGAAGATCCAAACAAACATCTTATGGACTTCCACAACATTGTCACGTCTATGCTTCCCGCGAATATGGAGGCCGATGGTGCTATGTTGAAAGTTTTCCGATTCTCTTTGGCGGATAGTGCTAAGGATTGGTTATATTATTTTCCTCCTGGAAGTGTCACAACTTGGAATGGGCCGAAGAAATTCTTTTTAGAGAGATATTTTCCTGCATCTAAGGCTACTCAAATTCGCAAGGAGATTTACGGGATGAAGCAGAATGTGGGAGAATCGTTATATGATTGTTGGGAACGATACAAGAGGTTGGTGGCAAGCTGTCCTCATCACAAATTTAGTGACGCTATGATCATCCAATACTTCTATTAAGGACTCCAATCAAGTGATATGAATCTTATCGACGCAGCGGGTGGTGGTGCACTAGTGAGCAATACGGTGGCACAAGCTAGAGAGTTGATTGAAAACATGGCAGCAAACTCCCAACAGTTCTTGAGTCGTGGTTCGGATGTGCTTATTAGGAGAGTCAATGAAGTGAGCGAGGTCGAGGAACTTCGTCAACAAATGGGTAACATCACAACAATGCTACAATAAGTTTCAGCCGCAGTGATACCAAGTTCTCATGGGTATGAAGGCGTCAATGAGCAAGCTAATGCGGTTTTTCCAAATCAGCAAAGATGGTATGATCCTTATTCCAACACCTACAATCCGGGATGGAGAGATCACCCCAATTTTAGCTATGCGAACAAGCAAGGAGCGGTTCAACAACCCAATTTCAACAATTCGGGTAGATTTAAACCTCAACAACAATAATTCCAGCCGCGTCAAAAATTTCAGCAACCACAACAATCAATGAAAAATCAAGGTTACGATATCGATGCAAAGCTTCAAACAATGATGCAAGGCATTTCTTCTATGTTTAAAGATAGCCAATAAGAAACCAAGAGTGCGATCAAGGAGTTGCAGACACAAATAGGTTCCATGTCTACTGAGTTGAACCAATTGAAGGCACAAAATAGTGGGAAACTCCCTTCTCAACCTATTAACCCAAAAGAGGGTGTCAATGCGATTACGTTGAGAAGTGGTACACAACTTGTGCAACCCGAAGTTGCTGATTCGGGCAAGGTGGAAACACCAAAAGAACCTGTTTTGGAGGAGAAAAATGAAGATTCTCCCCAAACTTCTGAGGTACCTATTCCTAACTCTAAAACTCCTATTCCTACTTATGTCCCTCCTTTACCTTTTCCTCGCAGATTTGCAAATTCTAAGAAGGAGGCACAAGAAAAGGAGATTTTAGATGTTCTAAAGAAGATTCATGTGAACATACCATTCATTGATGCTATTAAGCAAGTTCCAAAGTATGAAAAAGTGTTGAAGGACTTGTGTACCAATAAGCAAAGTCTCAAAGGTAATTAAGTGCTTAGTGTGGGGGAGAATGCTTCGGCGATCTTACAACACAAACTCCCCATGAAATGCAAGAACCCGGGTAGCTTTGATATCCCCGTAAAAATTGGTAACACTACATTTGACAAAGCTATGTTGGATTTAGGTGCATCCGTTAATGTTATGCCTGCATCTGATAGGTGTGATAAACACCTAATTTTATATCTAGTATTTATGCTTTCTTTGCGAGTTTTCGTGTGAATTATGTATCATATGTTTACTTTCGAGTGTTTTAGGTACTTTGGAGTCGCACGGACGAAAAGAAGAGGAAACTATCCAAAATTGAGCAAGAAAGTCAGAGAAGTCATTTCATAGGCAAACACTATCTAGAGCCCAGTCAAGGTTAAGGGACTACTCTCTATTGGAGGAGTAAACACCACTTAGTCAAGGTTAAGGGGGCTACATCTGGGTGACCCTTATCTCAACTGCTGGGGTGGATAAATCCTGCCCAAAAATCATTTCCTAAACCTGAAATTGAGAAAAATTCTTCTCAATCATTTGTAGTCTGAAGTTGAGACCGAGAAAGTTAAGCAACGGCTGCGCTGTTATTTCCCAGAAATCGAGATGCAAATGAAATGGATCAAACCGAGAGAGAAAGGGTAAATATGAGCTGAGAAAATTCCAGATCGAGAAGAAAATGATGAAGGAATTATTGTCGATCACAGAAAGTGGAAAGTGGTGTTCAAATCAATAACACAGAGAGAATGAAATTTAGAGATTTAATCTGAGAGAAATGCTACAGAGAATGAATCAAGACTTGGGTTTACTTCGAATCGAGTTTTCTGAGGATATTGAAGAGAATTTCGAGAAGAATTTGAAGACTCTGAGAAGATGGTATAAAATAGAGCCGATTTAATGTTGAATTAGGGTTTGTTTCTAGATCTAAAATTGAGAAGATGGTATGGAATTGAAGCTCATAAGGAGAACTGGGTATGCTGCTAAAGTAAAGAACAAGACCCTGCTGCTGCTTGAATCGAAGTTAAACTCAAGAATTGAGTAATAGATGAATGGGTGAAGCTTAGATGATTCAGTTGGGTTCACTGGATGTAAATCAAGAAGGGAATAGATTATTCTGGTGATGTGGGTCTGAGCTAGATGGGTATGACTCACTGGAAGTCATGAACAGATGCAGGGTTGAAATTGTGGCTTGAGCTATTGAAGCAGCAGAACTGATGAATGGCATGCTAAAGCTGCAGTTGCAAGAACAAGGCTTGGAGTCTGTTGCTGTTATGGGTTGCTGGTGCAGGACTGATGGTTTGAATGGTTGCAGTCAAGGATTGTGTGTGGCAGCTGAGAGTGGTTAGATTTCTGTGTATGTCTTGGTATTGCAGGGCAAGATTTATGGAGGTGGAGCACTGGTTATGCTATGTCTTGAGTGAGGCATTGGTGGTGTTTTGAATTGTAGGTGTTAGCTTCAGTAGACATGGGTATGAAAGTGCAGTGTTGGTACCATTTCCTTGAACTGAGAATGGTGTTAAAGGCTAGATGCAGGGAAGGATTGCTGTTACAGTTAAGCTGTGTGCAAGAAGTTGCAGTGAGGATTGCAGGCTGAGTTAAGGCTATAGTGCAGTGCAAGGAGGAGTAGCTGTTGCAGTGGTTGGTGGTCTGTCATGGAGTTATGGAGGTACATATAGAGTTGTAGTTGGTGGTGTTATTGCCATGGGGTGACTTCAAGTGATGGATTGCTGGATAAGGTGGAGGTTGGGTTCAAGTCGAAGAGTCTATGTGCTGTGTGGGAATGATACTAATGATATTGAGGTGGAGCTGGTATTACAGGGAGGAACTGAATCTGATGCTGTTGCAGTTGATGGCTGTTTGGTTGCGGAAGTGGTGGCTCATGAAGTGATGCTACCAGAGACGTGCTGGGATCGAAATTGATATGCAATTACCAAGAAGCTTGTTATTGTCAGAACATGGTGAAAGTGAAGCTAGAATGCAGCTGCAATAGGAGCAATGTTGCAATGGAGGAAGCTGAAATGGTGAGTGATTGAGATGCTGTGGTTTGTCACAGGGCAGTACCATAGGAAATGGGTTCGCAGGTTTTGGCTCTTAGAGTTCAAGCTCAGTTGTATGTGGAGATGATAGCAAGAGCTCTTGTATGCACTGGAACTGGTGGAAACTGTGGTTGAAGTGCAGGCATAGTTGAAGCTGGAATGGCAAGTAATGTTGATCTTGAAATGAGCTAGTGGGCATGGATTTGCTGAGTTGTTGCCGCTTCAGAGTCGAGACTGGTGATGTTATTGTAAGTATTAGTGCATATAACAGATGGTGACTGAAGTTACAGGAATGGGCTGAGATAGTTTTGAAGCTGCAGAAATTGTGCGAAAACGGGGCGAAAATGGCGAGCCGGTGAGCATAGTTCCGGTAGTCGGATTTCATAGGTTAAAGTGTCGATCACAATATTTCAGTGAATCGCGAGGGGGGTATGAGTCGAATCCAAGAATTGATGGCTGGAAGTATGAGCTGCGCGTCACACTTTTGGGTACCTTTTCGCAAGAACAAGAAATTTGTTTAGGTGGTATTTTGTTAATGTTTGAAATGCAGAGAAGGAGAGATGAGTTGCTGGGAGTACATACTTATTGGAGATAGTGTCTGAAATGTCAAATTGACCTGAGATAATTTTTTCGGCGACCGGATTCCGGTGATGACGTCAGCACTCCGGCGACCCGTTTTGGACCCGAAAATTCCAGAGATCTATTTTTCACACATGGGCTTGGTGGAATGGTAGATGGACGTGGACTTGAAGATTTTGAAGATTTTGACCTATTTTTGGAAAGCAAAAGGGCTATAAAAGGAGAGTTTCTACAACAAAGAGACAACGTTTTTTATTCTATTCTTGGAGCTTTTGCACAGAACTACTTCTAGGGTTTGCTCTCTTTTATGTTTCATAGTCTTCCTTTGAATATTTTGATGATGAACTCCATGAATATGAGTAGATAAATACAATAATTGGTTATGGGATAAAAAGTTGATTTCTTCAAGCATGTTATTTGATTCTATGAATTAGTTTTGTTTCAATTTTATCGTTTATGATTCATTATTTTATTATCATATGATTTGAATGCTAGTTTGGTTGAGTCTGGAATCAATTAGATTTGTTTTCATCTCTATAGCTATATTAGGGTTTTCAATACGTAAAAGTTGTTTGTCCCTGATTTCTAGTAGCATCTTGTGGTTAATACTTGTAGTGATACATCTTTTTAATCGCATATGAATCATAACCTTTGTTAAAACGAATTAGTGCTTTTACACGTTTGTTTGCATCGATTAGTCTTATTTCATGGAACTTATTGCTCTTAGGGAGTTAAATCTAATTGTGCTTTTACACTTTAGGTTGCTTTTTAAGGAGATTTCACATTAGCATCTTTTAATGTTGTTTGTGATAAAATCAGGAAATAAACGAGATACTCTTGCGATCAAGATATCTTAGGACTTTTGATAATTGAGAGATTAAATACCAATTCTAATCATTGATGAAAAATACATGCTTGTGAATGATACTATCCCTTAACCAATATCTTCTCCTTATTGATTATTACAACTATTTACTTTGCTTTATTTAGTATTATTACTTTGATAAAAACAAAAACACAACTTGGGTTATTTGGTTACATAAGAATCTGAAAATTGCTTAACAACAATCGCCTCTCTGTGGATACGAAATCTTTCTTATAGAATACTATATTTATATTAGTTGAGTGAGGAATTGAAATTATTTTTGACGCATACGACACACATCAAATTTTGGCGCCGTTTCCGGGGAGGTATTCGGCTTGTTATCTAGTTTTTAGTTTCTTTTTATTATTTTTCTGCTTGCATACTTGTGTTTCGTTTCTTGTCTTGTTTCTTACTTGTTTGTGAGAATTTTTTTTCAGGTACCTAATCTCTGGCTTCTAATGATTGGAATTATCCAAGGTGCGGGATAGCTACTCGAAAAGGAACAATACTCCAACCAAGGCAAGGCACGACGGAAGAACACGACTTGGAAGTAGAACACGAATCTCTTCGGCAAGAAGGAGAGGAAGTAAAACACGATATTCCTTTTGAAGAAGAAGGAGAAGAAGCAATGGGTGACCCTGCAAATCGTTCACTCAAAGACTTAGCTTCTCACAAGCTGGATATACGGCAGGGTTGCATTCAAACCGACTCCACTTTTGAAATCAAGCCGGGACTACTTAGATAATTACCAAAGTTCCATGGCTTGGTGAATGAAGATCCAAACAAAGCATCTTATGGATTTCCACACCATTGTCATGGCGATGCTCCCAGCAAATATGGAGGAGGATGGTGCTATGTTGAAGGTTTTTCGATTCTCATTGGAAGGTAATGCTAAGGATTGGTTATACTACTTGCCTTCCGGGAGTGTTACAACTTGGAATTGGCTCAAGAAACTCTTTCTAGAGAGATATTTTCCTGCATCTAAGGCTACTCAAATTCGCAAGGAGATTTGCGGAATGAAGCAAAACGTGGGAGAATCGTTATATGATTATTGGGAACGATACAGGAGGTTAGTGGAAAGTTTTCCTCATCACCAATTTAGTGACGCCATGATCATCCAATACTTCTATGAAGGACTCCAATCAAGTGATAGGAATCTTATCGACGCAGCGGGTGGTGGTGCACTAGTGAGCAAGACGGTGGAACAAGCTAGAGAGTTGATTGAAAACATGGCAGCAAACTCTTAACAATTCTTGAGTCGTGGTTCAGACGTGCTTCTTCGGCGAGTCAATGAAGTGAGCGAGGTGGAGGAACTTCGTCAACAAATGGGAAACATCACAGCAATGATACAACAAGTTTCATCCGCGGTGATACCAAATTCTCATGGGTATGAAGACGTCAATGAGCAAGCTAATGCGGTTTTTCCAAATCAGCCAAGACGGTATGATCCTTATTCTAATACTTACAATCCGGGATGGAGAGATCACCCCAATTTTAGCTATGCGAACAAGCAAGGAGCGGTTCAACAACCTACTTTCAACAATTCGGGTGGATTTCAACCTCAACAACAACAATTCCAGCCGCGTCAACAATTTCAGCAACCACAACAATCAATGCAAAATCAAGGTTCCGATATTGATGCAAAGCTTCAAACAATGACGCGAGGCATTTCTTCTATGTTTAAAGATAGTCAACAAGAAACCAAGAATGCGATCAGGGAATTGCAGACACAAATGGGTTCTATGGCTACTGAGTTGAACCAATTGAAGGCAAAAAATAGTGGGAAACTCCCTTCTCAACCTATTAACCCAAAAGAGGGTGTGAATGCAATTACATTGAGAAGTGGTACACAACTTGTGCCACCCGAAGTTGCTGATTCGGGCAAGGTGGAAACACCAAAGGAACCTGTTTTGGAGGAGAATAATGAGGATTCTCCCCAAACTTCTGAGGTACCTATTCCTAACTCTAAAACTCCTATTCCTACTTATGTTCCTTCTTTACCTTTTCCTCGCAGATTTGCAAATTCTAAGAAGGAGGCGCTAGAAAAGGAGATTTTAGATGTTCTTAAGAAGATTCATGTGAACATACCACTCATTGATGCTATTAAGAAAGTTCCAAAGTATGCAAAAGTGTTGAAGGACTTATGTACCAATAAGAAAAGGCTCAAAGGTAATGAAGTGTTTAGTGTGGGGGAGAATGCTTCAGCAATCTTACAACACAAACTCCCACTGAAATGAAAAGACCCGGGCAGATTTGACATCCCCGTCACAATTGGTACCACTACATTTAACAAATCAATGTTAGACTTAGGTGCATCCGTTAATGTTATGCCTGTATCTATGTATAAGTCGCTTGATTTAGGTCCTCTCAAAAAGGCTGAAATTGTGTTGCAATTAGCCGATCGCTCTAATATATACCCTATGGGTATTGTTGAGGATGTTCTTGTGCAGGTTAATCAACTAGTATTTCCTGCTGACTTTTGTGTGTTAGAGATGGATGAAGGTTCACCGGACTCGTCTCTTCCATTGCTACTTGGGCGTCCCTTCATGAAAACGGCAAAGACCATTATTAATGTGGATAAGGGAACGCTAACTATGGAGTATGATGGAGAAGTAATACGTTTCAAAATTTTCGAGACGATGAGATATCCTAGTGATGTCCACTCTTGCTTCTCCGTTGATGTTATGGATACTTTGGCACAACAAATGTTTGAATTGAATGGTGAAGATTCTTTGGAAACCGTTCTAACTACATCCATTGATAATGGTGTAGAGTGTGGTATTGAGGTTAAAGAAGCCCTTGGTGATCTCAACTCACTACAAGGATGCCCGAAAACTCATAATATCTCTTTTATTTCTTTACCATGCAGTGATGAAAAACTTTTACCCTCTATTGTTAAATCTCCAAAGTTAGAATTGAAACCTCTTCCTAGTCACTTAAAGTACTTGTACTTGGGTGAAAATGAAGAGTTACCTGTGATTGTTTCTAACGAGCTCAGTGAATTACAGGAGCAATAATTTCTAAGGGTGTTAAGGAATCACAAAACGGCCATAGGATGGACAATTGCCGATATCAAGGGTATAAGCCCTGCCGTTTGCATGCACAAGATCCGGTTGGAGGACGATGAAAAGCCTACAAGGGAAGCGCAGCGTCGTTTGAACCCGCCAATGATGGAAGTTGTGAAAAAAGAGATACTCAAGCTTTTGGAAGTGGGTGTTATCTACCCCATATCCGATAGCAAGTGGGTGAGCCCGGTACAAGTTGTACCAAAGAAATCAGGGGTGACCGTGGTGGAGAATGATGAGAATGAACTTGTCCCAACTCGTGTGCAAACCGGTTGGAGGGTTTGTATTGATTATAGGAAATTGAATGCCACTACTAGAAAAGATCACTTTGCATTGCCTTTTATTGATCAAATGCTTGAACGTATAGCTGGACACTCTTATTATTGCTTTCTTGATGGCTATTCAGGTTATAATCAGATTGTGATAGCGCCGGAGGATCAAAAGAAAACCACTTTCACTTGTCCATTTGGTACTTTTGCGTATCGAAGGATGCCTTTTGGCTTGTGCAATGCTCCAACCACTTTTCAAAAGTGTATGGTAAGTATATTTTCGGAATATGTCGAAAACATAATCGAAGTGTTCATGGATGACTTTAGTGTCTTTGGTGATTCATTTGACCTTTTTTTGAACAATTTGTCACTAATCCTTGAACGATGTGTTGAAACAAATCTTGTGCTTAATTGGGAGAAGTGCCATTTCATGGTAACTCATGGCATAGTTTTAGGCCATATAGTATCTTCTAAAGGCTTGGAAGTTGATAAATCTAAGATAGACCTTATTCGTGCTCTAACCCCTCCCACTACGGTGAGGGAGATACCCTCTTTTCTTGGTTATGGAGGTTTTTACCGTAGATTCATCAAGGATTTTTCCAAGATAGCATCACCACTTTGTACTTTATTGAAAAAAGATGTGGTTTTTAACTTTGACGAAAAGTGTGTGGCGGCATTCAATCGTTTGAAAGAACCTTTGATTTCAGCCCCTATCATTAAACCACCGGATTGGAGCAAGAATTTTGAGCTCATGTGTGATGCAAGTGACTATGTGGTTGGTGCGGTGCTTGGGCAGCGTGTGGGGAAGATACCTCATGCTATTTATTATGCTTCTAGAACGTTAAATGAAGCCCAACAAAACTACACTACCACTGAAAAAGAGTTATTAGCTATTGTTTTTGCTTTAGAAAAGTTTCGCTCTTATCTAATTGGTACAAAATTTGTTGTCTTTTCAGATCATGCATCACTTAGGTACTTGCTTACAAAGAAAGAGGCGAAACCGAGGCCCATACGATGGATTTTACTCTTGCAAGAGTTTGATATAGAAATCAAGGACAAGAAAGGAATTGAGAACACCGTTGCGGATCATTTGAGCCATCTTGCTGTAGACAAGGAAGCTATCCCGTTGCGTGAAAGTTTCCCGGATGAGCAACTATTCTCAATTGCATTTGCGGAACCATGGTATGCGGATATTGTGAACTACTTGGTGTCTAAACAAATCCCAAAGAACTTGTCTCGTGCTGAGAGGGACAAACTTAAGAGGATAGGAAACCAATATGTATGGGATGATCCATACTTATGGAAACATGGAAGCGACCAAGTCATACGAAGGTGCGTTCCCGAATCTGAATTTAAATCTATCTTGTCTTTTTGTCACTCCTATGCTTGCGGATGACATTTTGGGAGTAAAAGAACAGCTCACAAGGTACTTGAAAGCGGTTTTTATTGGCCAACCTTGTTTAAGGATGCACATATATTTTGCACAACTTGTGATAGGTGCCAAAGGACAGGCAATCTAGGTGCTCGAAATCAAATGCCACAAACTTTTATTCAATTTATTGAAGTTTTTGATGTATGGGGTATAGATTTTATGGGTCCTTTTGTCAACTCTCATGGGAATTTTTATATCTTACTTGCTGTTGATTATGTGTCGAAATGGGTGGAAGTTAAGGCCACCCCAACTAATGATTCTAAAGTGGTTTCAGATTTTGTGCAAGCTAACATTTTTGCAAGGTTTGGAATTCCAAGAGCCATAATTAGCGATGGGGGTTCTCACTTCAAAAACAAGTTCTTACAAGGATTGTTGAAGAAGTAAAATGTGTCGCATAAGATTGCAACACCTTATCATCCCCAAACCAATGGACAAGCCGAGGTGTCGAACCGAGAGGTGAAATCCATACTAGAGAAGACGGTGAATCCAACAAGGAAATATTGGAGCATGCCACTTAATGATGCTTTGTGGGCTTATAGAACCGCATACAAAACACCTATTGGGATGTCTCCCTTTAGGATTGTGTACGGTAAACCTTGTCACTTACCCGTTGAGATTGAACATAAGGCATTTTGGGATATTAAGCAATGCAATATGGAGCTAGATGGTGCTGGAAAACAAAGGAATTTGCAACTCCAAGAGCTAGAAGAGTTACACAATGATGCATTTGAAAGCTCGCGCATTTACAAGGAGAAAACTAAGGCATTTCATGATTCTATGATTTCTAGAAAACAATTTTGTGTTGGACAGAAAGTGCTTTTGTTTAATTCTCGCTTGCAATTATTTACATATAAACTAAGGTCACGTTGGATTGGACCTTTTGTTGTTACTAATGTATTTTCTCATGGTGCAGTAGAAATTCGTAGCATAGCTACAAGAAAGGAGTTTAAAGTGAATGGACACCGGCTGAAACCATATTATGAGAACTTTACTTCCGAAGTTGTGGAAGGTGTGAACTTTGTGGAGGCATTCTTGCTGGGGGAGTCTTAGAAAACAGGGAGCAAGTCGGGCTGACGACTTTAAACCAAGCGCTAAGTGGGAGGCAACCCACCGGTTTTGTATCTTTACCTTTATCTTTTTATTTTTATACATTTGCTTTTATCTTTATTTTTTTGTTTTTGCATATCATTTGCGGAATTTCCCACCTTGAACTTTCTTTGGACGATTCAATTTTACATTGAGGACAATGTAAAGTTTAAGTATGGGGGAGCATTTATATGTTTGTATAGTTTGTTTTTAGTTTGTTTTATGCTTTTTAAAAAAACAAAATCAGAAAAATAGAAAAACCAATAAAATTTTTTTGTGCTTTTTGAACTCCGAAATCTAGAAACTTATGCTTTTAGGATGACACCATTAGTGGATGGAACCATTTTGAATGCAGGAGTTGAGGAACTAATTAACTAAAAGGGACGAACATAGCTCAGAAATCACAATTAACATGATAGTTGTTACCATATCTCGGAATATCACCATATCATGTTCTACTTTTATTTTTCCATATTTATCTATTGTGCTCTAAGTGCTTTGGTGGGTCACTAAACATCGACATGTTATTACTGCTAGGATGAAATAGAGTGATTGAGTTACTAGAAAAAAAAACAAATACCGACCAATTAGACCAAACAGAATAAAATCACACTTGGGAATAGCAATATGTGTGAAACGTAGTCCCTGTCTCCGTCGCCTAAACAAGCGTGGAATGCAGGATCCAAGGCAACTATCATGTACTTGCTGACAAGAATCATGCGCTTGGATCCAAAAGATCTAATCATGCTGTCTAAAAAAAATATGAAAAAAGTGAAGAAAAAAAAAAGAAAAAAAGAAGAAAAAAGTATCATATGGGTTGAATAAAGTCACTCCTGGTTCCCTTGTATATGCTAGTGAGTTGATGTAGAATTCAAACCAGTAGCTCAATCCAATAGGATGCATAGGTTCATCTTGGCAGTAACCTTCAGAAAGATATGGGAAACATCGATCACTTGTGAACATTCGCCAACATCTACATCTATTTCCATCTTCTTTATCTTTTCATTGTGATTGTGGTTTGTTAGTTTCCGAGTATTGTGGCTTGTTCGACTATCTAATTAAATCTTTATTTACTAATATATGAACTGAATTTGTGCAAGGTACCTCCTCTTGTAGTAATTTTGGATTCGTTCATTGATTTGTCACAAATAGACGGAGTTGGAAATATAGGTTTTGTAGGTATATCTCTAGTAAACCTTCACGAGACTAAAACTCATCCACTAGGGACACCTAGGGGTTTAAAGGCTTGTTATTTATGCTTAAAGTGACCGTAGCCTCGACGAGACGGAGTTGTATGTACGTTGTATAATTATTATTTTTGATTTGCTCGAGGACTAGCAAAGTATAAGTGTGGGGGAATTTGATAGGTGTCTAAAACACCTTATTATTTCTCTGCTAGTTTTCTTGTAAATTATGTATCTTATGTTTTGTTTTTGAGTATTTAGGTACTTTGGAGTCATTTGGATCAAAAGAAGAAGAAACAGGGAAAAAGTGTCATCTCAAGTGCAATTGTGGTTGGAGGCGAATTATTTCTCATTATTTGCTTTTATTCCTTTATCTCTGTATGAAAAGTATGTCGGCTTTAGTGATGCAAATTCTGTCTGAAAAGCATGAAAACTTTAGTGATGAAAAGACATTGAAGGTAAAAAGTGATTATGAGAAGTAAGAGACAATATCGTTGGCGACAAAATTCGAGAAGGGAAAAAGAGTCACTCTCAGGCGTCCAGTTGGATTAAAAAGGGCAAAATTATCATTTCATGGGTGAACAATATATGGAGCTCAGTCACGGTTAAGGGGCAGCTCTATTGGAGAAGTACTAAACATAGATTGAACGAGTTTAAGGGGCTGCTATTATGGCTATCCCTTATCAGAAGAGACCGGCTGGAAATATCAACCTCAAACCAATTACCCTAAATCAAGAAATATCCCCTCCCAATCATTTGATACAGAAATTGAGAAAGAAAAAAAAAATTAACAGCCGCTGCTACCAGATCGATGAGGAGAGATTTCGGAGAGTGAATTCGATCTTTGTGAGGAGCAGGAGTGGATCGAATCTGGTTTTACTGTTGCGATTCGGTAAGAAACTCTGGTGGTGATTTGAACCTGAGAAGAAAGGAGGTGATGTTGCTGGTGAAGCTCATATAAGTGGTAGTTCTCAAGGGTCTAATGGGTTGTTTTCAAGGGTTGAGTTGATGTTGGTGCTGTAAAAAAATGGAGAATGAAGAGATGTTTTGCTGGGATTTGGTGAAGCCATGGAGATGGAGTTTGTGTTGTTGAAGAACTGGTGCTCTGGCCATTGGTTGTGCAGCTGGTATGAAGGCATATCTGGTGTTGATGGACAATGATGAAGATTCAAGCTAGACAACATTGGTGGTGATAAGGAAGGTGAGATCTAGAAGCTGGTGTTGCTTTTGAGTATAAGCTGGAGCAGAATAGCTGAAATGGAGTTATTGATGTACTGGGAATATGAGTTTGGTGGTGAAAGAAAGTTGTTGTGTGAAACTGCAGTGAAGGTGGTGGATGCTGGCTAGGGCTATTGTGATAAGATACAGAGGAAGACACAGCTGCAAGTGGATATGGTGAAGTGCAGTGTTGTTTGGACTCAGTTAAGAACAAATTATGAAGTAGTGAAGGATGGTTGGTAAGAACTGGTGGAGTTGCTGAGATGGGAAGTAATGCAAGAGCTAGAATGGGTATGCTACTACTGGAGGTTAAGAAGCTTGTGTTGCTATTGGAGTGTGATGGCTCTGGTTTTGCCTGTGCTGGTGCAAGTGGAAATGGATTTTAGAAGTAATTTGTATGCTGTTGTTTCAGATGGTGTACAAGAATACACTGAAATGGTTAGTTGCAATATGGTTTACTAGAGTTGAATTGATAGATGAATGCTTAGGTTTCAGGTAAATTGCAGGTGCAAGACTAGTTATGGAGACTGTGATGTTGCAGCTGAATTGTTTGAAGCAGAGATTTCATCTGCAGTTGGAACTGTGGTGTGGCTGAAGTGTTGAGATAGGTATAGCAGGAATAAGGGTTTGAACTGCAGCTGGTGGTTTGGTTCTGGTGATGCGCAACTGAGATGATGGCTGTTGGTTAGCTGCAGTGGTGACTGAGGTTGCAATGGGAGTAGTGTTGTTGTTGCTGGTACTCGGACACTGCGAATGTATCAATTGCAGGGATTATGTTGCTGATGGAACTAGTGCAACTGAGACGAGAAGCACATGAAATGCAGTAGCAAATTGCAGGTTGATTTGAGTTTCTGTTATGAGCTGGTGATAGTGAGGTTGTTGCAGTTGATCAGTTCTGAGAACTAGTATGACTCCAAGGGTTGATGTTACCAGTTTAGGTGAGAATTGCAATGCTATGTAGTGGGTTGATGGCTGGGTTCAGTGTAGAGCTCGTAGTGATAATTCAGTGAAAGCAGCAAGGTTAATGCTGTTGCAGGTGGAGTTGTGAGACTTCATGAGCTGGTGCTAAGATATAGATGGAATTGAAAGTGGCGAGGCAATGCAACAGCTAGGTTTGAAGTTGGAGATATCGTGTTATAATTGCAGGTAACTCAGGTGTTGGATGATTAGAGTTAACTGGTGGTAGATGAGTTTCAAGTTACAAGAAGAGGTGAAATTGAATGAAAGTTGGTGGTTGGTTGAGTTTGTGTGAGCTTGTGTTAAGGCATGGCCATTTTGGCCGTGAACTATTCTTTCCTGTGCAAGTGGCTTGGTCAGGACTAGTCAGCTGAGTTAGCTAGCTGACTCGGTTCTGACTCGTTCTAACTCAGCTCCCTTGACCAAGTTGACTAACAGAAGACCGTTAAGTCAACAGTTATCTCTAACGGTGGACTGACGGAATATTCCATCGAATATTCCTCCGACGACAGAATTTTCAGGTGAACGGCGCCGGATTCCGACCAATTTACGGCTTTTTCGGCGAGCGCTTTTGGGACAGAATTTCTACATGGGTTTGTCTCTCTCGTGGGCCGGGTGAATTTCCAACTAATGGACTTTGAAGACTATACCTAATTTTGGACCTAAGAAGAGACATAAAAGGGAAGACTTCTACAACTTTTGGGATATAACGTTTTATTCTATTCTTGGAGCTTTTGCAGATAACTACTTCTAGGGTTTGCTTTCTTTTATGTTTCATCTATTTTCTTTGAATATTATGATGATGAACTCCATGAATATGTGTAGCTAAATACTATTATTGGTTATGGGATAAAAATTGATTTCTTCAAGCATGTTATTTGATTATATGAATTAGTTTTGTCTCAATTTTATCGTTTGTGATTCATTATTTTTATTATCATATGATTTGAATGCTAGTTTGGTTGAGTCCGGAATCAATTATATTTGTTTTCATCTCTATAGCTATATTAGGGTTTTCAATACGTAAAATTTATTTATCCCTGATTTCTAGTAGCATCTTGTGGTTAATACTTGTAGTGATACATCTTTTTAATCGCATATGAATCATAACCTTTGTTAAAACGAATTAGTTCTTTTACACGTTTGTTTGCATTGATGAGTCTTATTTCATAGAACTTATTGCTCTTAGGGAGTTAAATCTAATTGTGCTTTTACACTTTAGGTTGCTTTTTAAGTAGATTTCACAATAGCATCTTTTAATGTTGTTTGTGATAAAATCAGGAAATAAACGTGATACTCTTGCGATCAAGATATCCTAGGACTTTTGATAATTGAGAGATTAAATACCAATTCTAATCATAGATGAAAAATACATGCTTGTGAATGATACTATCCCTTAACCAATATCTTCACCTTATTGATTATTCCAATTATTTGCTTTGCTTTATTTAGTATTATTATTACTTTGATAAAAACAAAAACACACCTTGGGTTATTTGGTTACTTAAGAATCTGAAAATTGCATAACAACAATCGCCTCTCTGTGGATACGAACTCTTTCTTATCGAATACTATATTTTTATTTAGTTGAGTGAGGAAGTGAATTATTTTTGACGCATACGACACACATCACTATACAGCTGGTCATGACAAATGCCATACACAAGACCCGCGGAAAATTATTTTTTATTAGACCCGCTACACAGCTGGTCATAACATTCAAGGAAAAAGAAAAGACTCGCTACACAAATGGTCATAACCCTAAAAATCATAATAATTTTTTTTATAGAGACCCACTACACTGCTGGTCATAAAATTTATTTTTTTATATATTTGTTTAAACCCACTACACAGCTGGTCACAATATGCAAAAAAATACTGAAAAAGAGAAAAATAAAAAGTTAATAACCACTCCTCCTCAATGTTCTAAAGATGAAATTTAAAACATGAACAAGGAGAAATTGTTACTATCTTAAAGGAAGTGAGGAAGGATATTTCTAAAGTATCGAAAACATGGGTTACCTCCCAGCAAGTTCCAAGTTTAAAGTCTTCAGCCAGACTAAGAAAATCTTAGTCACCTCATAGAATCATAAAGAAGTAACCTGAATAACTACGGGTCATCTGAATTAAAAAGTGTTACCCAAAGGAAAAGGAAATTACAACAGACCATGAAGATACCGAACATACCCTTATCTAATTTTTTAATTAAGACAACTATATCTAGTTGTGGTTCAGGTTCAGGTTCTGTAAAAGAGTCTAGATAAAATGTTTTCAAGGGCCGAATTTCCTCAAAGGTAAGATCCTGATGGTCAGGTTGAAGAGTCTGGAAATACTTAGATAAGAACTTAGAAGCACATAACAACAACCTGAATAATTAGGGATCCTCTAAGTCAATCAGATTTGACCCACACAGTTGACCACTGTAGTAGTGGTCAATCTTAGGAAAATGTGTTGATTCTAACCTCTTAAAGTACTTAGGTTTAGTCTCAAAACTTAATATATGACACATTTGAATTTCATAAGTTCCCACAATTGGAGAAAACGTTTTTGGTGGGAAAACAAAGTCAATCGAGGTATCGTATCCTGGGTTAACCACATCAACCAGAGGATGGGTTTCTAATAACTGAGCTTCTTTCTGGACATCATTAGGTTCGTGAAAACGTGAATAAAGATAATCTTGTAAAATGGTTGAGGCACATATGTCAAGTCCCAAGTGAGGGAACTTTCTAAGAGTTATAGCACATGGAGAATGATAATCACCCCCAAACTTAGAGTTTTCAGTGTCTCTAGCAAGACTAGTCACAACTTCCCTAATTTCTAGGTCATCAGATTTCGGGAAATGGTCAATTGATTCTTCTAAGTCAGGTTCATCCTCACTCATATCTACGGGTTCACTTTCTTTGTCTAAGATAATTGTTTCTAAATCGCTAGACTCGAAATAAACTCGTTTCTCTAAACCATCATTGGCTTCGTAAAAAGGAAATACTACATCGTCTAAAACGGGGTATTTCTAGTCAAATCCTCGTCCTTTTGAATAGGTGAATAATTATCAAAATTATTTGGATTTGTACTAGAATTAATATTATCATTATAAAGCTCAATCGGAGTAACAAATTCCTGATCACTATGCCTATATATTTCAAATTCTTCATCAAAACTATCCTCATCATAATAATATAGAAATGATCGAACCTCATCTAAACAAGTAGTGTTACCAATTCTAACCTCGTTATCTTGATTATGTGAATAACTCTCATTTTCAAGGGTATTATTGGAAACACTATATCGAGCATTCTGCGCCTATAACAAACGCTTTTGAATCGACTCACAAGACTTCCTAATGGTATCATGTATAGAAGGTTCACTCTTGGTTATGATTATTTCGTCCATAACTAAGTCATTTGTCTTAGTTGTCCCATATGTCGACTCAAGTAACTTACGTGTTGACTCAAGTATCCTACGTGCCGACTCTAGTTGAGGAGAAATATAAGAATCTTGCTCGTATGACCGGTACACATGTGGATAGTAATTGGGCTCACCATGGTATGACCCATAACCTTCAAAAGGTTGGCATACCCAACCACTATCTACACTATGGTCATAAAAAGAGTAATGTCCTTATTGTTCACTTGGATATTCGTTGTATTGGCTATACCAGTTTGACATTTTCGACACAAAATAAAACCCACTGACAGGGGATTCGTGGGTGGATAGAGTCTTACCTCCCGTACCAGACGGGCGATGAAATGTTGAAGTCGACTCAGGCCACCGACTCCTATGTCAGTGTACGTACCTGAGGGGCCGAGACAGTATCGTAACTGTCGTCCTTCCCTGCATCAGTTTTATTTAAATTAACCCTTCCTTAGGTTTTTAAAATAAAAATGTCCAATGTCCCAAAAATAAAGTCCAAAAAGAAAAAAAAATTACAAAAATAAAATCCTAATTACAGTTTCTAAAAATAAAAAGAAATAAAATCTAATAAAAAAAAGAAATAACCATAAACAAAAATATTTTTCTTCACTCCTTTTGGATTTCTCTTTTCTTTCCTTTTTGGCTTTGCTTTTCTTTTCAGCACTTCTTCTCTTTTTATTTAGCTCAGCCCCAAGTCTGAAAGCAAACAGAAATACCAAAACGCATAAAAAAGAACAAAAATAATAAAACCAAAAACAAATCTATACACAAGTCCGCGTCGGCGGCGCCAAAAATTGATGTAATTGTAGATAGTGGTAAGAAAGGTTGCCCTTCACTCGAACTTTGTTGAGATTGATTCTAGGCTTAAATATGAAAAATACTAAAAATAAGAAAACATATACAAAATATGTCACGGGATGAAGAATTAACAGGGACTCGGGATTTCACTGTATTTCATATTCAAGTGGTTCAAAAATTAATCCTAGGCAATTATAGCTCAAAACAAAAGAAGTATTAACTCTATTCTTTGCCAAAATAGATTTCGTAAAACATCAATTGTAAATTACAAGCATAGTGTATCAAAAACACCTAAGACTAAGCATAAACTATCAAACAAGATAACAATTGATTAATAGAAATCATAAATCATTTAAAATCGGTGCAAAAAGTAAATAAAGAATTAAATAAATTACCGCAAGGGTGAAATCCAGCTTCCTCCATTGTCCCAGTGTTAGGGTCTAGCTTCTCATGGTGAAAACACACTCAAAGGAATTTTTCATTGCTCAAAAAGGTGTTCACAATAATGAAATAAGAGAAAATTAATAAAAACCGGGTTTGTAACAATTATATTTGTTACAAACCGAACTGTTATAGACAACGATAACTATAAAGTGTCGCTGGTACTGTAGAAATACGACTGTCTTCTATGGTCTTATGTTCTTCGTGTTCTTCTTCACCAGCAGAACTGATTCTTCTCTACAACTTGATTTTTCTCCATTCTCAACTCTCTGTTCGCTCCCTACTCATGCCATATCCCCTCCTCTGACTCTCAGAACCCTTTATATACTCTTCAGAAACCAAAATACTCGACAATAACTCCATATAATCTTCATTGATTACTCTTATTCTCTACTTCGTAGTTACGGGAATAATTTCCTTTTTCAACTCCTTCACGCGACTGCATGTACTATGCATACTCTCAACAGACTCAAACATATTCCATAAGTAAATTATCACTCTGGAAACACACACAAACCTTCCCAAAAGATCTTAGAAATTTTCCCGAGAGAGCTTTCCCTGTTTTGTCGAGATTATCTGAAATCTTCTCCTTCAATCGAATTTAAAGCTCTTACCAATCCTATTTAGTCGTATCAGGGTGGTATCAATCCAAAACAAGCAAAAAATCCGACCAAATCACAATGCAGAATCCGACCAAATTATGTTGAAAAATCCCGTGAATATCAAACTCCCCTGTCTTGATCCGAATGGATTATGTAGCCAATTTCAGCTGATTCCAAAGACCATACCATCCCTCTCTATCTGAGTTGAACCGATCCAACAAAAATCAGCTATTGAATCTCATGAAATCTCGTCCAAAAGGTGAACCCTAATTCTGCCAGTCGCCTGCAAAACTTTCCCGCCAAAACTAATTTTTGAAATGAAGAAGAAGGTGCCCCTTAACCAAATCCATGGGTGCCGAATAACCAGTGGGGTGTAAATAGTAAAGAAGGTACCCCTTAGTAATCGAGGTGCCCCTTAACCAACTGCGAGAGTCCGAATAACATGTGTCCTCCGGGTGCAAATAACAACTTTTCAACTTATTTTTTCAAAAATGTTTAATGCCCAAAAACATCTGTAAAGAAGTTTATTAGTGACAAAATGAGTCACAGCTAATGTATTTATGGGTGAAAATGCGTCACACTTGCGTGCTCATCAGTACACATCTTGTGTTCCCTACCAGGATGGTCAGTTCGATGAATTCCTCAAATGCACAAAAGCATAATAGACTGTTTAACAAATATCGTCTAAGAAGAACTCATGTTCTCTCTCCTATCAGAAATGGAGATAATATTAATCCTGATGTGAATCATATATCAAGTGAAGAATGCAGATATAAGCAGATGGATGACATCCTGCGATTGATTATTGAGGGATATAAGTAAATCATCAACAAACTGTGTACTCCATCTAGACAACACTTTTCAGGTAAAAATCCTTATCATGTGTCATATTATGATGATAGTAAATTTTATGATAATTTTTCACATCATAACAGTCTTCTTCCAAAGTACAGAAGAAAGGGGTTTAGCAAAAAAAAAATACTCATTTGATGAGCTAAAATCTAATACTTGTGCCAATTAATCACAAGGTTGAAATCTCTCACACAAAAATCCTGGTTGAGAGATATGCTAAGGTATACTTGTGTCGATAGTATTTTAGGATTCTCAAGCTATTTTCTTATCGTCTTTAGCATGAGTATTTTTGAAAAAAAAATACTTGAACAAGTATTTGTATTTGTATTTGATGAGTCAAAATGTTTTCTTCCTCTTTTTGAGTGTTTGGTTAAACAAGGTGCTACTCATGTACTCTAAAAATTGCTTCTCTATGAGACATATTTTTTTTTGAAGTCATTATGATCTCTTCAAATTACAAGAGTCTTCAACAAGGTTGTATGCATGCAACTTTTGTTTTGGGTCGAGATTGATCTCGTACAAGTTACCCGTGTGACTGGCGCGAGTCAATTAAGGAAACCCTAAAATTCCTTCTCAAAGAAACCTTTTAAGTACCCGACCTATTGAGTTATGCAAGTCACGAACGCATACTCTAGGTTATTTTATGAGTTCTCAATAATGTCATCTCCTTCATCTCGATATGGTGATTTTTCAAAGGGATTTCATGAGAAAGGTTTTGGTTTCGAATCAAAAGGGAGGAAGAAAATGACTCTTGTAGAAGATGGTGCACCTAATTACTCATGCTACCATGCCTACTCACATCAAGATGTTGAGAATGAGGATATGATTTCTGCTGAAGTGGTTCATGACTTTCTTAAAAACTTTGAGGAAGCAAAACTACAACTTGTTGATACCATGAAGGATCTTGATGTGATCAGAACTGAGTTGAAAAAGGTTACCAATGACCTTGGTCTCATGAAGTCACATGTTAAAGAACTTATCAATGAGGATATCTTCTCCGAAGACGCAATTGATACTATGAATCACAAGCTCAAAGATCTCGAAACCCGTGAATCTCCTGAACGTGATGAACATTAACTTAGCTTGTGATCGGTTTCTAGTAGATTATTTTTATTTGCCTAGGAAACTTCTTAAGAGAATTTTTATTCTTGTTTTTGTTTAAGAAGGATAAATAGGGTTTGGAATAGACATTATTGTGAGCACACATAGTTATGTCCAACATTTTCATCTTGAAATGTTTTTAGATTTATTTATTTAAATTCTAAAGTTGATTTGGAAGATGATGATTGCAGTATTAATCCTTATGGTTTTATATATTGCAATATGTTATGGGATATATGTGCATGCGTCCGTGAACTATTATTGTCGCATACGTTGTCAAAAGTTATCTCTTTTATATGTCGATATGCAAGTATTGATACAAGATCGATGAACTTTTGGAAAACAAAAGTTAAGATTATTGTGTCAATTCATTTATGGAAGATAGGTTAAAATCTTGTGTTTACAAAGATTATGTCTATTATATGTCTTTATGAAAATAGTGATGAAGATAGAATGAATCTTTGTATATTTTACAGTATTGATCTTCCCTGATCCATATTTTTTGTATATATTGTGTAGCTCCATAAGTCTTCTTGTGTGAGCATTTCCAACTAAACTAATCATAGATTCGTTTGTGGTTCTTTTAGTTGTGTATTCCGATTAAATTAATCATGGGTTCTCTTGTGGTTAGTTTAATTGAGAATTTTGGATACAAAATCATTTTTTTGTGGTTTTAGGTGTCCAAAGAAATCCTTCTTTTCTTGTAAGAGTAAGGTCGCTCTTGTTGTTCTCTAGGGATTAACATAAAATGGGGGAGAGTTCTTTTGAACTTGCGCTTAATTTCCATATCTTTGTGGGGAGTACGGCTGTGGAATTTTTTAGGGGTTATCTTGTATCTTTATAAACTCCTTAATGAATGCATTTAGCTTCGGCTTTATGATTGCATCTAAATAAAGTTGATATGTACTTTTCTTTGGTCTTGAAGCGTCTCCGTGGAAATGTCATTAGGATCCCGTTTTCGTACCTTTACCAATTTTATTGACAAAAAGGGGGAGAATTAATATGTAGTTCATACTAAAAATACATATGGTTTTCGGATCATTATGTAAGGGGGAGTGGTTTTCGTGTTGAGACGAAAGTATTGACTAAGGGGGAGTGATACATATCACCATAGTATTGGTGTCAAAGTTGTGATATAAGAACTTTGATACTGTGTAATAAGACTATGACACTGTATAAAAATGATCAAGAACTTTTGTTTTCTCATTGTTATGGCTACGGATCTTCAAAAACTATGATGCTGAATCTAACATTATGGAATCATGGGAGTACTTGAAAAGACGAAGTTTTCAAGTAATGTTGAAGCTTCAAGGAGATCAAGCATGTGGACGTGAAGCTACAAAGTTTTATCTATTTTGTAATCCATATGTATTGATAGTTTTGTCACTAAAATTGACAAAGGGGGAGATTGTTAAAGCATTGCTCGGTCGAACTCGCATGCATTGCTATCTCAAGCATGTTTGTCAATATTAATGATCAAAACTATATTTCTTGATTTCTAGTTTACTTATCTTACAAAGACGAAGAACTACTCAAGGAACCATTGGAACCTCATCCGACCAAAAGGTATGTGGAGACTTGAACTCATCTGTCACTCAAAAGTCTATCTACTTTATCTCCTACTCTTGAGGCAAAAGTCGTATAAGTATGATAGTTTTCATACATACACATTTGTTATTTCGATCCGAGTTTACTCATCTATCTTTTTCTCAAAATATGTGCTGGTAAGCTTTTGCTTTAACCATTTTCATCGTTACCCGTGATGAAAGTCATGATGATGTTTCAATCTTGAAAATAGCTTTGATGACGATAGTCGTGAATAACGATTTTTATAACATTATAGAAGAATGTTTCAATGATTGAAATGTAGAGTTGAGATTACGTACCCAACTATGGATATAAGCATATATAGTGTGTTCGCACATTAGTGTATAGATCCATGTGCCGTAAACCAAGTGCGTGCATATGTGTGCATGCGGTATTGGTGAGGGAGACAGGTTGGGTACGTGTACCAGCGGAAGTTTTCGAACCGAAAATTTCTGCTGAGTTTGTAAGTTTGCAAACTGTTAAACCAGTCACCTTAGATATGCGTACGCGTACCCGTACGTGTACCCACGGAAGTTTTCGAACTGAAAATTTCTGCTGAGTTTGTAAACTCAAATCCGGTAGCTATGGTACACGTACCTGTACGCGTATCCAAGATGGTTCTATCTCTCAAATCGGAAGTTCATGAACTTAAACAATAAATAAATAAAGAATGTAATATTTGCAAACCGTGGCTATATTGTTCATGAATTGATTCAAGTGAATCAAACATATTTTGTTTCAATTATGTCTATGCATAAAGATCTAAGAAATTGAACAACTCTTCAACTAGTTCTTATGAGTCATTTGAACTAGTTATGAGAAAGATGAATACGGTTAATATGAAAGTGCTCATATGGCTAACCATTGGTTAACTATTTGTGAACCAACAAAATGTACACGTTTAGGTATGGTTACTCAAACCTAAATAAAATACATTTCATTTGTGTGACAAGTTAAGTTTCGATCTAACGGTTCAAATATATTAGATTGGAATAATCATGTTTTTCATCTAACGGTGAATATTGAATGCTTTACCAAGGTAACTTAGATTGCAAACGCTGATTTGAAAACTATATAAAGGAGACATCTAGCAACTGGAAAAATTAATCCCCACACCTCCTATGTGATACTAGTTGGTTTTGCTAGAGTCGATTCTCCTTTAACCGTAGGTTTCTTCTCGAGACCCTGTCGGTTAACGAATTAAAGACTTCATTGGGATTGTGAAGCCAGATAAAACTACTTCTCTTATAGTTGTGCGATCCGATCTTGCCATTTTCTATTGCACGAGTTAAATTGAATAATTGGATTGAGATTTTATCTCCGATAGGGCAAGATAAAAAGAAATCACAAACATCTTCGTCTCATCGTTTGTGATTTCACAATATCTAGTTTCGCTACCATACGATTTATATTATTGTGAGGTGATTGATAATTCTAGGTTGTTCTTCGGGAATATAAGTCCGGGTTATCAATTAGTTTCTGTTCACCTTGATTTTATCAAAATACAGAACAAAACTCGTAGGTTTATCTGTGGGATACAGATTTATCTATTATCGTAGACTTTTCCAGTGTGATACAGATTTGTTTATTAAAGTCTTCGACTTTGGGCCGTAGCAACTCTTGTTTGTGGGTGAGATCAGGTAAGGGAATGAAGTGCATAGTATCCTGCTGGGATTAGAGACGTAAGGAGCGTAACGCGTCGTTTACGCACTAAATTAATTATTCCTTTTCACACAATTAACTGGTAATATAATGGCAAGGAGTTCGTTCCCACGAAGAGCAGGGAGTTTTTACCTGTTTAAAAAGTAACTATAACCGAAATGAGGGTTTTTAGATTTTTAATAAAAGTAATTAAAACAAAATAGTAAAGATTGATTTAAAATAATAAGGAGAAAGATGACTAGGGAATCATTCACTGAACCGAAGCCAAAATAGATGCAAATTTATTTCTTGTTAAATTTATATTGTTATCAACCGTAGAATAGCAATAAGCTCTGCTATCCCCCGGAATTCCTATTGCCACTGGATACATAAGTGCTCGACTACCAGATTCTATCCATCTGAGCCACCCTGAATAAGCTCTCAAGGTGTAACTCAAACGAATGCACTATGTTTTGTGAATTAGGTTGATCCTAGCATCAGACGCATAAGCTCGGTCTGCTTACTAATGTTATCTTTACACACAATTACTTAACGAAATCCCTCTATCATCTCTTGCGATTTACTACCTGTGTAAAGGGCTAATGTGACAATTACACGTATCACACAACCATAAACTAGTAGAAGAAATATTTATTGGTTAATTTAATTGATCATTTTAAATAACCCCTCAATATTCTTAGACATTAAAAATAATAAAGATAATCAACAATTAAATAAAACTTATAGTTCAGGACTTTGAAATCATCCCTAATCAATTAAAAGATTAGCTACTCATAATTAAAATACTAACAAATAAATAAAGAAAAAATTAAAATAAAATCTCAGAGTGAAAACTAGGATTTCCCAGCATTTTTCCCTCTTATCTCGCAACAAACGAGAGCAGAAGAAGAATTAAAAGAAGAATATGAAGAGAAGACAGAAGTCTTGGTGTGTTTGGAGAAGATGTTTTCGAGCCTATTTATAGGACAAAATACCCAACAAAATTTCCTAATTTCTCTCCCCGCATGCGTCTACTTTTCTTAATGCGTTTTGCTTTTCTTTTGTCGAGCATCAAGTGTTTCTTCACGTTCTATTCTTTTTCTTTCTTTTCATTTGTTGCGTGTGCCCATGCTTCTTTGACTGCCACCACATTCACCTTCTCATTCATTGACGACTTCTCCTTCCCTGTCACTACTCGAGCATTGCCAGCTACTTCGATCCATGGCGTCAGCGTCTCGTCATCACTCGTCATCCATGGCAACACCTTCCATCACGGATTCGCCAACGTCTGCCAACAACTCCGCCTGAACTTCATCCAAATCCACCGAAATAGCAGCCAAGCTTCTGCTCATTGTTGACAGCTCCATAAATAATTCCATTCCATCACCCCAATTCGAGCTCCGACAGTTATTCTCATCATTGCTTCGTCGACAAACTCCATTTTTCTTCGAGCTTCAATGGCAGCAACGTCTCGTCCATGGCTTGCACTTCCAATAACCAACAACAACAGCAAAGCACCACGTCTTCCCTGTTCTTGTTCGATCCGTCCATCTTGTCTCCATATCGATATCCAACAACATCTCTGCACTTTCCTCAGTCACGGCCATGAATGCCGTCATTGCTCGAGGTCCGGTCTTGTCTTCATTGCCTTCTCGAGATCAGCCAGTGTTGAACTCAGCTTCGAACCATTACCGTTCCATCTCTGCCAATTTCCGGCATTCACCATTGCCAACAGTCCCGTCGAGCTCCAACAATGGCATTGGCAGTAACCATGTATCATCTTCCATGCTCGATCTTCACTTTATCTGGCCATGCAACAACAACGACTACAGCAGCAAACTCCATCAAGCTCGAGCAGCAACATTACTACCTCTGCCATGATATTCAGCTCAGAATCTTCCATGTTCGTACATGAAGAAGAGAGGTGGTGCCCCCGATCCTTGAACTGGGCTGCCCCTTGTCGAACAGTGAGGGTGCCTCTTAACATGAGATGCCCCTTAAAAATTTCCATTCAACTGTCAGTCTGGAAGACTGACAGTTTAGTTCCAACTTCATTCTCGTTTCGGCCATAACTTCTTCATACGAACTCCGAATGACTCCGTTCTTTCTCCGTTGGATTCGCATTCTCATCCTATACACAATGAGATACATTTGGTCTTTGGCCCTTCTTCACTCTTGGCTAGCTTCTTTCATTGCACAACTAAGCTCAAATTCACTTCTTTTTGGATTATTCACTTAATAACACACAACTAAGAGTAAACAAGCGTAACACACAATGATTTGCAAGAAAACCAACAAATACTAGCATGGAATTAACACAAAATAAATGTGCAAAGTGCACTTATCATAACTATACCTTGAATCAGTGTGATATTGATTAGGGTTCAACTACAGTCCAGACCGAAGTTTGTTTGTAGTAGGCTAGTGTCTGTAGTGGCTTAATACAGTGTGGTGTTCAATTCGGACTAGGTCCCGGGATTTTTCTGCATTTGTGGTTTCCTCGTTAACAAAATTTCTGGTGTCTGTGTTATTTATATTCCGCATTATATTTTGTTATATAATTGAAATATCACAGGTTGTGCGTTGTATCGATAAATTGTGAAATCCAACCTTTAGTTGTTGATTGGAAATTGATTGATCCTTGGATATTGGTATTTGGTACCATCCAAGTTTATTTCTCTTGTATTTGATAAAGACTCGAAGATTTCTATTTGCTTGAGTATAGATCAAATCGAGAGATAGAGATATTAAATCCTTGATATACTTTTTTTATTAAGATTGAGTCTAACTGTCTAGTTGATTCTCTTAAAAGTATATTAGAGTTAGTCCATACAGATTGCTAATCGAAATATTATGTGAGGTTGTTAGACCCCCGCTTTTTTAAAGTACGCATACTATGCTTATATCCAATTGTTCTTAACTCTTATTTTAATCATTGAAACATTCTCGGAAGACGACAATAGCTATCTCACACAAACTATTAGCTTCAAAGAAATTTTCAAGTGATCAAATAATCAATACGAAACATTATGAGTCTACATCAAATGACTATCTCACACAAATCATGTAAGATGTTACCAGGCGATTTTCACATGATCATCTTTTGACTTTCATCAAGAATATAAGATGAACTTGGTTAAAGCGGTAGCTTACCAACACATATTTCGAGAAATATGTAAGCGATTTAAACTCAACTCGAAATATCATATGTGTATAATTGAAGTCTATATAGCTACACGACTTTTTGTCTCAAATAGGAGATAGAGTAGATAGACTTTTGAGTGATAGATGAGTTCAAGTCTCCATATACCTTTTGTTGATGATGTTCCACAAGCTCTCCTTAGTAGTTTTTCGTCTTTATTTGATGAACGCCGTGAATTCTAATGCTCAACTACACTTTTTATCCTAATCCGAGACTTAGCTATAAGTAGACTAGAAATCAAGACTTATAGTTTTGACAGCTAAACTTGACAACAAGCTTGAGATAAAAACGCTTGTGAGTTTGACCGAGCAGTGCTATAATAGACCAAATGAAGAGAAAGCTATTGACCGAGCAGTGCTCTAACAACTTTCTCTTCATTCAACCATGAATATTAATTCTATTCCAAGTCTTGTTTTAATATCGAAGACCTTTGAATTCACTTGGTTTCATACAGTTTTAAGAATTTCGGAAAAATATAAGGGTAAAGAGGTATGAATTGTTCTCCCTATGTATGCTATCTCTTGGTTTTATTCTGTTCTTTCTTCAACATCTTAGTGTGAGTTTTCGGTAGACCATTCGTGGTCTCAAAGATTCAATCAGATGGTGATCTCGATTACATTAATGCATAACTCGATGGATTCTTATCTTCATGTTTTGGTGATTAGTCCTTCTAAAAGGATGTTACATAGTTTTGTTTGCATTCCTTGTGGTAAGGATGGTTCAATTATTTCTAAATTCTCCCCTGCACTTAAGCAAAAGCCTCAAATTCCTCAGCTTGGTTCCCTTCTATCTGGGATTTCACTCCTTTTGGTTTGGATGTTTGTCAGGCTATGAAAAATATTGGTCTTGTCATTTTGCTTGACGTTATTGGTTCTTATCCGGGTTAGAATGTTATTGTGGTAACAATAAAAAAAACACTTAAATTATTTTTTTGTGTTGCTTTTGAGGCATTTAAACAGTCTAAAGGCTTATGTTTAATAAGGATCTGAGGATATCTTTCTTTCGGCGTTGCAAAGGAAGAAGTTGGATTTTGAGGGGTTTAGCATCTCTTTGCATCAATGGCGTTGTTGTGGCTCCCTAATTCCTAGGGCATTACGGAAGGAGTCCTGTCATTGGATTAATATTAGAGTTCCACCTCTAAATCTTTAGAGCCTGAAATCTTTTGTTAGTATATGTTCAGGATGGGGTGCAGTAATTGACATAGATGCAACAAGAAAAAAATAAAAACAAGCTTAATGCTTGTTTGGTTTTAATTAACTGGGATATTGCAAAAATCCCTACTGCAATCTCGTTTAATAATTTTTGGGTTTCTATTCGATGGATGCAAATCAACAGTAATATTTTAAGTCAACCAACGATCATATCACAAAATATGCATCCAAGATGAAAGTATGTCATTGTTTCTCAGAATATCATGCAACCTAGTCAAGGGAAGAAGAATGATGTACCCCATTCAAATTCTAATTCTCAGCCTATTTTTCATCCGACGTTTTCAGCGCGACTAGACTGGTGCTCATAATATTCAAACCAATAACAATTTTTTTGAATTGATCTGGACAAAGTCTAAATAATGATGAGAATCTTATTTGGGTTACGGTTACTAGAAGGAAGAATTCAAACTTGAAAAGTAATATGGACAGCGGATGCAAAACTTGGACATATTTGGAGAAGCTGGATTAAATAGTATATTTCCTACGCAGGGTTTGCAATGTGTATTAATGGTAAATCTACTGAGATGTTCAGAAATCAGAAGGATATAATGCAAGGTGATCCGATATTATCCTTTCTTTTTATTTTGATTTCAGAGATTCTCTCTCTAATGATCAAGAGAGCTGCGGATTCGGGGTTATTAGGGGGCTTCAAATTGGTTTAACATGGTACATTTATACACCACCTGAAATTTGCAGATGACCTTATGATTTTCCTCGATGGCTAGGAAAAGTAAATGGCAAATCTCAAAAATATTATGCTCGCTTTTGAGATTGTTTCTGGACTCAAAGTTAATTTCAGGAAAATCGCAGTGGTAAGAATAGGCAGTGATCATAAAGGTGCTAGGTGTGCTGAAATTTTTGGTTGTGGTTTTAGTCAATTTACCTATCAAATATGTTGGTATTATTCTAGGCTTTAAATCCAAGTGTAGGCCTATTCGTGACATAATCATTCAGAGGGTGCAGGAGAAACTCTCAACTTAGAAAAAAATTTATCTTTCTAAAGGGGGCAGACTTGTTATGATTAATAGTGTGCTATCAAGCCTACCGATATATTATTTAGCTATATTCCAAATGCCAGCTTCTATGGTCAAGGACTACACAAAATTTGGGTTTTAGTAATGGTTTTGTCTCGTTACAAAACTGGCCATTGCGAAACACCCTGTTGCAATTTTTTTTGCAATGGCTCAGTTGCAACAACTAAGAGATGTTGCAAATTTTTTGATCAACACGGATTAATAAACTCCGAATAGGATATTCTTGTTCTAAACCAGATATCCTGGTTCTGGTACTAAATTTTGCTACAAGTTTTAGCCGTTGCAAAAATTTTGCAACAAAAAAAAAGTTGGCTAGTTTCTGCTGACCTAGTCGATTTCAGTTTCCTTATAACCAAATTTCCCTGCATTTAGCCAGATTTATCCCAATTCACTACATGTACAAAGAGTTTAATCTTGCTTAAAAATCACATTCTTGAATAGAAGGATGATTCCTTCGTTGTAGTCGATACGTTTTCACGTTCTTTAGGTTTTCAGAGCAATTACTTATATGTCTCAACATTCATATTTTTATAGTCTAACCTAAACAAAGTTGACTCTAGTAATTTTAATCAAGCGACTCTAATTGAGTTTTGATACTAAAATATGACAACCAAACTTGACATACCAACGCTTGGTGGGTTCAACCGAGCAATGCTCTAACAACAAATTAACAACATAATATTAAAATAATAAATAGTATATATAATAGTTGATTCAATATAAAAAAAAGTTCTAGCAGTTCATATAAAGATGTTATGCTGCTTTTCAAATACATAATTTGTTCATATGCAGTTTACAATTTCTGCACCATGCTTTGTGGAATTATCTCTTTCTCTGAATCTTTATTTGAGTCTTATTCGGTTTCAGCATCTTGTGTGGCTGGAGTTAAAGGATTCTCTGTGAGGTACCTCAAGACATCACTGGTCATCTCAACGACCATCTCTTTTTGTTGACTGTCAATAACTAGTTATTCTGGTATCTCAACAATTGCTTATTGTGACTTTTCATCGACTGGATGTTTAGATATCTCGACACCTTTCTATTATGGTCCTCCAACATCATTTACTTTCTCTTCACTTGCATCAACAAGTTGTGAAATATGTAGATTAAATGTGGGTCTTTCATCTTCTTCAGCTTTCTTCCGAGTTTCTAGTTGCGTGTCATCATCACCAACCAAAAAATTATTTTCCTGTGCTTCAATTCTTTCTTGAGGTGTTGGTAGATTTTGGGTTGTATCCAATACCTCTAGCATGTCTGTTTCCTTGTCGCTGTAGAGATTAATAACTTTTTCCATGTCCATGAACTTGAAAGGTGAAGACTGGAGTCCTTGACTATCAGTTTGGTCTTGACTATCAAGTCTGATAACTCCTTCCAAATATTCTTGTATATGAGGTTTAGTTTAAGATACCACTTCAACAAGTGTCGCATTCCTTGGAATTTTTTGACTCAATGGGATACTAGGATCAGCTGATGATACATCGACGCTAGGTCCACCTGATGATTCCACATTATTTGTGGGTAAAAACTGTTTCTGCTGTTTTTTTGGTAAATTTGGGTGTGTGGATGAGAAACAAGTCTAGACCCTAAACAATGCACTGCACGGGAGAACTTTTGATTCGAGAGATCAATTTGTACAATCCTGGCATAAACCAAGAAATGACCGTTCCAGGCTTACTTCGGTCACAAAGTGAATGAGAAGGGTTGGTCTTAGGGTGGGAAGCGAAGAAAGTGTTGAGACCAAAATGGTTAATTCTGAAGGTGTGGATTTTTTATGACTTGTATCAGAAAGTGGAACTGGATTGCAGAATGAAAAGCTATCAGTTCTTTGGTGATTTCTAGATACTATGTTGTTGCTGACCAAAACTTGTTGTTTTGGTGGAAATAGGTGAAACCTATTTATACAAGTCATAATAAAACGTACCCTGGTCTCATATGAAGTGGGAACGATTGAGTGATGGAAGAGTGGAGTAACGTATAACCGTCGGAAACCATGCTTCCATGATGAAGGAAGTGGATCCGTTTACACCCGTTACTTCTTGCCACCACTAAATGATCTGTTTCCTGACACTTTCTTATAACTGGCATATTTCACGCCGCACGCTGTAAACCGCCAGACCAATACCCTGATGAGTATCCCCCAGTTTTGTGACATGTTTGATGTCTTAAGTTTTTTCGTGGAAAACATGTAGCAGGTTGCTACGTGTGACAAGTCAAGGTCAAGAGACTTATCGCAGGAAAAATAACATGTGGTGCTATTATGCTTATCTCGGTTGGTCGCCTAAAAATTTCCACAAGCCTGTCAGTTCGGTGGAGAACTTGGACGGCTGAGATTGCATATCATGAGGAAGGGTAGCCATTTATTATGGCCATATCCTGTTAACGCCTGATAATGGCACAGTGGCGCCATTGGCATATTCCAATGGTATAGTGGCGCCTTTAGCACATGCCAGTGGCACTGCGGCATGGCTGGCATAGTTCGTGCATGCCAGTGGCATGGTGGAATGGCTGGCATAGCCTGTTCATGCCAGCGACACGATGGTGCAAGTAGCGCCTGACGTAGCCACGGTCCCTATATTTTGGCTTATTGGTGTTAGACTCCAATGTGGTGTGGAAACATCAGTTTCAGTGGTCACATCAATCCACTACAAGAAAATGGGGATTTAGTGTTAAATTTGTTTTTTCTTCAGGAAATCCCCTGTTTTTGCCTCGAAATATTTTTTGAGATTGATTTTTTTTTTCACGAAGTTGTCTCAAATACCCCATCTGGGAAATTATTTCGTGAACGGTCACGAGAAAAATTAATTAACAACTAAAAATTTATTGTCAACAAAAGTCTCTTTCGCCAACGAAACAAAATTGTCTGTGAAAGTTATTTTAAAGACGAAAAAATTCGACACCGAAAGGCATATTTTTGCGAGCAAGGTTTTTGTCGCAAAAATAGAAATTCCAGGACAAACTAATTTGTCTTTAATGATAGGTATTTAAGGCCAATAAAATTGTCTCAAAAATGAAAATTTTGTGTCAATTTAATTTGTCTTTAATAAAAACTATTTAAGACCAAAAAAATTGTCTCAAAAATGAAAGTATTGTGTCAATTTACTTAGTCTTTAATAGTAATTATCTGAAACAATTATTTTTTGTCTCTAATTAATTTAATCAAAGACAAAATCAATAGCATATGGATACCAAATTTTGAGGACTAACTTGTTCATCTCTAAATATTTTATTAGTGACCAAATTTCTTGTCTTAGAAAGAGTTTTTGGAGACAAAATTCCTTATCTCCGAAAGATTTATTTTTGTATCTAAATTTATCAAAGACAATTCATTTTGCCTTTAAAACAAACTTTTAAAGACAATTCTTTTCGTCCGCAAAAAACAACATATTTTGTCCCTAAATATTCTATCAAGGACACCTCATTTTGCCTCAAAATGTTTTTTCAAAGACAAATACTTCGCCTCTAAATATTAAAAAAAAATTGCCTTCAAATATCTTAATTAATGACCGTTGTAGAGGTTTTTTGGGTCCCTAAATACTTTATTAAGGACTCTTTGTTTGCCTTAGAAAAGAATTTCAAAGACAAAATTATTCCTCACTACAAGATTTTTATTAATGGCAAAGGAAAATAATAATCAATAAAATCATAACAGATACTAAGAACAAAAGATTTAAGTTTTATTCAAAAAAATATATTATCATTACCACGGCAAACAACCTAAAAAGAATAAAACTACCAGAAATTGAAATTCATGTAGAAATGAAATCTCTTAACCTAATTACATATTCCATACATCGGTAATTACTGCTACTACTACCTGCTATGATTGTACCATCTCTACTGTCATCATCACTATTGTTTAATATGCATGTCTTCACAGATATTAAAGAAGTGCCGCTCAAGTAGTCATCCCCCGTTATCTTCAAAGCTATTCAGCCAGGTCCATTTGGTTCAACATTTGAATCAATGTCTCTTGTTGGAATAATGCATTTCCTGCTCGTATCCTCGTCCGGCCAGCCAGCCTCTTTTCCTGCAAAAGCTTTTTGGAAGCATCTGGTTCTTCAACATTCCTCAATTTGTATCTATAAAATTAGAAGAAAAAAAAGGACTTGCCTATCAAACACAGGGGAATAGACAAACTGAACTGATCATCAATTAGAATAAATTAACTAGGTATCTCTGCTCAAAAACATGGTAATATGGCATGCTCATGGTTTAAGCTGAACTGTTATGAATGATCAAACACAGATAAAGAGCAGAAAAAACATACTCGATGGGAAGTTGAATTTCTGCTATCCCAGTAGTCCACTGAGTAGAGTTTTCTTCCGAGTTCCTCTTTTTCACCTGAAAATAAGAGAAGCTTAGTGGTGTACACTACCTACTATGATCCTTGTCATATAGAAGGAAAACATGAGCATCAAGATATCATACTACAATGCTACAGCATGATTCAAAACTATTTTAAAACACGTACTGGAGAAAACCCAGTAACTGGATAATGGTTCAACATGCATGTTGTTGTACGAGGAAACAACTTTGGACATTGGGTGCTAACCACACTACTGGGACTCGTTGGAACAAAACAATTAGGATGATAACTTCAAAAGATCGCACTAAATCGAACTATTTATAGCTTCATATATGCATTTTTTGGAACTGTGACTCAGCTGTGAGTTTAACTTAAGGTAGAGTAGTTTTTTAAATCCATTCCACTTTCAGCAGCAAAATTAGAGCGCAAACAAGCGTGTGCAATTGTTATCTCTATTCCATTACTTACATAGATGGAGAAGGACTTGAGTATCGAAATCGAAGTTATATATAGATTAAAAAAAAGTAACAGTGTTCTTGTTTAAGCCACAGTTTCAGTGTTACGTCCCCCCATCGTTTAGTTCTCATCAACTCAATGTCACTCTTGTACTTAAAACTACACTCCACCACATTCAGTGATTAGTAACTAAAATTCGTAACCAACATTTTTCCGTTACTAATTCGTAACCAGAAGTTTCAGTTACGAAAATTTAGTAACGGCTCTAGTTCTGTTACGAATTAAGACCAATTTGATAACGGCCCTGCCATGTTAATACTAGTAACTGCTAGAATAAAATCGTGTTAAAAGAGTGTGTGCAGGGGAACACTCCTACCTATCATTCCGCCCAAATTTTTTAACTGAAAAGGAAGAGCCGAGATGGTTCGACCCTTAGAGAAATTCCTATGGCAATGGCCAAATATCAAAATTTGTTCATCCACGTGGATGAACAAACTGCATTCTCCACTATGGGAAACAAGGCAAAATGAACAAATCTGATATTTTTGGCCCCACTAGTGATTTTATTAATATAAACTAATAATAGTTGGGTCCCACTAATGATTTTTTTTATTTAAACTAATAAGAATTGGGTCCCACAAATGATTTTATTTATATAAACTAAAAAATTATAAATATTAAAATAATTATTTAATAGATAAAAATCAGAAAAAGTGAGCTGGTTTTAACTTTTTGTTGTGGGCGTCATCCACATGAGCGCCTGCGCTAGGGCATTGGTCGCGGGAGTTTGTCCTTTGATCGTGCGTCATCATAGTTGTTGCCCGAGTTATTTTTCATGGCGCGCGTTCTTGCACCATACGCGCGCCTACTGAAGTGTCTCAGTGTTCAAATGAACATCTCTGTTCATTTGAACATCCATTTTCTTGATTTGTTCATCCCATAGTGAGATCAAAATGAACAAACTTTGAGTTTGTTCATTCAATAGGAAATGCTCTTACTCCCTTATGGCATTTCCCCCCTTCCTATACCGTACTAGCCATTTCTAACCACATAAACCTTTATCTTCTTTTCTCTCTTCACTCCCTTTAACTCCATCTCCAACTACTTTTCTCTCTTTAACTGAGCTGCTAGAGCCCTTGATGGGTGAATCTAAGGGTGGTGGTGGTTTATGATGGAAATTTCATTTTTGCTCTTGGAGTAAAAAACTGAACTGGGAACCACCACCGTTGGATTCACCATCCAAGGGCTCTAGCAGCTGCTAGAGCAAACTTTTTTTCTCTTTAACTCCACCACATCCATCCATGAACAACACCAACACCCGATCTTCATCACACCAGAAATTTCTTGCCACCGTCATCCCTCCAGCATACCAACAACACCAATCTACTTCTTATTCTAGTTCTAGCTTTGTTTACCAAAACAGAAAAATAAAATCACCAATTCCATGAACTAAGATTCGTGTATATATCACCTAAATCAAAACTCAAATTCCATATGAAAGATAGATTGTTTGCAGAGGAAACCAGTAGATTTGGAATGAAATTAGGGATTTGATTTGGGGGTTATCTTAGGGTTTCATTAAATTGTGTTTGTTGAAATTTTCACTAATTTTTATGTTGATTTGGTATCGAAATTCTTTGGATTAGGTTTGCTTTTCCGTAAACGAAGCCATTTAATTTTTATTAGGTAATATTAGGCTTTGCAATTTAATTTTTATCTAATTTTCACTTCTTAGGTTAGGGTTTGATTTTGTGTACAAGGATTTTGTTGCGTAGTTAATTTTCTATTTGTTTTTAATTTGCAGAGGGAGTAATGTTGGTTTTTGACTAATGATATTGAGTTTTTGAGGACTTATTTGAATCTATCATCTGAGATTGTGATTTTGTTTTTGTTCTTGTGGTTATTAGGAATAATTACAAAGGTGGTGCCAGAGATTTAGTGGTGACTTAGATGGGTGCCGTGGTGGTCCAAGAGAGGGAGCACCAGGGGAGTTTGGAGGAGATAAGTGTGGTGAAATTCACTTGATATTCAGTTTTCGCCTCTCATTAGCTGAAGTGAGAAAATGTGTCTTGCCTCCTATGCTGATGTTACACAATCTATCTTGCAGGTAGTCATTGTCCTTATTGTTATTTTTGCTGGAGCATTTGAAGTTGATGTATCTAACTGGACCCCTTCTACTCCAAATGGTTTTAAAGATATTGTTATGGGATCAACAATAGTATTTTTTGCATATGTTGGATTTGATGTTGTAGCTAATTCAGCAGAAGAGTGTAAAAAACCACAGGTATATCAGCTTGAATGAAGTGTTCCGAACGACACTAAATCACCACAAGTTATATATCGCTTACCTTACTTTTTCTGACTGGTTTTGTATTGTGTTTGACTTATTCTCAAAGGGATTCACCAATTGAAATTCTTGGAAGCCTTCTTATATGTGCAATTTTGTATATCGGCGTCTGCTTAGTAATTACCGGAATGTTAACTTACCAACTTCTTGGGGAAGATGCTCCACTGAACGAAGCCTTTACGTCAAAAGGCTTGAAATTTGTATCAATTTTAATCAGCATAGATGTTGTTGTCGGGCTTACTACAACACTTCTAGTTTGTTTATATGTTCAGGTGAATCATTTACACTGTTAAGTGATCGATTTCAGTGATTATAACATGCTATCTTCTTAATGGCGTGTCATTTTTATTGAACAGTCTAGGTTATATCTTGGACTTGGAAGGGATGGTTTACTACCTGCAATATTTGCAAAAGTGCACCCAACCCGCCATACCCCTATTCATTCTCATATTTGGGTTGGTCTTGTTGCCACTGTCATGGCTGGGCAATTTAATGTGACTATGCTCTCACTTATTTTCTATGTTGGCTCCCTCCCTTGTACGCGTTGTTTTGTAAATCCGGAGTATCAGCAAAACCATTGTTCTTGAACGTGGTTAGTACAAATTTGTTGTATAAAACTCAGATTGACGCGTTTGAACGTGATTAGTACAAACCGTTCTTCGTTTTGCTTTGAAAGTATGGTTTATGTAAAATTTTTCGCATGCTTCTTACCTAATCACATCTATAGATATAACTTTGCAGGTGTACACAGAACCATTAGGATTTTCTGGTCCTGCATTTCCTCTTTTACCAGCCGCTAGAATTTTCATAAACATTTATTGTTTGCTCAGGTTTGCTTCTCAACAATCCTTTCAATAATTCTGATTGCAATCAATTTACTTCTGATCCGACAGAAACGAAGAATCTAAATAACGCTTCAAACTTAAAATAGAAAAAGGAGAAAATATTCGTCAGACTTAAAATCCATAATCGTTATTTTCTTTTTTGATATAGTGGTTCTTAACATTTCTATCTCGAGTCAGTTTGCGAAACTCTATTTCTAAATCCATTATTTTCGTACTTGCAGACGAAACAATTATTAGGATTTTTGAGGACAAACGATTATTGAATTAGATAAAGAAACAAGTGGATTCAGGTAATCTTATTAGTACTGCTGGAACTCTTTAGATTTTTAGATGAGAAAAGAGGCATCTGCCTATACTTAGCAGTTATAAATCATCTGACAGTTGAACTCACCGTGAACCTAAGTATCGTCGAACAAATCGATTAATATATATAATGATTTGAACAATGTTTGCTTCTTTTGAATGTAGAATGAATGAATGTATGAATGACTTCTTTCGAATGTAGAATGAAAGTTTGAATTGGATTGGATTGAATGACAACAATTCTGGGGGATAGGGTACTTGCAGGGTAAAATAAAAGGGGTGGGAATTAATTTTGACAAGGTCAATGAAGAATGACCATTTTTTTGTTACAAAGAAAATTAGTAACGGTAAAAAGGTGTTACTAAACTTTTACCAGGATAATAAGAGTCGGTCAACGTAGACTTAGTCAATACATTTGTAACTCTAGTAAAATTTTAGAAACGGTTCAAGCGTCGTTACTAATTTTCATTTGGTAACGGCTTCATTTCCGTTACAAAATCAGTTACAACCCCAAAATAGTAACGGCAACATGTTGTTACGAAAATTTGTTACACCCCCTTTTGTAACGGCTAATTTGTGTTACAACCCCATTTAGTGACTGAAATAAGAGGTTACTAAACGCAAAATATGGTGTAGTGCTAGCTGGTATACTAGAATGCACACAAAGATCAAAAAATTCATTGAAACAATATATAAGTCGAACCTAAAATACTAGCATGATCCACAATGAAATATTTTCTAACAATTAGATTACAATATCTATAACTCACCTTAAGATGGTCTGGAATAACATATAATTCATCCTAGGTACGTTTTAAATCATTCTCAACTTTATCAACATCCTTAATTTGCTTCCCCTTGTTCTTTGCCATTTCTTGTTCAATATACTTTACCCTGTTCATCGGAGAATCACAGAATCACTCACTAAATACATATGCATAAATCATCTGAAATCGGCAACACAATGAATATATTCTTACATATTTGGATCCTCATCCAATACAACAGTTTCCTGAGCAAATGTATCTTATAAAACCAAGTCTTCCTCTCCATCTTGGGGAAACGGTGAAAGGAAGCCTTTTGTGGTCATCCAGTCAATATACGCCTCTTCACAGTTATATGAATAAAACCCACCACCAGATTTCCATGGCTTCGAAGAGGTCGCGGAGGTTTCTTCTTCTTTGATGCCTGAATTAAAAAAAATAATACACAAAATCGGTAAAACAAATTGATAAGATGAACCCTGAGGATGAAATCAAAACCTAACCATGAGGATGAAATCAAAACCCTTATTAGAAATCGGTATCCTAATTAGAAATCAAAACCTTAGTTAGAAATCAAAACCCTAATTAGAAATCAAATCCCCATGGAAGAAATCGACAGAAGATGAGACAAAAGGTAGAAATCAAAACCCTAATTATAGTTCGATACAGAGTGATCCCAGTCGTATGCGTCAAAAATAATTTCACTTTCTTACTTAACTAAAATAAATGTAGTATGCGATAGGAAAAAGTTCGTATCCACAAAGAGGCTATTGTTGTTATGCAAATTTTCAGATTCTTAGTAACCAAAGGGGGGGTTTTGATATTTCAAAGCAATAAAAATAAAATGAAAGCAAAGTAAAAATAAAAGTAATCAATAAAGAGAAGATATTGGTCACGGGATAGTTTCATTCACAAACTCGAATTATCATCAATGATTAGAATTGAAATTTTAATCTCTCATTTACTAAAAGTCCTAGGATACATTGATCGCAAGTATATCCCGCTAATTCCCTGATTTCATCACAACCACATTAAAAGACGCATATGTGAATTCTTCCTAGAAAGCAACCTAAAGTGTAAAAGCACAATTAGATTTAACTCCCTAAAAGCAATAAGTTTTATGGAATAAGACTAATCAAGGAAATCAAAATGTGTAAAAGCACTAAATCGATTTAACCAAAGTTATGATTCATACGTGACTAGTAGGATATATCACTACAAGCACTACCCACATTTATGCTACTTAGAATCAGGGATAAACAACGTTTTCGTATTGAAAACCCTAATATAGCTCTAGATATGAATGCAAATCGGATTGATTCCGGACTCAACCAAACAAACAATCAAATCATATAACAATATTAATAATGAATCATAAACAATAAAGTTGAGACAAAACTAATGCATTGAATCAGATCTTATTTGTGAGATCCACTTATTATCCCATAACCAATAAAAGGTATTTAGTTACTCATATTTTTTGAGTTCATCATATTCATATTCATAATCAATAATAAAAATGAAATGAAGAAGATGAAAAATAAACGAAAGCAAACCCTCGTCGCTGCTCTCCTCCAAAACTCCAGTAGAAAGATACGTGATCCTCCAAAAAGAATAGAAACTTTTTCTTTTTATAGCCTTTCAACTTCCCAAATTAGGTCTTCCAAGCCCAAAGTCCAATACCAAGAAGTCCACTAAACTCATGTGTGTGAAATACCCATGTGAAAATTCTGTCCCACAAATGTTCGCCGAAAAACTGTGTTTTTGGCCAGAATCCGGCGCTGGAAAAGTATCTCCGGTGACCGGAAAAGTCCACCCGGTCACCAGTCAATGAGTCAGCTCGGTCAAGTCAATGTGAGTCGGATCCGAGCTGGATAGCTGAGTCAGAACCGAGTTAGATGGACTGAGTTGACAAGACATAGTCTTGCACAGGCCAGAGCTGTGCATTGACAATCATCGCGCATTACCAGTTAACTCCAGCCATGATGGTTGTTCCATCCTCTTCAATGCTTCTTTCACTTCAATATCCTACTAAATCAGCTCAATTACGCCTGCGCTTTCACCAGAACCACAACTCAGCTTCAAACAACACCAAAATAGCCAACTGCAAGGCTGCATCAATTCAACACCACCTGCAACACTTCAAACCTAACATACATCTAATGTTGTTCCAAACCACCAGCTCCAAATTCCATAAGCAACAGCATCACCATCTTCACTACACCTGTAACTCACCAGAAACCATGCCTTATTCATATCAAACTCAAGCATATATGCCATTCATTCTCTACAGTATACTGTCACAGCTATTGCATTCATGCCTCGCTTCTACAACGTGCTTCAATCCCCTGCCTTCATAGCACTTACCAGACTCCATTCACCAACATTCATTTCTACAGTTGTACCTCAATTCCTAGTAATTTGTTGCAGCAACAGGTTCAATCTCTTTCACTTCCAAGACTCATCTCCACACAAAAAACACCATTATCTGAAACACCTAGCCGCACACTCCATCCCATGAGCCATAACAGCAAAAACCTAACTTCTGTTGCTTCAGAACTAGCAGGATCAACTCAAATTGAACTTCAAGCTCCACTGTAACTTCCCAAGCTCCAACTGCAACTCTGCAATTGCAAAAATCACTATCCACTGCATATCTCACCAGCTGCACTTGCAACTGCAGTTCCATTTACAGCTGCTACACTTGCAACTCAAACACCACCAGTTCAACCCCTGTCCTGTAAGTCCCAGCACTTTCAACAACCCAGAACTTCAATCAAATTTCAATTTCTGTTCAAAGCCACCATCATGTTCACCATAACAACATCATACTGAAATCTGAGCTTCTAATGAGCTAACATCAACATCTGCCTGCAATGAAATCAGCTTCACATACCCACTGCACAACTCTTGTAATCTGACCATCTCCTTGTAACTCAGATTCAATGATTAAACCACCAAAACCAGTCGCGTGGACTGCAATAGCTTCAGTCGAGCTCCGCATAGCAGCAGCTTCACTTCCAACCACCACAGATTTAATCGAACCTAAGTAACACAGTTCTTCGATTTCAAGTTCAACAGCAACCCTAGTCTTCACATCAACAACCACAGAAACCCATCTTCTTAATCTTCACCAATCTCTTCTGGTTCTTCTCGATTTCTTCTCTCAATTGTATACAGCAACCTCCATTGATTCTTCAGTCTCAGATACCCTTTCTGTGTTCATCACCTCTTCCCCTAGCAGCAACAAATCTAATTCTTCATCTCCTCTATTAATTTCTGACTCAAATCACCCTTATAGCAGAAACCCAGTCATAATTTCTTCTTGTTCTACAAATCAGTGACCTTACCATCTCGAAATTATAGCAACCCATCAAGCACAATTGCTCTGCAGACTCAATTTCCCCATCGAACATCATCTCTATCAAACTTTAACTCCATTAATCTCTAAATTTCTTGTGGCAATAACGGCAGTAGCCACTGTTTCTTTCTGTGCCTCTTGATTTCAGGCAAACAATGATTGAGAAATAATCTTCTTTATTTAGGGTTGTAGTAATTGGATAAACCAACCCCTTAGTCCCAGATAAGGGCCATCCTGATTGGCCACCCCTTAACTTTGGTTAGCCTGTTTCTAATATTCCTCCACATAAAGTTGCCCCTTAACCTTAGGTCGGTTCCATATAGTGTTCTCCCATGAAAAAAATGACGGTTCTGCCCTTTATGCTCCATTTGGACTTTTTCTCTTTCTTTTGAATTCTTCCACCCGTAACAGCCATCCTTTACTTCTCATATCCACTTCTTTCCTTCAATTATATTCATCACTAAAGCAGTCATGCTTTTCAGACAAAATTCGTATCACTAAAGCCGACAAACTTTTCAGATAGGGATGAAGAAATAAAAGCAAATATGAGAAATAATCGCCTCCAATAACATTTGCACCTTTTGCCTTGTTTCTTTTTCTTTTGCTCCAAACGACTCCAAAGTACCTAAATACTCAAAAAACAAACATAAGATACATAATTTACAAGAAAACTCGCAAAGAAAGCATAAACTATAGATAAATATCAAGGTGTTTTAGACACCTATCATAGAGTCAAAACTGAGATCTGACGATATTGTAGAAAATTTACCATTGATTAAGAAACCTGAACACGTTAAGCATCTAATGAAGGTGGTGAATCACCTGTATTTTCAGGATTTTCTATTGGTGTTTCTCTACTAGAACTCTTCTCTCTATTTTTTTTCTTCCAATTTTCGTTTGTTACGAGTGATGAAGATATACCAGACCAGAGCTTGAAAAAGAGATACCAGACGAGAGATGAAAAGTTGAACTGGGAGGAAAAAAAAAGGGTCTTCATAGAAGTTATCGTCAGCGGATTAAGGCAAGTATGTGTACGCGTGAGCGTCGTTAACTCTGAATTGGGTCAACTATTCAGTCTTGTTCGTCATTCGGAGGTAACTCTGAGAGACATTAGCTTTAAAAGATGAATCTGGAAGATAAACTCGGCATACATTAACCCGTGAAATATATTATTTTTAATATAATTTCACTTTCGGATACTATGATCTAATGATTTTAGTGAGCTACATTGTCATATTTATGAAAACGGGTCCAAAAAATTTCGCTATTCGCAACGTCTAAAAGAAAATTAGATGTTAGAAGATTAAAATATGATAGAATACAATAATGTGGTGATGATGTGGAGAAGTATTACACGGGAAGTACAGTTTGTTATTCCGTAAATGCGCGTATAATTCGTTTCATACTAAAAATTCGCTAAACTAAAACGAGGTTCCATACATACGCGTATGATACGCATATAATCCGGGTTCAGAAAAAATCAAGTATAATTCATATATCATTCAGAGAATTGCCAAATAGGCGCGTGAGAAGCACGAGGTTCAAATGATATCGAACGAATTCATTAATCATTTTTTATCTTGGAGTCGACTTTTATAAATCATTAAGCATATCCAGTAAAATTGACGTATCTCAGAGTCGAATGAATATATCATAGCATTGATATATGTAAATTTCAAAGTGTATCCAGCTAGATCCAATGAGAATGAATATGGAGAACCGATATATCGACCTTTAAATAGCATCTACCATGTTCTTGCTATCTCCTTTTATATGTAGTTTCTAGATTGAGTCGCCCATCTTATTAATTTTTGAGCTATTAAAGCCTCAGATTGTTGTTCATCTGTTGCTTTGAATATGGTGAGAATATTTATCATCACAAAGCGCATTAAAAGTAAAATTAACAAAAATTCCAAATGGTTTATTGTCCGGGACGAAATTAAACATAGGTAGCGCTCCGAGTCTTTATTTGGTGAAGTGGTTTAGTTGTCTGGTATTATACACTGCGACTGATAATATTATTCTTTCACCAATAAAGAAAACTATACGTGTTGTGCCATGTCCTTCCTCGATAAACTCGCAATGAAAATTGATAAACACGTAAGTGCGACATATTCACACGAATATCCTTTCACCAAAGTAACTTACAAGACCAAGATGAGGAGAGATGAATCAAGTATGGGAAGTCATGTTATTCATTATTCAGTAAGCTAGCACCACTTATTCATGACTGCTAAAGGCTGATGGCAATTATTTCAAGGAACTATTTTATACTGTATAAGACAAAAGAATAAAAATTGATCCTGACCGTCGGATCACTCAAGCGGTACTACCCCTGCTAGTCCCGATATCCCCTTTAGCAAGGACGCGCAACTGGGGGATATATATACTAATTGGGGGATATAGGAAAAAGACAAAAAAAAAGATATTTAAATAGTAAAACAAGGTCACTCCCTATCCGGATATTTTATATAATCCATAATCTACCCCTCACTAATCATGTTTAGTGGTTAATTATAATTAGCTAAGTTAATAGATTAGTTTGATAATGATCAGCATAAATAATTATCATTGAATTTGTTAATGCAACATCATTAAATCAATATATTTATGATCATGACGGTTTTGGTGAAGAACCAACCCAGGAAAGTAAACAAGTTGAGCATATAAGTGCTGCAAGTACTCATGTATAGGAATTAATGTACTGAGATTTGATATATTTTTTTTCATTGAATTCGTCATTGTTATGCCTGAAAGACTCAGTGCCGGTAGTAATGTCGGCATGGTACATTGCTTAACTTGTTGTGCCGACACCTGATGCAAATTTCCCAGAAACTTGAGTTTTTTTCACTTGGCTATCGACATTGATAGATTTCTATCGAGCATGCCGGCAAATGATAATTTCGGCATGGTATTCATATTAAAAACAATACCGGCATAGTATAACAGCATGGTGTTCATACTAAACCTATGCCGGTACGGAAAACCAACAATGAATACAATGCCGATGTTAACATAAACTAAAAATTTTAAGTTATAATTTTTGATTTTAACATTGTTAACTGAAACTGGAAATTTTAAGTTATAATTTTTGATTCTAACCTAAACGAATTCTTTTAAAACCTAAACGAGTTCTTTTAAAACAAATCGAAGATTAGGTTTCTTTCAAGAGGGCATATTTATATAATAAATTAATCACCATTAAATAATGATGAAATCGATGATGGAGAAAATAAAAATCAAAGAAATGAACCGGCAAAGAAGGAAAAAAGAAAAGAAGTTAAAATATTAAAGGATATTTTAGTGTTTCCTTACCCAAAAATCACCCCTTAACGGAAACTATTAGATGAGAATATTAATTCATATCCATGGTTATGTTATACTGATACACCCCAATTGGGCTATCTTTAGCAATCATTTACTTATTCACGGCGTGAATAAATTAAACAAATAATTTCTGTGTTAGCTAAGTAACACGTAGTGGAGTCCACTAGAGGTGTATGTTTGACGTGTCCTATATTTGTGTCACACACTTCATTCCGTTTTTTATCCAAAGCAAAGCTTTGGTGGTATCGAAATGAGACGGAGACTTCATGAGTTAGATAGTAATGATGGAGTTGGGGTTTCATTGTGGCCTGAATTTTGGGGTTTCATGGATTTTTGTATTCCCGGGCTAGTTGTTTAAGAGCTAACAGTATGGTTGGCCTCACCCCTTCCCTATCCTCATATGTAGGGAAGGGATAGCAGAAGGAAAGCAGTCTCACTATGGTTGTCCTCATCCATTCTCTTTCCTTTCCCTACACAACACGCGTACTAAGTACCCGTATAAATAGTGTCAAACGGGTACTCAGTACCCGTATTTTTTTTTCCATTTTTTTCTTCAATAAAAATATATTTGTTTCGGTAAAGAAATATACTCCCTCCGTTTCAGGAAAAGTGCTACTTTCACTTTTTCAATTTGGCCTATTTTTAGGCTAAAATGAAAAAGTGAAAGTAACACTTTTCCTGAAACGGAGGGAGTATATTAGAGTAAAAAACGATATATAATAGGTAAAAATAAGATTTAATAAGTAAATATAGAGTTTTAGTAAAAAAAAAGAGTGAAAAAAGAAAGTTTTAGGGTAAAATTATAAAAACTAAATACGGGTACTCAGTACCCGTGCAAAAAGCTACGCGTACTCAGTACGCGTAAAGTGCAAAAAAATACGGGTACTGAGTACCCGTGTGATTTCCCTTCCCTACAAGACTGAACAGATCTGTTCACCCTTGTAGGGATGGTGGTGTGTATCCCTACTCGTGTAGGGATATGAGAGACCATATTGGTTGCTTTTTTGGGATTTTGAGGGAAATTGAGGGATAGGGAAGGGATAACCCCTCCCATAGTGCTAGCTCTAATGGTGGCTATATAGAGACGCGAATGGAGATGGAGTGGAGCTTCAAATCTCAAATGATACTCCCTCCGTCTCAAATTAACAGTCATAATTGACTTTGTCAAGATATTAAGGAAATCCTATAAAATATCGTGACTAACCCATGACTATCCTATTTAATGTTATGTTGTTACCAAAACTAAAATTAATAGTATTAATTTTTTTTTTTTTTTTTAAGTTTTAGTTAAGTAATAATAATGAGGATAATCAGATTACAGCACCTTTGGTTGGAAGCCGAGCGACAAGCTGAGCACCAACCCCTTTCTGAATAACTACACCCAACCTATGGAAAATAAAGTTGCCTAAACCCCTACCAGCGTTGTTGCTAACCAAGCAATTCTTAAGACGCTTGAAGAAAGAAATAAAATCATCACTAAGCTCCCCTAGAGTAGTAAAAGCTAAAACCCCCAAACCATAACCATGAGCAACACAGTCAGACAAATATTTGGTGCGCTTGAGTGCGATTGCCTTCGAAATAGCCTGCCACGGAACAAAGGCACGAACGCCGTCACCGGTGAAGGGAGAGACCCCTGTGACATCCATACACACATCCTGCCCGTTCTCCCAGTTGGGAACGAGGATATCGGCTGGCCTTAAATCCTTGTTATCATCTGATAAAATACCAATATTCGCTTCCTTACGTGCAGGTACACAGGATTTGTAGCAGATATCAGTAACTAAATCACGAACTAAGTCATGACGAAACTTAATTCCAACATCTTTAGCACAATGAAGAGCGTGATCGCAAAAATTATCCATAGGTTTGTTGCAACAAGAGCATAACCCGCCTTCGACGAACAAAGGAATACCAAGACGATAGCCAACTACAAACCTGAACTGTCGGGGACCAAGACACTGACCCATACCACTTACCGGGACAACCAAGAGATAATCCTGAGCATGCTTGATCTGGTTACACTGCCATAACATAGAGTTTCTTGCAGATAAAGTGAACTGGTCAGGGATTCGCTTCTTGACCGCGCCAAAATACATAACTACCAGAGAGTGCATAGGGGGGGGGGGGCAGTGTCGTCGACGCAATAAGTAGAAGGCAAATCACATGCCTGAGAAAAATTCTGAAGAGCTAACTTGTAAGCAGCACCACTATCGGCATAGAATAACCTACCAAGTATCACCATCCGCACGGAGGCCGTATGACTCTGAGACGCGAGATAACAGTAAAATCGAGTGTCTGCCATAGTATAAATACCTAGCCCCCCATCTTTGATAGGCAGCGTAGCCAATCTTTGTTGCAGAGGACCGAAGCCAGCTCCATCCCCTATTATCAAAAGCCTCAAATACTTGAGAAGTTGATCATCAAAGAGATCAGTGGCTCGTTGTGTGGCAGCAGGATTGGTGGTGCGCATAGCAAAATATAATCTGGAGACCCCGACACAGTTACGAAGCAACATCATCTCACTCTGAGGGTCTTTGAGGTTTTGGATAGATGACATTAACTGAATAGTCTTGTTCACCCTGCCCAAAACCATGTCGCTCATGAAGTCCATGTCCAAACTCACGGGCCCTCCCAGAAGTTTAACACCTTTGGTCGGCCTCCCAATATCCCTAGGGAATACACCTTCCTCAAGACTACGAGGATCGAGAGTAGGCCAAAAAACCTCCGTCTTCTTGATATTAAGATGCAGTCCCCTAGCTGGTCCTTCAGATTCTATAATCTTCAGGGCTTTGGAAACCTCTAAGGTGTCTCCGAAAATAGTACCATCATCAAGATACCAAGCATGAAAATCAAGTTTGCAACGAGAGGCAATGGACTTCACTAAAGAAGGGGTCCGAGAGGATCGCCTTGCTGAACCCCTACAGAAGAAGACAAGATGTACTGGTCGTAGAAAAGTTTAGCAGGCCTGGCATAGCAGAATTCAACCCAACGACAAATACCTGGACAATGATGCCGAACCTCCCTGATGAGATGGGCCCTGCACACCATGTTGAAGGCATTCGAGAAGTCAATTAATAACATTGACATCTTATCTGAGTGCCATTCCAGCTCCAACAAACTATTGGCAGCATGAAGTATGCTTTCTCCCCCTACTGGCACACCAACTCCAAACTGATGATCTCCCAAATAAGAAGACATGTCCTTGCCCACTGATAAAGCGGCGACTTTGGAAACCAAACGTCGCCAGATAGTACCTACCGCAATAGGTCTTAACCCACCCCCAGGTTTGAGTAAAGGCGTCAGAGGAGCACTGGCGATGAGCTCTCCCAAAACCTCAGGACACTTGCCAGCCAACCAAAGGTTGACCACCCCAGTGATTGAAGCTAACAAATCGTCTGACACTGCCGCTGTTGCACCACTCAAAGCGTCAACCAAATGCTGCGCACGCAAGCCATCACGCCCACACGAAGTACCTCTTGGAAAACTCCCGATAGCCCCTCGAACCGCCCGTGAATCAACCGAGAACGGATCATAACAAAGAACTTCCTCTGGAATGGAAGGAGGTGGAGCTGTAGGGTGCTTCGTCTGTAAGTCTAAAAACGTGTTCTCACATCGAGGAGCAACCCCGTTAGAAGAAAGTACTCGGATGGACGCTGCGTAGTGTCCGAGCTCAAGCTTCTTACGACAAGCACTCAAGTTGGACGCATCTGCTCTCTTTTAATTGTCTGGTTGGTTGCTGTGGTGGTTTACCGGCTGCTGAAACAACTTAGTGACTAGCTTAAAACAGCCACCAGGTTCTTTCCAAATCAACAACGCACGTTGGATCGCAGCTACCTGCAGTCGCTTACGATTGAAAGACTTCTCCTCTGCCTTGGGTCTGTAACGAGCCAACGTACATATGGGATGGAGGATTAAACGAATCCAAGCAACAGTATCCGAAGGTTTTCTTAGCACACAGACCAAGCAAGCTTTCAAAGTGCGAGAAAAACTCAATCTGCACTTAGGAAATATTTTAAAAAATAAACAAACAAATTTATACTTCTTTTATTATGGAGTCCATAATTAGAAGAAGAATTAATTGGGGGATATGGGAATTAATTGGGGGATATAGCTACAAGACAAAATAGGAGTCCCAATAGCAATTCTGGGTGACCACTATGTAATTTTTTTTTTAATTCCTAATCTAGCCCCCACTAATTAGGATTAGTGATTAAGTATAATTAGTAAAATGTTAAGTATTTGGGGGATAAATTAGTGTGTATTTATATTTGTGTTTGGGTGAGAGTAGAAGGAGGGAAAAAAATATTTGAGAGGAATTTCTTTTTTTGAAAATGGGAAGATGATTGTGATGAGAGAATTACTGATAATAAGAGGTTGAAAAATTGATTTTTTTTCTTTGAATCCACCATTGTTGCAGCTGAAAAAGCTTGGTGCCGGCATGGTATTCAACCAAAAACTCATGCCGGCAATTGTTGGAAATGTTCATAAATTGTTTGCCACTATCCGGGGGGGTCCGGGGGGGCGTAGCCCACGATTTTTTTTCCTGGTTTTGATCTTCCGAATGTTGATTTTTTTCTGGTTTTGAACAGTTACCGGCATGGTAATAGTTTTTTCGAGCGTGCTTGTACCTGTTCCGGCATAGTATTTTGCTTAAATACCTATGCTGGAACAGAATGAAAAGTATCCAGAATATTGATTTTTTTTTTCACTTGACTACCGGCATTGATAGGAAATTATCGGGCATGCCGGTACCGTGTTCCGGCATATGGTCTTCATCAATTCCGGCATGGTATTCCTCACTTCCATTTTGAATTTTCTGGCTTTAAAAAAGCTTGGTGTCGGCATGGTCGGTTGATATGAAGACCATGCGGTATTGTTTTTCTCGCATAGGAAATAAATATGAAAACTATGCCGGAAAAAATAACCGGCATGGTCTTCATATCAACTGACCATGCCGGTACCAAGCTTTTTAAAGCCAGGAAAAATTCAAAATGGAAGTGACGAAGACCATGCCGGAATTGATGAAGACCATATGCCGGAACCCGGTACCGGCATGGTCATCATCACTTTCAGCATGATCTTCATCACTTCCGAATAAAAAAAAAATTCGTTTCCAAAGTGAGGTGAAGAGAATTTGATATAGAGTGGGGAGAGTTTAGAATTTGAAAGGGAATGGAGAATATTTGGGTTTCAAAACACTACCCCTAAATAAGATTAATAAGAAGTGGAGATGGAAATGAGGGATATGATTTAGATTTTTGATTTTAAGTTTTTAATTTTTATTTTGAGGGAAGAAGTGGAGATGGAAATGGGGGATATGATTTTGTTTTTTGATTTTAAGTTTTTTATTTTATTTTGAGGGAAGGGTATTTTAGTATATTCATAACCAAAAGTCACCCCTTAGCACACACCATGGGTTGGGGGAAGTAATTCATATCCCCCAATTAATTCCCATATCCCCCAATTAATAGTAGAAGTTTTATTAGGAATTTTATAACTATCCATAAATGTTTTTATTCAAAAAAAGAATGACAACTAATACAAAGATATTGAGTAGATTTTTTCCTTATATATGGTGATAATATTTAAGATTTTGAATTAAGTTTATATTAAAGATGATTTTATGATTATAAAAAATAAAGGGTATATTTGATAGTTTAAGGGAAAAGTATGTCTATAAATAGAGCGGACAGATAAAAAGAGACAGACCAAAGTACAAATTAGTACAGATAAAAAAAGACAAAGGGAGTATAATTTAATTTGTAGGCAGTGGTGGTTTGCTGACACCTTAAATGGGTTCGACTACAATGGTGTTTCGAGGTGAGTTTTATGTGGATTGGTACACCACGAACCACAATCTTAGTCTCTATTTTTTTCAATCTCCCCTAACCCTAAGATATTCTCTTATCCAAATTTTCCATATTAGTAGGATTTTTTTTCCGTATCTTTCTCTGTAGATTAAGGAAAACCAAACCACCGATTTCGGCAGACTGAATAACCAATTTCCGACTAAAATTGAGCAAAATTATGTCTTTCCCGCCGCAGATTTGATTCATTAATTTTCATACTCCCTCCACAATAAATTTAGACATAAATCAAGCAACTAATTTTCGAGTAAATTGAGGTTTTGGTTTCGCTTGGAGGGATGTTTCCCGCAAATTTGTTTTCGGTTTCGAATTTCAGTAGGCTATATAAACCCTAAGTCATGGATGAAACTTGTACATTTACATCTCTTCAAAATCTTGTTTCTTATCTTCAAGGTACTCTATATATATTTTCTTTTACATTTTCCCTTGATTTTGCCTTTAAAACCCTTATTATTTTCAATGGTGTTGTGATTACTTGATGGGTTCTACTTCAATGAATCTATTCAAGCTTCCCTAATGGTTTAGAAATCCACCTCCATGTTTACATGGTGACGCAAATATGATCTAAATCTTTTTTTTTTGGGAATTAAGATTTTGCAAATATGATCTAAATCTTCAATGGAATCAAATCAAATATGATCTAAATCTTCGCATCACCTTGAAGGGGACGAAAATACGAAGCTAATGGCAAAAGAATGGAGTCATTCCGACTTCATATGAGAAAATTGAGCGCAATTGAAGCAAGACAAAGTTGTGAAAAGATTAAAAGAGCACATATTACTATTGGCACCCCATTGTATGTTAAGGGAGTGAAGAACTTCAAAAGAAGACTGAATTGTCAGTCTTGGGAGATTGAAAGCTGAGTAGTTAGTGAGACTGTAATTTTGTTGCCGTCAGCGAGTATGTGGTTACGGTTGTTTTGGTGGTTGAGTTTCGAAGGAGATCGATGGCTGGGGATAGTGATAGACCGAGCCACTAAGGGAAGGAGTGTGGAAAACCCGAGTTTGTTGTTAAAGCTTGCTTCCAATGATAGTCATTAATTAGGAGAAGCAACAGAGAAGCTGGAAGGGATGATGATCGGCACTGTTTCTGGATGTAGTTGTCACGGAGTTGAACTGTGGTTCGCTGCTGGTAATGAATGAAGACTGCTCGACCTGAGATGCGATGGTGATTGATAGGGAAAGACAGAAGAATGGACGTATCCGTGGTGCGGGGCAGAGATGGAAGGAGGTGCTCGTCATGAAGAATGACGGAATGAGCTCAGCTCGATGGAGGAAGCAGTGAGAGTTGTGCCGCTGTTCTTAGAAAATGGAGAAGAATCAAGAAGGGGATTGACAGTGCTGATGATCCAGTGGAGTTGATGCTGTCGATGAAAAGAGTTGCATGGGATGGTCTTCGCTGCCATTCAATGCAGTGTGGTGGTGACTGATGATTTCCGGTGATCAGCGACTGAAGCAGTTGAGCTAGAGCGTTCATTTCTGAGAAGAGCATTGACAGAGTGATTAATGGAAGAGCTGGAGCACGCTGCTGCCATCGGCAGTTTACTGTGGTTTTGAATGGAGCTCGTGATGCTTCCGGCGAGATAGATGTTGAGTCAGAGAGGATGGAAGAACTCGAGAGACAAAATTGAATGGAAGGTTTTTGGTTGGATTCAAATGGACGCAGAGAAGTGTTGGCAGTAATGATAGTGATGATTAGGGTTGGTTCCCGGTGATTAAATAAATTCATGCACGAGTGATCATGGCTACTGGTGAAGCGTGAGTTTGAGTCTAACCAGGGAAGAGCTCCAGTAGAGTCTATGAGGAGTTGATGATGGTTCTCTACTGCTGGTGATTAATGCCAGAGATGGAGAAGAACTTGAGCTGGAGGTGCTGCTGATTATTAATGGTTACTGAAATGGGTTTTGCCGGTGATTGGAAGATCAGTGGAGGTAAGAAGGTGGTTTGCTGCCGATGGAATATGGAGTGTGGAAGTTCATGGCAGTTAATGAGAGAGATGAGAATGAAGCTCGAGTTTATATAGAACACGGGACTGTTGGCTGACGGGAGATAAGGAAGACGAGCATGGCAGCAATGATGGAATCCTGGTGCTGCAGTGATGCTCGGTGATGATATAGTAATGGTTTGCTGCCATTGATGAGTTCGAGAATGGACCTGGCTTAGTGTTCGGAGTTTGAGAAGATATGAGAAGTTGAGTGCTAGTTATAACAAACTCAGATGATCATAAAAAAACTCATGGAGGGCCTGGTGTACGTGAGATGATGAAGAGAAAAGTGAAAGTTCAGGGAGTTTGGAAACTCACGATTACCAGACTTCCCGTGAGATGAATGGCAATATGATTTATAATAGACGTTCCTTCATGCATTTTGTAATTTCTTCTTAAGATATAAACGATTAGTTACGGATTTAGTCATATACCTTTTCTCCAACTTGATATAGCACTTCTCTCAAGATGGTGCTCAAACACAATAGAATTAATCCATGTGCTTTCTCCATGAGTTCTTCTTTTTCTTCTTCCTTCAATGTTTTAGAGATTCAAAGTTTTCACCAAACCTTGTTGCACCAAACAGCCCTCATCTTTAGAATGTAGACGGAGCTCCACGGAGTGTTCGGCACGGCCACATAGCACCGAGTCCCCACTTGACCACCTTGATGTTAGGTGTGGGGTTTTCATCCAAAAGATGGAGAATGCCTGTTTATATATCACCATATGGAACTTGTTCTCCTCCATGTGGGACTATCCTTAGCAACCCCATGTGTGCATGTGTGTATTTGAGCCACACAACTCCAACAATCTCCACCTTATACACACCTCGCCACAAAGTAACGTGAGATGATGAAGAGAAAAGTGAAAGTGGTGGAGTTTGGAAATGAATGAGATGAATGGCCGACAAAGTAAAACTCAGGGACTTCTATTTTTCACGGAGCAAGAAGTGGTCGTGGGGGTTCACCGAGGAAATTAAAATTACGTAACTTTATTTTTTCACGGTGACATGTATGTCCGTGATTCTGACGGAGTAAATTAAAATCCGGCAGAAATTTTCGCTCATAGTGGGGTATCTGTCCGTGGGAAGTTGAAGGTGAAGATTGGAAATATGGTTGTCAGTTCCCTGGACTTGACAAGCTAACAACGAAACGGACTGGACCTTGATAGCTTTGTTCATGGGCCCATTAGCTGGAGCTGAGTTTCTTTGCATGACCGTGACTTGGGCGTGACTAATATTTGGGAATTGTGACTAGTTTTTGGCAACCATTTGACCGGGATTTGGTGCACGGGCATAACTACAATTGGGACACCTATAAAAGAGATGTTTCTATAACTTCTAAAAAGAATCTTAATCTATAATCTTTAATCAAGCTTTTGGAGAGAAGAACTCAAGGAAGAAAAGCTAGGGTTTTGGAGCGATTCATCACCGTAACTATTTCTTTTACCATTTTATTATATGAAACTCATGGGTTTTGTTAATCCCATGAGTAGCTAAACTTCTTAATGATTGAGGATGAATTCTAAGTTCTAATATATGATTCAATTTAGCATATAAATCTATTTTAACTCTTCATATGATTATTGTTTGTTTTTACAATAATTAATTTTATGTTTGATTGATAAATTGTTTAGGTGGCCAACTGAACTAGTTTATTAGTTAACCTAATGCTAGTAGAGAATTAGGATATCCGTAATTGTTGAATAATTCTATACACAAGTAGAAATTACGAAACCTTGCAGAGGGATTCTATGGAGCAATCGCAAGTAAAAATAACACTAGAAAGTGAACCTTGCGCTAAGAGTTTAACTACTAGGATTGACCTAAATTCACAAAATATAAAGCATTCGACCAAATTACACTTAGAGCGCGCTACTTCTAGGTGGTTTATAGAATAGAATCTGTCATTCGAGCGCTTCGGTGTCCAGTGACTTAAGGAATTTTGAGGATAGCACTGCGCTAGTTGTTTTCCTACGGTTGATAATAATTTGTGAATGATAAAGAATAGATGAATATGCTACTTTGATGACTATTTAGTAACGAAGAAGGATTCCCTGATCATATTTCTCTCCATTGCTTGCAACTTTATTATTTTCAATTGCTTTGTTATTTACTTTGTTCTAAAATCAAAAACAAATCCCCCCATTGTGACACTTTTGACAACTAAATCTCCCTGCTCTTCGTGGGAACGATCCTTACTTCCATTATATTACCAGTTAGTTGTGTGGAAATAAGTAATTTAATTTGAGTGCACCTACGACACGCATCAAATTTTGGCGACGTTGCCGGGGAGCGGTTGCTAATTGATTTGTTATTTGTTTAGCTTGTTTTTGTTTTTAGATTTTTGCTTTTATTTTTTCTTTCGCTCTTGTGAGTCATCATGTTTCCTTACGGAAATAACATGTACGGAGCACAAGACCAATCAACATACAACAGTGGCAATCAATATGGATTTCAATCTCATTCATATTACAACTACCAACCATACCCTACAGAGCCTTATGGATACTCTCATACATATCAACAACCTTATGACGGGTATGTAAGTGAGAAATTACAGGGATGGAAGGATAGTTATACTTCTAATCAGTTGTTTTCTAGTAATGTGCAGATGACAAAGAGTTTGGAACTAAATACTACTGAATCAAGCTATACTCCTCCTTATCGTGTTTTTCCTTCACTTAAAGAAGATATATTATCTAGAAACTCTATTGAGCATAATGGTGGAAAGCGTGTTAATGTCAGAATTTTTTTAAACAACACGAGTAGCTAGAAGAAGCCGGTGCAACAAAAAAGACTCTTGATGAAATTAACAAGGTCATAGAATTGGAACTTGAACGCCGCTTCGATATGGAAGATTATGAGGAAGATTCTGATAATGAGCAACCTTTGGAAAATCCTTGCAATAATGGTAAAGTTATTCCAACTCCGGATCATAATAACGATCACTCGCCAATTCAAAAAGAGGATAATGGATATGACATAACCGTTGTTATCAATGGTGTAATGTACAAAAGTGAAGATTTTAGGATTTGCACCAATGAACTAGATATTTTGGGAGAGGATTCTGATTCCGATGATGAGGTTGTTGACGAGAAGATGATTGAGAATGAAACCAAATTGATTAAAGTTGTGGAAGACCCAATTGAACTTGTCAAGGAATATAATGATGTTGAGATCACGATTGAAGCAGAAATTAAGAGTTCGATAGAGGACCACGATATGCTTGAGGTAAATAATTCACTAGAGTTAAATGATGAGGATCCGAAACAAGGTTTGTCTAATCCTTTGCATAATTTTACATCTATTGATCCTTTCCATCCAATTGAAGTAGATTCTAAAAGAGTTGTTAACCCAACTTTTAGGAAAATACCTCACTTAGGATTGGAGTTATGTGCTTCCAAAGTTTTAACGGATTATTTTTCTTATAAGTATCCACCATTTGATATGTTTGATTCTAATAGTTTGCAGGTTCGCCATGCTGAAGAACCTTTTGAAGTTCCCGAATTCTTTGTTTTGTATCCACTTTCGATTGTAGAAAGGACTAAGTGTGGGGGAAACTTCAATAAAATGATAGTTTCTATATTTATATCTTGTGCTAATGTTTTCATGAAGCTATTATTAGAATTGCAGATTGTTTTCTGGGCAGACTACCAGATTTTCAGATTGTTGGTATATGGACGATAACAAAAGAGTCGGGCTGACGACTTTAAACCAAGCGCTAAATGGGAGGCAACCCATAGGTTTTGTATCTTAAACTCTTTTATTTTTTTATTTTTTATTGTTTTCATATCATATTTTCATCCCCATGTTTAATTTCATTGAGTCCGTAATCTATCTTAGAAGAAAATTATGATGAATACCTTTTCGTCAGAAAAATTCAGCCTGCTCATATTTCAGTCCAGAGACCATAACTGTCAGACCGTTTATCTAAACACTGTTCCATTTTGACACTTTGTAGAAAACACGTAGATGAACAACTTTTGTGAAATGGAGTTTTTCCATATTCCTTACCAATTTGCACAGTTTTTGCGTTTTATCTGCTGTTACGTCATAATTCAGAACTTTCGGTTTTACACATTGAGGACAATGTGAAGTTTAAGTGTGGGGGAGTCTTTTGTATATAGAGTTTTTAGCCTTTTTGAGTCAAATATTTCAATTTCTTTGTATATATTTGAATAAAACCTCCAACTTGTAGAGATTTTAGAGTCACTAGCATACTTCTAGGTATGTTTACATAGAGATTCTGACCGACATAACTGAACTTGGAAGTGTTAGGGAACTACGTTCGAAATATTCTTACGAATTGGAGTGTTAAATAATGGATTTAATCATTCCGGTGATGCAAATTAGGAGCAGAGAGAAATGCATTATTAGAGTTGTTGATCAATCATTAGTGGAGACTACCTATTTTCATATCAACCAAGGCACCAGACCAAATTTTCTTTGTAGCTGACTAAAGAGATTTCTTTTGAGTGTGTGTCACCGTACGTTAATTACGGGTAGAATTGTGAGCTACCCAACCTCCCACCAATATAAGCACTATTTTTAATATCTTGAGTGCTAATTTTGTCAATCATAAGGGTGAGGTCTATAGACGAAAACCACTTTATTGTAGTTTGATTTGCAGTTAGCACCATTTTCTCTCTCGCCAACAACAGATCCATAGAAACACATCATCATCAACAATGGAGCAACATCAAAAATCTACAAGGAAGTTGAAGACGTTTGAGGTTTACAAGCAACAATACAAGGAAGAGCAAATTCCATATCCAAGTAAAGCAACATACAATGAGCATATTTTTATATATATGTTGAAGACTTACACATAAGGAGCGGAATTTTATATCAAAGTATGAAGACTTATTTACAAGAGTGAAGAAAATCAAAAGATGAGAGTTATTGAAGTTTATGATACGAAGGCATTACCAGTTGTGAAGATCAAAGTGGTAACGTACTTCTTTCATGTCCATGTTAATTTTATTTCATATTTATTGTTTTAGTTGCAATCTCTTTAAAAAAATACAAAAAAAAAATACAAACAAGAAAAAAAAAAATATATACAAAGAGAATTGCATTTAGGTTGTTATTTGTTCAATAAGGCCATGTGGAAGAAAAATATATAAAGAAGTTTCAAGCAATAAGGAATTGAGGAAAAGAGTACAAATTGTCGAAGTTCTACAAGTTCAAGAGTTTATCATCAATAGTTGAAGACCGAAGACCAAGATGAAGAAGACGAGCCGAAGGAAGGAAGACGTTTTTATTGGATGATGTGAGAGTGGTGCTTTCATCATTGCAATCAGATGTGAAGGTGGTAAGTACTCTCATCCTTGCTATAGTGGTTGATTTCCTTTCTTAGAGATCATCAGAAAAATATTTTTGTTTTCCACGATTTTGTGGAGTCTCCAGAAATAATTCGGAAGGTTACCTTCCCACCATTCAACGTGTGTAGAATTCTCTCTTCATTCATACTTACACACATGTGAGACCCAATAAAAAAACCGTCTTATTGAGTGCAATTATCTTTTAAGTGAGGCAGAAGTCGAGTCGAAATGCTTATTGATCGTTCTCAAATACGCATTTCTCTCATTATGGTGTGGTTATTTCTCACTCAAAATTAAAGAATGAATATGTTCTTTGGTATTTCTAACTTCTTATTACTAGCATGCAGAAATTCTATGTCCTCATAGCTCTTTGGATGCTTGGGAAGCTGGAATGCTTTGAAGTTGGAGTAGGTTTTGTGGGTATATCTCTCATAAGCCTTCACGAGACTATAACTCGTCCACTAGGGACACCTAGGGGTTTAAAAGCCTGTTATTCATGCTTAGAGTAACCGTATCCTCGATGACATAGAGTTTTTGTATTTTAGATAGTTTGCTCAAGGACTAGCAAAAGCCAAGTGTGGGGGAATTTGTTAAGTGCATATTTTGCATATATTTAGTGTCGAATCCATGCTAGTATTTGCTATATTTTCTTGCGAATTATTGTATATTACTCTTGTTTTCTCTTATTTATGTTTTGCTAGGTGAATCATCCAAAAGAAGTGAATTTGCACTTTATAGTACAATAAAATAAGTTAGCCGCAAGCGGAGAAGGGCCAAAGACCAAGTGGAACTCGTTTAAATCTAGGATTTCTTCGCATCACCTTGAAGGGGACGAAAATACGAAGCTAATGGCAAAAGAATGGAGTCATTCCGACTTCATATGAGAAAATTGAGCGCAATTGAAGCAAGACAAAGTTGTGAAAAGATTAAAAGAGCACATATTACTATTGGCACCCCATTGTATGTTAAGGGAGTGAAGAACTTCAAAAGAAGACTGAATTGTCAGTCTTGGGAGATTGAAAGCTGAGTAGTTAGTGAGATTGTAATTTTGTTGCCGTCAGCGAGTCTGTGGTTACGGTTGTTTTTGTGGTTGAGTTTCGAAGGAGATCGATGGCTGGGGATAGTGATAGACCGAGCCACTAAGGGAAGGAGTTTGGAAAACCCGAGTTTGTTGTTAAAGCTTGCTGTCAATGATAGTCATTAATTAGGAGAAGCAACAGAGAAGCTGGAAGGGATGACGATCGGCACTGTTGCTGGATGTAGTTGTCACGGAGTTGAACTGTAGTTCGCTGCTGGTAATGAATGAAGACTTCTCGACCTGAGCTGCGATGGTGATTTATAGGGAAAGAAAGAAGAATGGACGTATCCGTGGTGCGGGGCATGTTAAAATACTAAACTTGATTATTCAAGATAAATCTAGAAAAATATAATTAGATAAGTATTAGTCAAATTAGATATGTGAAGGATAAACTTCTCCATACTTATCCTTGATGTATTCTAGAGTATTAAACATGTGATGGATAAGCTCCTCCATACTTATCCTTGGTATTATACCTAGAATATTCTGTTTAGATAAGAGTGTAATGAAAGTGTAAAGAAGAGTCTAGATAGAACTATCTAGAGAAGTAAGTGAGCCTATAAATAGGCAACAATGGTTCACTTGCAAACCATCCAAAAACCAAGTGAGCTAGCAAATAATAAGAGTGGTGTAAGAAAAGAAAAGTGAGTCTTGTACAACAAAGTTTGAGAAATAAAATTCAGTTTTGGTTAAACACCAAGTTGAGTCATTCCAATACCCAATTTCAATACCCATCAACCATTAGCCCCAAAACGATTTCCAACAGGGCAGAGATGGAAGGAGGTGCTCGTCATGAAGAATGACGGAATGAGCTCAGCTCGATGGAGGAAGCAATGAGAGTTGTGTCGCTGTTCTCAGAAAATGGAGAAGAAGCAAGAAGGGGATTGACAGTGCTGATGATCCAGTAGAGTTGATGCTGTCGATGAAAAGAGTTGCATGGGATGGTCTTCACTGCCATCAATGCAGTGTGGTGGTGACTGATGATTTCCGGTGATCAGCGACTGAAGCAGTTGAGCTAGAGTGTTCATTGCTGAGAAGAGCATTGACAAAGTGATTAATGGAAGAGATGGAGCACGTTGTTGCCATTGGCAGTTTACTGTGGTTTTGAATGGAGCTCGTGATGCTTCCGGCGAGATAGATATTGAGTCAGAGAGGATGGAAGAACTCGAGAGACAAAATTGAATGGAAGGTTTTTGGTTGGATTCAAACAGACGCAGAGAAGTGTTGGCAATAGTGATAGTGATGAGTAGGGTTGGTTCCCGGTGATTAATAAAATTCATGCACGAGTAATCATGGCTATTGGTGAAGCGTGAGTTTGACTCTAAACAGGGAAGAGCTCCAGTAGATTCTATGAGGAGTTGATGATGGTTCTCTATTGCTGGTGATTAATACCAGAGATGGAGAAGAACTTGAGATGGAGGTGCTGTTGATTATTAATGGTAACTGAAATGGGTTTTGTCGGTGATTAAAAGATCAGTGGAGGTAAGTAGGTGGTTTGCTGCCGATGGAATATGGAGTGTGGAAGTTCATAGCAGTTGATGAGAGAGATGAGAATGAAGATCGAGTTTATATAGAACACGGGACTGTTGGTTGACGGGAGATAAGGAAGACGAGCATGGCATAAATAATGGAATCTTGGTGCTGCAGTGATGCTCGGTGATGATATAGTAATGGTTTGCTGCCATTGATGAGTTCGAGAATGGACATGGCTTAGTGTTCGGAGTTTGAGAAGATATGAGAAGTTGAGTGCGAGTTTTAACAAACTCAAATGATCATAAAAAAACTCACGGAGGGCCTGGTGTACGTGAGATGATGAAGAGAAAAGTGAAAGTTCAGGGAGTTTGGAAACTCACGATTACCAGACTTCCCGTGAGATGAATGGCCGGCAAAGTAAAACTCAGGGACTTCTATTTTTCACGGAGCAAGAAGTGTTCGTGGGAGTTCACCGAGGAAATTAAAATTCCGTAACTTTATTTTTTCACGGTGACATGTATGTCTGTGATTCTGACGGAGTAAATTAAAATCCAGCAGAAATTTTCGCTCACAGAGGGGTATCTATCTGTGGGAAGTTGAAGGTGAAGATTGGAAATATGGTTGTCAGTTCCCTGGACTTGACAAGCTAACAACGAAACGGACTGGACCTTGACAGTTTTGTTCATGGGCCCATTAGCTGGAGATGAGTTTCTTTGCATGACCGTGACTTGGGCGTGACTAATATTTGGGAATTGTGACTAGTTTTTGGCAACCATTTGACCAGGATTTGGCACACGGGCATAACTACAATTGGGACACCTATAAAAGAGATGTTTCTATAACTTCTAAAACGAATCTTAATCTATAATCTTTAATCAAGCTTTTGGAGAGAAGAACTCAAGGAAGAAAAGCTAGGGTTTTGGAGCGATTCATCACCGTAACTATTTCTTTTACCATTTTATTATATGAAACTCATGGGTTTTGTTAATCCCATGAGTAACTAAACTTCTAAATGATTGGGGATGAATTCTAAGTTCTAATATATGATTTAATTTAGCATATAAATCTATTTTAACTCTTCATATGATTATTGTTTGTTTTTACAATAATTAATTTTATGTTTGATTGATAAATTGTTTAGGTGGCCAACTGAACTAGTTTATTAGTTAACCTAATGCTAGTAGAGAATTAGGATATCCGTAATTGTTGAATAATTCTCTACACAAGTAGAAATTGCGAAACCTTGCAGAGGGATTCTGTGGATCAATCGCAAGTAAAAACAACACTAGAAAGTGAACCTTGCGCTAAGAGTTCAACTACTAGGATTGACTTAAATTCACAAAATATAAAGCATTCGACCAAATTACACTTAGAGTGCGCTACTTCTAGGTGGTTTATAGAATAGATTTGGCATTCGAGCGCTTCGGTGTCCATTGACGTAAGGAATTTTGAGGATAGCACTGCGCTAGTTGTTTTCATACGGTTGATAATAATTTTTGAATGATAGAAAATAGATGAATATGCTACTTTGATGACTATTTAGTAACGAAGAAGGATTCCCTGATCATATTTCTCTCCATTGCTTGCAACTTTATTATTTTCAATTGCTTTGTTATTTACTTTGTTCTAAAATCAAAAACAAACCCCCCCATTGTGACACTTTTGAAAACTAAATCTCCCTGCTCTTCGTGGTAACGATCCTTACTTCTATTATATTACCAGTTAGTTGTGTGGAAATAAGTAATTTAATTTGAGTGCACCTACGACACGCATTAAATATCAACTATTGGGATATAGCGTAATAGTGAAAACCAATACTTATTGTGGTCATAGCACTAGGAATGGTGTCCTCTGTTTAGGTGAAGATTGATAGTTTCAAGTTTGAACTGGAGTCATACCAAAATATGGGCTATGACCAGTTAATAATTTCTTTTCTAATTCTTATTGCCATTAGTTTATTATAGTTGTTATATCTGTGTAGGATACAGTTAATTAGATGATGCCTTTTTTTGCATTTACTTTCAATTATGTGAAGGTGATATCCAAATATTTTGCGTTTTAAGAAAAATAATTAGAGTATGGCTGTTGATGGGTTCCCCTTCAATGGAATCAAAGCAATGCTAATTACTTTTTAACGGGTTCAGATTGATTTCCCTTTATAGTGAGGGAATAATGTATATAGCCCCTTTCAAGGATTTCATCTATTGTCTCTGCTTTTGGATGGATTTTATGATTTTTTCTTTGAAAAATGATATACGTTTAAATTAGTGAAATGTAGCTTTATCATGCCTTCTCTATACTTCTTTGTTTATCTTGAAGAATCCATGTGCTGATCAAAAAATAAATAAGTAAGTTCTCTTTAGTTTACATGTGCTTTTGGATTCCTGATATTATGAAACTATCGATAAGTCTTACGGGCTACTGCTAAATCTGACGGGTCTGTGAAGCAGCATTGATAGCAACTGGTACCAAAGAAATTAAGCTGGTGATAACTTACAGGTAGCACTTTATCCCCAAATAATCAAACTTGGATTGGTTTTTTTCTTAATCGTTTTAGTAATGATGATTATAGAAACTTGTGTCAGCTAATAATACATTAAAAACATGTGGGATTTCCATGAAAGAAATTTTTTTGGACCTTGATCAATGTGACATGTTATTTTTCTAAAAAATTCAGTCTTTATTCTTTAGATTGTTTGTACTCATAGATGAAAGTATAAAATGTGTGAGAAAAATCATTTATAGATATAGTAATAATAGAAAAGTTGCACATTAAGAGGGTAATTAAAGAAGATGGAGACAGTATGATGTTATTCTTGTAGTGATGTCTATGCCCTAACAATTGAGACTGGAAGTTTTGAACATTAGAACTTTTAACTAGATGTCTTTTTCCTTTATTTGCGTCATTTCTCTCTTATCCAATCTTACTAATGACACTCGGAAGCAGGCAAGGATCAGATGTATATGGTCAAGCAGCATAAAATCTTGTTGCAGGGAATAACCCTATTCAGGAGATTTTGGATATGGGAGGAGGGACCCGGGACATAGATACCGTATTTTAGGTCAGGTCTGTTTCCAAGAGGCCTTTCCAAGAGACCTCTTGAAATTATATCAGATTGTCAATTTGCGTTGCGATGATTTTGGTCAGGTCAGACACTCTTATGTTATGATAGGTTCCTTGGGTTTGAGTCTAATTAAGCACATAACATTGAAATACAGGAGGCACTACTCAACTTGCTACTTTGCAATTACCTCCATTACAACACTTCATAATGAATGGTGCACCTTTATTCCAAGTTCGACCCATACAAGCATGACCTCTGACTATTCTTTTAGGTAATTATTTTTCTCTGGAATCGCATCAGGCTTATATATAATGATCAGTAGGAACTAGGAAGTTGCATCTTAGTATAGTATCAAGCAACTCCTTTTGAAATTTTTGACCTGTTTGCAGGTTCCAATGGCAAGAAAGTTGGTCCCAGTTAGGTATCAAGCAACTCCATTTTGCCATGGGGGAAAGACCCCTGCAAGTAGAAGTGAGAAGATGATCAAATCTCCATGGAAGGTTCGTGCAATTCAGTTCTTCTATCAAGTTAACAAACCTACTCTTTATGCTATGTGATGATTATTTTATAGATGTAGTATAAATCATCTGTTGGTTTTTTTTTCCTCTGTTAATACTTTTTAGTCTATAATGTAGGATGTCAATAGTGGTTGAGCATAGTTTTTAGTGTTTAAGTTTTCGTATCCTGAACTTGGGGTGACTTTAAGTTGTTGAAGTTGTAAATTGAATATCCATCTCTCAAAGTGTTGGTTTGGCATTATTCCTAATTTTAATTTTAGTTTCAGTTTTGGATTCCGATTTGAATTTGAATTCACTCAGTCACCAAATATTTGGATTTGTAGACAACAATGTTTTGCCGCTAACAATGTTTTGACGAAAAAATTTCAAATTTGCTTGGTATTCATTTATATGCCGAATTATTTTTTGTCGGCATAAATAGATATTGGGACAGAAGTAACATGTTATCAGCAATAATATTTTCGGGGGCCAATTTTTTATCCAGTTAGTAGAAAACAATTCTTTTGCAACTACAATTTGTTTGGAAACTAATAGTTCTAAAGGCAAAATTCTTGTTTGACACGCAATCATTTCCGCAACAAACTAGTTTTGTGAGTGTAAGATATATTCAGGGAAAAAAGTCTCGAATTGTTGGCAATAAGATATTTGGAGACTGAATTTTATCTTAGTCTCTAAAAACCAATTCCGTGACCGAAATAATTTGTCACAAAGAAATATTTAGAGACGGAAACGGGATTGGTCACTATATTTGGTCACAAAAAAAGAATTTAGAGACGGAGACAGGATCGGTCACTATACTAGGTCACAAAAAATTTCATCGACAACGTTAAAGACAAAATTTACCGTTTGTCACGAAAAAAAATATATGGTGACCATAAAAATATTCCTCCCTAAAAATTAGATTTGTAGACAAAATTTTATTGGTCACATAAAATTTTGTCACTAAACGTGTGTTTTGTTGTAGTGATCCCAATGCTCTGTGGAACATTATCTGTCTTGGTTGGATTAGCAACTTTGCCTAAATCAGGTTTTGGCATGTGGAAACCCTAATTAGCGCATATGGCATGTGGCACGCAGTAGGTGGTCGTGGCATGGCATTTTATACAAACGGTGCCAGAGTCATGCCAGATGAGCCATATGCAGGCCACTATGTAGAAACGGTCACATGAGAAAATATTTCCACGAGTGGCTGTGGTGTGGCGCCTTTTTTAGGATTCCTAAGTCCGCACTGCTTGTGGCATGTTGTGGGCCCTAGGCGGCATAGTTTTTTGCCACGATTAGAAGTTAGGGTTTCATCCACTGCCACTAGAGCATGGCCGCGCTTACAGTTAGGCTAGCCAAAATTGAAGTATGTTGTGATGTTGGCCACGAACAGAGAGTGGGTTGGCACGTTTTGGCATGCTGCCGCGGTAAGTGGTACACTTGGCATGTGTACTTGGCATGCCCGTTTGGCATGTGCGCCTGGCATGCTCGTTTTGGCATGTTTAGCATGTCGTTAGTATGTTGGCGCGATTTTTGGGAAGTCAACTTAGTATGGCGACTTCTTGACACAATTTCCACCTATTTTAAAGCTATGGCAGATTTGGAGCAACCTGATTGGTCACTAAAAGTAGGGGTCGGCCAAGCACTGGCGTGGCCACCCTTTTCGTGCGCGTGGCAGGCTTAATGCGACCTGATTGGTCGACAAAGGAATTAAGGCCGGTTGGGTAGCATGGGGCGTGTCCAAGTGGCACAGGCTAGCCTATGGAATGGCCATGCTTCCCTCGTTGTTGCTCCTACTTCGCGGCTCTATTTATTCTTTGCTTTCTGACTGAGCATTTTGTTCAAGGGTCTTGACCTTGGTACTTGGAGGTCCGTGCTACTCTACTGCGAGTGAACATAAATCCGTCATGTCATATCGATATTAAAGGTTCTGCCATGGAACATAAGCACAAGAAAAGTACTCAGCAGGTTCCGGCATCTATGAGTAATGCATTTAGGAGCTTATACACTCATTAGGCTCTATACTAGTGGACAATTCATCTAGGAGATTGAGTTTTAATATAATATGAAGTGAGACATAAGCACTCATTAAATTTTGATATATTCTCCAAATTCCCTGCGGAATATAGACATATCAATGTCTACTACATCTGATGTCGGATCAATAGATAGACTTTTACAAATTTAGCCTTGAACTAAAAACCACTATCAAAATTAAGTCCCTTGCTTAGCTCGTAACAGTGGCATTATTGCGGGGTAAGCATAAGATGGTGACAGACGAGGATAAAAATCTAAAGGGAAAGTCATGAAGTGATTTCCAGGAAGAATTTGGCTAACCTTTGGCGGGAGGCATGAAGAATCTGTGATCCTTGTATTGGCGGCTTTGCATAATTCTGGCTTGTCCATAGAGTGCCGACGTTGACGCTGAAACTTTGGATACTGATCGGTAGAGATGGCGCTGGCTAGCTAGGTCACGGAACATATGGAGATGACACTTGGCTTGGATTGGTGGAAACTGGCTTCAGTCCATAGGATGATGGAAACTGGCTTCAGTCCATAGAATGGTGGAAATTGTCTTTAGTCTGCGGAATGGTGGAAACTGGCTTCAATCCATAGAATGGTGGAAATTGGCTTCAGTCCATAGAATGGTGGAAATTGGCTTCAGTCCGCGGAATGGTGTAAACTGGCTTCAGTCCGAGGAATGGTGAAAATGTCACTTGGAACTTTGGCTACCAAACAGTGAGGGCGGAGCCGGCTAGGTTGCATAATGGGTAGAGATGGCGTGGATTTGACTACGGAGTGCTGGATCCATGGTTCTGCTTCGAATGGTGAGGATGGCGCTCCTTTCGATAGGTCACGGAATGGCAGTGAGAATGTGGATGTCTCCGGTTCGTGGATCGTGCGGAGATTGTGATGTTTGCCTGGTTATTAAACGTGTGGAGATTGCGCTGTTTGCTCGGCTATGGAGCGTGCGGAGATTGCGCTGCTATGAGCGGTGAAGATGTAGCTCATTTTGCTAGTCACGAAATGGAAGGGAGGGCGCCTGGATGGATTTTTGTGAGCCCGGTTTCCTTCTTCTGTGCATGGAACGAAAGAGGAAATCCTCTTCTACTCGAACCCAAAAAATACATTGTATATAGACGGCGTTTCCCACCTTTTTATTTTTTGTATCATTGGCTTTATATTTGTAGCGGCAAGCCTATTTCCACCAGTAGTCCAGGTGAGTCAATTATCCTGTATAGACAAGTATCTAATCCAGCTGATATCCCACGTTCAAAGCGTTAATACACGGTTGGCAACATAGTTTTTCTTTCTCAGGTTTTACCAATCTGCTTAATATAAGAGGCAATCTTGAACCTTTCTTTCATATAAATCATCATAGAATTGTGCCCATCCTCTTCACAGGTACCGTCTTATGTCTCTTATCATAGTTCTCCATTTTGTCTTCTTCATCATGTAGATTTTCGATGCAGACATAATGTAGATTTTTTTTTTGTAGCATATAATGGGATCTTCCGGTGATGATCATACCTCTGACTCTTCGGATAAATTTTTTGAAGTTGACAAACCCAGGTTTTCTTCACATGAGGAGGTATTAGACAAAATTTTTTGAAGCCGACCAGATTATACAAGGCATGTCTCTCACCCATCTACGCATCGTGCGAATTCGTGCTCAGGCTTTCATGGCTTCGATGGACATGTAGGAAAAGTGGAGACATGGTGAAGCATCCCAGTGCGTCGGGAAATCTCAACGTGATGAATCTTCTCCACAACCCAGTGCCAGGGCTGAACGATTCGCCTCTCGATTGAAACGACGAAGGACTGAGCCCAAGAAATTTCTAGGCGAGAGACAATTTAATTACCCTGTCTATAATGGTATTGTAATCCTTGATTCTGATGTGGACGAACCAGAGCATCCTCAAGAGGATATTGGAAAATTTCTTGAGGAAGATGTCGATGCGGTTTGCAAGACTGAAGCAGCTTCTGGAGTGGACGCCAAAACTGTTGTTGGGGAAGTTAGAGCGACCGTTGAGGATGCTGTCAAGGAAGATGGGGAGGCGGTGTAAGCATGCGTTGGATTCGGTAGGAGAATCTGTGGAAACATATGCTGGGACTGCTGTTGAAATGGCTTCTGGATAGGATGTTGAAGCTGCTGTTGAAACAACTTCTGGATGGGGGGGCTGAAGATGCTGCTGAAATAGCTTCTAGATGGGATGCTTGCTGTCGGAGAGGTTGTGGGAGAAAGTGCTTGAAAAAGCTCTGATGGAGGCGTCATTGACCAAGGTATTTGTCATTGAAAACTAGTTTTTCCACTTTTGCTATTTCTTCTTGGAGTATTGCCGTTTTTGATATTTTAGGGATTTATTTTCATTCTCTCGTTCATATGACGGAGCTAGAGATTCTCCAAGTAATATTATTTTATTCATCTTTGATAGTTTCACGTCTTTAATTGAATGAATGAACAAAATCTTCCCAACTGAAAAGAATCCAAAAACCCCTCTTGCGAAAACAAGTTCCTACATTCTTTAGGCCATCCAGCTAATGGAAAGACACTGTATATAAATAGTATGGATGTAATTGCTACACGCGCTGACCATTATGTTGTTTTCGCAGATAAAACCTCCGAGTGTCGACATCATCCATAGAAACTCAAAACAGGGGAAATAATAATAATGGTTAAAGGTTTGACCTGACCTATTTCTTGGCTCTCCCTTGTAGTAGTACAGTTATCACACGTCACTAGAAACAAAGGAACGTCAGATAAGACTTGAAGCCAGATATTCTTGAAAAATATATCTATTCTTCCACTTGATGTTCCTATTTCTTGCATATTCTCTTCTTCGGTGTTTTCGAATAAGGTATTTCTTGTAGGGTTTGACTTTTCTGGTTTCGAATTGATGGACAATGGTTTTGTGAGGATTTGGATTTACTCGATGTTTTTCCCTTGAAGTAATCTAGGAAAGCTTATTTTGAAGGGAAGATGCTTTTAATTAAAATTGAAACCCTAATTATGAATGCAAGCAGTGCAATCATTTTGGAGGAATTACAAATATTGAAAGAAAGGGAAATTGCTGAAGGAAATACTAAGGAGAATTTTGAGGCAAGAGGCGGCGTAAAACTTTCAAGTTTTAAAAGGGTTTGAGCCAGCGGGCATGTATTATTATACCTTCCAACTTGTCGGCATTGATGAGCTTGTAGTAGCCTCCTGAAATGACTTCTGCTACTAGGTATGGTTAGCCTGTGAAATTGGACGAAGGAGGCTGAGCGTAAATTTTCACCACCATATCTCCGACCTGGAAGGGGTTTTGAGGCTGTGTGGCTACTTGACCTCCGGATCCATTATTTTCGGCTAAGATATCCTCCAAATTTTTGACAAAACACTTGAATGGACCGGAACCCCATTCACATCTCTTAGTGGAGCCCGAGTTGATGATCAGATCGAGTCCCAAAGCCTGGACGAGAGGATAAGTGGCTGATTGCAGAAAGGGTTGTTCAATAAGACTTACTTATGCTCGGAATCTATGGACGAACGTCGACAGGCTCTTTCCAGGTAGTTGGGTTACACTGGAAAGTTGTTGATATGGAAAAAAAATAATCTTCAGGACTGGATGGTTTGTTGGACATTCTTTCAGGCATGGATACCGGAAAAAGGGACACTCCCAACTTTTATTTATTTCCATGTACTCACGAGCGCCCCTGAATCATGTCATATTTTAGGCATTCTTTGACAATGTGGAGTTTTCCATGTGTTAGAGAATCTCCCGCCTTGATTTCGAGGTTAATGTAGCCGTACACATTCATTTCTTTCCCTTCCGAATTCTTGACCACGATTGGGGAGTGGGTAGCCTCCTGCTTCGAAATTCCTGTGGATCTAAGAGTCTTGATGGTAACAATGCTGAAGTCAGAGGCTACGTCGATTAATGTGCTATCAAACTCGGCATTCTTCAAAAAAACCGTGGTGATCAGTCCCTAGTTGTATTTTCCAACACCACTTCCTGAGAGAGCTTGGAATTATGGTGTGGCTTCTTCAACAGGAAAAATCCGCTTGCCCGACACAATGCGATTAAGCGCTGCAAAAATATCTCGACGCTACGCCTTGGAAAAATATATGATTTCGCACACATGTTGTATCATGGACTGCATGGTTTTGTGAACAGAGTCCCAGAGAGCATGCAACTCCAACTGAAATAGGATCTCTGTGAACTCACTCATTTCCCAGCTGAAGTTCCCATGCCTCCACCTTTTATTTGAAGATACGCTTTAATCTATTGCAATCACTGGTCGGGTGATGGACAAACCTGTGGTAGCGGCAATACTTGGGATTTGACGTTTCTTTTTAGTTGGTGGGCGCCTGATAGGAGGAAGCTTGATGGCGTCATCTTGAATCCATGCCTCCAAGAGTTCAATTACTTCCTCCATTGGGAACGGGAAATCTAAGGCATTTTCTCCGGTTTCTTGGTGTTGTGCAGGAGCTTTAGCTGCAGTCTTCCATAGTGGAGCCGCCTGATGTGCTGGCGCTATGCTCATGGATTGTTGTTCTGCCGTTAGAGCCTTCATTTTTCCTCCTTCTCTCACCACGCTCACAGAGGGGCCAGTGTTATATTGGTTGTTGATGAGGCGTCTATTTCCTCGAGTTTCGCGTGCGTCTTCACCATTGGTTGGCCTGGTTGTTTCCAACAATGCTGGTGTTGTTGTGGCCAACCGTTTAGCAGCCTTATGAAGTTCAGAGAATGTCTGGAATCGCAGATTCTCCAGTAAGGCACGGTAGATGGGAACCATGATGCAAGAATCCACCAATTGTTGTTCGGTCACGTTTGGGTCGTGACAATCCAGCGCTTGAATTCTGAATCTTTTGACATAATCATTTGGATGTTCATTACTTCGTTGAAATATCCTTCCTAAATATGAGAAAGTAATTTGCTCAGACACAAAGAAGTACTTCTTGTAGAAAGCCGTAACCATGTCACACCAGTTAGATATGATGTTTGGTGCAATGTTGTTGTACCAGGTGTACGCTCTTCCGGTAAGTAACTTCGAAAACTCCTTCAAACAGAGAACATGATTGTATTCATGCTCTCCCAAGGATTCCAAAAATCGAGAGACATGCTCACGCGCATTACCAGTGCCATCATACATGGAGAATTGAGGAGAAGAGTACCCTCTCGGAAGAGGAATTCTTTGTACTTCAGGAGGATACGTGGGTTCATGCTGATGCATGTCCTCAGAATCACCTTTGTCTCAATTTCGAAGAAGTCGTTCCAGATCTTCTCGTGTGACAAAAATGGATGGTTAATTCCTCTCCACTAGAGCTCCCGAACGAGTATCTCCATCTACAATGGTGCGCCCTTCTGAGGTATCGGCGCCAGGAGTATTGAAAGTATTCCTCATTGGCTCTGGTTGGCGTGATTCTTATGGTAGCCGCTTTGTTAGTGTCTTGAGGAAAATAAGCACCTCCTTCTGAGTCAAAGCCATGTCTGTCTGAGCTCTAGCAAGAACTTCCTGCCTTTCCATCAAATCAACAATGGTAATATGGGATCGGCTACCTCTGACTCCTCCAGTCTCTCGTCTTGATGGCTGAGTAGAAGCGGCTCTAGTCAAAGTTGGAGGTATCACACTTGAAGAAACGTTGGGGGTGGCGGCAGCGGCTCTGGCTCTGGTGATCGGAGGTGTAACGCCTGAAGGAATATTTTCCGCGCCGCTGTTGTTGACAGGTGGCATATTAATGCCACTGAAAGGAACGTTAATACCGAGGATGATTTCAACACTAGTATTTTCAGGGTTTGTTACTGATCCGGACCTGAGTTCTACCATCTCGAGATCGGGATTAAAAAAATAAAAAAAATGAAATTGGAAATTGGAAATTAATATTGCAACCGAGAGATTAATCTCCCACTGTGGTCGCCAATTGTTTGTGGGTGAAAACTGTTTCTGCTGTTTTTTGGTAAATTTGGGTGTGTGGATGAGAAACAAGTCTAGACCCTAAACGATGCATGATAGGTGTAGAATACACTGTATTTACTTTCTATAGAGTTTATGCTTTCTTTGCTATTTTTCTTGTAAATTGTGTATTTTACGTGTGTTTTTGAGTTATTAGGTGCTCTGGAGTCACATGGAGGAAAAGAAGAATAAATGATCTGAATTGAGCCAAAAGGGAAGAATTGTCATTTCATAGGGCAAACATTATCGGGAGACGAGCCACGGTTAAAGGGAAACTCTCTTAGAGGAGTATTAAAAACATGCCAGCTAAGGTTAAGGGGCAACTCTATTTGGAGGAATTTTAAACAAAGACTAGTTGTGGTTAAGGGGATTCCATCTGAGTAGCCCTTATCAAAGTGACCGGACACTAAATATCATTCTACTTCTACAACCCTAGATCGAGAGTCTATCAATCATTATTTGCACCTTTCACCTGAAATTGAGAAGAAAGCCAGACAGCGGCTGCTGCTATTGTCGAGAGATTAAGACCCAAAGAAGAATTAGATCGAGAATTAAAATGGGTTTCGGTCAAGTTTTAAGCAGGAAAAAAGATGGTGGAACTTGGTTGCTACAAATGTCTGAGAAGAAATTGTTAGGGTTTGTCTGAATCTGAGAATCATTAAAGATGCTGGTGAACCCGTTGTTGAATAGAAGATCTCTGTTTCAAGTTCTGGTGGAATGGGTATGAGATTGTATTGAAGTTCAGCGGCACGATTTGTTGGAATCTGTTGATTGAGTTCGATGGATACTGCTATTTAAGAAGAAATAAAGACTCGGTTTCGAAATCAGTAAACAACAAAAGAGAATTAAGGGGTTTGATTGAAATATATTCGATTGAATTCGAAATGGGTTCAATGGCGCTGTTGTTGAATATAAAATACAGATGGGGTTTGGATTGATTCTGTGAATAAGAGACAGAAAATAGAATCCGATAATTGATGGTGGATTGAAGGAATTGAATCAAATTGAGAGTGGGTTTGGTTCCGACTTGGCTCAGGTAGCAAGAATGATGTTGGTAGTGTTGTGTGGTTCGAATCAGTTGTTGTAATGGGTTATGGTTCTACATCGAGGATATGTTCCTGAGTTGGAGTTGTTGGCTTCCCTTTGCTGTAGGGTATAGAATTGAAGAAATAAGATTCTCATGGGTTGATGTTTGTTTGAGCTGCAGTGAATCAAGAAGATGAATTCTATGTTGGTTTTGCTGTGATGATTATAGCTCGAGTTGAAGGCTTAAGTGGTTAGATTGAGAATGGATGGTGGTCCGAGTTAGATGATGCTATTAATGCTGCAATGCAGGGAATGATGAGAATCTTGAATTGAGTAGATGTATGTTAGGTGTGCAGGTACATGGAGCTGAAAAGTGAGGCCTGAATTTGGCCGGGAAGTTCTGTAAACAGACAGAACTCGGCCGGTTTTCCAATCAGACGAGTCGAGTCAATGATTCAGATAAACGATCCGAATAGCCAACTCAGCTGAATAAGACTCAGTTAGACAGCTAACTCAAGCTGACTTAATGGCTGACTCTCTTCCTTTGACTAGATTGACTAACAGAGACCGTCAGTTTGACAGTTAAATTAAAACGACACCTTAACGGAATATTCCGTCGACGGAGATAATTTTTAGGTTGCCGGCGGTGACGAATTCCGGCTGATTTCCGGCTAAAAACCTAGTTTTCCGGTGACCAAAAATGCAGAATTTTGGATGGATTTCTCTCATGTGTGTGAAGACTTAGAATTGGGAATTGGATGAAAACTTGGAAGTTTTGGAGAATTGGACTTGAAATTGGAATATGGCTCAACTTGGGAAAGTGGTGTTCTTATGGAATGTGGATTCTTTTCCTACAAAGAGATGGAGAGTATTGAAGCCTATAAATAAAGAAGTTCTCTACAACTTTTATACATACATCTACTTTGAGAGAAGAAGTTAAAGTGCACAAGGATTGGAGGAAGGAGCAACCATCATCTTTTCAATAAGTTTTTCTTTCTTCCTTAATTATTATTATTATTGTGTGAACTCCAAACTATGAGTATCTAATTTTCTTATTGATTGAGGATGAATTCCTAGTTCTTAATTTATGATTTGAGTTTTGTTTCAATTCTACTTTGAAGTTTTTCATATGATTATCGTTTGTTTTTACTAATATTAATGTTTATGATTGATTGATAGGTTGTTTAGAATGCACGCTAAATTGATTTGTTAATTCAATCTAAAGCTAGTGAAAGTTAGGGGATAAGTAATCGTTTCTTGACTATTTACACAAGTAGAAAACACGAGACCTTGCGGAGGGATTCCGTGGAGCAATTGTGTGTGAAAACAACGCTAGAAAGTGGACCAAGCGAACCAAGTCTAACTACTAGTACTTAACCTAAATTCATAAATCTTAATGCGTTTGAGGAATTATATCTTGTAAGCGAACCTCAAGGTGGTTCTTTTGAATAGAATCTGATAACTAAGCGGACCTGTTACTTAGTGAAATAAGGAATTTTGGGGTTAGCTAAGCGAACCTACTATCCTACGGTTGGTGATAATCTACGACTAATAAAAAGTGGAAAAGAACATAACTTGAATCATTGTTTTGCAGCGAAGAAGGATTCCTTGATCTAATTTCTCTTATTTATTTATCTTATCTTTTTAATTATTTTGTTTATTTATTTTATTTTCTTTTACTTATCTAAAAAATACCCCCCCTTTGTGACATTATAAGACAACTAGAATCTCGTGCTCCTCGTGGGATCGATCTTGACTACCCTATATTACTTGTTAATTAGGTAGTAAAATATTAATTAATTTGTTGTGGTTACGACACGGGAGTACTTTTGATTTGAGAGATCAATCTGTACAATCCTAGCCTAAACCAATAAATGGTCATTCCATGCTTACTTCGGTCACAAAATGAAGGAGAAGGGTTGGTCTTAGGGATGGAAGCGAAGAGAGAGTTGAGACCAGAATGGTTAATTCTAAAGGTGTGGTTGTTTTATGACTTTTATAAATTGGCTTGCAGAATGAAAAGCTATCAGTTCTTTGGTGATTTCTGGATACTATGTTGTTGCTGACCAAAACTTGTTTTTTAGTGGAAATAGGTGAAACCTATTTATATAAGTCATAATAAAACGTACCATGGTCTCGTAGGAAGTGGGAACGATTGAGTGATGGAAGAGTGGAATAACGTATAATCGTCGGAAACCATGCTTCCATGATGAAGGAATTGGATCCGTTTATACCCGTTACTTCTTGCCACCACTAAATATTCCATTTCTTGACACTTTCTTATAACGGGTATTGCACGCCGCACGCTGTAAACCGCTAGACTAATACCCTGATGAGTATCCCCCAGTTTTGTGACATGTTTGATGTCTCGATTGTTTTCGTGGAAAACATGTAGCAGTTTTCTACGTGTGACAAGTCAAGGTCAAGAGACTTGCCGCAGGAAAAATAACATGTGGTGTTATTAGGCTTATCTCGGCTGGTCGCCTAAAACTTGCCACAAGCCTGTTAGTTCGGTGGCGAACTTGGCCGACTGAGATTGCATCTCATGAGGAAAGGTAGCCATTGATTATGGACATATCCTGTTGGCGCTTGATAATGGCGCAGTGGCGCCATTGGCATATGCCAATGGTATAGTGGCGCCTTTAGCGCATGCCAGTGGCACTGCGGCATGGATGGCATAGTTCGTGCACCAGTTTTGTCTTATTGGTGTTAGACTCCAATGTGGTGTCGCAACATCAGTTTCAGTGGCCACATTAATACCAATGCTCTGTGGAACATCATCTGGCTTGGTTGGCATAGCAACTTTGCCTAAATAAGGGTTTGGCATGCTGAAACCCTAATTAGCGCATATGGCATGTTGCACGCGGTAGGTGGCCGTGGCATGGCATTTTATACAAACAGTGACAGAGTCATGCCAGAGGAGCCATTTGAAGGCCACCATGTAGAAACGGTCACATAAGCAAATATTTCCACGAGTGGCTGTGGCGTGGCGACTTTTTTTAGGGCTTCCTAAGTCTGCATGGCTTGTGGCATGTTGTGGGCCCGAGGCGGTATAATTTTGTGCCACGATTAGAAGTTAGGGTTTCATCCACCGCCATTAGAGCATGGTCGCACTTACAGTTAGGCAAGCCAAAATTAAAGTATGTTGTGATGGTGGTCACGAACAGAGAGTGGGTTGGTTCGTTTTGGCATGTAAGTGGTACGCTTGGCATGTGTACTTGTCATGCCCATTTGGTATGTGCGCCCGGCATGCTCGTTTTGGCATGTTAAACATGCCGTTAGTATGTTAGCGCGGTTTTTGGGAAGCCAACTTAGTATGGCGACTTCTTTACATAATTTCCACCTCTTTTAAAGCTGTGGCAGGTTTGGAGCAACCTGATTGGTCAATAAAAGTGGGGGGCCAGCCAATCACAGGCGTGGACACCCTTTTGGTACGCGTGGCAGTCTTAATGCTACCTGATTGGTCGACAAAGGAGTTAAGGCCGGTTGGGTAGCATGGGGCGTGGCCAAGTGGTACCGGCTAGCCTATTGCATGGCCACACTTCCCTCGTTGTTGATCCTACGCGGCTCTTTTTATTCTTTGCTTTCTGACTGAGTATTTTGTGCAAGGTTCTTAACCTTTGTAGTTGGAGGTCCGTGCTAATCTGCTGCGAGTGAACACAAATCCATCATGCCATACCGATATTAAGAGTTCTTCCGGGGAACATAAGCACAAAAAAAGTACTCAGCAGGCTCCGGTATCTGTGAGTAATGAAGTTAGGAGTTTATACACTCATTAGGATCTATACTAGTGGACAATTCATCTAGGAGCTTGAATTTTAATATAATATGAAGAGAGACATAGGCACTCATCAGATTTTGGTATATTCTCCAAATTCCCTGCGGAATATAGACATATCAATGTCTACCACATCTGATGCCGGGTCAGGTAGATAGACTTTTACAAATTTAGCCCTGAACTAAAAACCACCATCAACACACATGCACCACTTTTATGACTGATGCATCGAGAAACCTCTTCACAGAATCATACAACTTAAAATTGAATCCCTCCAATTTGTCACTTTGTTCCTAAGTCTGTTTCAAGTATTTTAGCATTGCTTGAACATTCTTCAACCTTTTTCCAGGACTGTTCGGACACTTTAGGTCTTCAATGATCTACAACGTATCCCGAAATGTTTTTTCATACTTGTCCATGTTCTCTTCTAGATTTATTATAAGGAAATTAAGTAGTTCTGCCCTTATTCTTGGTTCTATTGGTTCCAGAGTTCCAACTCCATTGCACTGTACTCATCTCTAAAGTTATCATAAAACTACAACATGATTCATAACACTTATCAGGGGATGCATAACAAATATCAATGGAAAAGTAACTGATATGAGTGACATAACAACACTTTATATGCATAACCTATGATGCAGCCATTTTTATGGTGCATAACTAGTTATGCATTCACAATTTCAGTTGCATAAGATGTTTTTCAAATTTTTTATTAAGGTGCATAACCTATTCTGCATTCAAATTTTTACTTACATAACCTGCATAGACACAAACAAATACCCTTAAGCTTGGAATATGCTTGTTGAGCATTACTTTCTTAATTGCTGCAAAGTCCTACCTTGCAGCTCTTGGTGTAACATTTGGATTGACCTTGATAGTGTCATATTTTTCATCTAAGTTGAAGTGCTCAGCCAGCCAAAACCGCAAAAAAATAAATATGAATAATATATTTTGTAGCATGATTTGTTGATAGAGATTAATCAAGTAAAAAAGATAACTTATAAGAAAGTATATAGTACAACCACCGCAATTTCTGACAAGATAATTGTCTTTTTTCACAGTCTTGATGTTGTCTATCAATTGTTCATGAATTAGATAGGGGAAATATATAGATTCCATGGTTTTCAAATCCTTCACCGAACCAATATATGAGACGTCTAAGGAGTCTCCCATTTCCCACCAAAAGAAAAAGACAATTTGGATGTAAAGACAGACAAGAACACGATCTTCTCTTCTCGATCATTCTCATGAAGTTTTTTCAACACTAGCTTTTGAATATTGTCTATCCACACCTTCTTTACGGGTGCATTGAGATATTTACTCACAACACCTGATCTTACTTTGTTTGGGAATTCCTTGACGAGGGAAAGTGTCTGATTCAGCTCTATCTCCCTCTTTGAAGTCAGAATCTCATTTCCTTTGTCTCCTTTAATTCCTGGCATCTGAAAGGTAACAACAAGATCATTAGCCATTGATTGTATAGACTTGTTTTCGGACAACTTGAATGAATTCTGATTCAAATCATCGTAGTCATATGGTTGAATGACCTCATCTATGAGATGGTTGCTCTTACCCTCCAAGTATGACATGTTTGTTGAAGATAACCAGTTAATGACCTTTCCAAACAGACACAGTTTCAACATATTAATTTGCATCGAAGTAAAACCACTTGCTGTATTTATCTTACCCAAGAAGATAACTACCCATTGGAAACTCTGATCTATAAGTACCTCCTTGATTTGCAGCTTTAGGTTCAACTGCAAAAAAAATAAATGCATTTACTAATTAGAACTGTTATGATGACTGCATAACCAGTTATGCCTCTTTCTCAGATAGCTGCATAAGCTTTTATGCACATTTATTTTACCATGCATAACCTGTTATGCACAATGTTTTAAAATGTAAACAGACATATAATTGACATAAACACATTATATTAAAATGTAACCATTTTTTTTCTAAAAAAGCATAACCTCTTATGCATTTTTTTTTAAGAAGCACTATGTGTTTTTGATAAGCGCATTTTTTTTATATTTGGTGTCAATTCCATGCTAGTATTTGTTTATTTTCTTGCAAATTATCGTATATTAGACTTGTTTCTCTTATCTGTGTTTTATTAGGTCAATCATCCAAAATAAATGAATTGACACTTAATTGTGCAATAAAAGAAGCTAACTACAAGTGGAGAAGGGCCAAATACCAAGTGAAGCTCGTTCAAGTACATGATTTCTACTTTTCATCTTGAATAGGATGAAAAGGCGAAATTTGAGTTCATTCCGACATTGTATGAGAAAGTTATGAGCAAAATTAAAGATCAAGGCTTGTCAGTTCCCTAGAACTGACAGTTGAATGAAGGTGTCTAAGGGGCATCCACTTTACTAAGGGGCAGTCAACTTTCAATGGAACTACTAAAGACTGTCCAGTATTTTATTAGGGGGAGCTAGAATTTGAATATTGCTAAAGGAAGACCCACCTTTGGTCAGGGTCACCACCTCTTATTCACTCTACAAACACAAAACTTAGTCGTGATTTCTTCTTCAGTTCATGAACATTTTTCCTTGGTTGATTCGGATGATGAAAATCGCTTGAAGGAGGACGAGTTGGAGAGTGATGGAAAAAGTTACGCAACATAGAAGATAAGTTGAGTCTCAGTGATTAAGTTTGTGATGTTGTTGGCTTGATGATCGATGATGGATAAGGCAGTGATTCTGGTAAAAAATTTGGTGTGTTGCAGTTGACATGTGGATGATGGCGTCGATGGAAAGAGGAAAGCTTGGGTTGGTTCTAATGCAGAACGGAAGAGTGAATAAAGAATTGATAGTAAAAGTAGAAGAATAGTTGAGCAAACTCAATATTGATTCAATAATAATGTAATTAATACAGAGGACTTGTCCCATATTTATAGAGAAGCCAATAAAACTCATATTCCTAAAATAATTCTAAGACCCTAACTTGGAAAATAAGAAATCCCTAAAATATTAAATAAATTCTAATAATAAAATACTTCCAAAAAATAAATAAAGCCTAAGCATAGAATATTCTACATCAGGCCCGCTAGGTTGAAAAGAACTCGTTCACGAGAGTGTAATACCAAAATTTGATCAATCGAAAAGGTAATCACCGACTTTTCCATAAATGTGAACTTTCTCAAGATCATGAGGATCTTCAGTTAAAGAATCATCACTTGCATGAATCACAAGGGTACGAGACTGATTGCCACGACATTTGTGAGATTGATGAACTGGTTGCATGCACTTATTACATCTGCCGGTAGTCGGATGAGCATATGGATTTGACTTGGATGTGCCAACTTGAAGTGGAGGATTGGTCGTAGGTGTCGATGACATATGAGCATTACTTGATTGAGATGAATTCAGAACAATGGAAGGAGTAAGCAGAGGTGTAGGTAAGGTTGATTAGAGTTGGAAGTTGGGGTGTATTTAATGTTTTGTGAAAATAACATCGAAACATAATGATTATCCACAACGAACTCCACTTTTATTTCCAAGCACACAATATCATTCAAAGTATGGATAGGTTGTAAGGCTAAGCATTTTTGGATATTATAACGCAAACGATTGATAAAACGTGCAGCTTGTTGGGAGTCATTTTCAAGCATACCATTACGAGCAGACAAACAATAAAATTCAGTTGCATTAACCGAGATAGTACGATTTCTTTTCTTGCAATTATGGTACTCACGACATAAAACTTGATCGTAATCAACAGGAAGAAAGTGAGCTTTTAACAAACGACGCATATTTTGGCAAAAACAAACAGGTTGTTTTCCAACACGAGAGCGAGACAATTGCACATGTTCCCACCATGCAGAAGCGACACTTTTGAGTTTATAAGCGACACAAATAACCTGTTGATCCTCAGTAATCTTGTAAAACTTGAAAATATTCTCAACTTTAGTTATCCAATCAAGAAAACATTCGATATCACGGTTGCCGGAAAATTGAGGAAGATCATTCACCATTCGATAGTTAACATAATTATTATTTAGGACTTGAGAAACTTCCTCATCACTATCTTGATATTCTTGATGTTGAACAATATGACCATTCAGATTGGCTTCACCATGACTAGATTGATTGGTATTATCTTCACCGTTGGGAGGTTGATGGACATCATTGTGAACAGGTACACGTGAAGTATTGAGGATCATGATAAAAGTGGTTAGAATGGGTGAGAGTAATTCAAGATGACAATGCATCGCTGCTTGAGATTCCGCAAGACCACGTACAGTATCTTTAAAACTAGGACGACTTTCTTTTCCATTGTCTTTCTCTTTTCCAATCATGATTAAACAATGGGTTGATATGTGTTGTTTTAGTAATGGAAGAAAACAATAGAAATATAAAGAAAAGAATGGAGCGAAGGAGTATGTTTACTGGAATTGATACTATGTACATAATAATAATTGAAAAGATAAGAAAATGGACAAAACAAATGTGATGGAATAATGAACGTGTTATATGAGTTGAGGGAAAAACTGATGGAGGGGTCGAACTAATAACCAGAGATAAAGAAATAATGGGTTAAAATTGAAGACACTAAGATAGAAAAAATAATTGGAGGAACCACTACACCAAAATCAGGATTTTATCACTGTTTATTTTTCAGTCATTGATATACTTGTGATAAGTCCTGCAATAATTATAACTGTTAATAAATTTTGTAGTCGTGATAATAATTAAGAATATTAAATTCTATGATTTTACAAATTATTCCTTTTCATGGCCGCTCCTTTTCTTCCTCCGGATAACTGGGCTGCCATTGTTTGTAGGATTTCGATTTCGATTTCAGTTTTCTTTTTTCTTTTCTCTTTCTTAGGGTTTTTCCTTTTCTTTTAGGGTTTTTCTTTTTCAATCATGCCGAGAAAAGCCAGGACTTATCCTTCTCGTCTACTGCAGCCTTCTATTGACACAACCCTTGATGATGACATCCCACTGCAAACTTCCCTTGAAGTCGGTTCTGATGGTTTCTACCATTGCCCCTTTAAGAGTTTTCATAGCTTTGGTGGTGGTGTTAATGGGAGGGGATACGTCAGAGGATCATTCATTCGGCATGTTCAGGACAAACATTTCTCTTCTGATGTTAACAGAGATTTTTGTAGAAGACTTTTCGCCACGGACAGTAGCGTTTACCAGGCCTTGGAGGATGTTCTTCGTCAGCTCCGTATGTGGCTATGTTGCAAATGTTTGCATTTCCACGCCCGCAATATGTCTTGTAAGGGTAAAAAGGGTGTAATCCATGGTGAGGTTATTCCCGGACTTGCAGAGGATGTGAATTCTTTAATTTATGGTCTGCCTGCACTCCCTTCCACGACTGCATTTGTAGAGTTTGATACCACGTCTACAGTTGCTCATTCTCTTCCGGTTGGCGATGTCTGTTGTTGACGAAGAGGACTTTTTGTTGGAGTTGTTGCACTCGGTTTTTCAGCGGCGAGTTTCTAATGTCTCCCTCATCCCCAAACAGTACATGCTGGTTTTTTCGAGGGCTCTCAAACTCTGCCTTGACAGAGTTTTGTCTAGGCCTGACAGTATCGCAACCTGGGTAAGGCTTATTCTGTTGCCTACTGTCACCCTACAAGTTTACATTCCTAAGAGTGATGCTGAGGAGAAGCCGAGTTTGAGAAGAAAACCTTACCTTACTCAAACTTGCAATCCAATTAACAATTTCATAAATGGGTTCATTGAATTCATCTCAAAAATGACGGGTTCTTCTCTGAATTTCTAGCTTCTTAAGGAGATGAAGAAAGTGGAAGAAAATAAGTAGAAAGTGCGACCAGGAGAAATAGGGAGAATAAAACGAAATGGGGATTAAAAATCTGATTTTCTTTTAAAATGACAGCATTACCCCTCAACTCTTCTTCTGATGACACATATACAGCCTAGGTGTCAAGTAGGTCATAGTAGTCAACACTAGTCTCAGTCAACTTTATGTAAACACTAATAAAACACTTCCCTTTCTATAAGGGATGACTGAATCTGTTAATAACACCCTACTTGGCACTCACCTAGCATTCCATATGAAAAGCACAACAACACTGGAATGTGTGCACCGACATTGCACTATCCCAGCACCATAAATACGGGTTAGGTTCACGCCCAAAACCCACATTAAAATTTCCGGGTATTACACCATTACCCACTAAAAAAAGATTTTCGTCCTCGAAAATCAAAACAAAACTATGGATAGAGAAGATTACCTCCAAATGGCTCTCGATACTACTATCGCGTTGGAATTCCATTTCCCAAGATGCCTCTTCCAAGCTGCCATGTATAACACCATCACCGTCTTGAAGCCTTTGTACCGAGGACTTGTTTCTTTGCGCCAAGAATCCGCAATAACTCGTCTACAGTAGTCACATTGTGGTTCGATTGCAAGCCTTGTCACTTGAACATGTGAAAAAAATCAACGTTGTGTTCGGATTATGTCGGTAGAGCTAGTGTAAAACAACATACTTGCTCAATTTTTTTTAAAGACTTTTAAAGGTCTCACCTAGCGCACAGTCAATTTACTCTACTTATCGAGTCGCTGGATGCCTCGACTTGGGCTAGTTTCCTGGAAAACATTTGTGCTCGACTCATAGAACTCCAAAATTCTCATCTTCAAGTTTGCATAGGTACTTTCAGTTGGTCTTGCATAGGGATGTCAATGGGTCCGGTTCCTGCCGGGTACCATACTACCCAGAATCGGACCCGGTTTTTTTCGGTTCCGGGTATTGACGGGTCCGGATCCGGTTTCTAAATTAATAGGCCCAGAACCGGAACTGCTAAAACATCCGGGGTACCTACCGGTTCCGGGTATTAAACGGGTATTTTCTGTTCGTCGTAGAAATGTTCGGTGGCCGTCTGTGAAGGAAATACATATCTTAATTGTTCAAATGTTTAAGACTTAAGAGATAGATTAAGTACACCAGTTCCTAAATAATCAATTAAATCCATGTCAGTTCTCCATAAATGACCACCTCCAATCCATCATCCGTGACCAGAAATTAGAACCATCTCCATCCATCTTCAAGCTCCCACACTTGAAAATAGATTGAACATCGACATCAAGATCTATCCATCAGCTAAAATGAACTAAGGATTGAGAATGAGCAGAAGATAATTAATCAATAAGTAAATAGTCCCAAACAATTTCCAAAACCAAATAATAATTTTATCATTATCAATCAAAAAATACCCTTGAGTGATTAAGAAATAAAGACAATTTATATCTATAATAAAGAACAAACTTACAGTTACAGTACACCATTACGAATTACAAACAACTTGCAAAATATAATAAATTCAAACTTTTAGTTATAACCCATTGTTAAACGTGACTTTGTAACACATGAGAAGATGGAAGATTTGAGTGGCGAGAACGAAAACAATAAATTTGACTGGATCTCAGAAGAGAGGACGAAAGTAGAGAGGAGTGAGATGCGGCAAGTTTATTAGGTTATGTTTTTCTAGTGAGAATAGGATTATATATATATGACCCTTTACATGACGAAATTAACCCTCAAACAACAAAGATTAACAAGACCCGACTACCCGCGGGTACCCGACGGGTAGGACCCAGATGGAACCGTTTATTGCCGGGTCTACTTGGTTTGGACCCGATTTCACTAATGGGTCCAATTTTGAGACCCATACCCGGACCAAATTGACCCGGTTCCGGGTATTTGGGTACCCATTGACAGCCCTAGTCGTGCATGATTTATATCACTGTTGTCGTCTTTGGAAATCACCTCTGGACCCATAACACTTCATTGACAACCTGACACAATAATGTACTGGCACTTCATGGCCCACCTTGAGAAACTTCCTAAGACGTTTGGCTTATGCAAACTTGGCGGATAATAATCGTTCACTTCAGTTGGGGTACTAAAATCAAGCTCAAGCAATGTTGTCAGGTTGCGAAATAGTAGGGAGTTCAATTAAAAATAAAGGATCACTATTGAAAATTAATACTAGTATAACCGTTGCCACGGTGGAAGGGCCGATAGAAAAAGAATCTGAAGATGGAGTTTAAATTTGATATTGTTGTTTGTGCTCGTTGCGTAGATTTTTTTACAACCTTTCCAACGAGATAAAATTTGTAAAATTCTAAGGCACATATTTTTATATATGTTATATTAAAGTTGGCTTTCCAATTATACCCCTGAAAAGTAGGATACACAAAAAATTATAGTAATTTGACTAAAAGAGGGATAATCTTGTCTAGTGAAAATGTGACGGGAATCTGCAAGGAATATTTTTTCTCAATCTTTTTATGAAATTGAACATTTACGTTACTCTTCATTTAACAAAAAAGTGGTCATAAAAGGGACTCCCTCCCTACGGGCCCTTCGGGCCCTCAGGTCGGTCGGCCCAAAAATATCCTTTCATTTGGTACTAAGAACACTGTAAAAAGCTAGTACCCAAAAACATTATTCATGGATTCAATCAGAGGTAACAGGAAACATTTGAAGTTGCCAACGAGAATGGAAAGTTTATATTGAGTACCCAACCAGTCAAATGGTTATACACAGGTTATGAAGAATTAAAACAACTCATGTAGAAACAAGACACATTGGGTTTATGAATCAAATTAAAAAGTTCACAAACAGTTAAAAGAAATGTTGCCAATGTCCTTTAAACATAAATTGTGAGAAAAACTTTAAAACCCAATTTTATCAGTTTAGTAGAAATCAAGTCAAAACACATAAAACATGACAGGTTCAAAATGTATCCAAAAAAAAAAAACACCAAGATTTCAAACACGTAAGATATTGAGCAATTTGATCTATCGAAATATGAAATCGTATTTTAACTCACACATGTGATCGTTAGTGAATCAAAGATTATAATAATTTTTTGGAAGGAACTGACATTCTAAGAATATCCAAAGTTACAGAAACCAAGAAAAAGTTTTCAGAAGTAACGATCAATTCAAAACTGAAGCCAAATAGGGGAAAGCATAATACCTATTTCGATTTTCAATACTAAGATTTCCAAGTACGTACAATTCCAACTCCACATATAAATTACGCGATGTTTCCTCCTTCCAACTTAGTTTTCGAGGTGCTTGATACCATTACTAGGATCCTTTGTCTTTCCATATGAAGTGGTAGTTTTCGAACTTGCATTTCAGGACATCTTCGAAAAAGTGAAAGAATAAAACACTCACTATACCATATTAGCGACATTTACAACTAAACAAAGAGCCTAAAATAGTAAGACTCACAAGAAGCTCTATATATATATATATATATATAAATCATGTCTTTGAACTTTTTACCCCAACCCCAAAGCAACGAGAAAGAGTTAAGATGAATCGTCTCAAAAAAAAAATTGCATGAATCATCAAAATCGAAAAGAAATCGATCAAGTAAATGGCACTAGAAAAACAAGTAAGTCCAAATATCACAGTCCAAGTAAATCGGAACTGCGCTCTGATACCAACTGTAACGAACAAGAAATTTTCCCCTCTAGCAGGTAGGATTTCAACCCATCCAGCGGGGCTAACCCCCCCATTCCGTCACTCAAAAGTATAAAATGATATTTCAGAAAGATAACAACAAAATGAATTCAAGCTGCAAATTATAACTATTGTCTTAAATGTAAAGATCAACGATGAAATAGAAGTTTCCATGAAAAGAAAAGAAACAACATAGAAATACTTGACATTCACAAGCAGTGAAGTTCAAACTAGAAAATAATTCTTTATGTAAATACCAAGCAGGTTAATGAAAGCTTCTCAGTGCAAGTATTTGTATTTGAAATTAAAAAAATTGGACAATGAAGATCTGAAAATAGTCAAGAAAGTTTTACAAAACTAAAATTCAACTTTGCGAATTTGAAACATTTGTACTTGGTAAAATCCAATCAAGGTAACCTAGGATTAATACCCAAACACCCCATGATATATATATATACAAGGACAAAGACATATACCATGTTGTGTCCTTAGCTCCACGTTGTAAGCTCTTCCTAGCTTACCACATCAAGCTAGCTCCAAACTCTATGGGAAAACAAAACAAAACGGGGTGAGCCCACAGCCCAGTAGGGGTTATAACGGAATCGAATGTCATGAGATATACAAATAAAATGCCAAAGCTTAAAGCATCAATAGAGCATAAAACTAGAATCTGAAATTCATAAGTAAATGTAATGCATTTTTTCATAAACATTTGTAAGCTGCCATTTAATTAAATTCAGATATAATTACTCTACTATTTACAAGGCCAGCGCCAACGTCAGGGTAGTCCGATACCAGCCACCGTTATCAAACAAACGGTCTTTCGGGTTGCCTTCCGTAGATGGGGTGTCAATTAAGGCCAGACGATCCTATAGTAGAGTTCTCTAGTTTCCAAATCCAGTTGTCACAATGGAAACATCACAAACCAATTTCTGAAGAACCTCGTAAATCCATAATTGAAAACTTACACAAATATAAGTGTCGGCAGCATTTTCAAAACCCTTACCAAAACCAATTTTCGAGAGCGTAATATAAGCTTGTAAATCCAAGAAGTGGGCAAATCCTCTTGCAATGTAAAAACCTAAAATTATTGGAAATCAATAGATCAATCATAATTAGCCCTAGGTAGCAAACCCACTCACCAAGATTCCAAAAACACGAGAACGTGATTTAGTTCGAAGTACAGTTCAAATAACAAAAGTGGGGTAAATTTCTAGCCAAAGTGGATGGTGATACAACCAGCTGCAATGAAAGTAAATAGCATTTTAATATGATGGAAATGTGGCAATAATTTGAAACAGAAAGAGCGCACAATGCAAATCGTAAAATCTGAGGTCCAGAAATTTCAGTTTTGACTACTCGTAATGAGAAATTCGTAGAATATTCATTTGACAACGGAATACATCAAACTTGGTCTCGTTGGAAAGCTGAAAACACCCTATTTAATATAAAAATTATAAGAACAAGTAACTAAGTTTTGTATCTGTGTCAAAATGTTACAACAAAACAGAACATAAATCCCGTTTTCCAGAAAATTGTAGTTTTAGTAATGTACAATAGAAAATTCACACAAAATTGATTAAGCGACGAAATTGAGCAAGTTTGGTCTTGTTTGAAAGATGAGAGTTCCCTATTCAACATAAAAATGATAAACAAAGGTTATAAGGTGTATATATGTTCCTGAAAGTCTGAATAAAACAAGTTAGAAACATGTTTTTAGCAAATTGTAGTTTCGGCAGGCTCCAATCAAAAACTCGTTCAAAACTCATCAGGCGATGGAATTCGACAAATTTGGTTTTGTTGGAAAGATAATAAAACCCACCTCAACACAAAAATGATAGGAGAAAGTATAATGGTTCATATTTGTGTCAAAGAGTTCTTCAAAACAGGACAGCAACATATGTTCAGAAAATATTCAGTTTCGAAAGTCTCTATTAGAAAATTCATAGAGAATTCATTAGGAGATGGAATTCAGCAAATTTTGTCTCTATACAAAGATGAGGAATCCCTCCTTAACATAAAAATGATAAGAAACGATAAAAAGTTTGATAGATATGTCGAAAAGTCAATACCAAACAGGACATAAATTACGTTTTTCAGAAATTTCAGGTATTTTTCACAAACATGTGATGGGCTATCTTTGAAACTCAATTTGGGAATTGAGTTTTGGCGAAAATCAGCACTTAAATAAGTTCAAACCATTCCTAATCTCCAAGTATGAAATAAGTATTTTTCTTGTATTGTTAATCTTACAAACCCATTAAAAAAAACAAAAACACCAAATCATGAATTTTGAACCAAGTTAAGGCAAAGTATCAGCCATACCACTTTGAATAGTTTTCCCTCAAAGAATCAAGATAAAGGTGAAGCAACAGAAACCCATTTCTTACTTTGCAACAAACATGCTTTATAAAGAAAGTCATCAAATTTAAGGATTAGAAATCAAGTTGCACAAAATTGAAGAGTAAATTCATTTGGGTGAGAAAACCCCCTACCTTATCACGAATAGCAACACCCAAAATTGAGATATCGAGCACCATGTTTCGAACGACAAGCAAGGATTTCTGAAGTGTTAATTCAAACACAATCCAAACTCAATCACAACTGAAATTGCTTTGTGGGAAAAAATGAAACTGGAAGAAAACCTTACCTGACTCAAACTTGCAATCCAATTAACAATTTCATAAATGGGTTCATTGAATTCATCTCAAAAACGACGGGTTCTTCTCTGAATTTCTAGCTTCTTAAGGAGATGAAGAAAGTGGAAGAAAATAAGTAGAAAGTGCGACCTGGAGAAATAGGGAGAATAAAACGAAATGGGGATTAAAAATCTGATTTTCTTTTAAAATGACAACCTTACCCCTCAACTCTTCTTCTGATGACACATATACACCCTAGGTGTCAAGTAGGTCATAGTAGTCAACACTAGTCTCAGTCAACTTTATGTAAACACTAATAAAACACTTCCCTTTCTATAAGGGATGACTGAATCTGTTAATAACACCCTACTTGGCACTCACCTAGCATTCCATATGAAAAGCACAACAACACTGGAATGTGTGCACCGACATTGCACTATCCCAGCACCATAAAGACGGGTTAGGTTCACGCCCAAAACCTAAATTAAAATTTCCGGGTATTACACCATGTTTCCCAAACCAAGTTGTGACCTGTTACACCTTGCTTCCCAGAGGTAGCTTGTGATTGGTAACACCTTATTTCCTGAGTTAGCTTGTGATTAGTTACACCTTCCTTCCCAAAGGTAGCTTGTAATCGATTACAACTAACTTCCCAATTCATCTTTTGACCGGTTGTACCTTGGTTCCCAATATAACTAATGACCGGCTACAACTTGCATTCCAATATAGCTTGTGATCGGTTACAACTAGATTTACAATGAAGGTCATGACCAATTGCTACAAACTATATTATATAAGCTATAACCGGTTATACCATAAATCTCAACAAGTTAAGATAGGTTCTACCAAAGTCATCTTCCATTTGGTCATTCAAAAGATATTCAAAGAATAGCAAGACCAATTATGAGTTCCTTTTCGATTATGAAACAAGTTCATACATCTAGTTACTTAAACTCATGTAAAGATACATAGTTTTCTAGGTGTAAATCATACTTATATAATGCACACATAATCAAATAATATATACAATAGATTGTGTTGCTCCCCCTTAGTCAATGATTTACTCTTTTGTTAGATATAACATTTAAGCACAATTGTCCTTTCCTATTGGTTAAAAATCACTTGTTTACTCCATATACTTCTCCCCCTTTTGTCACAAAATGACAGAGGTTCGAGCAAATAAAGGTCAAACCGAAAGGATCTTACAAATCTATGAGACTTGTACAACCTATAAGAGTTAAGCACGAAGGTCTCACATACCATTTTAGATAACCAATATTAACACCGAAGCTACAAAAGTAATTTAGTTTCAATATGTTATCAAGGAAATAATTTTCCGAAGCAATTTTCCCTATAGTCCAACAAATCGACTAAGATACTTAATTCCATTGTTGAACCGATTGTGTATGTACAATCGCTTGTCTCGACAATACCAAAATAAAGATCAGAATTAACTTTATTTCTCTCATCAGGCTCTAAATATTCCGAAAATAACTTTGACCTTTCCCTATAGACAAGACAAACACTAGGTTAGTTAACTAGTTTTTCTTGTCAAGGCATTCGATTAGACTTGAATAACCAAATCCTCCAATTGATAAATATAACTAAGATCAGAATTAACTTAGTTTCTCTTTTCTGGAATCAGATGGGCTAAAAAAATGATCTTGTATTTTGTTAATCCAAAAACAATGGATACAAACCAAAATAAATTGACTTGCAATTGTTTCTTAACCGGGAGCATTTGAAACAAATATATACATTATATCACCGCAATTGCAACGAATTTCGTTAAGCAAAAACGCTTGGTACCCAAAAATAAAGAAGATACCAAATTATAAGCCAATTAATTGACACAATTTTTCTTAACCGGAAACAATTGAATCATAAAATCAATTCATACACAGCATAATGGAACATATCAATTGTACCGAAATTTTGTTAAGCAAAAGCAAAATATATGTAATATAAACATGCTTTTCTTAAACAGGAAAAATGATTAACTAACAAATAAAAATCGTTACCTCAATTTCCGCAGCCACTACTCCCTAGAAAGATATATTATTAAGCGCAATTTCAAATAATAACTGTCCCGTAGTGTGTTGTCATTCTCCTGCATGAACAAAAGAACAACAACAAAATTAACCTTTACTAGAGAAAGGTTGAATCGGTTTTAACTAATGCGTTCCAATAGAAAAAGTTTAAACCCGAAACACATGTGTTATGCTAAACACAACTTATGTAAACATTAATTGATTATCAACATATTGTGACTTTTCACATATGAATTTCAATCGGAACACCGTATGATCCTTTGATAAAGCCTACCAACATGGGCTAAAACTTAATCCCGCTAAATCAAAAAGTCACACAAATCGTAAGAGCATTCACCATATGAGATCGAATATTAAGGTTAATAAAAATCGAAATCAGACATCTCATAAATCCGAAAATCACATAGCAAAAATATAAACATTTATACACATGCTATGCAATCGGAAACTACCACATGAAACGATAATTATAAAATAATAATTTTATTTATTCATAAATATTGATAGTTTTATTCTGAATAGACCTTATACAAAAATATCGAAATAAATCAAAACATTGATGTCTATTTTCTCTAAATAAGAATCTAATCTTATTTTTTATTCCATGAGAAACTTAATCCTTCATATCAGTACTAGAGGAAGGTAGGTTATTACTCTCAATCCAGAGCTTATGAATTTCTTCAAGAAGACAACCTTATTGTTTGACCAGAATTTCTTGCAGTTGTGAAGTTTTAGTGAAGGACTCTGCAAGGACGTGTAATTCTATCTTAGATTGAACACAGAATTGTGTCAATATCTCAATCCACTAATCTTTCTTCAGTATATTCTCTCTTTCCTTCTTGGGAAAGTATCTATTTTTGATTTTTCTCTCCGGTTCTTAGCATTAAGAGATGGTGCAGGCTTATTCTTAAAGAACTCTTTTAGATCAAGCACCTTTGCAAGAGAAGACATTGAATCCTTGCTCATGGTTCAGACATAAAATGACCAGAGGATGAGAATAATCCTTTTTAAATTTTGAAAGATTTTTTATGCTACCGAAAATATAATATTCCTATAAATATGTGTAGGATCAGAATATTGTCACAACAATATTCTTGCGAAATAAATAATAGTTCTGCGACACATCAATGATATTCTGCGACATGTCTCAGAGTGACGTAAGGAATGACACATTAGATGAAAACGACAGAAACATGAGTAAAGTGTGACATTTCTGCGACGAACCAATAAGACTTGCAAATGAATAAGGCGGTGCTAACTGCGATTTATCGCAAGAACTCAGATCCGAAATTAAAGGGAATCTTAACTGTAAATGAGCTGTCATGAGCTGTAATCCATTATGTAAATACCTATATAAAGGAAATGAATAGTTCCAGAGAGAGATGATTTTTTGAGGGCTAGGAAGGTTTTTAGGAGAGAGAAAATCTTTATCAAGTATTCTGTGTTCTTGATTTTTGTAAAATTCCTTAAGATCATATTAATGAAAAAGTGTCTTTAATCTTCAAATTATGTCATGAATATTGATAAATTCTCGAATAGGGTGTAGTGTTGGAATTCCTGCAACTACATTTTGGCGCTAGAAACAGGGATGAATAGTTAAAAATCATAGTAAAAGTTAGGTAAAAGAAAGAAATTATTCAAGAGTTAGAAGAATATCAAGAAAATTGATGGAAGAAAAGATGGTTAAAGTCAAAGATAATCAAAATAAAATGGAGTGTGATGTAATAACAAAGATGATGATAGATAAGTTCCATGAAGATATTAGAGGAAGGATACACAAGCGAGATTTTGAAGGAAAGAAAATCATGTTGGAAGAGGAGGTATCACCGCTAAAAGATTGGGAAAAACAGAAGATCACATTTACGGCAGCAGAAATTCCGAAAGAAAATTTAAGTCATACATTTCCATTGGTGATCACAGTGTCTGTTGTACCAACAAGAAAAGAGAAATCAATAAGATCTACAGAAGGGTGGGCTGTGAATAGGACTCTGGTGGACGCAGGAAGTTCTGTGGATATAATGTTTTACCACACATTCAAGAAAATGGGATACAAAGATGAAGAAATGCTTAGTCCAACATACCATATTCATGGATTTGGAAAATCTCTAACAAAACCTAAAGGTGAAATTATAGTGCGAATTCCGCTGGGGGAAATATAAACGCAGATAACTTTGTGTGTAGTGGACGTGAAATCACCATATAATATGCTGTTGGGAAGACCATGGATACATGCAATCAAGGCTGTATCATCAACTCTACATCAGTGCATAAAATTTCCTATGCCTAGCGGAATTGGCGAGATTAGAGGAGATACAGATTGTGCAGCGTTGTATTTCCAAAATGAAGTAAAGAATTGTGAAAATCAAATTCAGTTACGAAAATAGCGCAGAAAAATGAGGAAAGAAGAAAAGAAAGAAGAAGAATTCAAGATTTACATGATAAGATCAGAAGAAGGAAAAAGAATATTTAACGATGTATCGCAAGAAAGTGATGAACCAGCGGAAGTAATAAAAACACCAACACCAATGGGAGAACATGAAGCCAGTTATATTGTAGCAGTACCCGCAAAAAAAGTAAATGTTGGCAGTGAAGAAGACCCAAAAATGCTGAAAATTGAAACTAAGATGGATGTGGAGGAAGAAGAGCAAACTGTAAACCTTCTGCGAGAATACAGAGACATTTTTGCATGGAATATGGACGAGATGCCTGGAATAGATCCATCTGTTGCGTGCCACAGATTGGAGATTAACAAAAATGTCAGACCATTCAAACAAAGAATAAGAAAGATTGCGACTACTTATCATGCCAAGATAGAAGAATAATTGCAGAAGATGCTAGACGCATGAATTATAAGGCAAGCAAAATATCCAGAATGGATCGCCAACATGGTAGTAGTTCCTAAGAAAAATAAGGGGATAAGAATTTGCATTGATTTTACTGATCTAAATAAAGTATGTCCCAAAGATAGTTTTCCCTTGCCAGATATTCCGCAGCTGGTGGAATCTTCCGCAGGAAATGATCGAATATCTTCGTTAGATGGATACAAGGGCTATAATCAAATCCCACTTGCGGAAGAAGATCAAGAACATACTGCATTCTTTGCTCCCAGAGGACTATATTGCTACACAAAGATGCCTTTTGGGTTACGAAATGCAGGAGCAACTTACCAAAGGATGGTGGAAAAGGTGTTCGCGAAATGGATACATAAAACTTTAGAGGTATATGTGGATGAAATGTTGGTAAAAAGCAAATAAGCTAAAAATCATGTGCAGGACTTGAGGGAAATTTTTGATCAGATGCGGCTTTTTAATATCAAAGTAAATCCTGAGAAATGTACTTTCGGAGTATCATCTGGGAAATTCTTGGGATATATTGTATCAAAAGAAGGAATACAAGTTGATCCTGAAAAGGTGCAAGCAGTTCGAGATATGCCAACTCCATCAACAGTAAAAGATGTGCAAAAATTGAATGGACTTTTAGCCTCACTAGGAAGATTTATTTCGCGATCATCAGATAAATGCAAGCATTTCTTCAACATACTAAAGAAGGGAACAAAATTTAAATGGACAGATGAATGTGAGAAAGCTTTTCAAGGAATTAAGGAATATTTGATGAATATATCCATTTTACAGAAGGCTGAACCAGGAGAAGAATTGCTGATATATCTTGCGACAACTCCACATGCTTTAAGCGCGGTACTTTTGCGAAATGACGCAAGAGTTGAAAAACCTATTTACTACATCAGCAAAACATTTAATGATGCGGAGAAAAATTATTCGAAGATTGAAAAGCTAATTTTGGCATTAGTTTATGCGGCTTCTAAGCTTCGCATATATTTCCAAGCGCATAAAATCAAAGTACTAACAAAAGTACCAATTGAATCAGTAATGAAAAATTCAAAAAGATCAGGCAGAGTTAAAAGATGGAACGCACAAGTGGGGAATTTTGAGATCCAATATGCAATTTTATCCTCGCCAAAATCTCAAATTATCGCAGACTTTCTCGCAGAATTTCCTTTGGAGGATGATGAATTTGTAGAAGACATGATGGATATAAAAGAAGAGTACGGGGATCCAAGATATCTTTTAACAGAACCAAATAGATGGGAAATATTGGTAGATGGATTATCCAACGGAGAAGGAAATGGAGTGGGAGTCGTTTTTATTTCACCAGAAGGGGCAAAAATGGCATTTGCATTCCGGTTAGAATTTGAATCTACAAATAACGAAACAAAATATGAGGCTGTAGTGCATGCTCTAAGATTTGCGATAGAGATGAAGGTTGAAAATGCAAGAATTACCAGTGATTCGCAATTGATTATTCGCCAAATCGAAGGAGAATACGCAACTAATGATATAACTTTGAAAAAATATAAAAAACTTATTGAAGAATTATCTGCGAAAATTCCAAAACTCAAGTGGAGGCATATTTCAAGAAGAGATAATAGGCTCGCAGATGCTTTTGCGTTTATATCAAGTATGATGGTAGATCCGACTGCGATAAATATAAAAATACAAACACTCATAGCATCGTCAATTAATAAAGAAGATGAAGAGGAAGCTGAGGCAATGGTAGTAGAAAATAATGGCGAAGAATCAAGTCGAATTATCGCATATTGGTGTGCGGAAATTCACGCATATCTATCAAGGGGGGAGATTCCAAGGAACAGATTAGAAGCACATAAATTAAAAAGTAGAGCAACAAATTATGAGTTAAGAGATGGGGTATTATATCGAAAATCTTTAAATGGGCCTTCCCTCAGATGTTTGACACAAGAAGAAGGAAAGCAAATATTAAAAATGTTACATAGTGGAGATGCTGGTAATCATAGCGGCGGAAGATCTTTAGCATACAGAACTAAAATGCAAGGTTATTATTGGTCATATATGCATGAAGATGCAAATAATTTATCAAGAAGTTGCGAGGAATGTCAGAGATTTGCAAAAAGAATACATGCACCAGGTGAAGCATTAACATCCTCAAAAAATGTTTGGCCATTTGGAAAGTGGGGTTTAGATATTGTGGGACCATTTGTACCGGGAACAGGGAAAAAGAGATACTTAATTGTCGCAACATATTACTTCACAAAGTGGGCGGAATTTAAAGCAGTACAGCATATTCGTGATAAGGACATTTTCACATTTATATTTGAAAATATCATTTGCAGATTCGGAATTCCAGCGCAGTTGGTGTCAGATAATGGAAAACAATTTGAAGGACAAAATATAGAGATGTTACTTAATGCATTCAAGATAAAGTGCGGAAAATCGACTCCTTTATACCCACAGGCCAATGGTCAAGCTGAAGCAACTAACAAAACAATCGCAGATATTCTCAAAAAGAAGTTAGAAGGGCATCATAGAACGTGGTGTCAACAAGTTCATAATGCAGTTTGGGCTTATAATACAACACGAAGAGAAGCAACTGGGGAATCTCCTTTTTGTTTAACATATAGGGTTGAGGCAGTATTACCAACAGAAGTTGCTATTCCTACAACAAAAAGAGAAGCTTGGGAAAAAAAATCTTAGTGCTGGTATGATTCTAGACAAACTTGATGAGGTAGAAGAGAAGAGAGAAAAGGAATTACAACATATGGAAAACTACCATCGCAGATTAGCTCGTGAATATAATAAACGAGTAAAGAAGCGTGAGTTCCAAGTTGGAGATCTAGTTCTGCGAGAAACACCAGAATATCAGCGAGAAAATGGAGGAAAATTAGCGAAAAAATTGGACGGGCCATATATCATCAAAGAAATAGTTGGAACTGGAGCATATAAATTAATGGATCCAGAAGGAAGAGACATGGGTCAAAGACTTGGCAGACCATGGAATAGACAATATCTAAGAAAATATTATCAATAAAGGTTTGAAAGACTAGAATGAATGGATTACGCGCAAGAAATTGCGAGAGAATAAAAGAGATGTTTTGCAAGAACAAAGTTGGCTAAATATAAAAGCTATTTTCCGCAATAATTTGCGAAATAATTAAGAATTTTAATGCAAATGCATCAGATGGGCGAGAATTGCCTAAAAACATATAAGAATGGGACGAACTTTTATGGCGTACACCTTAGTTCGCGGATTCTATTCCGTAAGAGGCAATGTCCTTAAAGTGCGTCATAAGGGGGGTATCTCTTTGCATGGATATGGGAAAGGCTATACCGCTGCTGGAACCTAGTCATGGAGATGTGGGATTATAGAAAATCCATCCGGGAGAGATAACTTGGATTCCCGACTATATAAGGTTATACCCTGGTTGGGCGCCCGAGAGTTTCTCCTAAGTAATGCAAAGTATGATCAATGCGCCAAGGTACACGGTTGAGCTGTGGGTGCCCAGGATGGATGAACCTACCCTGGCCATCCACAGAAAGTCTTGGCTTACGATGTGTTCGGCCCAAAGGAAACCCCACTTAGGGTGCAGTCTTGTAACTATAAGCCATATAAGGCATAAAGGACAAGGCTGCGAAAACAACTGGTTGTTGGCAGAACCGGATGGGAAAGTGCTAGTCTTGTATGGCCGATGTATAATCCTTGAAGGGGAAACCGGGGGGAGATATAAGGGCGATACCCTCCATTAGGGAGCTGTGTATCAAAAAAGACGGCAATGTCATGGGACTTTATAATCGCAAGAATATTTAGGCCCGTCATATTATCGCGTGACACATACAGCAATGTCATGGGACTTTATATTCGCAAGAATATTTAGGCCCGTCATATTGCCGCGTGACTGGCCAAAAAGCCTAAAGAGAAATGTTAAGATGAGATCAATGGGTTTTTGCGATAAGATCAAAAGATGAGATAAATGAAATAAATAATAAGAGGATATAAATCGCAAAGACGTCCTGCGATTTCATCGAAAAGACGACAACGTCATAAGTCTTAAAAAGCAAAGAGAGATTAATCTCACAAGAAGGCTTAGATTTATCATATTGTCGCAGAGATGAAAATTAAATGGTAAGGCAAGATCAATGGATTATTACAAGATCAATGTAAAAGTAAGAATCCCTGCGATCTTGTCGCATAAAAGTGGCATAATAATACCTTTAACTAGGAAGGCGAAATAAGACCACAAGAGAGGTTATATCTGCAAAGCATATAACATATTTTTCGCAGCATTGATTGCGATAATTCATTTATCATATTGCAGATTGATAACAAGAGGCAAGTATGGGATTTTCTTACAAGGGTAACAAATTCAATACTTCACAAGGAAGATTATGAGGGGCAAATATGGGGATTATAAAACAATATTTCATTATCTTCCTTGAGAAGAATTAAAATAATAAAAAAGAAGATAATCAAGTTACAAGAATTTATGAAGATTGGATTCAGATTAATAAAAATATATAATCAGAAGAAGATGATGGGGTTACAAAAACTGCAATGTTTCGCAAAAGAGATTAAGAAATTACAATCATTCGCAGGACAAGAAAAAGAACAAGATATTTCGCAAGAATATAAAACTTCAGAAAATATTATTCCTTAATTTTATCATTCTTGTTCGCTACTATTATCTTCATCAGCGACACCTTTTTCAGTTTGGGTTTCTCCATCACCAGTGATTATTTTGTGAGGAGAATTATGTTCTTCTGATTCTTTATGAGGATTTTCTTGATATTCTCCATCATTGAGAGGGTTCTCTTCTTCTTCTATTTCTTTAGGTGGGTTTTGTTCATCCTCAGAAAAATCTTCTTCATTACTTGAATAATTTAGATCTTCATCTATGAGACGAGGGACTTCGTTATTATCTATCTCCAAGGGTTTGATCTTCATAGGAGGTAAAGAATGAGAGAATAGAACATTGTTTATGAGAACCTCAGCGCCTAAATGCGCCTTACGGAGGCAATTCTTTTCCCGGTTTCTGATCTCTATATCTTTGAAATATTCAAGATAGTCAAATCTTCTTAATGCTCTGTTGCGAGAGTTAGAAAGCGCAGTGTTCTTTTTGCGAAGTTTGGCCAACCTCATAAACAGATCAGAGATTGAAGCTTGAAGGTGCTTCTCAGATTCTGCAGAAGAAAAATCGCATATTAGATGGAATTTTCGCAAGAAATAAGATGGGAAAATACAATGAAATAATTAAATAGACGAGGCAGTCAAAATGACTACCTTCCTTTTGCGAGGATAAAGTTTGAATTATGTTAAGGAAGCAATTCTTCCATTGATTCATGGTATCATCGAAAGTATCACCAACTTTACCTTTAAAACGAGATTTTATACTTTTTTCTTTAGAAAGAAGATGAGTATTTTCTTCTTTTAAGGAGGAATGGGAGTTCTTCAGTAGAGCATAGTCATATTTGAGACTGTTGACTTTCACGCTCAGAGCTAATCTACCTTTTATAAGTTTCTCTTGTTCAGCGGCAGATGATTCGGTTATCTTTTTAAGCTCATCTTTCAATACACGAAGAGATTTCTTTTGGTTGTCACACAGCTTTTGAAGATTACTCAATTGCTGCGAATAAACCATTGTTTTACACACAAAGCTACGTTTCTCTTGAGATAGGGTTTTTTTTTCATCTAATAAAGATTCCACCCTAAAATTAGTCTGATTTAGCGAATATAAAAGTTGAGTGGCTTCATTACTTAGGCGATCTCGTTCACAAATTAGCTGATTATTCTCATTCTTAAGATTATTTATCTCGTCAATTGAATATGTGTAAAGAGTATTCAATCTATCAAATTGATTCTTCCAAGACTCTTTCTCAATGCGGGCCTCATCAGTGATTGTTTCCCATTCAAGTATCTTCAATAATTGGTTATGTTTTGAAGCTAAATATGCGTCAACAAATAAATAAAGAAAAATTGAGTACATAGAAAACAAAGAATTATTGAGGCAAAAACAGGGGCAAGAAAGTTGTACCTTTCAGATCATCATTTCTGCTGCGAAGATTTTCATGATCTAATTCAGAATTGCGAAACTTATGATCGAGAAGTTCACATTCTAAAGTTTTTGCTTGAAGATTCTTCTTCAAGGTTTCAATTTCACTTTCTAAAGCAGTTAGCTTAGACGAAGAACCGCATGATCCAAGATGCTTGCTTAGAATCATATAAATATCTTGTCTCGCAGGGTCTGTAGAAGATTTCATAGCATCATTCAAAACTTCATATAATATTTGAAAAGCAGCTTCAACCCCTGTTGCTATTTCTTGAGAAGAAGGAAGAGAAGTAGAGGAAGAAGCTTTGGCAACAATAACTTGAAGATTAGAATCACTCGCGGTAGTAGGGGTGGAAGAAGGAACTTGGTTAGTCGCAGTTACAGTCTCATTCACCGCAACATTCTTCATCGCAAATTCATTCATCACGACTTCATTCACCGCAACATCCTTCACCGCAATTTCATTCATCACGGCTTCATTCAACGCAGTTTTATTTACCGTGGTTTCATTCACCACAGTTTCATTAATCGCAAGATCATTGGCTGCTGATTCATTCACTTTAGTTTCAGCTATTAAAAATTCATCCATCGCAACTCTTGAAATATTGATGGAAATATTAGCATCAATAGGTTCATTTGGAATTGATGAAGAAGTAGTAGTGGTGTTAATATTAGAATTTACGCGAGGAGAAGGAGAAGATTTATCTTGCTTGTGGTGGTCGAGTCTGGGCAAGAAATCAAGAATATCCACTTCATCTGGAATAGCTTTAATTTGACGAGAACGCTTAAGAGGTCTAGAAATATTTTCTTCACCCTGCGAATAATAATGTAGATAAGAAACAGAGGCAACAATATTGTTATTTCAAAGAAATAAGTGTTTCTTACTACCTTATCATTTTCAGATCTTTTCGCCTTTCCAACACGCCTTTTTTGAGAAACTTTAGGGTTAGGGTTTTTGACAGTAATCTTAATCTGAGAAGTAGTGTTACTGAAAAGGATAATATAGAATATGGGGATTACAAAGAAAATCAGGCGATAGAAATGATGAAACATGAACAAAATAAGGTTCAACATAAGAACATACCTTTGAGTCTCCATTAGAGCAGCTGCAGGAAGGATATTAGGAAAGAAAAAATTGCAGACGAAAAAGAAAGAAGTTGAAGAAAAGAGAGAAGATGAAAGAAAATCTTTCCTCGAGTGGGACATCTATTTATAGATGAAGGATGGGTAACCGGGTTGATCGGTAAAAAAGTAAAGATTGACACGTGCCAACGGTAAAACGTAAAATAGGGAACTTTGTCGGGTAAAAAGTAAGGAGTTGCGGCAAATCAAGAAACTTAAATTCTCATGATCTTTATCTCCTTCGCAGAAAAGATATGAGAAGAGGCAAGATGTAGGATCAGAATATTGTCACAACAATATTCTTGCGAAATAAACAACAGTTCTGCGACACATCAATGATATTCTGCGACATGTCTCATAGTGACGTAAGGTATGAAACATTAGATGAAAACGACAGAAACATGAGTAAAGTGTGATATTTCTGCGACGAACCAATAAGACTTGCGAATGAATAAGGCGGTGCTAACTGCGATTTATCGCAAGAACTCATATCCGAAATTAAAGGGAATCTTAACTGTAAATGAGTTTTCATGAGCTGTAATCCATTATGTAAATACCTATATAAAGGAAATGAATAGTTCCAGAGAGAGAGATGATTTTTTGAGGGCTAGGAAGGTTTTTAGGAGAGAGAAAATCTTTATCAAGTCTTTTGTGTTCTTGATTTTTGTAAAATTCCTTAAGATCATATTAATGAAAAAGTGTCTTTAATCTTCAAATTATGTCATGAATATTGATAAATTCTCGAATAGGGTGTAGTGTGGGAATTCCTGCAACTACAATATGAATATTTTTAAAATATTTTCAATTGCTAGATTTTTTTTTTCTTCTTTTTGTTATATTTCAATAGAAGGGGACTACAAGTAACTAGATGGAATCCTAGCAACAAGCTGAGCTCCCACACCTTTTTGTATGACAATTCCTAATCTATGAAATAAATAGTTACATTTCTTAGCCTTAACATCAAATCTAGATAAGTGATTATTAAGCCTTTCCAAGAAGTCCACTGTTTCGTTGCAAAGTTCACCAAAAGTAGTAAACGCTAAAGTTCCGAAGTTGTAACCTAGTGCTACGCATTTTTCCAAATATTTCTTATGCTTGCGTTTCACTGCCTTATCCAGAGCTACCCCATGCCGAAAAGTGTGCACCCCCCCACCGGTGAATGGTGATACGCCGGTTACATCTAAACACTTGTCCCGCCGTTTTCCCAGTCAAGGACAAAAACATCAGCCGGACGAAGAGCACTTCCATCATCTGCCAAGAGACCCAGTTCGACTTATTTTCTAGCCGGTACCCCTGCACGAAAACACATGTCTACAAACGCGTCCCGAACTAAGTCGTGTCGAAATTTGATGCCTACCTCGTGTGCGCAGGGTAAGGTGTGATCCCCATAACAGTCCATATCTCTTTTGCAAAAAGTACATAGGCTACCTTCCACAAACAAAGGTATACCAAGCCTGTACCGTAAAACAGCGCCAAATTGTTGAGCACCAACTCTCTGATTTAGCCCCTCAATCGGTATAGCCTTAAGGTAATCTTGTGCATGATTATCCTTGTTGCATTTCCAAAGAGCACCATCACGAGTGGACATGGAAAATTAGTCCGGCATCTCCTTCATGACAACATCGAAGTAATTCACTGCCAAGGTCTTCATGGGATGGGGGGCAGTTAGTTCGATGTTGACGTCGGGACCACATAAGTGCCTTGATTTTTTGCTTCCTCACACACACAATCGGCACACATGGTGAGGATGCAATCTAATACCGATTAGGTGGTATTAGCATAAGATTTTCTCTCATCATGGGATTTAGAACAAACACAATGTTCTTGATATTGAAGCATGATTTATGAATCTTCTCTTGTTTCCTTGATACATCGAAGTTTCCGGATATTGGTTGGAATTGCTTATGCATGTCTTAGAAATCCTTGTTTTTGAGATAATTTTACACTTTGTCTTATTTTTCCTTGTACCATTAGATGATTTTTCAACATCGGAAGACATTCCCATTTTTCAAATGGTTGAATCACTAATGGAATATGAGGGAATTAGATTAACAACTCGTGCAATATTAGTTGTTTCCTCTTCCTCAGAGTTATATGAATCATAGGTCTCATCTAGAGTTACAACTAATTCCTTGCTTCCAGTGTATTTCCTTAGATTAGGATAGTCCTTATCCAAATGACCAAAACATTTACACTTGAAGCACTGAGGCCGATATTCATCATCTTCTTCTTAATCTTTTATGTTCTTGATTGAACACGATCATGAGGGCGAGAAGACTGATGATAATCTTTTACAAATCTCTTATTACTTTTTTTAAGAGATATCGAAACTGTCTCGTAATGAGTGATAATATTAGTTCAACATCATCATCAAAATATTCTACAATCAACTCATTAGAATCACTTATCAATCTATTTTTCTCTACAAGGGCTTTTGGAATTTTTCATCTTTAAAAGCAATTCCTTTAGTTTGAATAAATTGTGATTCATGATCAAAGATCTTTAACTATCCAATGAATGTGCTTCGAGAAAGAGTTGAAATATCATTTGCTTCCATGACTGCATGTTTCTTAGATTGATATCTAGATGGAAACAATCTGAGAATTTTGCACACTATATCTTTTTCAGAAATAGTTTTTCCAAGAGAGAAAGAAGCATCAACTATCTCAGAGAGATTAACATGGAACTCCTCAAAAGTATTGTTGTCATCCATTCGAAGGTTTTACCAATCATAGGTAAGGGTTTGAAGTCTAGCTTCCTTTTCTGATGAATTTCCTTCGAATATGGTCGGAAGATTATCCCAAGCTTCCGTTGAATTTTGGCATGTGGATATATGATGTTGAAGATCACGGTTTACAGCATGTACAATAGCATTCAAACTATCTGAATTCTGTTTTTAAAATGCCTTTTCTTCCCCTGTATAATCTACTAAGCGTTTAAACTCAGTTTCTGAACCTTCAATTTTTGGGCGATTATATCCATCAACGACTAATAGGCAAGTATTAAAATCACGTGATTGAAGAAAATCTCATAGCATACTTCCACCACAGATAGTTTGTTCCGTCAAATCTTGGCGGTACGTTAATAGAAATCGATTCATGAGAACTCAAATTCATTTCTTATAAGTTGGATCACACCAAACACAGATTGTTAGATCTTTTCGTCTTTGTCTGCTCTGATACCAATTATAAAGACGAGGGTACCCAAATACACCACAATCTTTTATTTATCAACCTATAAGTCCGCTACTGAATGTGATCGTCTATGGACAGGGTCGAGAAAATAAAACGCATTCGGTTCACACTTCGTGTGATCGTATATGGATACGATATCGAGACAATACAACAACAATATCACTTGTGTGATTGACTATGGATACAAGATCGAGATGATACGACAACAAAGTGTGTACTTGATAATAGGTTCGGTAATAACCGAAACTCTATAGGTTCAATATCAAGTATTACAAAGTTAATGTACTTGCTTATTTTATTTAATTATAATAAAAATTATTGTTATATCATGGCTCAGTTGAACTCACCAAGTGTTGGTATGTCAAGTTTGGTTGTCATATTTTAGTGTGTCAAAACTCATCTAAAGTCGCTTGATTATAGAGTCAACTTCGTTTAGGTTAGACTAGAAAGTCTAGTAATGTTGAGACATACAAGTATTACTCCGAAGACCTGAAGAATGTGAAGAAAAAGGGAACTACAACGACAACATCATCCCTTCCTCTTGAGGTTAGTAATATTGACTTGAACTGTTTCATTCCTAATGTATGTTTCAAGTCGTGCTATATTGAAAACATAACTGCAAATCTGTATGTACTATACATATTGTATCATACTCTAGTGATGTGACATGGTCATATTTGTATGATCATAGTATTAGGGAATTAGACTACGAAGTATAACGCTTATCTTTTGAACTTCGTAGACTTGACATCGACATAATCTTGTATATACTGTTATGATTATGTGAATGGGTTATGGTGAAGATTTCATCCTAGGAAATAATGTTTTACATTTGTTTAAAGAAGTACATTCATGAAATTGTTTTATGAATCGAAAGGGAAATAGTTAGGCTTATTGGTACGGCTATTCATTGCAAATCTTTGGATTACCAATATGTGTGATATGGTAGAACCGATCGTAAATTTGTTATGTATATTTGTATAACTAATCACAATTCCTGACTTATGATTTGGTATGACTAGTTTTTATTAATTGGTGTAACCGATCCTAAGTAATCACCATGAGATGGTATGATCGATAATTGTAATTGGTGTGATCGATCCTAGTAATTGGTGTGAACGATCCTAGTAATTGGTGTGACTGATCCTTGTAATTGGTAACCGGTCCTGGTAATTGGTGTAACCTATCCTAGTAACTGGTGTTACCGATCACAAGCAATACCATGAGAATATGGTAACCGGTCCTGGTAATTAATATAACGGATCCTGATAACTGATATAACCGGTCCTGGTAACTTGTGGGACCGATCAAAAGTATTTCCATATTGAGGTATAACCGATCCTAGTGATTGGTAGAACTGATTGAACCCATGTATGTGATTTGATATTTGATCAATCACATAGTAATCTTGGAATACAGGTGAACCAATTCTAAACTTGTTTGGAAGTGTGGTATAACCGATTCCAAGAATGTAAATCCATGTAAATAAGAATAAGGATTTACAGTGAAAAGATGTCAACATACTTTGAACACGTATAGTAACTCTTATCATTTAGTGTTCAAAGATATTCCTTAGTACTCAAGGAGATCATGTGCCGAAATTAATTGAAAATCTTTTAATTAAGGTTTTTGGTTTTATATGCTTTAATTACCAGCAATTAAATACATATCTCTAGAGAATAAAAATTAATAATGTGCATTTACTAATTGGAGATTTTGTATTGAGAGATTTCGGAAATTTTGGACAAGCATTTATTGGAATTAGGAAAACCGAATTTGCTATTCATTGCATATCTTGAGAATATTTTCGGTTCTGGAAAATTCCTTAGTGTCCAAACATCCTTGGTCTATAAATACCTAAGTTTGCATTTCTATCAAACTATCCTAAGAGCCAGGAAATCTTCATTCTTGTTGTTTCTGGTGGAGCCGTCTATTCGGAGAGGAAAATATCCTAATTAGGTGAAATATCTTACGACCGCTTGTTTAAAGATTTCCGTGGGATCAAGAAGCTCTAAAAGTACTGTTGGTGGGAAACTAGATAATTGGAGTTTCCTCGTTAACAAAATCTTGTTGTGTGATTTACTTTTGTTTTCCATAATTATATTTGTTTATATAATTTAAAGTAAATTACACAAACGTTAACTCCGCATATGCTTGATAGTGATCATATAGAGTTTGGTTAAGTCCGAACCTATTATCAAGTATCATACATCGTTGTTGTATTGTCTCGATCTTGTATCCATAGTCAATCACACAATTTATCTTGTTATCGTATTGTCTCGATCTCGTATCCATAAATGATAACACGAAGTGTGAACCGATTTTTTGTATTGTCTCGACTCAGTCTATAGACAATCACTTTCGGTAGAGGACTTATAGGTGGATAAATAAAAGATTTTGGTGTATTTTGGTACCCTTGTCTTTTCAATTATAATGCGGAAAACAAAGTAAAAGACACAACAAGATTTTGTTAATGAGGAAACCGCAAATGCAGAAAAACCCTATGACCTAGTCCATTTTTGAATACTCTCAGAATTAAGCCACTATACAAAATAAAATACCAACTTCGTATAGTTGAGACCAAGTAGACTACGATCAGTATCCCTGTCCCTTCGACTTATAGAATCACGCACGTGAATAACGAGTCCTTATGATCGTATTCCAAACAACATAGGAATAATCTGTTTGGTAACCACTTTAATCAATCTTTTTAGAAGATAAGATGAGTTTTTGACAAAGGCTCTTATGTTTAATCTAATAAACTCCTTTGTCTGGTTAAATCAATCTATCCAATGATTATTAAAATAACCAAGCTTAGATTCACACTCAATCAATATAGATCTTAAAGAGAAACTATAAAGCGATGCCGATCTCACGCAACTAATCAATCAGATCTATCAAAGATAAACCGATTCTAGTTGGATCCCAGCCGATCAAGGTTTGTACACTAAATCCACAAGATACGAAAACTAATAAGAACTCTTCTTCGTATTCAAATCTTCTATTGCCTTCAAAACCTGTACAACAACGCTTGAATCCTCTTGTGATCAATCACGCACTGAATGATGTCTATTAACAATGGATTATCACAAGATGTCTTTAGATCCGAAGATGGTTCTAAAGATCCCATCGATAGTTTGATCTAGTATGAGTGAATCTTATATCAGAAGAGAAGATTCTCAAGAATAAACAAACTAGGTGCAATCGAAGTTTCAACAACCATTAGTCAATAAAATCAATAATTAAAAACTAATAACACTACAATTATCTAGTTTCCCACCAATGGTACTTGTAGGGCTTCTTGATCCCACAGAAGTCTTTAAACGAGCGATCGTAAGAGATTTCACCTAATTAGGATACTTTCCACTCCGAATAGACGGATCTACCCGAAACAACAAGAAATGAAGTTTGCTTGGCTCTTAGGATAGTTTGTAAGAAAAGTAAACTCAAGTATTTATAGATCAAGGTTGTTTGGACAACAAGAAAATTCCAAAACCGAAAATATTCTCAAGATATGCATTAAAGTACCTAAATTCAGTTTTCATTTTTCCACTTAAATGCCAAACCTCTAATTCCGAAAACTCTCATAGAAAACTTCTATTATTAGTTTAGCACATTAACTAATAATATTTTCTATAGGATATGCTTTAATTGCTGGTAATTAAAACATATATAATGAAAATCATAATTAAATACTTTTTAATTTTTTGAACCTGGGATCACCTTGAGTATCAAGGAATATCTTTGAACAATAAATGAAAAGAGTTATGCACATGTTCAAACATGTCCATATATAGAAGTTTCTTAGCAAACCCTAATTCCAAGCTTCGCATAAAACTTACAGAGATATATGAATATTGGAAACTCGGATTTGCTTGTTGGGATCGGTTGTACTAACCTCACAATGTAAGTTGTAATCGGTTATACTATGTTTCCTAAAACAGGTTGTAATCGGTTACACCTTGCTTCCCATAGGTATCTTGTGATCGGCTACACATTACTTCCTGAGTTAGCTTGTGATCGGTTACACCTTGCTTCCCAAAGGTAGCTTGTGATCGATTACAAACTAACTTCCCAATTCATCATATGACCGGTTATACCTTGGTTCCCAAAGTAACTAATGACCGGTTACAACTTGCATTCCAATATAGTTTGTGATCGGTTACAACTAGATTTACAATGAAGCTCATGATCGATTGCAATAAACTATATTATATAGGCTATGACCGGTTATACCATAAATATCAACAAGTTAAGATAGGTTCTACCAAAGTCATATTCCATTGGTCATTCAAAAGATATTCAAAGAATAGCAAGACCAATCATGATTTCCCTTTTCGATTATGAAACAAGTTCATACATCTACTTCCTTAAACTCATGTAAAGATACATAGTTTTCTAGGATAAAATCATACCTATATAATGCATACATAATAAAATAATATATACAATAGATTATGTCGATGTCGTACTTACGAAGTTCCAAAAGATAAGCGTTTATACTTCGTAATATGTTTTCCTTGATACCTTGATCATACTATTATGACCAAGTCACATCACTAGATTATTATACAACTTCCCATGTTATGTTTTCAATACTAGGACTTAACCCGTGCCGTAACGGCACGAGCATACATTAATCTCCGGAGATATATATCGAGAGATTGTTCGTGTGTAAATACATTTCCTGGTACCTTAGTATTTCAATTTGTGGAAGTAGGAAAAAATATGGATGTGGAAGGAATAGCTATGTATATGGTATTGTTTGTAACGTAACAAAAAAAAAATTGGAAAAAGAAGTCTTTTTTCATCATAACAAATTATACCTTCTTAATATTAAGCTTACTGTAGTATTTTAAAATGAATTGTGTACACAAAACTTCTTCTCAAACCGTTCAAATAAACTTCTTGGAAATCTTTTAGACACATGAATACAAAATAGAGCGACCTCATGTTTTCTCAAGAGGGGTGGGGAACACTTTTCTTCTGTCTCAGCGGTTTTATCATTGCTCAATTTAGACGGTTTGTTAAGAATCACTCTTGTTTATATGGTATAGTCAAATCAGAATCCACATAGAAACACAGAGTCACATACCATGAAAAAGGTCAAAATTAAAGGATCTCTCCTCCATGGATGCTAATAAGAATAGTGATTTGTTTGGGGTGTACCAATCCATGGGTAAAATATATTTTATCTTAAATGGATTTTGGTACGCAATCAACTGACGTACTTGGTTGCATGTTTTATTACTATCCAAACTAAGTAATTAAATGATCTCTCCTCCATGGCTGCTAATAAGGATGCTGATTTTCTTGGGGGTGGACCAATCCATGAATTAAAGATATTTTCTCTTAAATTGATTTAAGTACATACTTGATGGCATGTTTTATCCAAACTAAGAAATTAATCCATGAATTAGAGATATTTTCTCTTAAATTGATTTAAGCACATACTTGATGGCATGTTTTATCCAAACTAAGAAATTAAATGATCTTTTATCGTGGATACTGATTTTCTTGGGGGTGGACCAATCCTTGGGTTAGATATATTTTCTCTTAAATGGATTGGTACGCTTTCCTCGCCCCTTCCGAGATGAAACCTAGTGAGATAACCTTGGTGGTAAAATTTTAATTCAGTTTTTGGCATTTTCGTTCTCGTTGAGTGCTTGGGCTTTAGTAGATAAAAAAAAAAAAAAAACAAAAGGAACAAAGTTCAGATATATCATGTGTTACAACTTTTTTGAGGATTTAAATCAAGAATATAAAGTTCTCATCATGACTCCTGAACATCTAAATTTTGACAACAATTATAATTGACAGATAATGACAACAATGGTACTGATAAAAATAAAAATAACAACCAGTTGGGTCCCTTAGGATATCATTAGATGATCTTTCTCAAATAATTCTAAGAATTTACTTCAGTGTTGTTATCGCCATGGTATTTCCCACAGTGCTTGCTTGTCTTCATTTCTCTTGCATGCGCCTTTCCAAATTGACTCTAGAAATCAATGAGAAAGAATAATCAAGATTGGTTGAAAAATTTTAAACAATTTTATCAAGTGGGTAGCAGTATCGACAAAAAACATTGGCGACGTGTTTGAATGTGGCATCAAGATACATAAAGTGTTTAGTGAGTCGCATCAAGCAAGCACTTAAAGATGTTGAGCTACTTGATGGGTTCCTGGATAGGCTACAGATCTAAGAAGGTTATACTCATTCAGTCCTATTTTACTTGAAGGTTTAGGGGTTTTTTCTAGTACCAAAATAGATGAAGGTTTCCATAATTTTCACCCTTTCTTCCTAAATTGACCCTGCATTGGAATCAACCACTAGAAACAAGGAACAAAAAACTAGGAGATTTAAATATTTTAACAATTATTATTTAGGGATATATATGGAAAAAATTTATCTCTTTCCATTTTCTTAATATACGTGAAAACACCTATACCTTCAACTAAATCAGGACGGAGGGAGTATGTTATTGTTCATATCTATAACTCAGACACCCCTGAGTCCAAGACACACTTAACGATCTCCACTAAATGAAAACATGCATTTAAAACATTTATTAGTCAATCATCTATTCTAGATAGAGACAGGTAAAGACAATATATTGATGGTTCTTTTTCTTGTCACATAGCATCAAAGTTTTGATAAATTCACTAAACTAAGTTGGTGAAAAATTAATGAATGATGAACATAATCATCACTCCGCCCATTGCAAAAATATATGAATGCAAATATGTCGTCAAATATCTCATGTACAACTCCTCACCTTTGAGCCATCAAAGTTTTGGAATGCACATGGCTTGCCATGTGAAAATCAATGGACCAAACCAATCATCTTCAAGCCAAGTTTATAATAAGCCGAAAATACAAATAAGCTTGGCCAAAGAAATACAACCATCCATGAAACAAAGTCAGCATAAAGATTACCTATCAAAGAGCGTGAAATAATACACTAATGAAAACTCCATTTTATTACACTAAACCAATATCATTTTTACAGTATAAACAACAAATTTTGGTGTGCTGTTTTAGTGTCTCAATTTTGTTTCATTAGTTTTGATTGTTACTTTATTGTATTTTGGGTGTGTTGCTGGAAGTGTATGAGGAGAATAGTTTAGTGCTAACTGGTAAGTTGTGAGGATTGAGATATTCTCTTTCAAAAAAGCATGTCATTAGGATTAATTAGTGAGTACAATTAGCAAGTTTCGTTAACGAAACAAACCTTGGTGCACCGGTAATAAAGCCTCAAATATGCTCCACTTTAAGCTATAGATAGAAATGGCATCATCTATGAACATCATCGCTATATTAGGGTTGATATAAAAAAAAAAGATAGATCAAAATTTAGGACTACAAATTCGGCTGTCCAGAAATAGTGCAAGACAATTTAAGAACTCTTAATTACCAAAATCAAACCTTAAATCCAAATCCGTATATATTAAACTCACCTTTTGAAGAAGAAGACCCATTGATTTTTCATGAAAGGCAACACCAACTTCTACTGGTCCAAAATAAAATAAAATATAAACATAATTAAACTTTGGGGCATTATAGTCGTGAATAAAGAAACCTTAATTAACACAGAAAAATTGAATCAAACGAACATCAATCCAATTATCAATATTTCCTACTCGACTACCATTTTATTTCATAAACTTTACTTTGCCGATGGTTGTCTACGAGCACCAATTACCTATGTAGTTGTCACAAGCAGGGGATAAAATGATTCCTTCCAATGACACCCAAACACAATAATAATAATAAAAAAAACAACGAATGAATGAATACGTAGGTATGCGCAATAGATGACCTTTAACATCCAAACAGAAAAATTGAAGTCAAAGGATTGAAATGCGCTCAGCATTACTCATGAAGTATGCGAACATTATTAGATGAATGTACAAAATACCTGTAGTGAAGCTTCAATTGTAGTATTCACGTCCTGAGGACTTTCAACCAAACCCATGTTATTAGCCAAACCTTCCGTTAGTGCATAAGTATTTTCTGTTGTGTAGTTTCCTTTGTGTTGTCGATTTCCCTTGCTCGTTGAGAAATTCATACTCCTGCTGTAATAGGATTAATAAAAAAAATCAAAATTCACAAATAAGCCAATGGATTTGGAATTTCTCAACAACAACAACAAAAAAGTCACAGATTTAACCAGAAATTGAGCAAGTCACAAACTAATCAAAATAAGGTTTGATTCATTTAAAGATATTGAACAGGAAAACACCTATTGTTTTTGTAATTATCTTAGGTTTCAACAGTTGAAATCTTTATTATAAAATCGCACACAATAAAAATAGAACTACATCAGGAGAAACTTACACAAAATGTTTCGAATGGTTGCCATCTTTCCATTGAAGAATGGACATATTAATTATTGCTGCACAAAATTAAGGAAACAAATTACATAAAACCCAATATTAATGAAGAAACTTGGAAAAAGATAAAGAACGGACAAGCTTCCATCAAGCAAACTGAAATGAAAGAAAAAATTAGGGCAAAAAAAATTAAAAATTTGTTCCTTTAAGTCAACCAAAACCTTAAAAAGAAAAAACGACGACAAACTTTAAATCATAATTCATAAACTTTAAGAAATGAAATTTAAATCATAAAATCAAAGATGGGTTTTTCTCAGTTTGATTCATTGATAAAGAGAGATAGAGAATCACCTCTTGCCTATATATATCACCCTGGATATATAAAGTTGACAATTTTCGATGAGATTAAAAAACATTTGTCTACTCTTAAGCGAAAAAACATGCTTAATTAGAATAAAAATCTTCTGGTATTCATTCATTTCATCCTTGTTTTCTTGACGTGTTTATATGTTATCGTGAGAATTGAGCGTAGGGGAGCCTAAACGATTCATGAAATTGAAATGAAGTTGATAGCTTCAAAGAAAAGACGGTGCAATTGAGTGTTCATCTGCATTTAAAATGTGTGTAATAATAATTAATATTATAGTAGATCAATTACAGCCGTGGTTTTATCTTTTGGGAGAACAAATCATGACCGCCACTTACAAAGGCAAAGTTAGCCAAACTGTGCTTTATACTCTTGATAACACGACTTGAAAGACACGTTAAGAATGGAAACAAGATCAATTCAATATTACTAACCTCAAGTGGAAGGATGATGTCGTCGTTGTAGTCATTACATCTTCACATTCTTCAGGTCTTCGGAGTAATACTTGTACGTCTCAACATTCCAAGACTTTCTAGTCTAACATAAACGAAGTTGTCTCTAATATTTAATCAAGCGACTCTATATGAGTTATGATACTAAAATATGACAACCAAACTTGACATACCAATGCTTGGTGAGTTCAACCGAGATATGCTTGAAAAAGCGGGGGTCTAATAACCACACCCAATATTTCAATTAGCAATCTGTATGGACAACCCCGAGTTGTTTTCTAGAGAATCAACTAGACAGTTAGACTCAATCAATAGAAAGTACTCAAGGAATTATTATCTCAATCTCTCAATTTGATTTACTCAAGCAAATACAATTCGCGAGTCTTAATCAAAGAGAGATAACTTGGATGGTACCAAAGACCAATATCTAAGTGTCAATCAATTTAAATCAACAACCAATAAGGTCGGATATTCTAATTGATTGAACAAAGCACAACCTGTATTATTTCAATTATATAACGAAATATAATGCGGAAAATAAATAACACAGACACCAGAATTTTGTTAACGAGGAAACCGCAAATGCAGAAAAACCCCGGGACCTAGTCCAGATTAAACATACACTGTATTAAGCCGCTACAGACACTAGCATACTCCAAATTAACTTCGGTCTGGACTGTAGTTGAACCCCAACCAATCTCACACTTATCCAAGGTACAATTATGCTCCTACACCTCTGATCCCAGCAGGATACTATGCACTTGATTCCCTTAGATAATCTCACCCACAACCAAGAGTTTCTACGACCCAAAGTCGAAGACTTTAATAAACAAATCTGTCTCACACAGAAAAGTCTATAGTTAATAGATAAATTCATCTCCCACGAATAAACCTACAAGTTTTGTTCCGTCTTTTGATAAATCAAGGTGAACAGGAACCAGTGGATCTTCATCAACTTGAATGATGATCTCCATGGAGTTCTTGAGCTCAACTAAACTTTCTATCGTAGTCCGAGACCTTAGCTATAGTAGACTAAAAATCAAGACTTTATAGTTTTGATCACTAAGATTGACAAACATGCTTGAGATAACAACGCATGCGAGTTTGACCGAGCAGTGCTCTAACAATCTCCCCGTTTGTCAATTTTAGTGGCAAAACTATTAATAGATATGGAATACAAAAATTATATAAATAAACTTTGTAGCTCCTATTCTACATGCCTAATCTTCAACAATACTCGAAATCTTCGTCACTTCCAAGTAGTCCAATGACCCCAACGGTTGTAAGTTCAGCATCATCGTTGTTGAAAATCTGTAGCTATAAAAATGAGAAAAGCATTGGTTCTTAATCATTGTTATACAGTGTCATAGTATTATTACACAACGTCAAAGTCCAATTATATCACAACTTCAACAACAATACTATGGTGATACTTCACTCCCCCTTAGTCAATACTCCATCTCACATGGAAACCACTCCCCCTTACATAATGATCCGAAAACCATATGTATTTGTAGTATGGACTACAATTAATTCTCCCCCTTTTTGTCAATAAAATTGGCAAAGGTACAAGAACGAGATCCTAATGAAATTTCTGTAAGAGGCATTTCAGGACCAAAGGTAAATGTTCTATCATCTTGTTTAGATGCAATCATAAATCCTAGGATAAATGCATTCATCAAGGAGTTTATAAAGATACAAGATAAACCCTAAAAATTCCACAGCCGCACTCCCCACAAAGATTTGGAAATTAAGCGCAAGTTCAAAAGAACTCTCCCCCATAAGTTGTCATTCCCAAGGGAACAACAAGAGCGACCTTAATTTCAAGAGAAAAGAAGGATTTATTTAAACTCAACAAATTGCATACAAGTATGAATTTGGAATCCAAAATATTCAATCATTTTAACCAAAGCGAACCGAGATTAATTTGACTAAATATGCTCAACACAAGAAAAATTATGGAGACTTAATTCATCGATTAGATTATTCACAAGAGAACCAATAAATACTCTAACCGGATTACACAATTAAACTAATCACAAAGTGATCAATTCAATTGACCACACTCGACATGAGAAAAATCTATGGAGTGCTAACTAAATAATCACACAAGATGATTGATTTAGTTCATTTGGGCTCAACATAAGAGATTATGGAACCCCGACTAAGATTACCATAGGAAATGACAACCTTAATCGTACATGTACTCAACATGAAAGAACTCATGGAATACAAACTGAATAACCACACAAGTTGATTAATTTAGTTCTTAATGCTCAACATATAACATCTCATGGAGCAACCATCCATGCCAATAAGGAATCGACTTATTCGTATCGTGCTCAACATAAGATACACAATGGAGCCTTCACGGTAATACATATAAAATGGATCAATAAGGATCTATACCGTGGATAACACAAGGATGCATTCTATGTTTCTGTCACCATTTGCACAATGACATACAATAGAAATAATCCTTGAATCACAAAATATTTTAACCTATCTTACATCAATAATTGAAAATATAGTCTTAACTTTTGTGTTTGTCAAAAGTCTATTCATCCTTTTATCAATATATGCATATCAATTCACGAACGACTTTACTTTTGACAAAATATGGGACAATCAAGTTCACGGACGTAAACATACATATCCCATCAAAATATTGTAATATATAAAATCAATAGATTAATACTGCAACCATCATCTTCCAAACAAGTTTATAATTTAAACCAATAAATCTAAAAACAAGAAGATGAATACGTTGGACATAGCTATGTGAAATCACAATAATTGTTATTCCAAACTCTAGTAATCCTTCTCAAAAACAAGAATAAATTCCCATAAGAAGTGTCCTAGGCACCAAGACAAACTCGTAATGCACATATAGATGATTTGTCCTTAGAGGGTAGAATCAATTTTTTTCTCCCGGATTTATACCAATAATAGATACCAAAGGCGTATAAAAATATTTTCTTGTAAAAGCTACAAATTAGATTATAAGAGTAGTACTCCAAGAATCCAAGTGCCCAAGTTCAAGAGAAGTGGAACAAGTGCAACGAAACGGAGCAAGATACTCAAATACAAGAGACAGGATAAATACCAATCTTAACGCATCCAAATTCAAGGTTTCTAAACTCCATTTTAAATAGAATTCAATGAGGAAGAGAATGCAAAAATAATGAGTTCATTCCGAGTTCGGACGAAGAAGTTACGGCCAAAACAAGTCGACCGAATATCGACGTCTACATGCAAGTCCGCGAACTTACGGGTTCGCACACGAATTTTCATATCCTGGAGCAGTATGCAGACGGGGTTTGCGAACTTAAGCCCCTGGATTTTGGTTTTAAATGATGTTATGCATACTTGGTATGTGTACCATGAAGTCTAAACATCCCGAACTAATGTTTCCAAACCAAAATATTTAAGAACCTTTAACACAGATCGAGTTAGGTAGAAATGAACGATAATCAAGGTACATGGATCATTATAAGTAATCAAACAAGTAATAGAAACATAAAACTTGCTCAAGTTTATAGACATACCTTTTTAGAAAAATTCAATTGAATTCTACAGCCTTACCGAAAATAATCTGTGCGCCCCAATTCTCGTGCTTCCCTCACCGTATACATAGCAGGGCATTCCTTGGTGAGGATGCACTTACAACATAATCAAGTTGTGTTGGGGTTAACAATGTCTTACTCACCACAAGTGACCTTTGAGTTATCATGAAAGAGATCTCTTTTAGAACCTTTCACATCCAATTCCATTTTTCCAAAAAACTTGTTAAGTTCCAACATCATGGATACTACCTTCTCCATAGTCATGGATTTTTCTGGAAGATCATTCCTTTTCACACTCAAAGCATCATTGGATTTCTTTGGTACCCACTTCTGAGTGTGTTTAGGAACAACCGGAACCTTCTTCCCATTTCTCTCTTCAAGATTTCTCGGAAGATAATTGGATTGACTATTCTTTTGCAAGTTAGTCTTTTGCCAATTGGGAGCATCAGATCTTGTCTTCGTCTTTACGAAGTTATCCTTCTGATAACCATTACGATTGTGAAAAGGCTTCATATGACGTTTATAGACAAAAATAGGTTTATCACAACACTGATTCCTTTGCCTAAAGGTTGGACAATTACAACCTGTAGCATTAAGGGGATTAGCCTTAACATATGATCTTGGTTTCACAACTTCTTGTGATGCCCAAACAAGAACATCGTGAAGTTTCTCATTCCTTATACGATAATGACATCTCCTTTCCAGGTGACCTTTATTCCCGCAATAGTGGCAAACATAATGAATGTTCTTACATCGATCTGTATGTGCTGACTTTGGAGGTTGATATACTTTTGTCTTTCGAACCTTAACTGCCGGTGAAGGTATTTTACTTTTGCCATCAGTGGAAACCTTTTGTTGAGAAGAATCACTAGCCTTGAAATTTTTTACCTCTTTGCTAATACTTGGAGCATCTATTCCCTTATAGCCCAATCCTCATGTATCACGATGATTTTTACTTGCTCCTAGCATAGTGGTTAATTTGCTTGAAATAGTATTGAACTTTTCAAGTCGTCTTCCAACATCTTGATTTTATCAAGAGCAGCAACTAAATCAGCCTCAAGGCATTTTTCTCTAGTGAGACAAGCACTTTCTCTGTCATCAAAACTAATTTGTTCAGAGTTAAACCTTGCATCAGATTCTGCAAGTTTTTCTTCCAACAAAAAATACTTTTGATAAAGATTATCACATTCAAGTGACTTTATACGCAGGTTTTCCTCAGAATCCTTGAGGATCGATTCGTTAGAATGATTCGAAACATAAACACTTGCGTAACATCTTCTCAATTTATTATTTTCTCGACAGAGAGGAGTCAGAAGAGGTGTGACATGAGATGTTGTCATCTTATTATTTTCTAATGAATTCAAAACCTTAACATACTCTGAGACCTCCGCAGCAACATCTCTATCAATATCTGAATCACCTTCATCAGAAAGTTCATCTAACTGTTCTTCTAGGCGTATTTCCCATACTTCAACAGGTTCTACATGAAGATAATGTTTATATACCGACCTAGATGTGAAAATTTTCTCAGGTGAATCCAAGCTTTGAAAATCATCTGGAGATTTATGAACTGGTACGTTATTAGAGATAGACTCGTCCATAAAATCAGATCGCTACAAACACAAACTTATAAGATCTTAAACGTGTTTGGCTGCTCTAATACCAATTGAAAATGCGGGGGTCTAACAACCACACCCAATATTTCGATTAGCAATCTGTATGGACAACTCTGAGTTGTTTTTTAGAGAATCAACTAGACAGTTAAACTCAATCAATAGAAATTACTCAAGGAATTATTATCTCAATCTCTCAATTTGATTTACTCAAGCAAATACAATTCCCGAGTCTTAATCAAAGAGAGATAACTTGGATGGTACCAAAGACCAATATCCAAGTGTCAATCAATTTAAATCAACAACCAATAAGGTCGGATATTCTAATTGATTGAAAAACGCACAACCTGTATTATTTCAATTATATAACGAAATATAATGCGGAAAAAAAATAATACAGACACCAGAATTTTGTTAACGAGGAAACCGCAAATGCAGAAAACCCAGGGACCTAGTCCAGATTAAACATACACTATATTAAGCCGCTACAGACACTAGCCTACTCCAAATTAACTTCGGTCTGGACTGTAGTTGAACCCCAACCAATCTCACACTGATCCAAGGTACAGTTATGCTCATTCGCCTCTGATCCCAGCAGGATACTGCGCACTTGATCCCCTTAGCTGATCCCACCCACAACCAAGAGTTTCTACGACCCAAAGTCGAAGACTTTAATAAACAAATATGTCTCACACAGAAAGGTATACATGTAATAGATAAATTCGTCTCCCATGAATAAACCTACAAGTTTTGTTCCGTATTTTGATAAATCAAGGTGAACATGAACCAATCGATAAAACCAGACTTATATTCCCGAAGAACAGCTCAGTTTCATCAATCACCTCTGTAGTTGCAGGAATTCCCACACTACACCCTTGTTAAGATTCTATAGAAATCTACTAGAAATCAACTAAACTTTAAAGATTAAACGACACTTTACTATTCAAATTTCAGAAATGTTTACAGAATTGGAAGAAATCAAGATTACAAATACTCTGTTAAAGTTTCTCTCTCCTCAAAGACTCTTTCAACTCTAAAAAATGCATCATCCCCCTTTTATGGATCTATCGAGCCCTTTATATAGGGATTTACATAATGGATGATAGCTAAGTTTTCCTCCTATTTCGGATCTATTCTGCGATCTCATCGCGATAGTTACAATGTTCTTCTATCGCAAGAATGATGATCATCGCAGGATCAACATATTATTCTTTTATTTCTTCCATCGCCAGTTTCTTTTGGTTATTCTGTGACGCTCGCGAAACGTTGTTAAAGAATTGACAATAACGCTCGCAGAAACATTGTTAATATCGCATGAATATCGTTGTAGCGATATTCCGGTCCTACATCTTGCCTCTTCTCATGTCTTTTCTGCGAGGAAGAGAAGATCATGAGAACCTTTTAAAATGCCATAACTGCCGATCTTCTCAGATTTCTCTGTTCTAACACGTTTCTTGTCCTTCGCCAGCTGTTTTCACAAATTCTTTCTTCCAATAAATTTTTGACACGTCTTCTCTAACCGCTGCGATCTGACCAACCACGTCTTTTCTTTGCATTAATTACCTTCATCTTCTTCGAGAAATTTCTTCTTCTATAAATACTCTCCTCATTCTTTTCCTTTTTCTCTTTTACTTTCTTCTTCTTTCATACTCTCTCTGCAAATTTTGTTGTTCTTCCGCGAATTGCGCTTCTGTTACTTCCGTGATTTCTTTCTTCTTTTCAACTTTTTCTTTCATTCCCATACTTCAAAAATGGTCGATGCTGGTTCTAAAAACTTGAAAGCCTTTAATGAGATGCGCGAAAAACTCAAAATTAAAGGTTTTAACTTATCTTTAATTCCAGATCAGGATTCTAGATCTGAACTTTCTCTTAAATTGTTTACTGATGATCAATGCTCTCGCGAAAAAATCATAGTATCGCTAGGAAAAATTGAAGTTGGTCTTCCCATTCCTCTCTATGACCCAGAACTTCCATTATTTTACCAAATAATTTCTGACAAGAGGTTCTCGCGAGCGGTATATCAACTAGGTAGAGATTGCATCAGATTGATGCTTGAATATGCTTCTCGCGGTGCTAATAAAAAAACTCGCTATCCTGAAGCTCCAAAAAATCCTCTCTTTAAAGATGTCCCCATTGTTCGTGCAGATTATACTGTGGACAACTTCTTTGTAAATTATAGTATAGTCCCTATGAAGAGGGATAGCACCTGCTGGGGTGTTCGTCTTCCAAAAAAGAGAAGGTCGTTGGTGACAAAGCTCTTATGCTGTATATTTATTTCCATACACCTACCAACCAAGGTCCTCGCCATTCTAGCGATGACAAGTGGTTCATCTTTCTATTATGTCTTGAAGGTCCCTATATATCTGGTTCTCTCCTATTACCTGCGAATCTCTCAGAGTATGAGCCATGGGTCTTCAATTGGCCTGAAAAATCTAAAAAGGTATATTCTCTTAACTTTTTATATTATTATCATTTACTGTCTTCTTTATATTCTCGCTAACCATTTTGATCTTTCTCAGATTGAGAGAATGAAGCTCAGTTACCAATCTTTGAGTAAGCCTAGCACTTTCTTGGCTTTAAAATCCTTCACGGATGAAGTAAGAAATATTTTTTCATAAATTTTAACAATATATTGTTGCCCCTCTTTTTTATCTTCATCTGTGCTCGCAGGAAATCGAAGAGTTAGAACCATTAATACCCGCAAAAACCAAAGAGAAATCTTTAAAAGAGAAATCTGGGAAATCTTTAAAGGAGAAATCATCTGCTTCTTCTAGGGGAAGGCCTTCTGCCCCTCGCAATGAAGAATCTAGCGATCCTCCATTAAAGAGAAGGAAAACTCAACCTTCTTCTTCTTCAACTCCTCAAGTAATTCCGGAAAATCCAAGTGTTAATCTCGATAAGGATAAGAATGACGAGGATTTTAATGTTAGCGGTTTTCCTTCAATAAAGAATTGTTCTTCTTCTGATTCTTCAATGACTCATTTATCCAGAATTTTTAGCGATATTTCCCATAGCATAACTTCTAATGATGAGGATGAGATTATTGACAAAACATCCCAAGCCCTCGCTAAAGTTTGCGATGCCCCTATTATGGTGGATAATGATTCTCTCCAAGGAATCTCAAGATCGCTGACTCCCAGTCTCTTGAATTCTCTTGGTGCCTTGGTATGTTTTCATTTTTTCAGTTTGTTTATATATTTTCTCTGTCGCTAGATCTTAATTTATATTTTTTTTTTCGCAGGTTGGAAGAGCTTCTTTTGATGTTGCTTCTGATTTAGATAAAAGATGTTCCAACTCTGAAGAGAAAGCTACGAAACTTCGCCAGGATAAAGAAAAATTAGAACTTGAAGTTATTAAGCTTTGCAAGAAGAATAAACAGCTGGAGACTGAAGCTTCAGTTAATAATCAAAAGATCTCTGATCTTGATAGAGCTAACCAACAACTCTATGGTATGACTGATTTCCTTTCTCTTGTAATTCTTTTTATTCTATCGCAGCTTATTCAAGCGACCACTTTTAACTTGCATATATTTATGGTCTTACTGACGAGGCTATACTCTTTCAATCTTTCCCCGAACCTATAGATGATCATACTCTTCTTGCTTGTCTTAATAATTCCTTAAGTAATTTCTCAGATGATAAGATTAAATCCCTTTCCATAGATGAACTTAGATCCTAGTTTAATCTCTTAAAAATTGAACACAGGTTCAATTTAGGTTTAACTGATAAATATAAGCGTTTTTATCTTGATTCAAAGAAAGTAATAGATAAATTAAGACAGAAAAATAGCGATCTTATTGACGAGAAAGATCTTGCTATCAAAAAGGGATCCAAGACCCTAGCAGACTTTCATAAAACCCTCCTTGACATTCAAATGGACAGAGATAAACTTATCCGCGAGAATGAAGATCTTCTTGCGAGGGAGACTCAAGTTCGATCTCGTCTCCTCATTAATAGCGATGATGAGTTTGCTTGGGCTGCGAAGGTTCTTGACAACGCCAGGAATGATTTAGGTGTAAATGTTAGCCTTCAAGTTGAACAGGCGGCCTTAATTAGAGATATGATTTCTGAAAGAGAAGGTTGTTTGTTGTTCTTCTTCTTGCTAGTTTCCTGTTTTTATTATTCTTCTTTACAAAATTTCTAACTTGTTATCATATATTCTCGCAGGAGGTGAAAAAAGATATCTTGAAAGAATTGGGGAACTTGAAAATGAGAAGATTCAGCTCGCGAATACTCTTGCTTCTCGCAATAATAAATATTCACGATTGAAAGAGCAGTTTGACATTACCACCGCAAATTTCAATAGATCTCTCATTGTTGTTCGTAATGATTCCGTTAAATTAGTCTGCAATGATCATGGAATTTATCCTTCTATATATCCTGATCTTCCAAAGAAGGTCCCCCCAATACTCTCAAACCTTAACATCTCTGATAGCGAAGCTGAGGATTCTGATGAGGATGAAAATGATAATGATGACCAAGAAGAAGAATCTGGTGAAGGAGAAGAATCTGATAAAAATGAAGATAATGATGACAATGATGAAAGAGAGAAATCTGGCAATGAAGAAAAGTCTGATAAAGAGGATGGCGATGAATCTAGCTAGTTCTTCTTTTTCCTTCTATCTTCCTTGTATATTTATTTTCTTCTTTTTGTAACATTGATGTGAGTTTCTCCATTTTTTGTGACTTTCTTGTGCTTCTACCTGTATGAATTAGAAAACAGTTCTTTTTCTGCAAGTCAATCAATTAATATAATTATTATTCTTTAGTTATCTGCGTGCACATTTATTTATGCAATTTTTATATGATAGATGAATAATAATTTCATCGCTCTCATGCATTCCCATACTTTCCTCTATTATTCATCCGTAATATAAAAATTGATTAAAGATTAGATATTACTGGGAAATAAAATTTGCTTCAACATTGGAGATCTTACCGTCAGCAATAACTGCGTGAAATCGCAATTCTCATAACATCTGCGAGCATTATCGTAGTAATCTTGTGGTCTTATTACGCCTTCCTAATTAAAGGTCTTATTTTGCCACACTCTTTCTTTCTGCGACAAAATCGCAGGACGTCTTTACATTTGCATGTATTGACCCATTGATCTTGCCTTATCTTTCTTCTTTGATTGTATTGCGACAATATGACAAGTCTAAGCTCTCTCGCGAGATCAAAGCCTCGTGACATTGCCGTCTTGCGATGAAATCGCAGGACGTATTTACACTTTCATGTAAAAACCCATTGATCTCATCTTAACTTACACTTTTGGCTTGTTGCCTCTGTATCATTTACGTCACGCGACAATATGACAGGCCTAAATGTCCTTGCGATCATAAAGCCCCATGACATTGCCGTCTTAAGACACTTATCAGCTCCCTAATGGAGGGTTCCGCCCTTATCTTCCCCCTGGTTTCCCCTTCAAGGAGGGCACATCGGCCATACAAGACTAGCTCCTCCTATCCAGATTTACCAACAACCAGCTGTTTTCGCAGCCTCTTGTCCTTTATGCCTATATAGATTATAGTTACAAGACTGCACCCTAAGTGGGGTTTTATTCAGGCCAAGTGCATCATAGCTAAGACTTACCAAGAATGTCAAGGGAGTTTTGTACGCCCTTGGTACCCTTGGCTCAACCGTGTACCTCGGCGCCTTGGTCATACTTTGCACTTCTTGGAAGAGATTCTCGGTTGTCCAACCAGGGTATAACCATATATAGTTGGAAATCCAAGATCTTTCTCCCGGATAGGTTTTCTTTAACCCCAACATCTGCATGACTCAGGATCCAGCAGCGGTATAACCTTGCCCATGAATCATGTCAAGAGATACCCCCTCTTATGACGCGCTTTTAGGTCTTACATTTGCCTCTTACGAAATTTTATTCGCGAACTAGGGTGGACGCCATAAAGGTTCGTCCCATTCTTTAATCTCTTCGAAATTTTATTTGCGTTTCTCGCGAGTATTGTAACTCTGATAAAATTTCATAACTTTGATCTTCTTTCTTTTTGTAAAATCTTGCGATTCTTTCAAGCAGAAAATTTTGTTCAATTACATATTCTTCAAACAAATTATTCATAGAATTCTCTAAATTTCATCATTTTACCTCTCTACTTACTATTTTCTGATTCCGCTTTTTTGCTACGTTTTATTGTTTTTCCTTTTTCTGCGAGACGCTCGCCATCAGCTTTCATATCCTCTTTCCGCTCTATTGTATCAATCATTAACCTTTCACATATCTGTTGTTTTTTTATTTTGTATATCCAATTGCTATTCTTTTCAGCTCTTTCTTCACAAGACTTCATATCGATTTCATAACATTTCTTGCTTTCTCTCCAATCTCCTTTAATAACTCCAACACCTTTAGGATGAGGAAATTTGATACACTGGTGATAAGTAGATGCTACACCTAATATCCCGTGTAACCAAGGTCTTCCTATCAAAGCATTGTAAGGTGATTCGATGTCCACAACACAGAATAAGATTTTTGAAGATATTCCTTTTAACGGTATTTGCATTTCAATTTCCCCCTTTGGTTTGTTAGTTGTACCATTAAATCCATAGATATTATACGTTGATGGTATCAAATCTTCATCTCTTCCGCCCATGGTTCTATAGGTATGATAGAACAAGATATCAACTAAGCTCCCGGAATCTATTAAGACTCTGTTGACGGCCCAAGAGTCTTCAATTTTACCATCATTTTATTCATCTTCTGTTTGCATTTGCTTTGGTTTTATCTCTAACCGTACCACCAATGGGTTGTCATGTTGCTCGCCAAGTTCTGGTATATCTTGCGCGGTAAAAGATAGAGTTTGCTTCTGCCATTCTTCTAATGGAGAGGCTCTCGCTATATTCATTATCTCTCTTCAATCTGTATTTCTTGCGAAGACTCTACTTAGAAAATTATCATGGAAATATTCCATAGTTCTGAATGAATGGACGATGGAATTACAAGAAAAATTCTTTGCTTTAGCCCCCACTTCTATCACGAATGTTTCTGCTCCTTTTACAACATTCACTCTGCGAGTTTATGGTGCTGGCGGTAATTGACGAGGTTGTGGATGCCCTACTAGAAAGTGATTTAATTTCCCCTGATCAATCATCCTCAAAATTATCCTCTTCACATTCCTATAATCATTTATTGAATGGCCATGAAAGTGATGATAATGACAAAATTCTTGACTTCTATTGCTTGGATGTGGTTCTTTTCCCATGTTCCATGGGGATGGTATATTTTCCATCAGGATGATAGCTTCCCAAATTTTTCTATACTAGCATTAAGAGGTGGCATCTTAATTTCTTCCCATATTATCTTTTGGTTTCCTTGCCCTCTAAAGTTATTCTGCCTTTGTTCGCCATAAGTTTCTTACGGCTGATCAATTCTTTGAATCTTATTATTTCCACCGCGATTGTAATAATTCTTCTCCCTTTCATATTCTTCTTGATCTCGACTTCCCATCGCTACCAATTTTTGTTGGTTGTCAATTACTATTTTCTCTTGTTGTGCTTGCAAGGTGCTCGCCACATTACTTATCATTTTAGGGAGAAAACTTCCACTTGCTGCTAGCGAGCTAGTGTTCGCGATTGGGTATGATTTCATATCATTTTGTTTCTCCTCCAAAGCAATGTATTCTTCCTGTAACTCTCGCAACTCTGTCATAGTGATTGTATTTTTGACTCTGAAAATTTGAATGTACAACAGATTAGTCGCGAACATTGCATTAATGAAGGATAAGATCAGGTATCTCTCATCTACTCTTCCATCCATCTCGCTGCACATTGATTTCCACCTTATAGTTAAGTACTTCAGACTCTCGCCAACTCTCTGTTTTAGCCCAAACACATCTTCAATACCCGGCCGCGATGAATTGTTGCTAATATACGCTCCTAAAAATGTAGCTTGTAAATGATCAAAAGAAGTTATGGTATTTTTTGGTAATCCCTCAAACCATTTCAACGCCTCGCCAATTAAGCTGGATGCAAAATATTTGCATAACACAGCATCATGATTCTCCCACTATAGCATACATCTAACATAAGCTTTGACGTGTTGAACAACACAAGTAGTCCCATCAAAAATGCTGGTTAATGCTGGTAAATTGCATTTTGGAGGTATCCCTCTTAACTGTACTTCTTGAGTAAATGGAGTCCTTGCAGCTTCTTCAATAGCTTTATCAAGTTGCCTTCTACCTCCTTCTCTTCTATTGCTTATCATTCCTCGCATTTCTGCTAATTCTCTCAAAATTTGCTCATTCTCAGATGAGTTTTGTTCCATTGGCCATTTTAATGCTGTTTCCCTTCTCCTGCAGTCTTGCCTTTATTGTCTTGCGAGATTTTGCGTATCTCCTTCTTCATCATCATCTCGTCTTTCTCTGCGATTTTCTCTTTCTTCTCTGCGAATTTCTTCATTTCTCCTCATTTCTCTTCGCTGTCTCTCTATTCTCCTATGTATCCTATCATACTCCTCTTGAATATTACCATTGTAGCGATTTTGCGTACGTCTCCTTTCTCGATTTTCATGATTATTTTGTCGCACTGCTTCTTGAAATTCATGTTCCTCTACTTCTGCCCTTAATCTTTCCCTCTCATGAGCTATACGTGCTTGTTCAGCATAATGTCTCTCAATTTCTTCTTCAATCATTCTTTGATTTCTTTGATTCTCTCGCCCATGTAATATCCTCCTACCTTCTTCTGAATTTTCTTCTTCAATTTGATTGTTTCTTCCCTCTTTATTTCTATTGTCACGCGGATTATAGCGATCACCAATTACCTCTTCTTCTCTATGACGTTGTTCTCCATTTAAATTTTGCACTTCTTCTCTAACATTTCTCATTGGGGAATTTTGCCTTGGTTCTTCTCTGAATGATCTTGAATTTGATCTAACAGTACTTCTTGACCTCCTTCTTTGTAACCTCAAATTCTCCATTCTTAGCTCATGATTTTGTCTTGTTAAATTCGCAAGCTCCTCTGCCTCTAATTTCCTTTCCTCCTGTATTCTTTGTCTCAAATCATCTATTATTAATCCTCCATCCATTTCTTGATTTCTTTCTCCTTCTTCTTCATTTCTTAATTGTCGATTTTCTGTTTCTTCCATTGAATCCGACCTCCAAGTATGCACACTCACTCTACCATAATCCACATTCCTATCTCGTGTTTGTGCTTGTTGATTCGGCTATTGAATTAAACTTTATGCTTCATTTCTTATTCTATTTCTCTCTGATCTTATCCTTAAATATTCTTCCAATTCACCTGTTCCCTCACCTGCAAGTATTTTACTTCTCCTCACAGTTGTCGGCGGTTCAGATGTATTTCTTCTTCTTCTAGCCATTTCTTCAACTCTAACAATTTCTTCAAATCCTCAAGTTGTAATTAAGGATTTCTTAATTTGATTCTCCCTGTTTCTGGGCGCCAAAATGTAGTTGCAGGAATTCCCACACTACACCCTTGTTAAGATTCTATAGAAATCTACTAAACTTTAAAGATTAAACGACACTTTACTATTCAAATTTCAGAAATGTTTAGAGAATTGGAAGAAATCAAGATTACAAATACTCTCTTAAAGTTTCTCTCTCCTCAAAGACTCTTTCAACTCTAAAAAATGCATCATCCCCCTTTTCTGGATCTATCGAGCACTTTATATAGGGATTTACATAATGGATGACAGCTAAGTTTTCCTCCTATTTCGGATCTATTCTGCGATCTCATCGCGATAGTTACAATGTTCTTCTATCGCACGAATGATGATCATCGCAGGATCAACATATTCTTCTTTTATTTCTTCCATCGTCAGTTTCTTTTGGTTATTCTGTGACGCTCGCGAAATGTTGTTAAAGAATTGGCAATAACGCTCGCAGAAACGTTGTTAATATCGCAGGAATATCGTTGTAGCGATATTCTGGTCCTACAACGTCAAAATAAACTTAATCGACGCAACGATGAAGATTATTGAGGAATCACAAACAATGAGACGAAGATGTTTGTGACTACTTTTATCTTGCCTATCGGAGATAGAAATCTCAAGCCAATTATTACAATTAGACTCGTACGATAGAAATAGCAAGATCAGATCACACAACTACAAAAAAAGTAGTATCGGCCTGGCTTCACAATCCAAATGAAGTCTTTAATTCGTTAACATGGTTTTAGAAGAATAAAACCAAAGGTCAAAGGAGAATCGACTATAGCTTTAACAAACTAGTATCACACATAATGTGTGGGGATTAGGTTTCCCAGTTGCAAGAGTTTTCCCTTATATAGTCTTTCAAATCAGGGTTTGCAATCAATGTTAGCTTACTAACAAAGCATTCAATATTCACCGTTAGATGAAAACCTGATTAGATACAAGCTAATATCTCTCAACCGCTAGATTGAAAACTTAGCTTTCCATACACACATGTACTTGACGTTTTTGGGTTTGTGTAACCGTACCCAAACATGTACAATGGATGGTTCAATATTAGTCAAGCAAATGGTTAGACAAATGATAACTTTCATATCAACCATATTCTTCTTTACTATAACTAGTCCAAATGACTCAAATGAACTAGTTAGAGAGTTGTTCAATTGCTATGAGATCTCATATACTACACAAGACACAATTGAATCAAAAACGATGTGATTCACTCGAATCATTTCATGAACTACAAAGCCATGGTTTTCAAAGAAATCATTAGTAATTTAAGATAAGTTCACGAAAAACGTTTTCAGACATAAACTCTTGAGTTCGCGGACTCAAGCTAACCGATTGAAGTTAATAAACTCCAGCAGAATTTATCGGGATGAGAAATTCCGTCAGTTCGCGGACTGTACCTGAGCTTCAACTTCAGCAGATAGTTTCGGGTTCGAGAACTTACGCCAGTTCGCGACTGGGTTCGCAGACTAAGTTTGTGGACTGAGTTGCTGCTCACGTTCCGGTTCCACTTGATCCACAAAGATCGCAAACTTCAGTTCAAGTGTTAAGGACTTATACATATATGTGTTCCCACAACAATGTTTATATCCCACAATGGTTATATAGTCTAGACTCTCATTTCAATCATTGAAACATTCTCAGAGGAGTTATATTGTTGTTATTCACAAACTATTTTTCGTCAGAGTGATTTCCAAAGTGATTGAAATATAACATGACTTTCGTCACTAGGCAAAGATGAACTTGGCTAAAGCGAAAGCTTTACCAACACCCATTTCGAGTAATAAATAGGCGAGATATACTCAGCTCGAAATGTCACATGTGCATATTCTTAGTCTATATAGTAAAACGACTTTTGTCTCAAGATAAGAGATAGAGTAGATAGATTTTTGAGTGATAGATAAGTTCAAGTCTCCACATACCTTTTAGTCGATGAAAATCTACTGGTTCCTTGAGTAGTCATTCGTATTGTATGATGATCGCCATGGAGTTCTTGAGCTGAACTACACTTTCTATCCTAGTCTGAGACCTTATCTATAGTAGACTAGAAATCAAGACTTTATAGTTTTGATCACTAAGATTGACAAACATGCTTGAGATAACAAGGCATGCAAGTTTGACCGAGCAGTGCTCTAACAATGCTATAATAACCTGTTATCCTACGTTTGGTGAAAATCTGTGATTAACAATAAACAGACGAATATATTGGTTTAAGTGATTTTGGAATTAAGAATATTTAGTAGCGAAGAAGGATTTTGTTAGAGCATTGCTCGGTTGAACTCGCATGCGTTGCTATCTCAAGCATGTTTGTCAATATTAGTGATCAAAACTATAAAGTCTTTGATTTCTAGTCTACTATAGCTAAGGTCTCGGACTAGGATAGAAAGTGTAGTTGAGATCAAGAACTCCATGGCTATCATCATACAAGATGAAGAACTACTCAAGGAACCAGTGGATCTTCATCGACTTAAAAGTATGTGGAGACTTGAACTTATCTATCACTCGAAAGTCTATCTATTCTATCTCATATCTTGAGACAAAAGTCGTATTACTATATAGACTAAGAATATACACATATGATATTTCGAGATGAGTATATCTCGCTTATCTATTTCTCGAAATATGTGTTGTTAAAGATTTCGCTTTAGCCAAGTTCATCTTTACCTAGTGACGAAAGTCATGTTATGTTTCAATCATTTTGGAAATTTCTCTGACGAAAAATAGTTTGTGAATAACAACTATATAACACCCTCTGAGAATGTTTCAATGATTTAAATGAGAGTTTAAACAATATAACCATTGGAGGATATAAGCATTGTTATGGCAACACATATATGTATAAGTCCTTAGTGCTTGAACTGAAGTTTGGGAACTTTGTTGATCAAGTGAAATCGGAGAAGTGCATGAGCTTCAGTCCGCGAACTGGCGGAAGTTCTCGACCGAGAATTTCTTCTGGAGTTTGTGAACTCCATCAGGGAACTTAAGTCCGCGAACCTAGTCCGCGAACTTGAGTAGGTTATGTCTAAAAACGATGTTTGTGAACTTATCTTAATAAACTAAGGAATGTTATTGAAAACCGTGGCTTTATAGTTCATGAATCGATTCGAGTGAATCACATCATGTTTTCTTCAATTGTGTCTTGTGTAGTACATAAAGATCTAACCAATTGAACAACTCTCTAATTAGTTCATTTGGACTAGTTATGGTGAAAAATAATATGGTTGATATGAAAGTTATCATTTGGATAACTAGTGTTGAACCAACTAATGTACAAGTTTGGGTACGGTTTTCACAAGCCAACAAACGTGTAGTACATGTGTGTATAACAAGCTATGTTTTAGATCTAACGTTTTATAAATATTAGCTTGTATCTAATCAGGTTTTCATTTAACAACGAATATTGAATGCTTTGATACTAAGCTAACATTGATTGCAAAACCTGATTTGAAAGACTATATAAGGGAGAACTCTAGCAACTGGGAAACCTAATGCCCACACATTCTGTGTGATACTAGTTTGCTAATCTAGAGTCGATTCTCCTTTAACCTTTGGGTTTCTTCTTCTAAAACCAGGTTAACGACTTCAAGGCTTCATTGGGATTGTGAAGCCAGACCGATACTACTTTTATCGCAGTTGTGTGATCTGATCTTGCATCTTCTATCCTACGAATACAATTGTAATAATTGTCTTGAGATTTCTATCTCCGATAGGCAAGATATAAAATTAGTCACAAACACTTCATCTCATCGTTTGTGATTCCTCAATAATCTTCTTCACTGCATCGATTAAGTTTATTGTGAGGTGATTGATAAATATGAGTTGTTCTTCGGGAATATAAGTCTGGTTTTATCAATTGGTTCCTATTCACCTTGATTTATCAAAATATGGAACAAAACTCATAGGTTTATTCGTGGGAGACGAATTTATCTATCCTTATAGGCTTTTCAGTGTGCGATAGATTTGTTTATTAAAGTATTCGACTTTGGGTCGTAGCAACTCTTGGTTGTGGGTGGGATCAGCTAAGGGAATCAAGTGCGCAATATCTTGCTGGGATCAGAGGCATAGGAACATAACTGTACCTTGGATCAGTGGTGTAGGTACTGAATATCGCAGGATAATAGTTCACGAGTATCGTAATAAATAAAGGAGAAAAGAGTTATAAAATGATACGATGATAGAAGTAGCGCGGAGAAATATGAAGTTTTGCGAGGATGGAATAATGTTGCGAGTATGAGTTGCGATACTTCGCAATTCATATACAGCTGTATAAATTTTACTATAAATAGGAGTTCAAATGTAAAATTCGAGAGGTTCTTTTAGTAAGTGTAAGAAATTATCCTAGGGAAGAGAATAGAGAAAGTTGTAACTATTCTATTTCCATTTAGATACTTCTTTGTAATCAATTGAGAACATTAATAAGAAAATTGTTATTCATCATCAAGAACTTCTTGAGTTTTTACTAATTCTATTGAGGGTGTAGTTGTAGGTTATTCTGCAACTACATAATTGGCGCTAGAAACAGGGACTTGAGAATTGTGGTAGCCTAAATTTGAGGGAATTGTGGAAAATTTGAAGAATCAGATGAAGTCAGTAGATGGAGATTGCAAAAAAGAAGAATGTAATATGATCACAAAGACAATGATTGATGAATTTCATAGTAATATGAAGGGAAAAATATACAAGCGGGATTGTAGAGGAAGAAAGATCATGGAGGAAGAAAAGGTAACAACTTTAGAAGAATGGGAAAAGCAGAAAATCACATTTTCAGTAGCAGAAATTCCAAATGAAGACTTGAACCACACTTCACCTTTGGTAATCACAATGCCGATCATGCTAGAAGAGAAGAAAGTTGTAGAAAAATGGAAATTAAACCGAATTCTGGTTGATACAGGGAGTTCTGTTAATATCATATTCTATCATGCACTTAAGGGGATGGGAATTAAAGATGAAGAAATCACAAATTCAAAATGTCTTATTCATGGATTAGGAAAATCTACAACAAAATCTAAGGGGAAATCGCTGACTGCGAATATTCTCGGGAGAAATCGAAACACATGTAATCTTGTGTGTGATAGATATGGAATCTCCATATAACATGCTGATAGGAAGGCTGTGGATTCATGCGATCAAAGCTGTTGCTTCAACATTACATCAAAAAATCAAATTTCCTACACCAAATGGAATACAAGAAATAAAAGGAGATCTTGATAGTGCAAAATTTTGTTATCAAATTGAAGTAACGCAATGCGGAGGAAAAGCAAGAAAGAAACAGCTTCGTAGGAAACTTGCGAAGGAAACAAAAAAGGAAGAAGAATTCTGAGTATATACAATAAGAGAAAAGGAAGGGAGAGGTATACCAAATGAAATTCCATAAAAAGAAGGGGAACCAGCAAAAATAATCAAAGAACCAACACCTATGGGGGAGCAAAGTCCAAGCTATGTTGCAGCTGAACCAACTAAATAAATAAATATTGGAAGTAAAGAGGAGCCTTTATTCTTGCGAATTGGAACTAAGATGGATGAAGAAGAAGAAAAAGAACTATTGATCTTTTGCGAGAATATAAAGATATCTTCGCAGGAAGTGTAGATGAGATACCAGGAATTGATCCATCAGTGGCGTGTCATAGATTGAACATAGATAAAAATGTAAGACCATTCAAACAAAGAATAAGGAAGATATCACAAAATTATCATGTACAGATAGAAGAAGAATTACAAAAGATGTTGGATGCGGGGATCATAAGGGAAGCAAAATATCCAGAATGGATTGCGAATATGGTCATTGTTCCGAAAAAGAATAAAGGAATAAGAATTTGCATAGATTTCACTGATCTAAACAAGGCATGTCCCAAAGATAGTTTTCCACTACCAGATATACCACAAATGGTGGAATCAGTTGCAGGTCATGATAGAGTCACTTCACTTGATGGATATAAAGGGTATAATCAAATATCACTCGCAGAAGAAGATCAAGAACATACTTTGCCTTTTTTGATCAAGGGGTTTGTATTGTTATGTGAAGATGCCATTTGGTTTGCGGAATGCGGGTGCTACATATCAACGTATGGTTGAAAAAGTGTTCGCGAAGTGGATACATAAAACTTTGGAGGTATATGTAGATGATATGTTGATAAAAAGTAAGGAAGCTAAAGACCATGTGCAAGATTTGAAGGAAATATTTGAGCAGATGAGAAAGTTCAACATCAAATTGAATCCTGAGAAATGTATAATTGGGGTTTCATCTGGAAAGTTCTTGGGATAAATAGTATCAAAGGAGGGAATACAAGTTGATCCAGAAAAGGTCCAAGCATTTCGTGACATGTCAACACCTGCAACGGTAAAAGAAATACAAAAGCTAAATGGACTCTTGGCTTCACTTGGAAGGTTTATTTCGCGAATGTCAGATAAATGCAAACATTTTTTCAACATACTTAAAAAGGGAGAAACATTCAAGTGGACTAATGAATGTGAAAAAGCTTTTCAAGGAATCAAAGAATACCTCGCAAATACATCTATACTACAGAAACCAGAGAGAGGCGAAGAATTATTGGTATACCTCGCAACAACTCCATATGCTCTAAGTGCAATTCTGTTGCGAGCAGATGCAGGAGTAGAAAGGCCCATTTACTATATTAGTAAAACCTTTAATGCAGCAGAGAAGAATTATTCTAAAATGGAGAAGTTAATCTTATCCCTGGTTTATGCATCATTCAAGTTACGAATATACTTTCAAGCACATGTGATAAAAGTGGTAACCAAAGTCCCAATTGAATCAATCATGAAGAACACAAAAATGTCAGGAAGAATATAAAGGTGGAATGCACAAGTAAATCATTACAAGATAAAATACGAAGTATTGTCATCGCAAAAATCACAAGTCGTCGCAGATTTTTTGGCAGAATTTCCTTTGGAAGAAGATGAAGCAGTAGAGGAAATGATGGATGTTGAAGAAGAATTTGGAAATCCAAAAGACTTGTTAACAGAACCGAATAGATGGGAAATTCTAGTGGATGGATCATCCAATAGTGAGGGAAATGGAATTGGAGTCGTGTTGATTTCACCAGAAGGAGAAAGAACATCATTCTCATTCAGACTAGAATTTGCATCCACGAACAATGAAACAGAGTACGAACCTGTAGTGCATGCATTAAATATCGCAATAGAAAAGAAGCTCGAAAGTATAAGGATAACAAGTGATTCACAGTTAGTGATTTTTCAAATTAAAGGGGAATATACCACAAATGAATCTTCTTTGAAAAAATACAAGAAACTCGTTGAAGAATTATCTACGAAGATACCAAAATTAAAATGGAGACATATATCCAGAAAATATAACCGTCTCGCAGATGCTTTTGCATTTATTCCAAGCATGATGACAAATCCAAATACAAGAAATATCCAAATACAGATAATTCAACACCCATCAGTGGACAAAGAGAAAGAAATTGAGGAAGCTGTTGCGATGGAAGTAGAAAGAGAGTTATTAAACAACATCGCAGATTGGAGAAAAGAAATTCATGCATATCTCGCAACAGGAGAAATATCCAGGAACAGACTAGAAGCACATAAATTAAAGAGTCGTGCAACAAACTATGAGTTGCGAGAAGGAATTTTATATAGAAAATCGTTCAATGGACCACCTCTCAGATGCTTAACTCGCGAATAAGGAGAAAAGATATTGAAGATGTTACATGGAGGAGAAGCTGGCAATCATAGTGGGGGAAGATCTCTAGCATATAGAGCAAAGATACAAGGATATTACTGGCCTTATATGCATACAGATGCAAAATTGTTCGTACGAAGATGCAAGGAATGTCAACGACATGGTAAAAGAATTCATGCACCAGGGGACACATTAACTTCTTCAACAAGCTGCTGGCCTTTTGGTAAATGGGGGTTGGATATTGTTGGACCATTTATACCTGGATCTGGACAAAGGCGATACTTGATAGTTGCAACAGATTATTTCACGAAGCTCGCATGAAGTAAAAGCGATGACAAGCATATTCGTGATAAAGATGTTTTTACATTCATATTTGAGAACCTCATTTGCAGGTACGGGGTTCCAGCACAACTAGTATCTGATAATGGAAAACAATTTGAGGGAAGAACATAGAGATGCTACTCAGTGCTTTTAGGATAAAATGTGGGAAGTCAACACCGTTATATCCACAAGCTAATGGACAGGCAGGAGCAACAAATAAAACAATCGCAGATACAATCAAAAAGAAATTAGAAGGACATCTCAAAGGGTGGTGCGAGCAAGTACCTAGCGCAGTTTGGGCATACAATACAACTAGAAGAGAAGCAACTTGAATGTCTCCTTATTGTCTAACATATGGAGTAGAAGCAGTATTACCCACAGAGGTTGTAATTCCGACAACAAAGAAAGAAGCTTGGGAAAGAAATTTAAGTGCGGGAGTAATATTAAGAGAATTGGATGATTTGGAAGAAAAAAGAGAAAAGGTGTTGCACCATATGAAAATTTATCAGGAACGATTAGCTCGAGAATACAACAAGAGAGTCATTGAACGTGAATATAAACCAGGTGATTTGGTCATGCGAGAAACACCTCCATATCAAAAATAAAATGGAGGAAAATTAGCACCAAAATGGGATGGACCATATGTTATTAAAGAAGTTGTAGGAAGCGGAGCTTATCGGCTGATGGATCCAGAAGGGAGAGACATGGGTTTAAGGCTTGGTAAACCTTGGAACAGACTATATTTGAAAAGGTATTATCCATAAAACTCATGAAAATTTTTACGAATATTGTTTGCTCGCAGGAAATTGGGAAAAGTTACGAGTTTCAAAATTTATATTGATTAAACTTTCATTAATTTGCGAATAAAAGACCGCAATCTGTGATCAGCCTCCAAAAAAGAAAGAGAGCCACAGAAAATTTTATACATGCAAACCTTTGTGGCGTACACCCTAGTTCGCGAAGCTATATTTCGTAAGAGGAAAAGTCCTAAAGTACGTCATTTAAGGGGGTACCTATAACGTGGCTAAGGGTAACCGGAACACCACCAAGGGCCCTTAGTACATGGTAAAAATTTAGGGGTACAACCCAATAATGGGGTACCTATCCGGGTTAGAAACATTGGATTCTCACCTAATCTAGCGACATTACGCAATATAAAATGCGGTGTAAGAGGATTTAGGTTGGGCGACTAAGGCATACTGTCTTTCCCAAGAAGTGCAGAAAACGATCAAGGCGCCGAGGTACACGGTTGAGTCAAGAGTGCCGGGTGAGGTTGAACCACATCTGCCATTTTTGACAAGTCTTGGCAAATGATGTACTTGGCCCAAAGATACCCCATAGGGTGCAACCTCGTAACTATAAGCCCTATAGGCAAAAAGGATAAGAGGTTGCGATCAAAATCTGGTTGTTGGCAGAACCGGATGGGAAGAGCTAACCTTGTATGGTCGATGTACGCTTCCTTGAAGGGGCAACCAGGGGGAAGATAAAGGGCAGCACCCTCCATTAGGGAGCTGATACGTGCTATAAGACGCAAATGTCATGAGGCTTCTTGTTTGCGAAAACATAAAGGCTTGTCATATTTGTGCAAAAAATGATGTTCTGCGAGCATTCTAAAAAAAAAAAAGAGAAGAAGGAAAGCATACAAAAAGAACTCGCAGAATGAAACAAAGAAGTTAAGATGAGATCAATGGGTTATTACATGAAAGTGTAAAAACGTCCTGCGATTTCATCGCAAGACGATAATTTCACGAGGATGCATATTCACAAGAATGTACAGACTTGTCATATTATCGCAAATACAAAAATTTACTACAAAAGAGGTGGCAAAATAAGACCTTTACTTAGGAAGGCATGATAAGACCACATAAATTCATGAAACTCATTACATCAAAACCATTGAAGAAATTATACAAGAATATACATCATAAAGTTTTGAAGAGAAGACAACTTCGTCAATATCATTGAAGAATTTTTACAAGAAGTCCTATCAAAGAAGATAACATCATTGAAGATTTTTCACGAAGACTTAACAAAAGATGCGATTTTGATAGTAATCAAATACAGATAAGTTCATACTCGTAAAATGTTACGAGAATTAAATACTTCTTATACTTCTCCATATATTGAATATTTATCCAAATGTTGAATACTTCTTATAATTATTCAAGAATATCTCATATTTATTATACTTCTTCAACGGATATTTCATTTGGTAAAGGTTAAATAATCATTATACTTCGTCATATGTTACGTAATTATTCATAGATTGAATACTTCTTATATTTCTTCATTTGGTGAATTGAGTACTTCTAATACTTCTTATATCTCTTCATTTGGTGGATCAAGTACTTCTAATACTTCTTATATCTCTTCATTTGACGGATTTAGTACTTCTAATACTTCTTCAAAGGTATTATATATGTAGTATATTTATAAAGGATATTTCATATATTTTATTTCTTAAACTTAAAAGGGAGGATTTCTTATTTACAATCGTAACAAGTTGAAACTTCGTAAGATAAATCGAGGCAGATATTCTAATACTTCAAACAATGTTTAATCATTTAAAGAGAAATAATAGGGGGAAAAGGAGATACTAAGCTTTATTTGTGAATTATATATTATTTCTCTTCATATGATCAAGTGGGGCAAATTTAATTAAAGAAAGGTTAAATTATCTTCGCAAAATATCAGATATACTTCTTAAGAAATGATAAATCATCTTCGCAAAATATCAGATGTACTTCTTAAAAAATAGAATTGTTCGCAAAAAGAAAACCAACAGTAACTAAGGGAAGGAATTCAAAAGAAAGGAAGACATGAGAGTCAATGATAAACTGAAAAAAGAATGTTATCATGCTTCATCAACACTCTGTGCTGGATCTTTAAGATGAATAGGGTCATTAGCAGCCTTCGACTTTTGCGAGATATCATTCTTTGAAGAATATGCAACAGGAACATCTCCTTGAGGAATAGATTCTTTCTCGTCATCAAGATCTTCATCATCACTCTCATAGTCGAAATCACTATCAGGCTCACGAGCAACTTCATCGTCAGATATTTTCAGAGGAGTAATTTTCACAGGAGGCAAGGCTCTTGATAAGAGAATATTATTCGTAAAGACTTGAGCTTTCAGATGGATTTCACGAAGTATAGCTTTTTTATGGTTGGTATCTTCGATATCTTTAGAATAAGCAAGATAGTTGAATCTCCGAGTAGCACGGTCACGAGAGTTGATTAAGCGAGTAGAAAGCAAATCATTTTTCTTACGAAGCTCGGAACAAGAGGCTTCTAATCCAGCTTTCGCATCACGAAGGTGGTTCTCAGATTCTGCAAATAAAACAAAATTCAAAGGATAAATTTTGCGAGTATAACGAAATCTAAAAGATATACCAGAGGCAGTCAAATTTTAATGACTACCTTCTCTTTGCGAAGTAAGAGATTGAGCTAAAGATAGACAACAGTTCTTCATCTGATTCATCTCATTATCAAAACCATCACCAACTAATCCTTTAAGTCGAGATTGAATCTTTTGATCTTTAGAAAGGAGAAATTTTTTATCCTTCGCAAGTTTGGCATTAAGATTTTTTAATGACGAATAATCTTCTTCAAGTTGATTCTTCTTAACACTCAAGATTATATTCTTATTAATAAGAGAATTCTTCTCAATAACAAAAGAATTTCTTTCAGCATCTGAAGACTTCTTTAATTCCTCAAGTTCACCTTTCAACAAAGAAAGAAGATTTTCTTAATCGCAACATTTATTCTGAAGAGTCTTTAATTCTTGCGAAGAAACAATCATTGTATTCAAAAACGAACATTTCTCTTCTGATAAGGTTTTGTTCTCTTCTAATAAGGTTTCTATTCTCAAATTAGCTTTAGTTAAGGAAGAAAAAAGTTGAGATATATCATCATTCAAGAATTTTCGATCATATATTAGTTGAGTATTCTCTTGAAAAAGAGCATCAGAGTTATCAAGAGCACACGAGTAAAGATTAGATAAATGGGAGAATTGGTTTGAGAGGCTTTCATGCTTGGTTCGATATTCTGTTGCATCTGATTCATGGTGAAGTACCAATCTTCTACATTTCTGGATGGATTCTATAAAGGGGAATGGGTTTTAATGGATGTTTCAAGCATATGAAGAATATAAGTAAATAAAAGGGAAAATATGAAGATAAGCAATCATACCTTTCAGTTCGTCATTTCTTTTGCGAAGAATCGCACAGTCGAGAGAATCATTTTGAAGATGATAATTCTCTTTACGAAGATCCTCGCATTCTGCTTGAGAAGATTTCAAAGACTGGCGAAGCAATTCAATTTCTTTTTCCAAGGATTGACGAGAAGAAGAAATGTCTGGATTGACGAAATTATTTAGAACTTCGCAAAACTCATATTGCGAACGAATATTAGTAGACTTCGCAGTATTGGTCAAAATCTCAGATAACATTCGGAAAGTTGAATAAATACCATCTCGAATTTCCTGAGGAAGAGGAGAAGAATTTGAAGGAATAAGAGCAAGCTGCAAATTGTCTGGAGAAATAGCACTCAAAGGATTTGGGGACAAGATAGGTTTTTTAAGAGAAGAAGTTGAAGAAATATTTTGCGAGGGTTGTTGTTCAAGAGAAGAAGTTGAAGAAATATTTTGTGAGGGTTGATCTTGAAGAAGTGTTGATAAATTGACACTGAGGGGAGATTGAAAGGTAGGTAATGGAGTAGAGGCAGGAGTGTATGAAGAAGCATTTTCACGAGGAGGAGAAGAAAATTCTTTATCAACTTCAGGAAGGAAATCATCAATCGGAATTAATGGTGTGGGTTTAGTTATTCGAGATCACTTACCGGGGTTTGGTTTTTCGCCAACCTGCGAATCAAAATGTAGATTAAAAACTGAGGCAACAATATATTGTTCAGGAAAGAAGACAAAGTATTTTAACTACCTTTTGATTCTCAGATTTTCTTCTTCGTGGATTAGGGCTTGGATTTGTTAGTTGAGATTTCATCTGAGGAGTTATTTTGCTGAAATAAACCAAAATTAGATAACAAATTATACAGAAATTAAAGAGGAGAACAAATGAAATACGCAGAGATAGAAGGAAATTACCTTGGAGAACTCATGAAGATATAGTAGAAGAAAAAATTGCAGAGAAAACAGTAATAGAGAGTATGAGTAGAAGATAGAATTGCGGAAATAAGAAGAAGAAAAGGAAGAGAATATAAAGGAGTTATATAAGGGAATAACTAGAAAAGAACGGTTACAAAAGACGTGTCCAAGTATAAAAAGACTAAGTAACGGTTATGTTCTCACGATCATTTCTTCTTCGTAGAATTGACATGAGAAGAGGCAAGATGTAGGTACTGAATATCGCAGGATAATAGTTCACGAGTATCGTAATAAATAAAGGAGAAAAGAGTTATAAAATAATACGATGATAGAAGTAGCGCGGAGAAATATGAAGTTTTGCGAGGATGGAATAATGTTGCGAGTATGAGTTGCGATACTTCGCAATTCATATACAGCTGTATAAATTTTACTATAAATAGGAGTTCAAATGTAAAATTCGAGAGGTTCTTTTAGTAAGTGTAAGAAATTATCCTAGGGAAGAGAATAGAGAAAGTTGTAACTATTCTATTTCCATTTAGATACTTCTTTGTAATCAATTGAGAACATTAATAAGAAAATTGTTATTCATCATCAAGAACTTCTTGAGTTTTTACTAATTCTATTGAGGGTGTAGTTGTAGGTTATTCTGCAACTACAAGTGTGAGATTGGTTGGGGTTCAACTACAGTCCAGACCGAAGTTAGCTTGGAGTAGGCTAGTGTCTGTAGCGGCTTAATACAGTGTATGTTTAATGTGGACTAGGTCCCGGGGTTTTTCTGCATTTGCGGTTTCCTCGTTAATAAAATTCTGGTGTTTGTGTTATTTCTTTTCCGCATTATATTTTGTTATATAATTGAAATAATACAGGTTGTGCGTTGTTCAATCAATTAAAATATCCGACCTTATTGGTTGTTGATTTAAATTGATTGACACTTGGATATTGGACTTTGGTACCATCCAAGTTATCTCTCTTTGATTAAGACTTGCAGATTGTATTTGCTTGAGTAAATCAAATTGAGAGATAGAGATAATAAACTCCTTGAGATATTTTCTATTAATTGAGTCTGACTGTCTAGTTGATTCTCTAGAAAGTAACTCAGAGTTGTCCATACAGATTGCTAATCGAAATATTGGGTGTGGTTGTTAGACCCCCGCTTTTTCAGATTCCTTGATCATATTTCTCATCATTCTTTTCAAAATTATCTTATATTGTTTTGCAGAAAAATCTTTTACAAACCCCCCCCCCCCCCCTTTTGTGACACTTTTGACAGTTAAAACCCTCTGCTCTTCGTGGGAACTAATTGACGAGGTGTCAACTCGCAAATAATATTTCTCTACTTCTCTTTACACTAGCAAGTAGTATAAAGAAAGAAGGATCATTCCAAGGGAGGTGTATTAAGCAAAAGTTGTTATGGAATTACTCTTAGCAAAGATGATTGTGTTGTAGAAATTCTGAAAATCACAAAGTTGTATTCAAATATAAGATAAGATTGATTAAGGATTCATTCTCAACCACGGAATATAAACCAAATCGATATATAACCAGGTTCTTCGCATTATCTCGTTACTAACAACCCTAGGATAATTATTACGCTCAATTATCCTGTTATTATCTCCTAATCTCACCGGATATGGAAGCGCTCGATTACCGGTTTCTACTTGTCAAGTTTCCAAGAGGTACGCTTACTAGGTGTGACTTAAACAAATGCTTTAAGTTTTATGAGATAAGGTTGTTCCTAGTGATAAAATCAAAGGATTGAATTACCACTAGTGTCGATTTCTACATACGGGTAGTTAACAAAGTCCCATCATCAATACCTATATATTGCTACTTGTGTTTATCTTCTCTAGACAATTACGGGTCGATGAAAATCTAAACTAGCAATAAGATTGTGACATAACTATTTAATTTCGAACTTAAACATTTAAGGAACAATTCATAAGCATTATTAGCACGGTAGAAATTGAACAATAATGAAAATAAATGCAAGAGAACAAGTTATTTCATATCAATTGTAGATTCATATTCCGGGCTTTGAAATCACCCTTAATCAAAAATAGTTTTAGTTACTCATAGTTTTGGAGTTCATCATCAATAATAATTGAAATAAAGAAGATGAAAAATAAATACGAAAGCAAACCCTAGTTACGGCTCCTTCTCCAAAGCTCCAAGTAAAAATACGTGATGATACCAAAGTTTTAGAAAACTTTTCTTTTTGTAGCTCTTCTCCCTTCCAAAAGTAGGTCAATCCTCAAAATCCCAACTCCAATATATCCACCAGCTGACCAGCCCATGTAATTCATGTGTGAAAGTAGCCCAATAGAAAACTCTGACCCCAAAAATATCCGATGTAGGTTGGCCGGAAGAGTCCACCGGAAATATCTCAGGTGGCTGGAAATTCACTGGTCAAACTAGTCAACTAAGTCAGGTTCTAACTAGCCTGATTGGGCTTGGTATTAGCCATTAGAGGCCTAAGCTTCTGCCGCGCCATCATTGCTTCACTGCTTCATGGACAACGCATAATTGCATTGCACTTTAGCATACTCCTCCATAAACTGCACTGCACAGCTCCATTGCCACAAACTAAAAATAAATTCATTCTTCCATTTATCCGCAACATCACGGCTATCTCATGTTCACCTTAAATCTCAGCATCTCAGCACCTAAGCATTCATCTACCCATCATACTACACATTTCAACCACCAGAGACAACCATCTGCCATATCATTTTCTCACACCTGCTCATTTATAATCATTCCTGTGACATCTTCTCAACTTCAGTAAACACGCAAGTCCCTCTTCGCCAGATGCAAACCATCGACACCAGCTTCTCTTTTAACTGCAACTCAGACCAACCTTGAGAACTGCATCTTACTACCTGCACCTGCAACACCCCTTGCTTCACAACCATTCTCCATTGCAGACTCAACCTGCAATACTCTCAGCCACATTTCCAGTACCACCAACTCAGAAATCCACCACTTTATGTAGCTCAGACCACCTGCGACTTACCTGCAATAGCTTGGCAACTATCATTCATATGAGCTCTACACTTCCATTCATCTCTCACCCATACTGTAGTTTCCCTGCAAGCTCCAATAATCCTGGCCATTTATCTCCTGTTGATGTCACCTAGCCTCTGCTGAATTCCCTCCATATAGTGCCATCAAACCGTGTCTACCAGCTGGACATAACCAAGATAGCTGGTCGTGACTGGTTAGATTTGTGAGACTGGTTTCATTATTCTTTAGATGAACCTCATAGCTCCAGCACCTGTCTCCCTCTTTATCGCACTAACCCAATCAGGTAAGCCCTTGCCTTCCAACCTCACCACTTCCTTGTTCATCTCAGGCTTCTGCCAAACATCCCTATGTACGCCAATGACTTTCAATTCATTTAGTCCTTCACTTGACTTCTGAAATCTGTCAAACCCATCGAACTCAGTCCAGAATTCAACTCCAAGTTGAACCAATTCGAAATCCATTCAGTTTACAATCTTGAGATACAACCACCACACAAACTCGAGCCACCGATTTACCCAAACACTCGGCAGAATCCGTGACTTCAACAACTTCTCTTGACTGAATTTATGCTCCAGGCTCTGACCCAAACTCTGCTTCCTTGTAGATACTCATAAAAGCAGTCCATCATTACTGCCACCACTCAATCAAGTCATGGCAACAGATCCCCTTGTTGAATTCAACTGAGATTCTCAAATTTGACTTCCCTGCCAGTATCAGTCGCTAGAACTCATCTCAATCTACCCATTACAGACGCCAGAACCTGTTAAACATCAATACAACCCATTACAGCAAAAGCCCATTGCAGACATACTTTTAGTTGTCAACAAGATGGTGATTCAGGACTTTATTCGAACAGCTGATGTGCAATTTTCCTCTTTCTATAGCCTTGAGACATTTACAGATTACAAACTCACCCAAATTCCCATGTTTTTGTGAATGTAGATTCAGTTCAATACCCTGGAAAAAAACCCATAAATTTAGTTGAGCAGGAACCCTTCGTGTGACTGATTATCAACTCAACATCAAAGCATCATTGGTTCTCTTTAATTTCATTTCTAAAGAAAACCCCATCTCATTTCCTTGTAGATTTCAAGTAAATCTATCTACCCTTGTCAGTACACATCGTAAACTCTCCAAAATCATACCAGTAACATCATATTCCAGCAAGATCCCTTGTACATGCTTAACCAATATCAGCTGAGCTTGAGGTGGTGATGAAAAGGTCGTTCAGACCTTTATTCGAACAAGTTGTATGCCATGCTCTATATTGTTGTAGCTTCAAAGTTCTATAGCTTCCGAAGACTCCCACATTCCTGCAAATTCAATTCACAGTAAACCATTAATCCGGAAACCAATTAACATTCATATGTCTTCACATTTGGTCCTCATTTAACCAACGACGGCACCATTACATTTTCTGGTTCAACTGGTCTTGGAACTCCACCAAAATACTCATTATTTTGAACCCAGTTCAGCATGTAATTTCGAGCTACAATTATCTCACAGTATCGAGTCACTGACTCGCCCAAACACCCAACAAAATCCATGTTTTCAACAATCATCTCAGTTTCTTCTTTTTCTGGTCCAAAACACCAGCAAGTTTATTCCATTCTTCCTTCTTCTTCTTAGCTTCAGATAGGTATCTCGACCCATGATGAACATCCACCAGATTTATGGCAAGGTCGACGAACTACAACAGATATCAGATCTCCCATCCTGCTTCTTAACTGGTGACTGAAAGAAATGAATATTTCTTCTCTGCTGAGTCTGCTCACTAATTTGGGTATAATGAAACCTAAGTTTCATGTCCTAGGGATGATGCTACACATACCGTGTGTAATACAGTGAATAATCCCGGGAGGGTAAATGGACGGTAGATGTAGCGCTCTAAACATCGAGATATGGAATGGGTTAAAGTTTGTCCCGTATCCTTTTCTCACGCGGGATTTGTTGCGGGAGAATCTCCGGGTATGCAAATCATTGTTGATATCCTAGACATTTCTGCTTGGGTATATTAATTATATGTCCCTACTTTTAACTACCTATAAATATATCCTTATGCAACAATAAATATGTCTCTCCTTTTTTATAACCTTATTCATTTAATATTAGATTACCTTAATACCCCCACTCATATAATATTTTTCTTTATTTCAAAATACAACAAATTTCTTCCTCTAACACTTCACCACCACCACTAGCACCACCACCACCAACATTCAACTACCATTCCACCACCACCACCGTTCAACAACCACCACCTACCAACCGCCACCACCAAAAATTCGTCACCACCGTCGCCGCCACCACCGTCACCACCGCCGCCGCTACTGGTTCAAATTTTTTTGTATCAACAAAAAGTAGTTGATCCATTTCAGTTGGATCAAACAATGGATGTTTGTTTATCCATTGCAGTTGGATCAACAGTAGAAATTTATCCATTGCAGTTGGATCAACAATGGATGTTTATCCATGCTGATGGAAAAATGCTACCACTTCATCAGCTGCAGTTTCAGATCCACCAACAAAACTATCAACAATAGAAGTTTATCTAGTTTATCCAAGAAAAAAGGATCAACAGTAGAAGTTGATCCAATTTTAGTGGATCAACAATGGAAGTTGATCCATGTAAAATTGGATCAATAATGATAGTTTATCCATGTAAAATGGAGTGAACTTGGCGTGAGTCGAACACGCATCATCTGACATGGAGTCAGTCATGCTACCATTGCACCACAAGTTCAACATTAGAAAAAAATTTACATGATTTAAACTACAAAACATGAGTTCAAAGGATCAACAACAGTAGTTTATCCCATATAGATGGATCAATAGCTCCAAGACCAGCTTCAAAACCAATCTCATTTGAATCAACAATGGATGTTTATCCATTTCAGTTGGATCAACAGTGGATGTTTATCCATTGTAGTTGGATCAACAACCATAGTTGATCCAAAATATATTTATCAACAACCATAGTTGATCCAATATCACTGCCTGCTTCAACCCAGATAACCACCATATTTCATTACCTGTAGCTTCATAAACACCAAGAGCTCCAAGACCAGCTTCAAAACCAATCTCAGTTGGATCAACAGTGGATGTTTATCCATTTCAGTTGGATCAACAACCATAGTTGATCCAATATCACTGCCTGCCTCAACCTAGATAACCATCATATTTCATTCAGCAACATGCTTCAATCTCTGTAACAAAAACTCATACCAACACTGCCGCCAATAAAATCACACATCTCCAGCACCACCACCACCACCACCAAACAGCCAAAAACCAAAATCAACACCAATTTTATCACTACAACCAAAACCACCTCCATCTACATCACCAATTTTACCCAACTAATCACTTGTAATCAATGTTTGTGACCATTTTTATTTTCAATTTTAACAAGAAGTTGCATAAAAATATAAATTCAACAAAAAAAAATCATTATGGATTTGAATGAGATCTGATAAAATCAGATTATGTTCAGAAACTTCGTTATCATATATCTCTTAATCAATTCTCATTCAATAATCTCTCCTCCTTTTATTTCAGTAATAATCTTGGCGGATCATTGTCTAATCAGGTTTCTTATATCAATACTTTGATTTCTCATCATTGTCTCACCATTACGAAGGATGATAATCCTAATCCTAATGAGAATTCATCTTTTGTTAGTGTTGATGGTGTGAGAATTGTGGTTCCAGATATTGATACTGGTTCAAGAATTACTGTTCATGGTTTAGGTGGAATTCTTTCTGTGAATTTCAGAAAGAATGTGAATGATAATGTTTACAGTGATCTTGATTTAGGTTCTATTTATTCTTCCACTCAATCTATTCAGTGTTTCTCTTCTTATGTTCCTCCGGTGAAGTTTCCTGACCAGATTGATATATCAACAACTTCATTTTCGCCACCGCAGCCTTCAACGGATTCTTCAACAGTTCCGGTAATTTCACCGCCTCTGCTTGACTCGGCAGATTCGTTGTCTCCTGCTTCAGTTCCGGTTATTTCTTCGAGTCCTGCTTCTATTCCGGATACTTCTACTACGGCTTCGTTGACTATTCCGGATACTTCTACGACTTCGTTTTCTGTTCCGGCAACATCTGTGGTGGCTCCTGCTGCTATTCCGGCACATATACATGTTTCTTTACCGGTGATTACTCCTCCACCTGTTTCTATGGCAGAAATTTTACCAGCAAAATTAAAGGGAAACACAAATGAATTGGATCTGGGTAACAAGAGAGAGAGAGGAGGAGGTCCTCAACATCATCGCAGTCACCACCGATGGCAGTGAGAGGCGTTGAATTTTTTTTTCTTCGTTGAATTGAAGAAGAAGGAAATAAGAGAGGGAGGTTAAATAAGGAATTATAAAAAGAAGATAAGACACAGAGGGTATATTTGGAAGTTAATATTTTTTTATTAGGCCCCTGATGGGCTTGTACAAGGAGAGGGACAAAATTATTATGTGATAAGGATATTTGTGTAGACCATCAAAAGTAGGGACAAAAGTTCAATTACCACTTTCTGCTTCCAGCACACATGTGCGATACCTTGGTGGTGAAATACATAACCAGTGACAATCCCATGACTTAATCTTCCAACCCAGCTGCTTGTAGGCCACCTAACACTTGGTTGTATTGAATTGGGCCTTGAATGCATAGTTATTGAAAATCAGTGTCATCTCCTGGTTCCCTGCCACCAAAGTCCCTGGTCTCCAGTTTATTGGCATGACGCTTTTGCTCTTCTTTGAATTCTTTGACCAGCAACAGCCGTCTTTTACTTCTCACATTCACTTCTGCTCTTGAATGTCTCTACATCACTAAAGCTTCCATGCTTTTCAGACATAATTAGCATCACTAAAGCCGACATGCTTTTCAAACAGATATGAAGAAATTAAAGGAAATAGTGAGAAATAATCCGCCTCCGACGGCAGTTTCACATGAAATAACATTTTTGCTCTTTTAAGCGACGTTTGTTCATCTTTTGTTCCAAATGATTCCAAAGTACCTAAACACTCAAAAGCAAACATAAGATACATATTTTACAAGAAAATTAAGCAAAGAAAGCATAAACAATAGATAAATATCAAGGTGTTTAAGATACCTATCAAATTCCCCACACTTAGACTTTGCTAGTCCTCGAGCAAATCAAACAAAATAATTCTAAAATATACATACAACTCTGTTTCGTCGAGGCTACGGTCACACTTAGCACGTATAACAAGCCTTTGAACCCCTAGGTGTCCCTAGTGGACGAGTTTTAGTCTCGTGAAGGTTTACAAGAGGTGTACCTACAAAACCTTTTACTCCAAATTCCAACTACATATGAAGAATCTATGAACGAATCCAAAATGACTACAGAAGGAGGTACCTTGATGCAAATCCAATTCATATATAAGTAAATAAATCTCTACTTAAAAAGTTGATCAAACCACAATACTCAGAATACAACTAACCACAATCACATATGAATAGATTAAGAAGATGGATATAGAGGTAGATGTTTGCGAATGTTGACAAGTGATTGGTGTTTCCCATATCTGTCTGAAGGTCACCGCCAAGATGAACCTATGCATCCTATTGGATTGAGATACTGGTCTGAATTCTAATGTCAACACAACTGGCATATACAAGGGAACCAACGATCAACAATCTTAATTCTAGATCAACTCAACTGGCATATACAAGGGAACCATGAGTCGATTTTATTGAACAATAATAATAATAATTTTTTTTTTCACTTTTTCTTTTCTTTTCTTTTCGAATTGACAACATGATTAGATCTTTTGGATCAAAGCACATGCTTCTTGTTAGCAAATTACATGGTAATTCCCATGGATCCTGCATTCCACGCTTGTTTAGGCGACGAAGACAGGGAGAACACACACATATTGCAATCCAAGTGTCTTTTTTTTCATATATACTCTGGTTGGTTTAATTGGTATGGTCTCCTTTTTTTTTAGTAACTCAATCACTCTATTTCATCCTAGTAGTAATAACAATTCGATGTTAGTGACCCACCAAATCACTTAGAGAAACAAAAAGTTTGCAAAAATAAAAACAGAAGATGATATGGTGACATTCCGAGATATGGTAACAACTATCATGTTATTTCTAACACATGAGCTCTTGCCGTCCTTTTAGTTAATGGGTTCCTCAACTCCTTAAACCAAGATGGTTCCATCCACTTATATTGGTAGTGTCATGCTAAAGGCACAAGTCTCTAGATTTCAAAGTTTATAAAGCAATATTTTTCTTTTTTCCATTTTTCTAATTTTTTTTCCTCTAACTAAAGGCACCAAACAAACTATATAAACATATAAATGTTCCCCCACACTTAAACTTTACATTGTCCTCAATATAAAACTTAGTCATTCAAAGTAAAGTTCAAGGTGGGAAATTCCGCAAATGATATGCAAAAACAAAGATAAAATGCTTAAAAATAAAAAGATAAAGATACAAAACCGATGGGTTACCTCCCACTTAGTGCTTGGTTTAAAGTCGACAACCCGACTTTCATCTCGCTTGCATTCTTAGCCAGCGTCAGTTTCCTCCACAACAAAACATGAGTGCACATCACTCGTGTATCTCATCACCTCAAATATGTTGGAGCGTATAACTTCTCCGTCAAATTTCATTATCAAGGTGCCTTCAAAAACATCTATCTTTGTTCTAGCGGTTCTCATAAATGGTCTACCCAATAACAAAGGTGTAGATGAGGATATGTTTTCATCACTCACATCAAGAACATAAAAGTCTACAGGAAATATAAGCTCATTAACCTGCACCAAAACATTTTCAACAACCCCTTTCGGGTAGACATTAGATCTATCGGCAAGTTGAATAACTATGCTGGTACTTTTGAGAGGACCAAGATTTAAAGATTCATAAATTGAGGCAGGCATAACACTAATAGATGCTCCTAAATCTAGCAAAGCTTTTGTAAACCTTGTTTTACCAAATGTGCAAGGAATAGTAAAACTAGTGGGAGTTTTTTTTGAAGATATGCCGAAGCACTCTCCCCCTCACTCATTACCTCATTACCGGTTAATTTGTGCTTGTTAGTGCACAATTCCTTCAAGAACTTTGCATAGCGAGGAACCCGCCTTATCCCCTCAATTAATGGACTGTTTACTTCGATCTTCTTGAAGATTTCCCAAATCTCTTTGTCCAATGTCTCCTTCTTAGACTTTGCAAACCTGTTAGAGAAATGTGGAGGAGTGACATAAGTATAAACAAGATGTTTAGAGTTAGAGTTTGTTACCGAATCATCCATTTTAGGGACTGCTTCGTCCACTTTTTTTTTCTAAATCACGTTCATTGGACTCCGGTGATACCGCAGGTTTCTCTACTTGTTTCCCACTTCTCAACTCAATAATATTGACAGTCTCCCTAGGATTCAATGGTTGGGAGGGAAGTTTTCCAGATGCTTGTGCCTTGAGTTGATTCATATAATTATCCAATTGACTAACTTTGTTTTGTACATCTCTCATAGCCATCATTTCTGCTGGAATTAATTGAACCCGTACATTGTCTTTGAAATCTCTTGCATAATTTGCATCATAAGAGTAAACTTGTCATCCACACTTGTACCTTGAGTTTGTTGTTGTGGTCTTTTCATAAATTGGTATCCTCTTTGTTGATTGAGAGTAGGATTTGTTGCAGCTTGCTTGTTGGTGTAATTGAAATTCGGATGATCTCGCCAACCTGGATTGTATGTGTTGGAGTACGGATCATACCTCAACCTTTGCTGATTTTGGTACATGGCACTTGCTTACTCAACATCTTCGGTATATGATGATGGTATGACAGCCGCTGCTATTTGTTGCATCATCCTCTCCATGTTACCCATCCTCCGTCCCATGTGTGAAGAATTGCCAACTTTATTCACCTTCCTTACCATTGATTCATCTATAGTGAAGAATTGTTGCATGTTTGCATCCATGTTTTCTAACAAGCTTGTAGCTTCAGCAATGGTCTTGTTGGGTGAGTGCACCACCACTTGCGGCATCGATAAAATGTATCTCATTGGAAAGCAACCCCTCATAGAAATATTGAATGACAAGTTGATCGCTGATTTGGTGGTGTGGGCAGCTAGATAAAATCTTCTTGTAACGCTCCCAATATTCATAGAGAGTATCTCCTGATACTTGCCTAATACAAAAAATCTCCTTGCGAATCACAGCTGCTTTTGATGTTTGAAAATACTTCTCAAGGTACAATTTCTTCATCCCATTCCATGTGGTTATGCTTCTAGCGGGTAAGCAAAAGAACCATTCTCCTAAAACATCTATATGGGAGAAAATAAAAGTTGTCATCATATCCATATCAACATCTGCATTTGCTTGCTTCAGACTAGTCACAACATGATGAAATTGTTGCAAGTGACGATTAGGATCTTCTCCCGCTAAACCTCTGAATTTGGGCAGCAAGTGAATCAATTGCATCTTCAACTCAATGGTTCTATTCAGCTGAATACATAACGGCTGATGGTCAAGGTTTGGAGAAGTGAGATCCTTGAGTGTTCTCGGAGTAGGTGGTCGACCTTCCATTGTGTTGTTTTCCTCTTTGTCCGAGTCCTAGAATTCACTAGGTGAAGAACTACGAGGAAGTGGAGTATTCACTGCTCGAATCAAGTCTTTTATTAAAGTGCCCAAACGAAGAAGTATACCAATTGGACTTGGTTTTCCCTCTCCACGCATTCACCAAATAAATAGTACCTTCAAATCAGATTCTAAAAGATTGAATGAGTAAACTGGAATTGAAAATAAAAGCAAAAATATAAACTAAGAATAAAAATAACAACTAAACTTGCCATTGCCTCCCCGGCAGCGACGTCAATTTTGACGAGGTGTCAACTCGCAAATAATATTTCTCTACTTCTCTTTACACTAGCAAGTAGTATAAAGAAAGCAGGATCGTCCCAACGGAGGTGTATTAAGTAAAAGTTGTTATGAAATTACTCTTAGCAAAGATGATTGTGTTGTAGAAATTCTTAAAATCACAAAGTTGTATTCAAATATAAGATGAGATTGATTAAGGATTCATTCTCGACTACAAAATATAAACCAAATCGATATATAACCACGTTCTTCGCATTATCTCGTTACTAAAAACCCTAGGGTAATTAGTACGCTCAATTATCCTGTTATTATCTCCTAATCTCACCGGATACGGAAGCGCTCGACTACCGATTTCTAGTTTTCAAGTTTCCTAGAGGTACGCTTACTAGGTGTGACTTAAACAAATGATTTAAGTTTTACGAGATAAGTTTGTTCCTAGTGATAAAATCAAAGGATTAAATTACCTACTAGTGTCAACAAAGTTCTCAAACTTCGGTTCAAGTGTTAAGGACTTATACATATATGTGTTGCCACAATAATGTTTATATCCCACAATGGTTATATAGTCTAAACTCTTATTTCAATCATTGAAACATTCTCAAAGGAAGTTATATAGTTGTTATTCACAAACTATTTTTCGTCAGAGTGATTTCCAAAGTGATTGAAACATAACATGACTTTCGTTACTAGGCAAAGATGAACTTGGCTAAAGCGAAAACTTTACCAACACCCATTTCGATTAATAGATAGGAGAGATATACTCAGCTCGAAATGTCACATGTGCATATTCTTAGTCTATATAGTAAAACGACTTTTTTCTCAAGATAGGAGATAAAGTAGATAGACTTTTGAGTGATAGATAAGTTCAAGTCTCCACATACCTTTTAGTCGATGAAGATCCATTGGTTCCTTGAGTATTCCTTCATCTTGTATGATGATCGGCATGGAGTTCTTGATCTCAACTACACTTTATATCCTAGTCCGAGACCTTAGCTATAGTAGACTAAAAATCAAGACTTTATAGTTTTGATCACTAAGATTGACAAACATGCTTGAGATAGCAACGCATGCGAGTTTGACCGAGCAGTGCTCTAACAATCTCCCCCTTTGTCAATTTTAGTGGAAAAACTATTAATAGATATGGAATACAAAAATTATATAAATAAACTTTGTAGCTCCTATTCCACATGCCTAATCTTCAACAATACTCGAAATCTTCGTCACTTCCAAGTAGTCCAATGACCCCAACGGTTGTAAGTTTAGCATCATTGTTATTGAAAATCCGTAGCCATAACAATGAGAAAAGCATTGATTCTTAATAATTGTTATACAGTGTCATAGTATTATTACACAGCGTCAAAGTCCAATTGTATCACAACTTCAACAACAATACTATGGTGATACTTCACTCCCCCTTAGTCAATACTCCATCTCACATGGAAACCACTCCCCCTTACATAATGATCCGAAAACCATATGTATTTGTAATATGGACTATAATTAAATCTCCCCCTTTTTGTCAATAAAATTGGCAAAGGTACAGGAACGGGATCTTAATGAAATTTCCGTAAGAAACATTTCAGGACCAAAGGTAAATTTTCTATCATCTTGTTTAGATGCAATCATAAAGCCTAGGATAAATTCATTCATCAAGGAGTTTATAAAGATACAAGATAAACCCTAAAAATTCCACAGCCGCACTCCCCACAAAGATTTGGAAATTAAGCGCAAGTTCAAAAGAACTCTCCCCCATAAGTTGTAATTCCCAAGGGACCAACAAGAGCGACCTTAATTTCAAGAGAAAAGAAGGATTTCTTTAGACTCAACAAATTGCATACAAGTATGAATTTGGAATCCAAAATATTCAATCATTTTAACCAAAGCGAACCGAGATTAATTTGACTAAATATGCTCAACACAAGTAAACTTATGGAGACTTAATTCATCGATTAGATTATTCACAAGAGAACCCATAAATACTCTAACCGGATTACACAATTAAACTAATCACAAAGTGATCAATTCAATTGACCACACTCGACATGAGAAAAATCTATGGAGTGCTAACTAAATAATCACACAAGATGATTGATTTAGTTCATTTGGGATCACCATAAGAGATTATGGAACCCCGACTAAGTTTATCATAGGAAATGACAACCTTAATTGTACATGTACTCAACATAAGAGAACTCATGGAATACAAACTAAATAACCACACAAGTTGATTAATTTAGTTCTTAATGCTCAACATATAGCATCTCATGGAACAACCATCCATGCCAATAAGGAATCGACTTAGTCATATCGTGCTCAACATAAGATACACAATGGAGCCTTCACGGTAATACATATAAAATGGATCAATAAGGATCTATACCGTGGATAACACAAGGATTCATTCTATGTTTCTATCACCATTTGCATAATAACATATAATAGACATAATCCTTGAATCACAAAATATTTTAACCTATATTATATCAATAATTGACAATATAGTCTTAACTTTTGTGTTTGTCAAAATTCTATTCATCCTTTTATCAATATATGCATATCAATTCACGAACGACTTTACTTTTGACAAAATATGGGACAATCAAGTTCACGGACGTAAACATACATATCCCATCAAAATATTGCAATATATAAAATCAATAGATTAATACTGCAACCATCATCTTCCAAACAAGTTTAGAATTTAAACCAATAAATCTAAAAACAAGAATATGAATACGTTGGAAATAGCTATGTGAAATCGCAATAATTGTTATTCCAAACTCTAGTAATCCTTCTCAAAAACAAGAATAAATTCCCATAAGAAGTGTCCTAAGCACCAAGACAAACTCGTAATGCACATATAAGATGATTTTTCCTTAGAGGGTAGAATCAATTTTTTTCGCCCAGATTTATACCAATAATAGCTACCAAAGGTGTATAAAAAGATTTTCTTGTAAAAGCTACAAATTAGCTTATAAGAGTAGTACTCCAAGAATCCAAGTGCCCAAGTTCAAGAGAAGTGGAACAAGTGCAACGAAACGGAGCAAGATACTCAAAGACAAGAGACAGGAAAAATACCAATCTTAACACATCCAAATTCAAGGTTTCTCAACTCCATTTTGAATAGAATTCAATGAGGAAGAGAATGAAAAAATAATGAGTTCATTCCGATTCGGACGAAGAAGTTACGGCCAAAACAAGTCAACCGAATATCGACGTCTACAGGAAAGTCCGCGAACTTACGGGTTCGAACACGAATTTTCATATCCTGGAGCAGTATGCAGACGGGGTTTGCGAACTTAAGCCCCTGGATTTTGGTTTTAAATGATGTTATGCATACTTGGTATGTGTACCATGAAGTCTAAACATCCCGAACTAATGTTTCCAAACCAAACCATTTAAGAACCTTTAACACAAATCAAGTTAGGTAGAAATGAATGATAATCAAGGTACATGGATCATTATAAGTACTCAAACAAGTAATAAAACATAAAACTTGCTCAAGTTTGAAGACATACCTTTTTAGAAAAGTTCAATTGAATTCTACAGCCTTACCGAATATAATCTGTGCGCCCCAATTCTCGTGCTTCCCTCACCGTATACATAGCAGGGCATTCCTTGGTGAGGATGCACTTACAACATAATCAAGTTGTGTTGGGGTGAACAATGTCTTACTCACCACAAGTGACCTTTGAATTATCATGAAAGAGATCGCTTTTAGAACCTTTCACATCCAATTCCATTTTTCCAAAGAACTTGTTAAGTTCCAACATCATGGATACTGCCTTCTCCATAGTCATGGATTTTTCTGGAAGATCATTCCTTTTCACACTCAAAGCATCATTGGATTTCTTTGGTACCCACTTCTGAGTGTGTTTAGGAACAACCGGAACCTTCTTCCCATTTCCCTCTTCAAGATTTCTCGGAAGAGAATTGGATTGACTATTCTTTTGCAAGTTAGTCTTTTGCCAATTGGGAGCATCAGATCTTGTCTTCGTCTTTACGAAGTTATCCTTCTGATAACCATTAAGATTGTGAAAAGGCTTCATATGACGTTTATAGGCAAATATAGATTTATCACAACACTGATTCCTTTGCCTAAAGGTTGGAAAATTACAACATGTAGCATTAAGGGGATTAGCCTTAACATATGATCTTGGTTTCCCAACTTCTTGTGATGCCCAAACAAGAACATCGTGAAGTTTCTCATTCCTTATACGATAACGACATCTCCTTTCAGGGTGACCTTTATTCCCGCAATAGTGACAAACATAATGAATGTTCTTACATCGATCTGTATGTGATGACTTTGGAGGATGATATACTTTTGTCTTTAGAACCTTAACTGCCGGTGAAGGTATTTCACTTTTTCCATCAGTGGAAACCTTTTGTTGAGAAGAATCACTAGCCTTGACAAATTTTACTTCTTTGCTAATATTTGGAGCATCTATTCCATTATATCCCAATTCTCATGTATCACGATGATTTTTACTTGCTCCTAGCATAGTGGTTAATTTGCTTGAACTAGTATTGAACTTTTTCAAGTCAACTTCCAACATCTTGATTTTATCAAGATCAGCAACTAAATCAGCCTCAAGGCGTTTTTCTCTAGCGAGACAAGCACTTTCTCTGTCATCAAAACTAATTTGTTGAGAGTTAAACCTTGCATCAGATTCTGCAAGTTTTTCTTCCAACAAAAAATACTTTTGATAAAGATTATCACATTCAAGTGACTTTATACGCAGGTTTTCCTCAGAATCCTTGAGGATCGATTCGTTATAATGTTTCGAAACATAAACACTTGCGTAACATCTTCTCAATTTCTTATTTTCTCGACAGAGAGGAGTCAGAAGATGTGTGACATGAGAAGTTGTCATCTTATTATTTTCTAATGAATTCAAAACCTTAACATACTCTGAGACCTCCTCAGCAACATCTCTATCAATATATGAATCACCTTCATCAGAAAGTTCATCTAACTATTCTTCTAGGCGTATTTCCCATACTTCAACAGGTTCCATATTAAGAGAATGTTTATATACTGACCTAGATGTGACAATTTTCTCAGGTGAATCCAAGCTTTGAAAATCATCTGGAGATTTATGAACTGGTACGTTATTAGAGATAGACTCGTCCATAAAATCAGATCGCTACAAACACAAACTTATAAGGTCTTAAACGTGTTTGCCTGCTATGATACCAATTGAAAAAACGGGGGTCTAACAACCACACCCAATATTTCGATTAGCAATCTGTATGGACAACTCCGAGTTGTTTTCTAGAGAATCAACTAGACAGTTATACTCAATCAATAGAAAGTACTCAAGGAATTATTATCTCAATCTCTCAATTTGATTTACTCAAGCAAATAAAATTCGCGAGTCTTAATCAAAGAGAGATAACTTGGATGGTACCAAAGACCAATATCCAAGTGTCAATCAATTTAAATCAACAACCAATAAGGTCGGATATTCTAATTGATTTAACAACGCACAACCTGTATTATTTCAATTATATAACGAAATATAATGCGGAAAAAAAAATACAAACACCAAAATTTTGTTAACGAGGAAACCGCAAATGCAGAAAAACCTCGGGACCTAGTCCATATTAAACATACACTGTATTAAGCCGCTACAGACACTAGCCTACTCCAAATTAACTTCGTTCTGGACTGTAGTTGAACCCCAACCAATCTCACACTGATCCAAGGTACAGTTATTCTCTTACGCCTATGATCCCAACCGGATACTGCGCACTTGATCCCCTTAGCTGATCCCACCCACAACTAAGAGTTGCTACGACCCAAAGTCTAAGAGTTTAATAAACAAATATGTCTCACACAGAAAGGTCTACATGTAATAGATAAATTTGTCTCCTATGAATAAACCTACAAGTTTTATTCCGTATTTTGATAAATCAAGGTGAACAAGAACCAATCGATAAAACCAGACTTATATTCTCGAAGAACAGCTCAGTTTCATCAATCACCTCACAATAAACTTAATCGATGCAGCAAAGAAAATTATTGAGGAATCACAAACAATGAGACGAAGATGTTTGTGACCACTTTTATCTTGCCTATCGGAGATAGACATCTCAAGCCAATTATTATAATTGTACTCGTACGATAGAAATAGCAATATCAGATCACACAACTACAAAAAAAGTAGTATCGTCCTGGCTTCACAATCCCAATGAAGTCTTTAAGTCGTTAACCTGGTTTTAGAAGAATAAAACCAAAGGTTAAAGGAGAATCGACTATAGCTTTAGCAAACTAGTATCACACAGAATGTGTGGGGATTAGGTTTCCCAGTTGCAAGAGTTCTCCCTTATATAGTCTTTCAAATCAGGGTTTGCAATCAATGTTAGCTTACTAACAAAGCATTCAATATTCACCGTTAGATGAAAACCCGATTAGATACAAGCTAATATCTCTCAACCGTTAGATTGAAAACTTAGCTTGCCATACACACATGTACTTGGCGTTTTTGGGTTTGTGTAACCGCACCCAAACGTGTACAATGGTTGGTTCAATATTAGTCAAGCAAATGGTTATCCAAATGATAGCTTTCATATCAACCATATTCTTCTTCACCATAACTAGTCCAAATGACTCAAATGAACTAGTTAGAGAGTTGTTCAATTGCTATGAGATCTCATGTACTACACAAGACACAATTGAATCAAAAACGATGTGATTCACTCGAATCATTTCATGAACTACAAAGCAACGGTTTGCAAAAGCATTCCTTAGTAATTTAAGATAAGTTCACGAACAACGTTTTCAGACATAACCTCTTGAGTTCGCGGACTCAAGCTAACCGATTGAAGTTAATAAACTCCAGCAGAATTTATCGGGATGAGAACTTCCGTCAGTTCGCGGACTTGGTTCGCGGACTGTACCTGAGCTTCAACTTCAGCAGATATTTTCGGGTTCGAGAACTTATGCCAGTTCGTGACTGGGTTCGCAGACTAAGTTTGCGGACTGAGTTGATGCTCACGTTCCGGTTCCACTTGATCCACAAAGTTCACAAACTTCGGTTCAAGTGTTAAGGACTTATACATATATGTGTTGCCACAACAATGTTTATATCCCACAATGGTTATATAGTCTAAACTCTCATTTCAATTATTGAAACATTCTCAAAGGAAGTTATATAGTTGTTATTCACAAACTATTTTTCGTCAGAGTGATTTCCAAAGTGATTGAAACATAACATGACTTTCGTCACTAGGAAAAGATGAACTTGGCTAAAGCGAAAACTTTACCAACACCCATTTCGATTAATAGATAGGCGAGATATACTCAGCTCGAAATGTCACATGTGCATATTCTTAGTCTATATAGTAAAACGACTTTTGTCTCAAGATAGGAGATAGAGTAGATAGACTTTTGAGTGATAGATAAGTTCAAGTCTCCACATACCTTTTAGTCGATGAAAATCTACTGGTTCCTTGAGTAGTCCTTCGTATTGTATGATGATTGCCATGGAGTTCTTGAGCTGAACTACACTTTCTATCATAGTCCGAGACCTTAGCTATAGTAGACTAGAAATCAAGACTTTATAGTTTTGATCACTAAGATTGACAAACTCGAGCCACCGAAATCCATTCAGTTTACAATCTTGAGATACAATCACCACACAAACTCGAGCCACCAATTTACCCAAACACTCGGCAGAATCCGTGAATTCAACAGCTTCTATTGACTGAATTTATGCTCCAGTATTTGACCCAAACTCTGCTTCCTTGTAGAGACTCATAAAAGCAGTCCATCATTACTGCCACCACTCAATCAAGTCATGGCAACAGATCCCCTTGTTGAATTCAACTGAGATTCTCAAATTTAACTTCCCTGCCAGTATCAGTCGCTAGAACGCATCTCAATCTACCAATTATAGATGCCAGAACCTGTTAAACATCAATACAACCCATTGCAGCAACATCCCATTGCAGACAGACTTTTAGTTGTCAACAAGATGGTGATTCAGGACTTTATTCGAACATCTAATGTGCAATTCTCCTCTTGCTATAGCCTTGAGACATTTACAGATTCCAAACTCACCCAAATTCCCATGTTTTTGTGAATGTAGATTCAGTTCAATACCCTATAGAATAACCCATAAATTTAGTTGAGCAGCAACCCTTCGTGTGACTGATTATCAACTCAACATCAAAGCATCATTGGTTATCTTCAATTTCATTTCTAAAGCAAACCCCATCTCATTTCCTTGTAGATTTCAAGTAAAGCTATCTACCCTTGTCAATATCCATCATAAACTCCCAAAATCATACCAACAACATCATATTCCAACAAGAGCCCTTGTACATGCTTAACCAATATCAACTTAGCTTGAGGTGGTGATGAAAAGGTCGTTCAGACCTTTATTCAAACAGGTTGTATGCCATGCTCTATCTTGTTGTATCTTCAAAGTTTTATAGCTTCCGAAGACTCCCACATTCCTTCAAATTCAATTCACAATAAACCATTAATCCGGAAACCAATTAACATTCAAATGTCTTCACATTTGGTCCTCATTTAACCAACGGCGGCACCATTACATTTTCTGGTTCAACTGGTCTTGGAACTCCACCAAAATACTCATCATTTTGAACCCAGTTCATCCTAAAATTTTGAGCTACAATCATCTCACAATATCGAGTCACTGAATCGCCCAAACACCCAACAGAATCCATGTTTTCAACAATCATCTCAGTTTCTTCTTTTTATGGTCCAAAACTCCAGCAAGTTTATTTCATTCTTCCTTCTTCTTCTTAGCTTCAGATAGGTATCTCGACCCATGATGAACAACCACCAGATTTATAGCTAGGTCGAAGAACTACAACAGATATCAGATCACCCATCTTGCTTATTCACTGGTGACTGAAAGAAATGAATATTTCTTCTCTGCTCACTAATTTGGGTATAATGAAACCTAAGTTTTACGTCATATGGATGATGATACACATACCGTGTGTAATACCGTGAATAATCCCGGGAGGGTAAATGGACGGTAGATGTAGCGCTCTAAACATCGAGATATGGAATGGGTTAAAGTGTGTCCCGTATCCTTTTCTCACGCGGGATTTGTTACGGGAGAATCTCCGGGTATGCAAATCATTGTTGATATCCTAGACATTTCTGCTTCCATCACACATGTGCGATACCTTGGTGGTGAAATACATAACCAGTGACAAGCCCATGACTTAATCTTCCAAACCAGCTGCTTGTAGGCCACCTAACACTTGGTTGTATTGACTTGGGCCCTGAATGCATAGTTGTTGAAAATCAGCATCATCTCCTGATTCCCTGCCACCAACATCCCTGGTCTCCAGTTTATTGGCATGACGCTTTTGCTCTTCTTTGAATTCTTTGACCAGCAGCAGCCGTCTTTTACTTCTCACATTCACTTCTGCTCTTGAATGTCTCTACATCACTAAAGCTGCCATGATTTTCAGACATAATTAGCATCACTAAATCCGACATGCTTTTCAGACAGATATGAAGAAATAAAAGCAAATAGTGAGTAATAATCCGCCTCACACGGCAGTTTCACATGAAATAACATTTTTTCTCTTTTAAGCGACGTTTGTTCATCTTTTATTCCAAATGATTCCAAAGTACCTAAACACTCAAAAGCAAACATAAGATACATATTTTAAAAGAAAATAAAGCAAATAAAGCATAAACAATAGATAAATATCAAGTTGAATAACTATGCTGGTACTTTTGAGAGGACCAAGATTTAAAGATTCATAAATTGAGGCAGGCATAACACTAATAGATGCTCCTAAATCTAGCAAAGCTTTTGTAAACCTTGTTTTACCAAATGTTCAAGGAATAGTAAAACTAGTGGGAGTTTTTTTTGAAGATATGCCGAAGCACTCTCCCCCTCACTCATTACCTCATTACCGGTTAATTTGTGCTTGTTAGTGCACAATTCCTTCAAGAACTTTGCATAGCGAGGAACCCGCCTTATCCCCTCAATTAATGGACTGTTCACTTCGATCTTCTTGAATATTTCCCAAATCTCTTTGTCCAACGTCTCCTTCTTAGACTTTTCAAACCTGTTAGGGAAAGGTGGAGGAGAGACATAAGTAGAAACAAGATGTTTAGAGTTAGAGTTTTTTACCGAATCATCCATTTTAGGGACTGCTTCGTCCACTTCTTTTTCTAAATCACATTCATTGGACTCCGGTGATACCTCCGGTTTCTCTACTTGTTTCCCACTTCGCAACTCAATAATATTGACAGTCTCCCTAGGATTAAATGGTTGCAAGGGAAGTTTTCCAGATGCTTATGCCTTGAGTTGATTCATATCATTAGCCAATTGACTTACTTTGTTTTTCACATCTCTCGTAGCCATCATTTCTGCTGGAATTGATTGAACTCGTGCATTGTATTTGAAATCTCTTGCATACTTTGCATCATAAGAGTAAACTTGTCATCCACAGTTGTACCTTGAGTTTGTTGTTGTGGTCTTTGCATAAATTGGTATCCGCTTTGTTGATTGAGAGTAGGATTTGTTGCAGCTTTCTTGTTGGTGTAATTGAAATTCGGATGATCTCGCCAACCTGGATTGTATGTGTTGGAGTACGGATCATACCTCAACCATTGCTGATTTTGGTACATGGCACTTGCTTACTCAATATCTTCGGAATATGATGATGGTATGAAAGCCGCTGCTATTTGTTGCATCATCCTCTCCATGTTACGCATCCTCTGTCCCATGTGTGAATAATTTCCAACTTCATTCACCTTCCTTACCATTGATTCATCTCTAGTAAAGAATTGTTGCATGTTTGCATTCATGTTTTCTAACAAGCTTGTAGCTTCAGCAATGGTCTTGTTGGGTGAGTGCACCACCACTTGCGGCATCGATCAAATGTATCTCATTGGAAAGCAACCCCTCATAGAAATATAGAATGACAAGTTGATCGTTGATTTGGTGGTGTGGGCAGCTAGCTAAAATCTTCTTGTAACACTCCTAATATTCATAGAGAGTCTCTCCCGATACTTTCCTAATACCAAAAATCTCCTTGCGAATCACAGATGCTTTTGATGCTTGAAAATACTTCTCAAGGAACAATTTCTTCATCCAATTCCATGTGGTTATGCTTCTAGCGGTTAAGCAAAAGAACTATTCTCCTGCAGCATCTATATGGGAGAAAAGAAAAGTTGTCATCATAGCCATATCAACATCTGCATTTGCTTGCTTCAGACTAATCACAACATGATGAAATTGTTGCAAGTGACGATTAGGATCTTCTCCCGCTAAACCTATGAATTTGGGAAGCAAGTGAATCAATTGCGTCTTCAACTCAATGGTTCTATTCAGCTGAATACATAACGGCTGATGGTCAAGGTTTGGAGAAGTGAGATCCTTGAGTGTTCTCGGAGTAGGTGGTCAACCTTCCATTGTGTTGTTTTTCTCTTTGTCCGAGTCTGAGAATTCACTAGGTGAAGAACTACGAGGAAGTGGAGTATTCACTGCTCGAATCAAGTCTTTTAGTAAAGTGCCCAAATGAAGAAGTATACCAATTGGTCTTGGTTTGACCTCTCCACGCATTCACCAAAGAAATAGTACCTGCAAATCAGATTCTAAAAGATTGAATGAGTAAACTGGAATTGAAAATAAAAGCAAAAATATAAACTAAGAATAAAAATAACAACTAAACTTGCCATTGCCTCCCCGGCAGCGGCGCCAATTTTTACGAGGTGTCAACTCGCAAATAATATTTCTCTACTTATCTTTACACTAGCAAGTAGTATAAAGAAAGCAGGATCGTCCCAATGGAGGTGTATTAATCTAAAGTTGTTATGGAATTACTCTTAGCAAAGATGATTGTGTTGTAGAAATTCTGAAAATCACAAAGTTGTATTCAAATATAAGATGAGATTGATTAAGGATTCATTATCGACTACAAAATATAAACCAAATCGATATATAACCACGTTCTTCGCATTATCTCGTTACTAACAACCCTAGGATAATTAGTACGCTCAATTATCCTGTTATTATCTCCTAATCTCACCGGATACGGAAGCGCTCTACGCTTGCTAGGTGTGACTTAAACAAATGCTTTAAGTTTTATGAGATAAGGTTGTTTCTAGTGATAAAATCAAAGGATTGAATTACCTACTAGTGTCATCAAAGTTCGCAAACTTCGGTTCAAGTGTTAAGGACTTATACATATATGTGTTTCCACAACAATGTTTATATCCCACAATGGTTATATAGTCTAAACTCTCATTTCAATCATTGAAACATTCTCAAAGGACGTTATATAGTTGTTATTTACAAACTATTTTTCGTCAGAGCGATTTCCAAAGTGATTGAAACATAACATGACTTTCGTCACTAGGCAAAGATGAACTTGGTTAAAGCGGAAACTTTACCAACACCCATTTCGATAAATAGATAGGCGAGATATACTCAGCTCGAAATGTCACATGTGCATATTCTTAGTCTATATAGTAAAAAGATTTTTGTCTCAAGATAGGAGATAAAGTAGATAGACTTTTGAGTGATAGATAAGTTCAAGTCTCCACATACCTTTTAGTCGATGAAGATCCACTGGTTCCTTGAGTATTTCTTCGTCTTGTATGATGATTGGCATGGAGTTCCTGATCTCAACTACACTTTCTATCCTGGTCCGAGACCTTAGCTATAGTAGACTAAAATTCAAGACTTTATAGTTTTGATCACTAAGATTGACAAACATGCTTGAGATAGCAACGCATGCGATTTTGACCGAGCAGTGCTCTAACAATCTCCCCCTTTTTCAATTTTAGTGGAAAAACTATTAATAGATATGGAATACAAAAATTATATAAATAAACTTTGTAGCTCCTATTCCACATGCCTAATCTTCAACAATACTCGAAATCTTCGTCACTTCCAAGTAGTCCAATGACCCCAACGGTTGTAAGTTTAGCATCATTGTTGTTGAAAATCCGTAGCCATAACAATGAGAAAAACATTAATTCTTAATAATTGTTATACAGTGTCATAGTATTATTACACAGCGTCAAAGTCCAATTGTATAACAACTTCAACAACAATACTATGGTGATACTTCACTCCCCCTTAGTCAATACTCCATCTCACATGGAAACCACTCCCCCTTACATAATGATCCGAAAACCATATGTATTTGTAGTATGGACTACAATTAATTCTCCCCCTTTTTGTCAATAAAATTGGCAAAGGTACAAGAACGGGATCCTAATGAAATTTCCGTAAGAAACATTTTAGGACCAAAGGTAAATGTTCTATCATCTTGTTTAGATGCAATCATAAAGCCTAGGCTAAATGCATTCATCAAGTAGTTTATAAATATACAAGATAAACCCTAAAAATTCCACAGCCGCACTCCCCACAAAGATTTGGAAATTAAGCGCAAGTTCAAAAGAACTCTCCCCCATAAGTTTTCGTTCCCAAGGGAACAACAAGAGCGACCTTAATTTCAAGAGAAAAGAAGGATTTCTTTAGACTCAACAAATTGCATACAAGTATGAATTTGGAATCCAAAATATTCATTCATTTTAACCAAAGCGAACCGAGATTAATTTGACTAAATATGCTAAACACAAGTAAACTTATGGAGACTTAGTTCATTAATTAGATTATTCACAAGAGAACCCAAAAATACTTTAACCGGATTACACAATTAAACTAATCACAAAGTGATCAATTCAATTGACCACACTTGACCTGAGAAAAATCTATGGAGTGCTAACTAAATAATCACACAATATGATTGATTTAGTTCATTTGGGCTCAACATAAGAGATTATGGAACCCCGACTAAGATTATCATAGGAAATGACAACATTAATCATACATGTACTCAACATAAGAGAACTCATGGAATACAAACTAAATAACCACATAAGTTGATTAATTTAGTTCTTAATGCTCAACATATAGCATCTCATGGAACAACCATCCATGCCAATAAGAATCGACTTAGTCGTATCGTGCTCAACATAAGATACATAATGGAGCCTTCACGGTAATTCATATAAAATGGATCAATAAGGATATATACCATGGATAACACAAGGATTCAGTCTATGTTTCTATCACCATTTTCATAGTAACATATAACAGACATAATCCTTGAATCACAAAAGATTTTAACCTATCTTACATTAATAATTGACAATATAGTCTTAACTTTTGTGTTTGTCAAAAGTATATTCATCCTTTTATCAATATATGCATATCAATTCACGAACGACTTTACTTTTGACAAAATAATCAAGTTCACGGACGTAAACATACATATCCCATAAAAATATTGCAATATATAAAATCAATAGATTAATACTGCAACCATCATCTTCCAAACAAGTTTAGAATTTAAACCAATAAATCTAAAAACAAGAAGATGAATACGTTGGAAATAGCTATGTGAAATCACAATAATTTTTATTTCAAACTCTAGTAATCCTTCTCAAAAACAAGAATAAATTCCCATAAGAAGTGTCCTAGGCACCAAGACAAACTCGTAATGCACATATAAGATGATTTGTCCTTAGAGGGTAGAATCAATTTTTTTTCTCCCGGATTTATACCAATAATAGCTACCAAAGGTGTATAAAAAGATTTTCTTGTAAAAGCTACAAATTAGATTATAAGAGTAGTACTCCAAGAATCCAAGTGCCCAAGTTCAAGAGAAGTGGAACAAGTGCAACGAAACGGAGCAAGATACTCAAAGACAAGAGACAGGACAAATACCAATATTAACGTATCCAAATTCAAGGTTTCTCATCTCCATTTTGGATAGAATTCAATGAGGAAGAGAATGCAAAAATAATGAGTTCATTCCGAGTTCGGACGAAGAAGTTACGGCCAAAAAAAGTCGACCGAATATCGACGTCTACAGGCAAGTCCGCGAACTTACGGGTTCGCACACGAATTTTCATATCCTGGAGCAGTATGCTGACGGGGTTTGCGAACTTAAGCCCCTGGATTTTGGTTTTAAATGATGTTATGCATACTTGGTATGGGTACCATGAAGTCTAAACATCCCGAACTAATGTTTCCAAACCAAACCATTTAAGAACCTTTAACACATATCAAGTTAGGTAGAAATGAACGATAATCAAGGTACATGGATCATTATAAGTACTCAACAAGTAATAAAAACATAAAACTTGCTCAATTTTATAGACATACCTTTTTAGAAAAGTTCAATTGAATTCTACATCCTTACCAAATATAATTTGTGCGCCCCAATTCTCGTGCTTCCCTCACCGTATACATAGCAGGGAATTCCTTGGTGAGGATGCACTTACAACATAATCAAGTTGTTTTGGGGTGAAGAATGTATTACTCACCACAAGTGACCTTTGAATTATCATGAAAGAGATCGCTTTTAGAACCTTTCACATCCAATTACATTTTTCCAAAAAACTTGTTAAGTTCCAACATCATGGATACTGCCATCTCCATAGACATGGATTTTTCTGGAAGATCATTCCTTTTCACACTCAAAGCATCATTGGATTTCTTTGGTACCCACTTCTGAGTGTGTTTAGGAACAACCGGAACCTTCTTCCCATTTCTCTCTTCAAGATTTCTCGGAAGAGAATTGGATTGACTATTCTTTTACAAGTTAGTCTTTTGCCAATTGGGAGCATCAGATCTTGTCTTCGTCTTTACGAAGTTATCCTTCTAATAACCATTATGATTTTGAAAAGGCTTCATATGACGTTTATAGGCAAAAATAGGTTTATCACAACACTGATTCCTTTGCCTAAAGGTTGGACAATTACAACCTGTAGCATTAAGGGGATTAGCCTTAACATATGATCTTGGTTTCACAACTTCTTGTGATGCCCAAACAAGAACATCGTGAAGTTTCTCATTCCTTATACGATAATGACATCTCCTTTCCAGGTGACCTTTATTCCCGCAATAGTGGCAAACATAATGAATGTTCTTACATCGATCTGTATGTGCTGACTTTGGAGGTTGATATACTTTTGTCTTTCGAACCTTAACTGCCGGTGAAGGTATTTCACTTTTTCCATCAGTGGAAACCTTTTGTTGAGAAGAATCACTAGCCTTGACAAATTTTACCTCTTTGCTAATACTTGGAGCATCTATTCCCTTATAGCCCAATCCTCATGTATCACGATGATTTTTACTTGCTCCTAGCATAGTGGTTAATTTGCTTGAACTAGTATTGAACTTTTTCAAGTCATCTTCCAACATCTTGATTTTATCAAGAGCAGCAACTAAATCAGCCTCAAGGCGTTTTTCTCTAACGAGACAAGCACTTTCTCTGCCATCAAAACTAATTTGTTGAGAGTTAAACCTTGCATCAGACTCTGCAAGTTTTTCTTCCAACAAAAAATACTTTTGATAAAGATTATCACATTCAAGTGACTTTATACGCAGGTTTTCCTCAGAATCCTTGAGGATCAATTCGTTAGAATGATTAGAAACATAAACACTTGCGTAACATCTTCTCAATTTCTTATTTTCTCGACAGAGAGGAGTCAGAAGAGGTGTGACATGAGATGTTGTCATCTTATTATTTTCTAATGAATTCAAAACCTTAACATACTCTGAGACCTACTCAGCAACATCTCTATCAATATCTGAATCACCTTCATCAGAAAGTTCATCTAACTATTCTTCTAGGCGTATTTCCCATACTTCAACAGGTTCTACATTAAGAGAATGTTTATATACTGACCTAGATGTGACAATTTTCTCAGGTGAATCCAAGCCTTGAAAATCATCTGGAGATTTATGAACTTATCAATCACTCGAAAGTATATCTATTATATCTCCTATCTTGAGAAAAAAGTCGTATTACTATATAAACTAAGAATATACACATATGATATTTCGAGCTGAGTATATCTCGCTTATCTATTTCTTGAAATATGTGTTGGTAAAGCTTTCGCTTTAGCCAAGTTCATCTTTACCTAGTGACGAAAGTTATGTTATGTTTCAATCATTTTGGAAATTTCTCTGATGAAAAATAGTTTGTGAATAACAACTATATAACGCCCTCTGAGAATGTTTCAATGATTGAAATTAAAGTTTAAACAATATAACCATTGGAGGATATAAGCATTGTTGTGGCAACACATATATGTATAAGTCTTTAGTGCTTGAACCGAAGTTTGGGAACTTTGTTGATCAAGTGAAACCGGAGAAGTGCGTGAGCTTCAGTCTGCGAACTAGCGGAAGTTTTCGACCGAGAATTTCTGCTGGAGTTTGTGAACTTCATCCGGGAACTTAAGTCAGTGAACCCAGTTCGCGAACTTGAGTAGGTTATGTCTAAAAACGATGTTTGTGAACTTATCTTAATAAACTAAGGAATGTTATTGCAAACCGTGGATTTATAGTCCAGACCGAAGTTAGCTTGGAGTAGGCTAGTGTCTGTAGCGGCTTAATACAGTGTAAGTTTAATCTGGACTAGGTCCCGAGGTTTTTCTGCATTTGCGGTTTCCTCGTTAATAAAATTCTGGTGTTTGTGTTATTTCTTTTCCGCATTATATTTTGTTATATAATTGAAATAATACAGGTTGTGCGTTGTTCAATCAATTAAAATATCCGACCTTATTGGTTGTTGAAATTGATTGACACTTGGATATTGGACTTTGGTACCATCCAAGTTATCTCTCTTTGATTAAGACTCGCAGATTGTATTTGCTTGAGTAAATCAAATTGAGAGATAGAGATAATAAACTCCTTGAGATATTTTCTATTGATTGAGTCTGACTGTCTAGTTGATTCTCTAGAAAGTAACTCAGAGTTGTCCATACAGATTGCTAATCGAAATATTGGGTGTGGTTGTTTGACCCCCGCTTTTTCAGATTCCTTGATCATATTTCTCATCATTCTTTTCAAAATCATCTTATATTGTTTTTCATAAAAATCTTTTATAAAACCCCCCCTTTTGTGACACTTTTGACAGCTAAAACCCTCTGCTCTTCGTGGGAACTAATTGAAGAGGTGTCAACTCGCAAATAATATTTCTCTACTTCTCTTTACACTAGCAAGTAGTATAAAGAAAGCAGGATCATCCCAAGGGAGGTGTATTAAGCAAAAGTTGTTATGGAATTACTCTTAGCAAAGATGTTTGTGTTGTAGAAATTCTGAAAATCACAAAGTTGTATTCAAATATAAGATAAGATTGATTAAGGATTCATTCTCAACCACGGAATATAAACCAAATCGATATATAACCAGGTTCTTCGCATTATCTCGTTACTAACAACCCTAGGATAATTAGTACGCTCAATTATCATGTTATTATCTCCTAAGCTCACCGGATACGGAAGCACTCAACTACCGGTTTCTACTTGTCAAGTTTCCAAGAGGTACGCTTACTAGGTGTGACTTAAACAAATGCTTTAAGTTTTATGAGATAAGGTTGTTCCTAGTGATAAAATCAAAGGATTGAATTACCGACTAGTGTCGATTTCTACATACGGGTAGGTAACAAAGTCCCATCATCAATACCTATATATTGCTACTTGTGTTTATCTTCTCTAGACAATTACGGGTCGATGAAAATCTAAACTAGCAATAAGATTATGACATAACTATTTAATTTCGAACTTAAACATTTAAGGAACAATTCATAAGCATTATTAGCACGGTAGAAATCGAACAATAACGAAAATAAATGCAAGAGAACAAGTTATTTCATATCAATTGTAGATTCATATTCCGGGCTTTGAAATCACCCTTAATCAAAAATAGTTTTAGTTACTCATAGTTTTGGAGTTCATCATCAATAATAATTGAAATAAAGAACATGAAAAATAAATACGAAAGCAAACCCTAGTTACGGCTCCTTCTCCAAAGCTCCAAGTAAAAATACGTGATGATACCAAAGTTTTAGAAAACTTTTCTTTTTGTAGCTCTTCTCCCTTCCAAAAGTAGGTCAATCCTCAAAATCCCAACTCCAATATATCCACCAGCTGACCAGCCCATGTAATTCATGTGTGAAAGTAGCCCAATAGAAAACTCTGACCCCAAAAATATCCGATGTAGGTTGGCCGGAAGAGTCCACCGAAGATATCTCAGGTGGCTGGAAATTCACCGGTCAAACTAGTCAGCTAAGTCAGGTCAACTGAGTCAGATGTAGTCAGGTTCTAACTAGCCTGACTGGGCTTGGTATGAGCCATTGCAGGCCTAAGCTTCTGCCGTGCCATCATTGCTTCACTGCTTCACGGCCAACGCATAATTGCATTGCACTTTAGCTTACTCCTCCATAAACTGCACTGCACAGATCCATTGCCACAAACTAAAAATAAATTCATTCTTCCATTTATCTGCAACATCACAGCTATCTCATGTTCACCTTAAATCTCAGTATCTAACACCTAAGCATTCATCTACCCATCATACTGCACATTTCAACCACCAGAGACAACCATCTGCCATATCATTTTCTCATACCTGCTCATTTATAATCATTCCTGCGACATATTCTCAACTTCAGTAAACACGCAAGTCTATCTTCGCCAGATGAAAACCATCGGCACTAGCTTCTATTTTAACTGCAACTCAGACTAACCTTGAGAACTGTATCTTACTACCTGCACCTGCAACACCCCTTGCTTCACAACCATTCTCCATTGCAGACTCAACCTGCAATACTCTCAGCCGCATTTCCAGTACCACCAACTCTGAAATCCACCACTTTATGTAGCTCAGACCACATGTGACTCACCTGTAATAGCTTGGCAACTATCATTCATCTGAGCTCTACACTTCCATTCATCTCTCACCCATGATGTAGTTTCCCTGCAACCTCCAATAATCCTGGCCATTTATCTCCTGTTGATATCACATAGCCTCTGCCGAATTCCCTCCATATAGTGTCATCGAACCGTGTCTACCTGCTGGACACAACCAATATAGCTGGTCGTGACTGGTTAGATTTGTGATACTGGTTTCATAATTCTTTAGATGAACCTCATAGGTCCAGAACCTGTCTCCCTCTTCATCGCACTAACACAATCAGGTGAGCCCTTGCCTTCCAACCCAACCACTTCCTTGTTTATCTCAGGCTTCTGCCAAACATCCCTATGTACGCCAATGACTTTCAATTCATTTAGTCCTTCACCTAACTTTGAAATCTGTCAAACCCATCGAACTCAGTCCAGAATTCTACTCCAAGTCGAACCAATTCTAAATCCATTCATTTTACAATCTTGAGATACAATCTCCACACAAACTCGAGCCACCGATTTACCCAAACACTCGGCAGAATCTGTGACTTCAACAACTTCTATTGACTGAATTTATTCTACAGGCTCTGACCCAAACTCTGCTTCCTTGTAGAGACTCATAAAAGCAGTCCATCATTACTGCCACCACTCAATCAAGTCATGGCAACAGATCCCCTTGTTGAATTCAACTGAGATTCTCAAATTTAACTTCCCTGCCAGTATCAGTCACTAGAAAGCATCTCAATCTACCCATTACAGATTCCAAAACCTGTTAAACATCAATACAACCCATTGCAGCAACATCCCATTGCAGACAGACTTTTAGTTATCAACAAGATGGTGATTCAGGACTTTATTCGAACAGCTGATGTGCAATTCTCCTCTTGCTATAGCCTTGAGACATTTAAATATTCCAAACTTACCCAAATTCCCATGTTTTTGTGAATGTAGATTCAGTTCAATACCCTATAGAATAACCCATAAATTTAGTTAAGCAGCAACCCTTCGTGTGACTGATTATCAACTCAACATCAAAGCATCATTGGTCCTCTTCAATTTCATTTCTAAAGCAAACCCCATCTCATTTCCTTGTATATTTAAAGTAAAGCTATCTACCCTTCTCAGTACCCATCGTAAACTCCCGAAATCATACCAGCAACATCATATTCCAACAAGAGCCCTTGTACATGCTTAACCAATATCAACTGAGCTTGAGGTGGTGATGAAAAGGTCGTTCAGACCTTTATTCAAACAAGTTGTATGCCATGCTCTATCTTGTTGTAGCTTCAAATTTCTATATCTTCCGAAGACTCCCACATTCCTTCAAATTAAATTAACAGTAAACCATTAATCCGGAAACCAATTAACATTCATATGTCTTCACATTTGGTCCTCATTTAACCAACGACGGCACCATTACATTTTCTGGTTCAACTGGTCTTGGAACTCCACCAAAATACTCATCATTTTGAACCCAGTTCAGCCTACAATTTCGAGCTACAATCATCTCACTGTATCGAGTCGCTGACTCGCCCAAACACCCAACAGAATCCATGTTTTCAATAATCATCTCAGTTTCTTCTTTTTCTGGTCCAAAACACTAGTAAGTTTATTCCATTCTTCCTTCTTCTTCTTAGCTTTAGATAGGTGTCTCGGCCCATGATGAACAACCACCAGATTTATGGCTAGGTCGACGAACTACAATAGATATCAGATCTCCCATCCTGCTTCTTCACTGGTGACTGAAAGAAATGAACATTTCTTCTCTGATCACTAATTTATGTATAATGAAACCTAAGTTTCATGTCCTAGGGATGATGCTACACATACCGTGTGTAATACCGGGAATAATCCCGGGAGGGTAAATGGACGGTATATGTAGCGCTCTAAACATCGAGATATGGAATGGGTTAAAGTGTGTCCCATATCCTTTTCTCACGCGGGATTTGTTGCGGGAGAATCTCCGGGTATGCAAATCATTGTTGATATCCTAGACAATTCTGCTTCTAGCACACATATGCGATACCTTGGTGGTGAAATACATAACCAGTGACAAGCCCATGACTTAATCTTCCAACCCAGCTACTTGTAGGTCACCTAACACTTGGTTGTATTGACTTGGGCCCTAAATGCATAGTTGTTGAAAATCAGCGTCATCTCCTGGTTCCCTGCCACCAACGTCCCTGGTCTCCAGTTTATTGGCATGACGCTTTTGCTCTTCTTTGAATTCTTTGACCAGCAGCAGCCGTCTTTTACTTCTCACATTCACTTCTGCTCTTGAATGTCTCTACATCACTAAAGCTGCCATGCTTTTCAGACATAATTAGCATCACTAAAGCCGACATGCTTTTCAGACAGATATGAAGAAATAAAAGGAAATAGTGAGAAATAATCCGCCTCCCACGGAAGTTTCACATGAAATAACATTTTTGCTCTTTTAAGCGACGTTTGTTCATCTTTTGTTCCAAATGATTCCAAAGTACCTAAACACTCAAAAGCAAACATAATATACATATTATACAAGAAAATTAATCAAAGAAAGCATAAACAATAGATAAATATCACACCTATCAAATTCCCCCACACTTAGACCTTGCTAGTCCTCGAGCAAATCAAACAAAATAATTCTAAAATATACATACAACTCTGTTTTGTCGAGGTAACGGTCACACTTAGCACGTATAACAAGCCTTTGAACCCCTAGGTGTCCCTAGTGGACGAATTTTAGTCTCGTAAAGGTTTACAAGAGGTGAACCTACAAAACCTTTTACTCCAAATTCCAACTACATGTGAAGAATCTATGAAGGCATCCAAAATGACTACAGGAGGAGGTACCTTGATGCAAATCCAATTCATATATAAGTAAATAAATCTCTACTTAAAAAGTTGAACAAACCACAATACTCGGAATACAACTAACCACAATCACATATGAATAAATTAATAAGATGGATATTGAGGTAGATGTTTGCGAATGTTGACAAGTGATCGGTGTTTCCCATATCTGTCTGAAGGTCACTGCCAAGATGAACCTATGCATCCTATTGGATTGAGATACTGGTCTGAATTCTAGTGTCAACACAACTGACATATACAAGGGAACCAACGATCAACAATCTTAATTCTAGATCAACTCAACTGGCATATACAAGGGAACAAGGAGTCGATTTTTTTTACAATAATAATAATATTTTTTTTCACTTTTTCTTTTCTTTTCGAATTGAAAACATGATTAGATCTTTTGGATCCAAGCACATGCTTCTTGTTAGCAGATTACATGGTAATTCCCATGGATCCTGCATTCCACGCTTGTTTAGGCGACGGAGACAGGGAGAACACACACATATTGCTATCCAAGTGTATTTTTTTTTTCATATATACTCTGGTTGGTTTAATTGGTCTGGTCTCCTTTTTTTTTACTAACTCAATCACTCTATTTCATCCTAGTAGTAATAACAATTCGATGTTAGTGATCCACCAAATCACTTAGAGAAACAAAAAGTTTGCAAAAATAAAAACAGAAGATGATATGGTGACATTTCGAGATATGGTAACAACTATCATGTTATTTCTAACACATGAGCTCTGTCCGTCCTTTTAGTTAATGGGTTCCTCAAATCCTATAACCAAGATGGTTCCATCCACTTATATTGGTAGTGTCATCCTAAAGGCACAAGTCTCTAGATTTCAGATTTTATAAAACAATATTTTTATTTTTTCTATTTTTCTAATTTTTCTAATTTTTTTTCCTCTAACTAAAGGCATCAAACAAACTATACAAACATATAAATGTTCCCCCACATTTAAACTTTACATTGTCCTCAATGTAAAATTTAGTCATTCAAAGTAAAGTTCAAGGTGGGAAATTCCGCAAATCATATGCAAAAAAAAAGATAAAATGCTTAAAAATAATAAGATAAAGATAAAGATACAAAACCGATGGGTTACCTCCCACTTAGCGCTTAGTTTAAAGTCGAAAGCCCGACTTTCATCTCGCTTGCATTCTTAGCCAGCGTCAGTTTCCTCCACAACAAAACATGAGTGCACATCACTCGTGTATCTCATCACCTCAAAGATGTTGGAGCGTATAACTTCTTCGTCAAATTCCATTGTCAAGGTGCATTCAAAAACATTTATCTTTGTTCTAGCGGTTCTCATAAATGGTCTACCCAAAAGCAAAGGTGTAGACGAGGATAAATTTTCATCACTCATATCAAGAACATAAAAGTCTATAGGAAATATAAGCTCATTGACCTGTACCAGAACATTTTCAACAACCCATTTCGGGTAGACATTAGATCTATCGGCAAGTTGAATAACTATGCTGGTACTTTTGAGAGGACCAAGATTTAAAGATTCATAAATTGAGGCAGGCATAACACTAATAGATGCTCCTAAATCTAGCAAAGCTTTTTTAAACCTTGTTTTACCAATTGTGCAAGGAATAGTAAAACTGGTGGGAGTTTTTTTTTTAAGATATGCCGAAGCACTCTCCCCCACACTCATTACCTCATTACCGGTTAATTTGTGATTGTTAGTGCACAATTCCTTCAAGAACTTTGCATAGCGAGGAACCTGCCTTATCCCCTCAATTAATGGAATGTTCACTTCGATCTTCTTGAAGATTTCCCAAATCTCTTTGTCCAACGTTTCCTTCTTAGACTTTGCAAACCTGTTAGGGAAAGGTGGAGGAGTGACATAAGTAGAAACAAGATGTTTAGAGTTAGAGTTTGTTACCGAATTATCCATTTTAGGGACTACTTCGTCCACTTCTTTTTCTAAATCACATTCATTGGACTCCGGTGATACTGCCGGTTTATCTACTTGTTTCCCACTTCGCAACTCAATAATATTAATAGTCTCGCTAGGATTCAATGGTTGCGAGGGAAGTTTTCCAGATGCTTGTGCCTTGAGTTGATTCATATCATTAGCCAATTGACTAACTTTTTTTGCACATCTCTCATAGCCATCATTTATGCTGGAATTGATTGAACCCGTGCATTGTCTTTGAAGTATCTTGCATACTTTGCATCTTAAGAGTAAACTTGTCATCCAAACTTGTACCTTGAGTTTGTTGTTGTGGGATTTGCATAATTTGGTATCCTTTTTGTTGATTGAGAGTAGGATTTGTTGCAGCTTGTTTGTTGGCGTAATTGATATTCGGATGATCTCGCCAACCTAGATTGTATGTGTTGGAGTACGGATCATACCTCAACCTTTGCTTATTTTGGTACATGGCACTTGCTTACTCAATATCTTCGGTATATGATGATGTTATGACAGCCACTGCTATTTGTTGCATCATCCTCTCCATGTTACCCATCCTATGTTCCATGTGTGAAGAATTGCCAACTTCATTCACCTTCCTTACCATTGATTCATCTCTAGTGAAGAATTGTTGCATGTTTGCATCCATGTTTTCTAACAAGCTTGTAGATTCGGCAATGGTATGGTTGGGTGAGTGCACCACCACTTGCGGCATCGATCAAATGTCTCTCATTGGAAAGCAACCCCTCATAGAAATACTGAAGACAAGTTGATCGCTGATTTGGTGGTGTGGGCAGCTAGATAAAAGCTTCTTGTAACGCTCCCAATATTTATAGAGAGTCTCTCCCGATACTTTCCTAATACCAAAAATATCCTTGCGAATCACAGCTGCTTTTGATGCTTGAAAATACTTCTCAAGGAACAATTTCTTCATTCCATTCCATGTGGTTATGCTTCTAGCGGGTAAGCAAAAGAACCATTCTCCTGCAGCATTTATATGGGAGAAAAGAAAGTTGTCATCATATCCATATCAACATTTGCATTTTCTTGCTTCAGACTAGTCACAACATGATGAAATTGTTGCAAGTGACGATTAGTATCTTCTCCCGCTAAACCTCTGAATTTGGGAAGCAAGTGAATCAATTGCGTCTTCAACTCAATGGTTCCATTCATCTGAATACATAACGGCTGAAGTTCAAGGTTTGGAGAAGTGAGATCCTTGAGTGTTCTCGGAGTAGGTGGTCGACCTTCCATTGTGTTATTTTCCTCTTTGTCCGAGTATGAGAATTCACTAGGTGAAGAACTACGAGGAAGTGGAGTATTCACTGATCGAATCAAGTCTTTTAGTAAAATGCCCAAACGAAGAAGTATACCAATTGGACTTGGTTTTCCCTCTCCACGCATTCACCAAAGAAATGGTACCTGAAAATCATATTCTAAAAGATTGAATGATTAAACTGGAATTGAAAATAAAAGCAAAAGTATAAACTAAGAATAAAAATAACAACTAAACTTGCCACTGCCTCCCCGGCAGCGGCGCCAATTTTGACGAGGTGTCAACTCGCAAATAATATTTCTCTACTTCTCTTTACACTATCAAGTAGTATAAATAAAGCAGGATCGTCCCAACGGAGGTGTATTTAGCAAAAGTTGTTATGGAATTACTCTTAGCAAAGATGATTGTGTTGTAGAAATTCTGAAAATCACAAAGTTGTATTCAAATATAAGATGAGATTGATTAAGGATTCATTCTCGACTACAAAATATAAACCAAATCGATATATAACCACATTCTTCGTATTATCTCGTTACTAACAACCCTAGGATAATTAGTACGCTCAATTATCCTGTTATTATCTCCTAAGATCACCGGATACAGAAGCGCTCGACTACCGGTTTCTACTTTTCAAGTTTCCTAGAGGTACGCTTACTAGGTGTGACTTAAACAAATGCTTTAAGTTTTATGAGATAAGGTTGATCCTAGTGATAAAATCAAAGGATTGAATTACCTACTAGTGTCAACAAAGTTCAATTCATTTAGTCCTTCACCTGACTTCTGAAATCTGTCAAGCCCATCAAACTCATTCCATAATTCAACTCCAAGTCGAACCAATTCGAAATATATTCAGTTTACAATCTTGAGATACAACCACCACACAAACTCGAGCCACCAATTTACCCAAACACTCGACAGAATCCGTGACTTCAACAACTTCTCTTGACTGAATTTATGCTCCAAGCGCTGACCCAAACTCTGCTTCCTTGTAGAGACTCATAAAAGCAGTCCATCATTACTGCCAGCACTCAATCAAGTCATGGCAACATATCCCCTTGTTGAATTCAATCGAGACTCTCAAATTTAACTTCCCTGCCAGTATCAGTCGCTAGAACTCATCTCAATATACCCATTACAGATGCCAGAAACTGTTAAATATCAATACAACCCATTGCAGACAGACTTTTATTTGTCAACAAGATGGTGATTCAGGAATTTATTCGAACACCTGATGTGCAATTCTCCACTTGTTATAGCCTTGAGACTTTTACAGATTCCAAACTAACCCAAATTCCCATGTTGTTGTGAATGTAGATTCAGTTCAATACCATGTAGAATAACCCATAAATTTAGTTGAGCAGCTACCCTTCGTGTGACTGATATCACCTCAACATCAAAGCATCATTGGTTCTCTTCAATTTCAGTTCTGAAGCAAACCCCATCTCATTTCCTTGTAGATTTCAAGTAAAGGTATCTACCCTTGTCAGTACTCATCGTAAACTCCCAAAACTCATACCAGCAACATCATATTCTATCAAGAACCCTTGTACAGGCTTAACCAATATCAGCTGAGCTTGAGGTGGTGATGAAAAGGTCGTTCAGACCTTTATTCAAACAGGTTATATTCCATGCTCTATATTGTTGTAGCTTCAAAGTTCTATAGCTTCCGAAGGCTCCCACATTCCTGCAAATTCAATTTACAGCAAACCATTAATCCGGAAACCAATTAACATTCACATGTCTTCACATTTGGTCCTCATTTAACCAACGGCGGCACCATTACATTTTCTGGTTCAACTGGTCTTGGAACTCCACCAAAATACTCATCATTCTGAACCCAGTTCAGCCTGAAATTTCGAGATACAATCATCTCACAGTATCGAGTCACTGACTCTCCCAAGCACCCAACAGAATCCATGTTTTCAACATCTCAGTTTCTTCCTTTTCTGGTCCAAAACACCAGCAAGTTTATTCCACTCTTCCTTCTTCTTCTTAGCTTCAGATAGGTATCTTGACCCATGATGAATAGCCACCAGATTTATGGCTAGGTCGACGAACTGCAACAGAAATCAGATCTCCCTTCCTGCTTCTTAACTGGTGACTAAAAGAAATGAATATTTCTTCTCTGTTCACTAATTTGGGTATAATGAAACCTAAGTTTCATGTCCTAGACATTTCTTCCTCCAGCACACGTGCGGTACCTTGGTGGTGAAATACATAACCAGTGACAAGCCCATGACTTAATCTTCCAACCCAGATGCTTATAGGCCACATAACACTTGGTTGTATTGACTTGGGCCCTGAATGCATAGTTATTGAAAATCAGTGTCATCTCCTGGTTCCCTGCCACCAACGTCCTTGGTCTCCAGTTTATTGGCATGAAGCTTTTGCTCTTCTTTGAATTCTTTCACCAGTAACAACCATCTTTTACTTCTCACATTCACTTTTGCTCTTCAATGTCTCTACATCACTAAATCTGCCATGCTTTTCAGACATAATTAGCATCACTAAAGCCAGCATGCTTTCCTAACAGATATGAAGAAATAAAAGAAAATAGTGAGAAATAATCCGCCTCACACAACAGTTTCACATTAAATAACATTTTTGCTCTTTTAAGCGACGTTTCTTCATATTTTGTTCCAAGTGACTCCAAAGTACCTAAACACTCAAAAGTAAACATAAGATACATATTTTACAAGAAAATTAAGCAAAGAAAGCATAAACAATAGATAAATATCAAGGTGTTTTAGACACCTATCACTAATCTTATTTCTTACTATGTTATTCATTAGTAAAGTAGAAGATAAGCGAATTAATTTGTGCACCTACGACACACCTCAGTTTTACAAGCTATACGTTAGCATGTAAACAAGCAGGTAAATGATGCATAACAGGAATTCAACACTTTTTGTTTTGTTTTGTAGATGACACATTGCTGATCATTTTCTTCTTCTTCCCTTTTGGGGTATTTCCCTTTGCTTTTTCTTACCTTTCAGGTCTTCTGATTGTTTGGGTTCACTTCCTTTTTTATTCTTCTTATTATTATCAGCTTGGTTGACTGAAACACACCAAATCAATCACACGAAATAAACAATATATCACACAAAAGATACAAGCAAATCTTACCAGCTTCGTCATCATCTACTTCTTTCTCATTCTCTGTATCATCATCCAAAACTTCCTTTGGTGCAATTTTATTTGCTTTCTTTTTGACTTTAGTAGCTTTATCATTATAAACTCTAGGTGCACTAGTGTTCAAAATTAATTGCTCCTACCCGATTGGAATCTAATAACAAACAAAAACAAGATGCATAAAAGAAAAGAACAAGATGCGTAACAGAAAGATAAATAAATGTTCAGAAACATGAAACATGTAGACAAGTTAAGTTCTTACCAACTTTCTTTTTTTATCTTTGTTTTCTTCTCTGCTTCAAGTTTAGGTGAACCAGGTGATACCTGATCTTTCAATCTCTGCGACTTCCTTTATGGGGTTGCTTCAGGATCTTTTTAACACACATTGGAAAAAAAAAGTTATTCATAACATGTTATGTAATAACTTTGGTAACCATAACCTATCATGCACATTTTAATTATGCCGTATAATATGTTATTCAACATTTGTTTTTCCTGCATAACATATGCTTTTTTCTACAGAATTTGTTATGCGAACATGAATCACACATGAAGTAATGTAAATGCATAACCAAGACTTCCTTTCTCTTCTTAGCAGTGTCGTGCTTTTCCTTGGTTCTCATCTCCTTTAGTTGTTGGACATCATCTGTAACAACATGAACATCTTTCCCTGGGCTTTTAGCCCTAGCCTGACCCATATGGGTGTTTTTAGCTAAGTGGGCATCCCTTAGCAGCATTAGTGAACATGAATAGTAAATGCTAGGAAGAAACTAGATATATAGAGCATGTACTACACGTGTGTGTCATGAGCAGCGGGGAGGGGGGTAATTGCCCTTTTCTTTCTACTTTACCAACTCGTTGATTAAATGAGTTTGTATTTAAAACTCCTCTGATAGCTAACATATGAGATCCTTCCAAATCATTTTATAGAGTTTCTTTGATTCATTTTTCTGGCTACATTATAAATTACATTTTTCAACTATAGTTTTCCTTTATCTTGCGACATTAGCTTGGAATTTTCAAGCCATTTATAAGCAACTTATCTCAAAATGTGTACAAACTTAAGTGTGAAATCAATTTATTTAAGCATTTCCTTTCAGGTTTTAACTAATCACTTGCCTCTTAATAAATGATCTGCTTTATCGAAACTCATGACTGTAATCTCTTGTCTACAACCACTAGTTTTTTTTTTTTTAGTCAAGGGCCTTCAAAAAGGCTAATGATCTTCCTCAACTGTTGGTATGAGCCAAACAGGAGGAGCCGACCAGTTTATAGGAGAGTTGTTTTTCTTAGCCCATATGGCTAGTTCATGAGCTACAGAATTACAATACCGAGGTTGAAAACTAAAAATTCAATCAACTAATTTAGAAGAAAATACATACGCGAATTTCCATCAACATTTCCAGCTGAAATTGATCAATTAGGGATTTCGCATCACTTTCTACAATGATGTGAGTGAACTGTTGCTCCAGAGATTTCTTCAAGACTTCCCAGATGGCTCTGGCTTCAGCTTCTTCAGCAGATGGGACTTCAAAAACTAAGGATGCACAAAAGGTTGCTTTTCTTGAGAAATCTCGTATTGCATACCCTGCACCATTAGCTCCAGAGATAATATTAAAGGCACCATCAATATTGCATTTAATCCAACCAGTAAAGGGAGGCATCCATTTATCACAAATACTGACAGAGATAGTTGTAGAGGAAGGCAAACTAGTATTCCTAGTGAGGATCATAGATCTGGCTCTAGAAATGACAGTAGTATGGTTTTCCTTAATGTTTTGTAAAATGAAATTGTTTCTACTAGTCCGGAAAGACCATAAAATAGTCACAAAAAGACCTTGATCATCCTCAGGGAGTTTAGATTGAGGATCAATTAACCAGAAAAGAAGCCAATCAATAAAAAACTTATTTTGAAAAAATGTGTGTTTATTATGAAATCACAGATGAACCAGGCACTGCTAGCAAAGGGACAGGTGATCAGAGCATGCTTTATGGTTTCCTGAGGATCAGAACATCTAAGACAATCCACACTATGCATAGGCATTCTAGTGTGTAGGATAGTTTTGGAGGGCAAAGCATTTCTTGTAGCTCTCCATAAAAAAACTTGAATTCTGTAAGGAATTGATAGACGCATTTATGTGTTTATTTTGTTCTCAATTATGTATATTGTTAGTGCTCGATTTTGTGCTTATTTTGCTATTTTAAGTATTTGTAGGTGTTTTTGGAGAAATAAGCATGTGTGGAAAAATTGGATCGAAAAGTTGCTAAAAGCACCTTCGAAGGACACCTGCTAAATGGACTCCCAACAATAGATAAGGGGTAACCTAATCGCTAAGGGGCACCCAAATTGATATTCGCACCCCTGGTCTGGATAAGGGGCATCTTCTTTTACCTTTCGAATATTCTGTTTTGGCGGGAAAGTTGAGCAGCGACTAGCAGAGTTGGGATTTGATTTTTGGGAATATGAGAGGGAGATTCAATCGCTGGATTATCTTCAGATGAGCCTGTTAAGCTTAAACAGGGAAGGTATAGTCGTTGGATTGGATCGAGTTGGTCTGGATAATCGGTTCTCGGCAACACAGAGAAAGATGTTTCTCGGGTTTATATTTTGGAAGTACTGAAGAGATTTGATCGGATATTTTCACGACAAAGGCTTGGTTTGGGCCTGTAAAATTGATACAAGATGGATAAAGGTCTCAAATTCGATTGAAAATGAAGCTTTCGACAAAACAGGGGAGGTTGTAGTTCATGGGAAGTTCATGTTTGAAAATTCATTGTAACTGCGTCTTTTCCAGAGAATATTTTGAGCGAGATTTTATTGAGTTCTTCTCGGATTTTGATTTGGATCGTACGGCTACATCAATACTGGGTTGGTAATTGAATAATTCACGTAAAGAAAACAAGTTTCCATATTTATGAGAAGAGAAAATCCCGTGACTTGCCGGAGGGAGAAAAAAGATTTATTTTCAAAGATTTCTTGCCCTAGAAGTAGCCGTGGTGTATAAATATAGTTGCTCGAGTCCTAGAGAGGATCTATCGAGACCTAGGAAAAAGTTGGGGATAGTTGCAGAGAGTTGCAGAGGCGCTTCCATCATCAACAGAGAAGAAGCTGCTGCTGTACGAAGAAGAAGATAAAAAACTGTCACCTTTACTTTCGAAATTGATAACAGTTTTCCAACAATAGTAATAGTTAGAATTTCCTCTGTAACAGTGGGTTCTGTAATAATTATTTCTGTTACAAACCCGCTGCTTTATTAGTTTTCTCATGTTTTTCACACTTTTGAGCTATGAATACTTATTTTGAGCACGTGAATAATATGAGGAGCTAAACCCCATTGCTGAGGCGACAGAGGAAGCTATTTTTCCAACCAATATGTGGTAATATATATTTAATTAAATTCTGTAATTATTTGTATGATTATTTGAATTGAATCACAATTGAAATAATGGTTTTTGTTAACTCGTTGTATTTTCACTTGATGGTGCATGCTTAGCTTAGCTTGAGATTAACAACTAGTATTTTTAAAATCTACTTTTGACAATATTTAAGAATCAATTGAATGTATGAATTGCATGAAAATTATTAATATTGAATCACATGAAAATTGGAAAATAGTGGAATCTTAGTCTCAGTGTTCTCAATACTCTTGATACAAAATTTTAATTAAATTTTCTACTTTTTATCTTAGAAATTAAATCTAAAATCAAATCTTTATAAGTCTAAGTGAACGACATCTTTCTAACCACTTTACAACAACTTTCAAAATCACATCAATTTTTGGCGCCGCTGACGCGGACTTGTATTTAGGTTTAGGTTTTAGGTTTTGTATTTTATTTTTTTTAGAGTTTTTAATTATTTTTTACGTCTTTGGTATTTTTGTTTTTGTTGTGCAGGATTGACTCAAAGCTATAAGTGGAAAGTTGAACTTGCCAAAAAAAAAAGAGAAACCGAAGATATTATTTTTGGTCTTTTATTTAATAGTTTCTTTATTTTCTTTTGGACTTGTATTTTTCTTTTATTTGGTTGCTTGTTTATTTTTATTTATTATATAAAAAAAAAACACAGTTGCACACACCAATTGAATCTCTCGTCAGATCACCGAGTTTAGGAAAACTCGTGGATTAGTAAGTTGAACCCGTGCCTTGGGCCTTTTGGGAGTTACCAGCTGAAAGTCCACAAACCTCAGCCTCGTACCTTTGGGTATATTTTGCCGTGGTAACCCAAGCTTACCTAAATTAGTGAGCCCAGCATTTGTATGTGCACAAATTTTTGCTGAATTCTTATGTATGCATGTACGTAAAAGAGACGCTTTTGGTCGGTTTGTTAAAGAAAAACCTAGTGGTTCTATATTAGGAAATAAGGATCTTGATTACCTTAACTTAGAAACCTATATTCTTGGACAACCTAGTTTTGAACATCCGTCTTCTGGTGAGAAGCCTAGGACTCCTATAGTGCCAGATATGGCAACTTTGAAAACTTTGTTGAATCCGACTAGGACTACTCGTCCCTCATGTATTAGTTAGCTGAAACGGAAGCAAATTATGAACTTAGACCAGGGACCTTACAGATGCTCCCAATATTTTTAGGGAAACAAAATGAAAACCCCTATTTCCATGTTAGGGACTTTGAGGAAATTTGTAGTACCCTAAAGATTAGAAACATTGATGATGATGCTTTGAAACTTAGGTTATTCACTTTTTCCCTGAAAGATAAAGCTAAATCGTGGTTATATGGTTTTCCTTCCAATTCAATTGAAACATATGGACAACTTACATCTGCCTTTTTGAACAAGTTTTTCCCTAGGCACAAAACATTGTCTATTAGTACGCAAATCTGCACGTTTTCTCAATAGGAGGGAGAATCTTTTTATAGGTATTTGGAAAGGTTCAATGATCTATTAGCCCAATATCCTCATCATGGTCTAGAAAAGGTTAGGTTAGTTCAGATCCTCTATGAGGGTTTAGATTATTCCACTACAACCATTATGGAAGCTATGTGTACAGGTGGGTTTGAAAACCAAACAGTTGATGCGGCGATGACATTTTTGAATGAAATCGCCGAAAAGACCCAACAATGGGAAAATAATAAGGAACCTGATAGGTGTCTAAAACACCTAATTTTATATCTAGTATTTACGCTTTCTTTGCTATTATCCTCGTGAATTGCATATCTTATGGTTTATTTTGAGTTATTTAGGTACTTGGAGCCAATGGGAGCAAAAGACGAATAATTATCCATTTGGAACGAAAAGAGCAAAAAGGTCAATTCACAAGCGAGCAATGGAGCCGGCTAAGGTCATGCGGTGAAAGAATGAGGTCACTGCAACATTTTATGAGAAAGTTTTGAAACTGAACTTTCAGTCTTGCATGACCGACAGTTGAAGGGAAATTGATATTTCAGCTGGGTGACCCTTATCCTAACGTGAGGGGTGCCTAAGTTCTTGTTCGTACACCGTAGTCCTACATTAAGGTCGAACAGACCTAGTCTTCCTCATTTCTACCCCTTTTTGGTTTTCTTCTGCTGTGTGAGAATCCTGTTCATGGTGAAATTGTTGTTGTTGGAGTAATTAGATATTGGATTAGAAGTGGAGAACAGAGAGCAGTGGAGAGAAGATAGATCAATTTTAGATGAATTTAGGGTTTAATTATAGGCAATGAACGTCGAGAAGAATTAGAAGTTGGGGGATTTGGATCTGAATCTTTTGAGAAGATGGGTTTGTGGTGATGTTGTAGTGGGTGTTTGAAATGAAGGAAATTGATGGTGGTTATGTAGACATATATTCGAGTTGAAAATGGAAGATGATGTCGTTGCTATCTGTGGTAATGGAATACCAGATTGAAGTTAAGAATGAAGATGCTCAAGGGTATTGGTGGTGCTAAGATGCAGATAGATATGATACTGACGCTGCAATGAGAAGGATATGGCCAGGTTAGATTTTGATTGAAGAATAGTTGGGGTTTGCATTAAATTTGGTGTCTCACCCAAGATTACAAGAGAGTGAGTTTACTGGAGAAATGGGTATTCACTCTGTGCTTGAGATCGTGTTCTGCTGCAGGATAAAAAATGGAGGAATAGAAAGTATGGGACTATGTTGTGAGAATGAGTTGCTGCTGCAAGAAATGGAACTGGGAGCCGGTGGTTAAAGTAATGCAAGAAGGTACTAGCTTAACTGAGTCAGAAAGGTGCAGTCGAATGAAAGAGGAGCATGTCAGTTGATCGAGTTTGGCAGTGAGAAGATGAAGCTAACTTGGTTGATGCCAGTGATAACTCGAGTTGGTTTGGCCTTGGAGTAGGAGTAATAGCATAGATGAACTGTTGCCACTATATCATTGCTGCCATGAATTCCCAGGGAGGATGGAGATTAAAGAGAAACTGCAGTTCAGGTTCTGGAGGTGTTGAATGGTCGTATTGAGAATCAGGAAAAAAAGGTGGAGGCTATGATGCTGTTGGTGGAAGAATTGATGAGGATATTCTGAGTGGTTCACTGCCTTTGGATGGAGAAAAGATTAGGTTATGGTTTGAATTCAAATGATGCAGTTGGCGCTACAGTGGAGTTGCAGAAGAGGTATTCGAGCAGAGCTATAGATGTATGAATGAGTGCAAGGAGGACAAGGAAAGGGAGATGATTAGAGCTGGCAGTTGTGTTGACTGCTACCAACTACAGCTACAATGGTCAAGGCTTAGAAGTAGGAAGTGGTGATGGGCGAGGTTGCAAAGGAAGCAGCGTTAGATGCCAATGAAGGCAGTTCTGGTGCTCAGGTTATGGTGATGGCTGTGCAAGAGCTGAGAAAAGGAAGAAAGAGAACTGGAGTTTAAGTAATGCATGACAAGGGTATCTGCTTCTTATTGCGAGTTGTAGATGAATGTTTACGAATGAATTATAAGGAATGAAGGAATTGGTGCAGTGGTTGAGCACTGATGGTGTTTCTTGGCTCGAGTTTATGATGATTGTGTTAGCGATGGAAGTTACAGGGAGAACAAGGTGGTCGCACAGATGGATGCTCTCAAGTTGCAGCTGAAGTGAAGTCGTGAAGCTGCAGTTCAACTGAGGTACAAATATGCTGGTAATGTACATGAAATGAGTATTGCAGCAATGGAGTGACTGAAGATCGAACTGGTGGTGATTCTGGAATGGAATGGGATGTATAGCTTGAATTGTGAAGTTACAGGTGGTATTGGTTTTCACTTGATATTGTAGTTGCACACGTAAGAGAACAACGCACCAGTGGGATCTTTGCCCATGCTTGGTTGTGTGCAGAAACTGGTTATGGAGATTGTGGAGTTGTTGGTTTGCAATCAGAGTGCATTGAGCTCCAGGTTGTATAAGGAAAACGCTGCCTGAAATCACACCAGGCGAGTTAACTTAGCTGACTCACCGATCCAGAAGTTTACTCAAATGGACTGGGCTAGACTAATGGGCTGCCATAGATTGAATTTTGGAGATGGGCTTACCTAGTTTTGGAAATTGGCCGGACAACACAAGTTACAGGACATAGACGATATTCATATACAGAACATGAGGATATATAATGATAATCTTATCTTCTACTTTGGTGCTTAGGGTTTAGACATGGATACCTTTCTCTTTATCTTTGTTATGAACTCCATGAGCATGAGCTAATTTTATTATTGGTGATGGATTGATTTGATTTCACATAACATGTTTCTTGTTCAATAAATTAGTTTTGTCTCATATTATCGTTTATGATTCACCATTAATATTGTTGCATGATTGAATGTTAGTTTTGTCAAGTTGCAAATTGGTAGAACTCACATGCATATCTTTTGCTAGATTAGGATTATTATACGCAAAAGTGATAATTCCTGATTGCAAGTAGCACAAATATGGTTATTGCTTGTAGTGATATATACTAGTAACCATATGTGAACCATAACCTTTGTTAAATCGGATTAGCGCTTTTACACGTTCGATTGCTTTGATTGGCCTAATTTCATAGAACTTAATGCATCTAGGGAATTAAACTTGATTAGTGCTTTTACACGTTAGGTTGTTCTCTTAGATAGAATTCATATTCGCATCTTTTAATGTGATTGTTGATGACAAGAGAAAATTAGCGGGATATTCTTGCGATCAAGGTATTCTAGGGCCATTGATAAATAAAGATTAAATATGAATTCTACTTATTGTTAAAAAGCATGTTTGTGAATGAAGATGAATCCTTAACCAATATCTTTTCTACTTGATTTATTTGTTTATTTGCTTTTATATTTGTTTTAGTTTTAAAAATCAGAAAAATTCCCCTTGTTACTTTTAGGAAACCGAAACATCTTGACAACGAAAGCCTCTATGTGGATACGAACTCTTTTTTATCACTACTACATTTATTTTAGTTAAGTAAGAAAGTGAAATTATATTTGTGTCGACTGACAACCGATCGGAACCCCATAAAAAAATTCTTCTAGGCAGAGGAAACCTTAATAGGGTAGAAGGAAGCTATGAATCAGATGCCAAAATTGCAGCAATAACTAAAAGGTTAGAAGCTTTAGAAGTGGGTAACACTAGTAGTCGAGTGGAGTCTTTTTGGGAAGGCCAGATTATGGAAGAGCAAGCCAATGCTCTTTATAATAACACTAGATTCGTTAATTCTCAGAAGTTCGACCCATATTCAGAAACTTATAACCCTAGTTGGAGAAACCATCCAAGCCTTTCATGGTCTAAGGGGCAGAGCCAAGGTCAGTTTAGTAATTCCAATGCTCCCCTGGGTTTTGGCTATACTAAGAATCCTTCAGGACAAGCTTAGTTTCAGAATCAGTCCGATAAGAAAATCTTAAGTCTAGAGGAAACTCTCAACTCATTTATTCGAAACACTGAAAAGAAGCACCAATCTGTTTCACAAAGCGTAGAAGCTAGTAACAGGATAGGGCAACAAAATAGTCAAGTTATTGCCAAATTAAAAATGAAGGTTAGTCTGATAAATGAGTCCTTGATATAAAAAGGTAGGTTCCCTAGTCAAACATAACCCAACCCTAGAGGAGTTCATGAAGTAGGTGCAAAACCATCACATCAATTGAATGCTATTAGCACCCTTAGGAGTGGTAGAGTTGTAGACAATAAGGTAACCATGCCCAATAGTGAGCATACTATAGTTCACCCATCAGGACCATCCATAGCTGAGGAGACTGATAAAATTTCTGATGATGCCAATTCGGTTCCTGAGAGGCCCTATTTTATGCCTAGAGCCCCATTTCCACATCTATTAGTACCAACAAAGAGTGAATCCAACTTTAATGACATGATGGAGGTTTTAAAGAAAGTTACCATAAACCTTCCATTACTAGAAGCAATTAGGCAACTTCCGGCTTATGCCAAGTTCCTCAAGGATATGTGTACGCGAAAGCGCAAGCTTAATGTCCCTAAGAAATCCTTTTACAGTCATGTAAGTTCGATCATTCATAACCCCACAAATTCTAAGTATAAAGACACAGGTGCACCTACCATTGCTTGTACGATAGGAAAACACAGGGTAGAAAAATCTTTACTTGACTTAGGAGCTAGTGTGAACTTACTCCCATACCATGTGTACTTAAAGCTAGGGCTCGGTGAATTAAAACCTACCAAGATAACACTGCAGTTAGCTGATAGGTCTGTTAAAATTCCGCGTGGTGTTATAGAGGATATTCTTATTGAGGTCGACAAGTTTATTTATCCTGTGGATTTCGTGGTCTTAGATACCCAACCTGTCCCTGACCCAGAGAACCAGATACCGGTGATTCTAGGTCGCCCATTTTTATCTACGTCTAATGCGATCATAAACTGTCGAACTGGTATTATGAATCTATCTTTTGGTAATATGACTATTGAGTTGAATATTTTTAATGTTAATAAGCTACATTCTGAGCTAGATGACACATGCATTGAAGAGGTTAACATGATAGGAACCTTAGTTCAAGAGTCATTACCAAACATCGTACCGGAAGATCCATTAGAGAGTTGTCTAGCCCATTTTAGCATGGATTTCGACGAACATAACAACATTGAACAAATAAATGCTTTGTTAGATTCTATTCCTGTGTTAGATATTGATAAATGGAAAGCTAGGGTCGAACCATTACTAGATTCCGGATCTACCTTAATCCCTTATTTAGAAGACCCTGAAGAGCCTCCTAAGTTAGACCCTAATTATGCATTTTTAGCCCCATCTGAAACTTTGCCTGTGATTATAGCTTCCGATCAGGACATTAGGCTAGAAATCGTGCTTCAAGACAATAAGGAAACTTTAAGGTGGACCATAGAGGATCTTAAGGACACAAGTCCTACAGTTTATGTGCATCAAATCCATTTAGAGGATGAACCACCTTACTATAACTTAGAGAAATCAATTGACCTTTTTTAGGAACCTGATGGTCTAGAAATTAGGAATATTGTGACTAGTCTATCTAAAGACACCCTAAATTCTAAGTTTGGGGGTAGTGATCATCAAGTAACCCCACTAGAAGTCCCTAACTTGGGACTCGAGCCTAGTGTTCCTGAGATATTACTTGAGTCTCTTCCGACTCCACAACCTGATCCTCTTGATACTATCCAAGAGAAAATCTAGAACTTAGAAACCCATAGTTCGGAAGATTGTGTTTATCAAGACACTCATATTAAGACCAATTGAGCACCGCAGAAAAATCCAGTTATCTTGCAAGAATTTTTATATCAGGTTGTGCTATGTTTGTTCATTTTTCTATTCCGGTGCATTTGTCTCATAATTGTGGCAGTTTTATTTGGTTTTGTTGACCCACAGTTGTTTCGACTATTGATATATGATTTGAAAGGTAATTATCCATTTTGTGGTATATGACGTCTGGCTGAAGACTTCAAACTTAGCACTTTTTGGGAGGTAACCCAATATTCATGCAACACGGTAATATCTTTCCTTAACTCTTTTGCTTCAAATGGTAACCGCTTCTCCTTGTTCATGTTTTTAATTTTATCTTTAGAACATTGAGGACAATGTTAGATTTAAGTTTGGGGGTATGGGAGAAACTTTTTGTTAGTTGCAATAAATAAACTCCAGAACCTAGAAATTTATGCTTATTAAGGATGGCACTAACCAATCTAAGTGGATGGAAGCATCTTGGTTGTAGGAGTTGAGGAACCAATCTGATTAGATGGAAACATTTAAAGAGTCTATTCATAAAAGCACAGAGCTCAGGTGTTAGAAATAACATGGTAGTTTCTCCATATCTTGTTGAGTCCTTTTCACTTATGTTTTTATTTTGTTTTCTTTTTAAAATATGTTTATCTAAGTGATTAGGTGGGGCTCACGATTCAAGTTGTTACCACTGCTAGGGTGAAATAGAGTGATTGAGATATTAATATATATATATATATATATATATATATAAAACAGACCAGACCAATTAGACCAATCGGAATAAATATTAACATTTGGATAGCAATATGTGTGTGTTCTGCCTGTCTCCGTCGCCTAAACAAGCGTGGAACGCAGGATCCACGGGAATTACCATGTAATCTGCTGACAAGAAGCATGTGCTTGGATCCGCAAGATCTAATCATGTTGTTTTAAAAAAAAAAAAGTTCAATGAATAAGTCGACCGCTGGTTCCCTTGTATATGCCAGACGAGTTGATCTAGAATTAGGATTGTCCACCACTGGTTCCCTTGTATATTCCAGTTGTGTTGATATTAGTCAGACCAGTATCTCAGTCCATTAGGATAGGTTCATTTTGGAAGTGGCCTTCAGACAGATATGAGAAACACTGTTCACCTAGTCAACATCAAAACCATCTATGTTTTTCTATATCCATCTCTTAATCTATCCATGTGATTTGTTGACTCCGGATATTGATGTCCATAGTGCGATTATCTGAGTAGATCTCTATTACTTATATATGAATTTTAGTATGATTGAGTGCAAACTTGTGTACATCAATTGGAATTTTGCATCATGGTACTTCCTCCTGTAGTCAATAAGTATGCCAACCAAGGAGATTCTTTAGTGCCTTCCAAGTTTTTATGTATATATCTAGGGTATGGAGTAAAGGTTTTGTGGGTATATCTCTGGTAAGCCCTCCCGAGACTATAACTCGGCTACTAGGGCCACCTAGGGGTTTAAAGGCTTATTGCATACGTTAAATGCAATCGACGATGCCTGCGACAGTGAGTTAGGATTTGGTTTTCTAGATTTGATTTGCTCGAAGAATAGCAAATAATAAGTTTGGGGGTATTTGATAGACGCATTTATGTGTCTATTTTGTTCTCAATTATGTATATTGTTAGTGTTCGATTTTGTGCTTATTTTGCTATTTTATGTATTTGTAGGTGTTTTTGGAGAAATAAGCATGTGTGGAAAAATTGGCTCGAAAAGTTGCTAAAAGCACCTCCGAAGGACACCTGCTAAATAGACTCCCAACAATGGATAAGGGGTAACCTAATTGCTAAGGGGCACCCAAATTGCTATTCGCACCCCTGGTCTAGATAAGGGGCATCTTCTTTTACCTTTTGAATATTCTGTTTTGGCGGGAAAGTTGAGCAGCGACTAGCAAAGTTGGGATTTGATTTTTGGGCGTATGAGAAGGAGATTCATCCGCTGGATTATCTTCAGATAAGCCTGTTAAGCTTAAACAGGGAAGGTATAGTCGTTGGATTGGATCGAGTTGGTCTGGATAATCGGTTCTCGGCAACACAGAGAAAGATGTTTCTCGGGTTTATATTTGGGAAGTACTGGAGAGATTTGATCGGATATTTTCACGGCAAAGGCTTGGTTTGGTCCTGTGAAATTGATACAGGATGGATAAAGGTATTAAACTCGATTGAAAAGGAAGCTTTCGACAAAACATGGGAGGTTGTAGTTCACGAGAAGTTCATGTTTAAAAATAGTGGGAATGTTAAAAATACCCTCCATTTTTGCTGACCTTGCACAAATACCCCCGAGGGGTAAAAAATAATTTTTTTGGAGTCAACTTGAGAAAGTTGCTTCCACTTTTTGGAAGCAACTTATGCTAGTTGTGTCCACTTCTGGAAGCAACTCGTGCTAGTTGCGTCCACTTCTGGAAGCAACTCGTGCTAGTTGCGTCCACTTCTGAAAGGAACTTGTGCTAGTTGCTTCCACTTTTCAGAAGATAGGGTTATTTTTTAAAATTGAATAAGGGTATATTTTAAGAGGTGGATTTTGAGGGGTATTTAAATAATGTTCCCTTAAAAATAAAGTGTAACTGCGTCTTTTCCAGAGAAGATTTTGAGCGAGATTTTATTGAGTTATTCTCGGATTTTGATTTGGATCGTACGGCTACATCAATACTGGGTTTGTAATTGAATAGTTCACGTAAAGAAAACAAGTTTCCATATTTATGAGAAGAGAAAATCCCGTGACTTGCCGGAGGGAGAAAGAAGATTTATTTTCAAATATTTCTTGCCCTAGAAGTAGCCGTGGTGTATAAATATAGTTGTTCGAGTCCCATAGAGGATCTATCGAGACCTATGAGAAAGTTGGGGGTAGTTGCAGAGAGTTGCAAAGGCGCTTCCATCATCAACAGAGAAGAAGCTGCTGTTGTACGAAGAAGAAGAAGACAGAAAACCGTCACCTTTACTTTCGAAATTCATAACAGTTTTCCAACAATAATAACAGTTAGGATTTCCTCTGTAACAGTGGGTTCTGTAACAATTATTTCTGTTACAAACCCGCTGCTTTATTAGTTTTCTCCTGTTTTCACACTTTTGAGCTGTGAATACTTATTTTGAGCATGTGAATAATATGAGGAGCTAAATCCCATTGCTGAGGCGACGGAGGAAGCTATTTTTCCAACCAATATGTGGTAATATCTATTTAATTAATTTCTGCAATTCTTTGTATGATTATTTGCATTGAATTAAAATTGAAATAATGGTTTTTGTTAACTCGTTGTATTTTCACTTGATGGTGCATGCTTAGATTAGGGCTCTGGATGTTCCATGCTTGAGATTAACAACTAGTATTTTGAAAATCTACTTTTGGCAATATTTAAGAATCAATTGAATGTATGAATTGCATGAAAATTATTAATATTGAATCACATGAAAATTGGAAAATAGTGGAATCTTAGTCTCAGTATTCTCAATACTCTTGATACAAAATTTTAATTAAATTTTCTACTTTTTATCTTAGAAATTAAATCTAAAATCAAATCATTGTAAGTCTGAGTGAACGACATCTTTCTTACCACTTTACAACAACTTTCAAAATCACATCAGGAACTCTAACTTTCCAAATACGCTTCCAAAGTTTTTTACAAGGGGAAGGTCGAATTCCTCTAAGTCCCAAGTAGGCAGATTTATATGAAAACTTTCCATTCTTTGAAAGATCCCAAGCCCTCATGTCAGGAGTGCAAAGCTGGCTTAAGGGAATAGTGATAATCTTCTGGACAGAAGCATTATCAAAGTGGGTGTTGAGTCTAGATACATCCCAACTTCTAGAATGTGGATAAATAAAATAAGAAACTTTAATGCTAGGGTCAGGAGGAACAAGAGGGTTGGGTGTGGCAGAACCCAAAGTAGGTATCCATTTGTCACACCATGGGTTAATAAATTGACCATCCCCAATAATCCAAGAGATGAAAGGCTTGATTAGTTCTTTTATGGAATGAAGACACTTCCAAGTTCAAGAGCACTTACCAGTACACTTGGCATTCAAGAAATTAGTTCTAGGGAAGTATATAGCCTTAAGGACAGTGGCCAGTAAGCAGTTAGGAATTTCCATGTATTCCTATCCAGCATGGCCAGATTGCTTAATTCATCCTTCCTAAAACCCAAGCCACCTTCAGCTTTAGGGGAACATAAAATGTCCCAACCGAAGCAAGTGCAGCTTTCTATGTTTTGGGTATAAGGTTTCCCCCCACCAGAATTTTCATAGGTGAGAGTCTATTTGTTTACAAATATGCTTAGGTATAAGGAAATCTCCCATTTGAAAAAAGGGGATAGCCTAGCCAATGTGATTGATTAGAGTAGTCCTAGCAACTTGGGATAGGAGCTTATGAAGCCAGATAGAGATTCTGGCATCAACGGTTTGGAGAATTCCCATGTGAGTTTGGATTTTTGAAGCTTGAAACACTATAGGAGTGCCAAGATATTTTTCTCCAAAATTCCTGCTGGATATTTCTAATATGTTGGCTAAAAGAGATTTCCAGTGTTCAGGAATCTTCCTGCTAAACCAAATGCCAGATTTTTCAAAGTTTATTTCTTGCCCAGAGGCTAGACAACATTTTTGAAGATAGTCTTTAATGACTTGAAAATTCTGGGTAGTTTCTTTAGAAAATAAGAGAGAATCATCTGCAAACAAAAGGTGAGTCATTTCAGGGGGCAGCTTTACAAACTTTGATTCTTTCTAAAATACCATTTCTCTGAAGACTATCAATGTAAGAAGATAGAGCTTCAGAGCAGATGATATAAATATAGGGAGATAGGGGGTCTCCTTGTATTAGGCCTCTTTTAGGCTGGAAAAACCAGTAGGACTACCATTAAGAAGAAAATAGTAGGAGACAGTAGAAACACACTGGTTTATGAGCTTAACCCAGTGATTAGACAGACCCATTTTAGTTAAAAACTTTTATAAGAAATCCCATTCAAGTTTATCATAAGCTTTAGACATATCAAGTTTAATAGCAACTATGCCTTCAACTTTATCATTATGATTAACAACATATATGGCCTCATTGGCAAGAAGGATATTATCAGAAATACTTCTCTTAGGAATAAAGGCACTTTGATTTTGGGAAATTATATTGTTCATAAAGGGCTATAGTCTATTAGCCAGAGTCTTAGAAAGAATTTTGTAGATAAAATTATAGAGTCATATTGGTATGTATTGAATAACAAGTTCAGCAAGAGGGACTTAAGGAATCAGTGCTATATTGGTATGGTTAAAGACCTTAGCTATATGCCTTGTTCTGAAGCAGGTTTGTGTCATATCAATGACATCATCTCCCACAATTTTCCAATGTTTTTGATAAAAAAGACCAGTAAAACCATCTGATCCAGCCGCCTCCACACACACCCCCCCCCCCCCATTTGGAAGACAACATTCTTAATTTTATCTGGAGTAAGAGGCATATTTAACAATGCATTATCTTCAGCAAAAAATTTAATAGGAAGATCGGCAAGGATTTTATCCTGAAACTGCTGAGGGTGAGTAGAATAAAGGCTTTTGAAATAGTCTATAAAAGAATTTCCAATACTATCTCTATCAGTTAGAATATTATTCAAGGAGTTCTTGATCCAATTAATGGCATTTATTTTTCTCTTGAAGAGAGTAACTCTATGGAAATAGGGTGAATTTATATCACCTTCCATGAGCCAGACCTCCCTGGATTTATCTTTCCAATACAACTCTTCTAAGTTATAAACATACTCAAGTCTAGCTTTTAGTCTAGCAGTATTATTGGTATCAGTTGGGTTAGAGAATTGGAGATCATCTAGGTCTTTTCTAATGGTAGATATATTGGTTTGAATATTACCAAAAGAAGACTTATTCCAATCTCTTATGCCTTTCTTGGTACTCAGTTGTTTATCTTTGAGCTTGTAAGCATGGGAAACTACCACATTGACTGACCAAGAGTTAGCAATAATGTCTCTGCAGGTAGGATCTTCAATCCACATAGCCATAAAATGAAAGGGTCTGGGCATACAAACATCCTCATAATTAAAACTTATATGCATTGGGCAATGATCAAAAGAGTCCCTGGGAAGATTTTCAATGCACAGTTTAGGACAAAGTTCTTCAGTAGTTTTGTTTATTAGACATCTATCTAATATTTCCATAATTAAATCAGGACCTTGTTGCATATTGGATCAGGTGAACCTATGTCCAAAGAAACAAAGATCATGCAAGTTAAAGACAGAACAAAAGTTTCTAAGGTTTTCAAAATCATAATTATCAAATTCTAGGCCACTATTTTTATATTCAGTGCCTAAGAGGGCATTGAAGTCTCCTATAAAGAAAACAGGTTCATCTAAAGGAGCATTAGGTTGTTGACATTGTTGTTCCCAAAAGGCTTGTCTAAGACTACTATTAGGTTCACCATACATAAAATGAATATGACAGGTTTTAGAGTGAATGTTGTCAGTAGGTGTAACATAGATACCCCTCATACTGGATGAAACTATGTTGAGATGAACTTCCTTTTTCCAAGAAAGAGCAAGACCACCACTTCTACCAACACTAGGGATGTTAAAAGTACATGGGTATCCCATGTTTTTTAGTTTTCTGGCTGCCATATCTTTGTTCATTTTTGTTTCAGAGAGAAAAATAATGTCTAGTTTTACATTTATAGACAGTAGACTAAGTTCCTTATTGGCATATTTCTTTCCAAAACCTCTAATGTTCCAAGCCATAAGATTGATGTTATTAACGGGGAAAGGGTTTGTAGTATTATTAACTGTGTCAATAGAAGTAGCAGCATTGAGAAGAGAATTATTGCGGACACCATTGTTGATTGGGGAATTTTCAGCAGGTACGTTATAGCTCCCAAAGGAATTGAACACTTGATTTGTATTGAGAGAATATGAAGAAAGGTCAATGGCTGGCAAATCTCCCAATTTGGTAATTAAAGGACACAATTGAGCATAATCAGGTTTAGTAGGAACTTGTTCTTCATGGATAACCAGAGAAGAATTAGCTCTTGTACGTTTCCTCAAATCGACTATGGGGTTAATATTCCTTTTGAGATTCGCTAGATCATCATGTTTAGTTGTATTAAAATCTCCTCTAGTGATGATTGGGTTGGTATTTGGGATAACAACAGTCTTGAATCTTCATGATGAGTTGGTAGTACGAATCGGGATACTTGGGGTTGGCTCGGAACCATAAATAGAAGCTTCAATAGTAACATTTTAGATGGTTACCTGTTTGAGAATGAGTGGTAGACCATTCTTTAGCTGAGTCGAATGTTGTTGAACAGATCCAACATCAAAGATCTTTAGGGTAGTAGATATGTTTACAAATGGACCCATTTGGAAAGTGTTTTATAAGCCCTCTTGAATGGTATTTTTCATTCTCTGATCGATATCCTTGGAAGCATCTATTAGTTTGGTTAACATTCTAGGAGGCATCATTAGCCTAGAAAATGGTGGGAGAACATAGTTGTTGCTAGAAGCATCAACTTTTTTGATTTTTTTTTCTGCTTTAACTTCCAAGCAGGATAGTTTTGATCTTTATGATCAAGGATGTGATAAGAAGTGCAACAATACCTTGGAACTATGATGTGTCTACATTCAATCAGGAATGGTTCAGTTCTGCCACTTGTGAAGAGGGGGATGCCTGTTAGTAAAGATTTTTGAACTAGGATTTGAATACACACTTTAACATTATTCTTTAGAGGGTGCTTACCAAAAGGATTTTGAGCTTCGATGAGTTCCCCATGCTGAGAGTAAGTTTCTGAAGGTCCTCAAATTTTGTGCATTCGTTTGGGATGTTGTACAAGATGAACCACAAGATTTCTTCACCAAATAAGAGTTGGTGAGTAGCAGGCCATCCTTCAACCGGTGCCACTTTTAACACCATTAAGTAGCCACAGGCAAACCAAGGTTTATAAGTATTGATTTTGTTGAAGTCCTCTTCTGATAAGAAACGAATGATAACTTTATATCGCTGACCATTAAAGGTGATGATAGTAGGGTGCTGAGCAGACAATTGTTGCATATGTAAAAACGGATTGAAGAAGTTGGAATCAGAGTTTCACAGCATACATATCCCGCCATACACCATTTCTAGTTGCTATCAGCTTCAACTTCAGCTAGAACAACTCTTTTGTCTATGAAAACTGGTTTGACAAGTGTAGATGGTAAGGTTAATTTCTCAGCCATTTGAGCAGAAAGGGTTTGAATATCTTGGTTCAAGTTTTGAGTATTTTCTGTTGAATTTGGGATTTCTATCATAAAGATAATTGAATATATATGAATCTAGTTTGATTTAGATCAATATCTCAAGAAATTATTATAAAATACAGTTGTAGAAAAAGGATTCTCTTATTTGTACTGTACTGATGTTGAGCACAGGTAATAAGAGTGAATAAAAGGTAAGAAGTGTTTATTTTATTATGTGTTTGAACCTTAAAAAAGGAATGAGAAGATTGTTGACTAGTATCTGGCAAGGTTTCAGGGGAAAATTTGTGTAAAGTAGTTATTGATGTACTGCTAAGACTATGTTGGGATAGAGGTTTATCATAAGGGATGTCACTTTCGCATCCATGCTTTTCAGATACCAACTAATTTGAGATATTCACATGAGTTTGATAGTAATAAATCCAAATGAGGACAAACCCAATAATACATTGTAGGTTTTCCTGAGGTAGAAGGGGGTAGTAGAGTTTAATGTAGTCTGTGGTAGGTGGAAAATTAATGAGATTGTTTTTTATTTGATGGACATAGATATGGTAGAACAAACTACCAAATGTAATAATGGAAGTATGGAAGAAGTAGAGAGGGCAAAAAGGGTGGTAGTGAGGGGGAAATTTCGGTTGCAATTGGTGAATTTGAGTGGTTTGATATGGTTCAAAAGATGGCTTATAGTTAGTTTTAGAACTAGTAACCCATCTGGAAAACATGCCCCAAAACACAATGGTGCCTCTCGACTGATGCTGCATTCTTCTAGTCTGCATAAAACACAAAATTTTAATTAGACCCCATGATACTTTATATAAGTTAGATGACCTACCAATGCACCACTTGAAGGCAGTTCCATGGGAAATTATGGGTAATGAAGAGTTAGGTGTTGAAAATAGGGATTTATAGGGTAATTATGATGAGGGAGTTGGATGGAATACTCAAGGCTTTGAAGAGGCGTGAGTAACCAAGAGACAGGACTGATAACCAAAGGCCATAAATGGTAGTAAATGAAGGCTTTTTTTCCTTTAAAAGGATGATTTTGTGTGGGATTATCATTACCATTAACAAATTTACCAGAAGAAGGATAAATTAGATAAAGTAGGTCTAAAAATGGCAAATTCCAGCAACCCCGTTCCGATTGTTGCTGCTCCTTCTGATCAATACCAATTAGCCAAAACTCATGCTTTCTTGCTTTCAATGGATGAATTACAGCGATTGAGAGATGAAGTTCAAGGTGAGATAAACATACGAGTAAATAAGGTAGATCATAAGCGAAGAGAGGTTGAGGAGAAGAGAAAGCGAGAAGAAGAGGAAACAAAATCACTATTTATTGCATGGGTACCCAAGTATTATGAGAGGACTGATCGTAAGGAGGCCGAGAGAGCATTGAAATGCTAGAAGCACCCCAAGTATGGCAATTCAACTGAAAGTGATTCCAATGATGGTTCTGATGCAGCATATGATGAGTATCCGTTGGAGGAGATAAACACAAATGATAAAGGTTCTGATGTTGTTGAGGAGAGAAGGAAGATGCAAAAGTATCTTGATTGGAAGCTGCGAAGGCAATTTGATTTTGAGAGAGCCACCAACTTGATCCTTTACTGTCCCTATTTGCGTGAATTAAGTTTGAACACCTCTTGTCTTTTTTCATAGGTTTATTTGCTTGCTACTGTGAATCTTAACACAAGCTTAAACAACAAAAAGGAATGGGTAGCTAGTTTAAGACTCCAGTGGTGATATTAATTTTGTTCTTTGATTTGGTCATGCCCGTTTGAACGTGGTTGAACTCATACCTAGTGACATGTTTGTATTTTTATATACTTCTCTGAAAGACTTTCCCGGCAATTAGGACGACAACGCCAGATTTTCCCTTATTGTTTTATCATGTTGAAAAGTCACATAGTTTGCTATTAACATGGTTTTGTGTTTGACAACATTCTTATGGGATGAATTATATGTGTTTACAGCTAACTATAAAGCTTACTCTCTTTTTGAATCTGGTACTTGCTGCTATCTTTATGGTTTTATCCATTGCATTCTGAATACTTTTGTTTTTACGAATAACTTGATAACAACAAGTAGAAATGGCAACTGGCCATGAAAATCTTAGAAGTGGCAACTGGCCATGGAAATATTGGAAGTGGCAACTGTCCATGGAAATAGCAGAAATGGAAACTGGCCATGGAAATCTTAGAAGTGGCAACTGGCCATGGAAATCTTAGAAGTGGCAACTGGCCATGGAAATATTGAAAGTGGCAACTGGCCATGGAAACAGAAGAAATGGCAACTGACCATGGAAATCTTAGAATTGGCAACCAGCCATAAAAACTATTAGATGACAATTGGCCATGAAAACTTTTATATGGCAACTGGCCATGAAATTCTTAGATTTGGCAACTGGCCATGAAACTTCATTAAATGACAATTGGCCACAGAACTTTAATTTTTATGGTGGTTATCATTTTTAATTATTTAACGCTTGTATTCCTCTATAAACGTTTTTATTGTTGCACCCTGTGTAGTTATTTATGTTACCAAAAGCACCATTTTTTGTTATGAACTCCTACTGGGTATTGCTCACCCCTTTTTCTTGTTTTCCTCCACAGAGTACAAGAGGAGCTTGCAACAGTAAGCTAGGAAGAGCTTACGGCAGGCCTTGAAAGCACAAAAGGTTAGTATTTTGTTTTGTTTAATATGTATATCACAGGGATGGATATGGGGTAGTTCTAATATCGACTTTCGACCCATGTTTTTATCTTATTTTGATGCGTACATAAGCGAAATGCTAAGGTTTTATTTTGATGTACATTAGCCGTCTCTCTGAACTTGGGTCTAGATATATACATTTCCGTCTGTGTAAACTTCCACTAATGTGTTTTGGTGTGTTTAACGGTTGCTTGGGAGGTGATAACATTTCGAATTGCTGTACTGTGTTGAAGTTAGTTTCCCCTGTATTAACTACTCAAGAAAAAAAGCATAATCCCCACTATACCATCGAGACCCTTTTACATATAAATTGAATTAGTTAATTACTTCGTATGTTGTCTAACCTTAGAGGTAGTGTATACCTATGTATTCATTCCGTATGCTGTCTAACCTTAGATGTAGTGTATACCTCTGTATTCATGCATGTGAATTTTCTTTCATTTTTCCATGTCTTCATTACTTAGATTATTCAGCATATGTGTATATGGCTATAATTCCAACTACTATTATTATGGGTATTAAGTGCAAGACATGCTCATGTGTTTTAAATTTAAAGAACTTAATTAAATTTGTCCTTGCTACATTTATACAACGGTTTTCCAGTTGAACCTTAAACTACTGTGTATCCAAATGTGCTGCATATGCACATATTATCTAATTTTCATTTTGGACCTTGTCCAAGCTAACTTCATAGGAAGTGGGGCGTTAAGTGTACTAAATAAATAAATGTGTACACTTTTTTTTAACAAAAACAAAAACAAAAAAACTTCTACTTGTTAAAACAAAAATGTATTTGTACCCACTAGATGTCTAAGTTTGCGACATTTTGATTTTGGGAGTATTCTCATTTCCCGTCTCCTATCTTGCTGTTAATCTTGAAATTTTATCACTACTTCATTTTCAAAACTGTGTATTGTTCTGTACTTTGAGTGACGCACCAAAGTTTCGCCTTAGTGAATGGGTTGGAACCCAATCTATTTAGAAAGGAAATTTACCTATCTGTTACATCATTAGTTTCTCCTTTTTCCTCTTCTAGGTGATCATCATAAGCAGGTCCAAATGATGTTAAAATTGAAAAAGATTAATTACAAAAAAAAAGAAAAAAAGGTTATTGATAACAAATTAGACAGGTTAATTATGCAGTGATTTTTTATAATATTTGTGGGTGAAAACGGTTTCTGCTAATTTTGGTAATCTCGGGTGTGTGGGTGAGAAACAAATTTAAACCTTAAACAATGTACTGCAAGGGAGTACTTTAGATTCGAGAGATCAGTCTATACAAATCTGGCCTAAACCAAGAAATGGCCATTCCAGACTTGCTTCGGTCACAAAGTGAAGGAGAATGGTTGGTTTTGGGGAGGGAAGTGAAGATAGTGTTGAGACCAGAATAGTTGATTCTGGAAGAGTAGTTGTTTCACGACTTGTATCAGAAAGCGGTAAGCTAACAGATGGAAAGCCAGCAAATGTTTTCTGAGTGTTGTATGCTCCTGACTTGAACTTGTTGTTCGGTGGAAATAGGTAAGACCCATTTATAAAAGTCGGAATGAAACGAACTCTGGTCTCATTAAGAAATGGAAAACGGGTGAGTAAATGGGAGGAGGTGGTAACAGGTAACGCCTGGAATTGATGTTCCATAAAAGAAAACGTTTCACCATTACTCCCTGTGTTTACTAACCGCTTCATCCTTATGACACTTTCTTATAACGGGCGTAGTGTATGCCGCACGCTGTAAACCGCCAAACCAATACCCAATGAGCATCTCCCAGTTTGTGACATGCGTTGATGTCTCGAGTGTTTTCGTGGAAACATGTAGCTACGTGTGTCGTGGCCAAAGGATTTGGCGTTTGTAGTCAAGTTGGTGCCGTGACCAAAGGATAGGCGTCGTATCCAGGTTGGTGTCGTGACCAAAGGATAGGCGTCGTAGTTAGGTTGGTGTCGTGACCAAAGGATAGGCGTCGTGGCCAGGTTGGTGCCGTGACCAAAGGATATGCTTCGTAGCCAGGTTAGGATTTTGGCATGTCCATGCTAGGGTTTTGACGTGACCATGCTAGGATTTTGGCGTGGCCATGCTAGGATTTTGGCGTGGCCATGCTAGGATTTTGGCGTGACCAGGATAGGATTTTGGCGTAGTTTAGGTGCGGCCAAAAACTAGGGTTTTGGCATAGTTTGGGTGCGACCAAAATTAGGTCTTGGCGTTGGGTCAAAGGTTACCACGTGTTAGTTGACGACCTTGGACGGCTAAGATCTGCATCTCAGGTGGAAGGGTGGCCGTTGATCGTCGAACGCCTTAGTATGGTGGCCAGTGGCATGAAAGCACTGCCAGCATGACTTTAACGTGAAGTGGAGCCACTGGCAGTGTGCGGCTTGGAAGGGAAGCGCTTGCAGCTTTTGTCTAAATTAGGGTTTGGCATGCTGAAACCCTAATTAGCGCCCTTTACTAGAATATATGTAGAATTCTCATCAGACTCGGATTTTGATGGTCCGCCCATCCATTATGTACGGAAAAGAATTTTATATCTCCCTACGAGGGAATATTTGGGTTTTGAGATCGTTCGGGAGATGAAAACAGACCGAAAGTAAAACTCATGAAGAATTCTAAGGTTACCATGCGTTGTTTGGAAACCTTGGACGGCTAGGATTCGTATCTAGGATGGAAAGGTGGTCATTGATCGTCGCATGCCTTCGTTTTGGTAGCCGCATAGGGAAGGCCGGCATGGTATGGCGCAGCAAGGTGGTTGGCATGCCATTGGAACGTGTGGCATGGCATTCCTTGGCGCGGTTTGGCGTGGCCAAAACTAGGGTTTTGGGCCAAAGGTTACCATGCGTTGTTTGGCGACCTTGGACGGCTAGGATTTTCATGTAGGATGGAAGGGTGGTCGTTGATCTTCGCATGCCTTCGTTTTGGTAGCCGTAATAGGGAAGGCCGGCATGGTTCTCCATCGGCACGGTGGTGCGGCTGGCATGGTTGGCATGCCTTGGCGCGGAGATGTGGCTGGCATGGTTTTCCATTGGCACAGTGGTGCGGCTGGCATGGTTGGCATGCCTTGGCGCGGCGGTGTGGCTGGCATGGTTTGCCATTGGCACGATGGTGCGGCTGGCATGGTTGGCATGCCTTGGTGCGGTAGATGTGGCTGGCATGGTTTTCCATTGGCACGGTGGTATGGCTGGCATGGTTGGCATGCCTTGGTGCGGAGGTGTGGATGGAACGGCATGCCATTGGCACATGTGGTGTGGGAATTAGGGCTATTGAAACCCTAATTAGTTTTAAAAAAAGGTACCCTGGTAATTTTCTCGCAGACATATTAAAGGGTTCAATAAATGCGCTTAGTGGAGACATTATTACTCAAGTTGTGTGACGTCACTGTCTGACTAGGGTTTTACTATTTTAACCCTAAGCTAAAAACCACCATCAACATTAAGTCCCCTGCTTAGCTCGGAACATGAGCATTGTTGCGAGGTAAGCATAAGATGGTGGCAGACAAGGACAAAATCGAAACGAAAATTCATGGAAAGATGGTCAGGAAGATCCGACTAACCTTTTCGAGAGGTAAGGACAATTCGTGATTCTTGTGTTAGTGGCCTTGCATGAATTGTACTGGTGGTGCAGACCGTGGAGTATTGAAATGAAAATCGTCGTCTTAGTCTGGCCATGTATCACCTTGGCTGGGTTAGGAAAAATTGTGACGCTGGCTTGGCGAGTTTGTTGGTGTTGGCGCGGAAAGTTGTGGCACGGACGGCTTGGCATGGTGCAATGGCGTGGACAGCTTGGCATGGTGCGACCATGGAAAGGCGCGGTTTGGTAAGGCAAAGCATGCGCGGACGGCTTGGCGTGGTGGGCCCATGCAAGGCGTGGTTTGGTGAGGCAAAGCATGCACAGACGGCTTGGCGTGGTGGTTTGTCTTCGCGGTCCCGGTTACATCTTTTCCTTACTTGACTCAAACATGAAGTCCTTACCTTATTCAAAACCCCGCAAGTGTTATGCCCGTAGAAAGGGGGTGTTATTCCTTCCTCGTGTCACCTTGTCGGTTTTGTTTTTTCCAAGTCTCGGTGCTGGCGGCAGAGAAGTAACGATGCGGGCAAGCGTTTCTTAAACATGTACTTCCATGTTTTCTAACCAAACCCTAATTTACCTCACGTGTCCAGGCATTCCCTTATGTTCACTGGTGGAAAATGGTTTCATTAGAATCTGATATCACGCCTCAATCCTCGTCCAGTAAGGGGCTTTCCTTTTCAGGACCTCATCACTCTACTGGTTATAAGAGATGATCTTGAATCCTTCATTTGCACAGGTCGTTCTGAAATCGTGTTTATCCTCTATCCTTTATCTAGTTTTGTAGCGCATAATGGGACCTTCCAATGACAGACATGTCTCCAATTTTTGGGGGAGGAACTTTGGAATCGACGAAAACCAGTCTTCTTCTCACGGGGAGGTGTTGAATAGAATTGAATCTCTGTTTCATGAAGCTGGAGAAATCATTCGGGAAGGCGGCGAAGCATCCTAGTGCGTTGGGAAGATTTTGTGCAACAAAACTTCTTCACAGCTCACTGTTAGGGAGGGACAGTTTTCTTCTCAGTTGAAAGGGCAGAAGGCCGATCTTGTGAAAATTTTAGGGGAAACTCAACGTAGCTCCCCTGTCCAGGATGGTGTCATAACCCTTGATTCTGATGAATCGGGAAATTCTCCTCGAAAGGTCACTGAGAAGACTCCTAAGGAAGATGATGATGTTGCGGTTGATGAAACTGAAACAATTTTTGGAAAAGATGGCGACATTGTTTCCATCGTCATTAGAGAAGTCGTGGTGGCATATGTTGGATTGGTTGCCGAGTCGGATATCGGTAAAAAGACGGATGATGTTGTTGTTGAGACGACTTCCGGGTAGGATGCTGAGGCTGCTATTGCTGATGTGGCTTCCGGATGGAACCTTTGCTGTCCGAAAGATTGTTGGGGAAAGTGTTTGAAAAATCTCTGACCGAGGCATTGGAAATTCACATATTAGCTTTCTATGACTAGCTTATTCTTCTTCATTGTTTCTATTCGTCGATTAGTTTTTCTGATGTTTTGCAGACTTATTTTTTATCCACCTTCCTTGTATTCGCGGCGAAGTTTTTATTCAATTTGCATCCCACTTGCGGTTTCTGTTTTTTTTCTTTCTTTTTTTTTAAAAGACCCAAGCCTTCCCTTGGAATGGGTTGGTGTTTTTGGTTGTGGTTGGATGGTTAAATGGCTTCTCAATGATTTGGGATTTATTTGGTGTATTTTTTCTGAGATTTGGAAAAACTCATTCGGAAAGAAATGTATGTCTTTTGAATAAAAACGAAACCCTAAAGAAGAATACAAACGGTGCATTCATCTTGGGGAGATACAAATATTTTGGTGATGAAAGAAGAAATTGCTGAAGGAAATACTAAAGGGAGAGTGGCTGGAAGAGGGTAGTACAACGTTTTGAGGATTGAAAATCTTGAGCCATCGCGAGTGAACTATCACACCTCCCAGCTTGTTTATGTTGATGAGCTTGCAATATCCTCCCAAAAGGACGTCTGCCACCAGATATGGCTCGTCTTCTTTTTCCTTGGGTGAATCGGTCTGAACAGCTATCTTTACTATCACCTTCCCAACTTGAAATGAGTTCACTTTGACCACCATATCTCTGATTTGAAACGATTTCGGGTGTTGTGTAAATGTTTGAATCTTGGTCTCGTCAGTTTCGATGGTAGCTTCCAAATTCTTTGCAAAGCGTTTGAATGGCCCAGCGCCCCATTCACATCTCTTGACGGCGTCCACGCCAGTAATCATGCTGAGTCCCCATGATAGAATAGGGGAAGAAATGACTGGTTGTAGACCAAACTTACTTGCGTTTGGAACCCATGAGTTAGCGCAAATAGGTCATCTCTAGGTGTCCGAGTTCCATCGGTAACTTGTCGATGCGGCAGCAAGTGTGACGGTTTGTTGGAGATTCTTTTGGGCATTGACATCGGTGGAGGGGATGTTCCCGATTTCTCCTTGTTGTCGAGTATCCACAAGTGCCCCAATATCATGTCGTAACCCAGTTATTTGACAATGTGGAATTTACTATGCCTTATAGCGTCTCCCATCTTGATCTCAAGGCTAATGTAGCCGTACGCGTTCAAGGATTCCCCTCCCGAGTTCTTAATAACGGACGGGTAATGGGTAGCCTCTTGTTTCGTAAATCCCGTAGTTTTCAGAGTCTTGAAAGTAACAATATTGAAGTCAGAGGTCGTGTCGATTAGCGTGTTATCGAATTCAATACCTCTTAAATAGGACTTGGTCAGCAGTCCCCAGTTTTCCTTTTCGATTCCGCTCGTTGAGAGAGCTTGGGCTCTTGGCGTGGCTTCCGTGGAGGGAAAAAGCCTTCTTCCCGACACGACACGATTGAGAGATGTGAAGATATGTTGGCGTTGCACCTTGGAAAGGTAGAGAATTTCGCATACGTGTTGCATCATGGATTGCACAGTCTCGTGCATGGAGTCCCCAAAGACTCCACAATTCCTCACCGAAAGTGGGTCTCGATGTACTCCCTCGTTTCCTAGTTGAAGTTTCCCCGCTTCTATCTTTTCTTTGAAGATATGCTTCAGTCTGTTACAATTACTGGTTGGGTGGTGAACAAATCTGTGGTAGTGGCAGTATTTGGGGTTTTCCATCTCAGCCTCATTCGGTGGGCGTCTGGGAAATGGTAGTCTTATAACATCATCTTGAATCCATGCTTCTTATAACATCATCTTGAATCCAAAGTATTTTCTTCAGCTTCGTGATGACGCATGGGATTTTTAGCGGCAGCCTTCCATGGCGGAGTTGCTCGTCGTACTGATGCTTCGTGTTTAGGTTGTTGGTCTGCAGATGGGGCCTTCCTTTTTCCTCCATCGTTTACTACGCTCATAGAGGAGGGACCCATGTTGTACTTCTTGTTGATAAGACGTATATTCCCTCGAGTTTCGCGCCCGTCTTCGTCTCTGGTTGGTCTATCTCTTTATAATAATGCTGGTGTTGTCGTTGTTGATCGTATGGCGGCCTCATGGAGCTCAGAGAATATATGTAAATGCAGGTTCTCTAGCAAGACGCGGTAAATAGGATCCATACCGTTGATGCATGAATTCACTAGCTGTTGCTTGGTCACGTTTGGGTCATGACAGTCTAGTACTCTGAATCTCTTAACAAAATCATTTGGATGTTCGTTGTCCCGTTGGTACATACTTTATAGGTCCGAGATGGTAACTTGTTCATACACATAGAAGTACTTCTTGTAAAATGCGGTAGCCATGCCCACCCCAGTTGGGGATGACGTTTGGCGCGATGTTGTTGTACTATGTGTACGCTCTTCCGACAAGCGATTTCGAAAACTCCCTCAGACGAAGAACGTGATTTTATTCATGTTCGCCTAAGGAATCCAAGAAGCGAGAGACATGCTCACGTGCATTTCTAGTGACATCGTACAAGGTGAATTGAGGAGAGGAGTATCCTCTTGGAAGAGGAATTCTTTGTATTTCAGATGGGTAAGTAGGTTGATGCTGATGCATGTCTATTTCATCATTCTTGATTCGATTCCGGAGAAGTTGCTCCAGATCCTCTCGTGTAACAAAATTGGATGGATGACTTATTTCCAATGGGGTTCTGTCACGAATCTCCTCATCCACGGAGACGCATTCCACTGAGGTGCTAGCGTCGGGGGTGTTGGAGGCGTTCTAAAACGGCTCTGGAGGGCGTGACTCACGTGGCAGCCGCTTTGTCAGGGATTTGAGAAAGACAAGTACTTCTTTCTTTGTAGAAACCATATTTGTTTTGGCTCTAGCGAAAACCTCATGCCGTTCCATCAAATAAGCGATGGTGATATAGGGTCGGCTTCCTCTGGTTCCTCCGGTTTCTCATCATGTTAGTGGGGCAGTTGGAGTCTTAGTGGCGGTTGGAGGCGTCATGCTTGACGAAGCATTAGGAGAAGTAGCAGCATCTCTGGACCTAGTGACTGGTGGTGTAGCACCTGAAGGAGCGCTTTCAGTACTTCCATGATTAACAAGTTGCGCAGGGACATTAGAGGCGGCAGCGGCTCTGGCCCTGGTGATCGGCGGTGTTACATCTGAAGGAGTGCTTTCGGTGTTACTGTGGTCAGTAGGTGGTGTAGTGATGTTGTTAGAACTAGCATTAACACTAGTGACAGATTTTGCGTTGGTGTTCTCGGTAGTGGATCCGGATCTGAGTTCCACCATGTTGGAGTTGTAAGTGAAGGTGATATCGGCAATTTGGAAATCAATATTGCAACCGAGATATTGATCTCCCACTGTGGTCACCAATTGTTTGTGGGTGAAAATGATTTCTGATGATTTTGGTAATCTCGGGTGTGTGGGTGAGAAAAAATTTAAACCCTAAACAATGTATTGCAAGGGAGTACTTTAGATTCGAGAGATCAATCTGTACAAATCCGGCCTAAACCAAGAAATGGTCATTCCAGACTTGCTTCGGTCACAAAGTGAAGGAGAAGGGTTGGTTTTGGGGAGGGAAGCGAAGAAAGTGTTGAGACCAGAATAGTTGATTCTAGAAGAGTAGTTGTTTCACGACTTGTATCAAAAAGTGGTAAGCTAACAGATGGAAAGCCATCAAATATTTTCTGAGTGTTTTATACTCCTGACTTGAACTTGTTGTTCGGTGGAAATAGGTAAGACCCATTTATACAAGTCGGAATGAAACGTACTGTGGTCTCATTAAGAAATGGAAAAAGGGTGAGTAAATGGGAGGAGTTGGTAATCGGTAACGCCTGTAATTTATGTTCCATAAAAGAAAACGTTTCACCATTACTCCATGTGTTTACTAACCGCTTCATCCTTATGACACTCTCTTATAATGGGCGTAGTGTACGCCGCATGCTGTAAACCGCCAAACCAATACCCAATGTGCATCCCCCAGTTTGTGACACCCGTTGTTGTCTCGAATGTTTTTGTATAAAACATATAGCATGTTTGTTGTTGCTTGGAAAGTTGAGCTTGGGAGACTTGCGTGGTGACCTTCGACGGTTAGGATTTTGAATCTCAAGATGCAAGGTGGTCGTTGATTATTGCAATCCTTCGTTTGGTAGCCATCGGCATGAAATCATGACAAGTCATGGCTTTAACATGGTTAGACGTAGCTAAGTTAATATTTTGGCGTTGGGCCAAAGGTGGCCATGCGTTAGCTGGTGACCTTGGACGTCTAAGATATGCATATTAGATGGAAGAGTGGTCGTTGATCATCGCAGGCCTTCGTTTGGTAGACATCGACATGGTTTAGGTACGGCATGGCTTGGAAGGGAAGCGCCTGTGGCTTTTTCTAAATTAGGGCTTGGCATGCTGAAACCCTAATTAGCGCCCTTCAGTAGAATCGATGTAGAATTCTCATACGGACTCGGATTTTGATGGTCCTCCCCTCCATTCTGCACGGAAAAGAATTTCATATCTTCTTTGCGGGAATATTTAGGTTTTGAGCTCGTTCGGGAGGTGAAAACATCCCGGAAGTAAAAATCAGGAAGATCTCAAGAGGGTTGTTGGTAGCCAGCGGCATGATGGCATGGCCGGCGTGGCTTTGGCGTGGCCAAAACTAGGGTTTTGGGCCAAAGGTTACCATGCGTTGTTTGGCTACCTTGGACGTCTAGGATTTTCATCAAGGATTGAAGGGTGGCCATTGATTGTTACACGCCTTCGTTTTGGTAGCCGTGCAGGGAAGGATGGCATGGTATAGGTTAGGTGCGGCAAGGTGGCTGGAACGGCATGCCATTGGCACATGTGGCATGGTAGGCATACCTTGGCGTGGTTTAGGCGTGGCCAAAACTAGATTTTTGGCGTTTGGCCAAAGGTTACCATGCGTTGGTTGGTAACCTTGGACGGCTAAGATTTGCATCTTAGATGGAAAGATGGTCATTGATTGTTGCAGGCCTTTGTTTTGGTAGCCGCATGAGGAAGGCCAACACGGTATGGCGCGGCAAGGTGGCTGGCACAGCATGCCATTGGCACATGTGGCATGGTCGGCATGCCTTGGCGCAGTTTAAGCGTGGCCAAAACTAGGGTTTTGGTGTTGGGACAAATGTTACCATGCGTTGGTTGGTGACCTTGGACGGCTAATATTTGCATCTTAGATGGAAGGATGGTCGTTGGTTGTTGCAGGCCTTTTTTATGGTAGCCGCATGGGGGAGGCCAACATGGTATGGCGCAACAAGGTTGCTGGAATGTCATTGGCACAAGTAGGGACAAAGGTTAGTCGTGGACGATTTTGCATGGTGGGGCCAAGGGTTTGGCATGCCATTGGCGCATGGTCCGACTAGCACGGTTAGGGAAAAGGCAAGGTGCGGTTGGCTTGGCTAGCATGATTGCAATGACTTGGTGCGGTAGGTGTGGCTGGCATGGTTTGCCATTGGCACAGTGGTGCAGCTAGCATGGTTGGCATGCCTTGGCGCGGTAGATGTGGCTGGCATGGTTTGCCATTGGAACAGTGGTGCGGCTAGCATGGTTGGCATACCTTGGCGCGGTAGATGTAGCTGGCATGGTTGGCATGCCTTGGCGCGGAGATGTGGCTAGCACGGCATGCCATTGGCACATGTGGTGTGAGAATTAGGGTTATCGAAACCCTAATTAGTTTTAAAAGAAGGTACCCTGGTAATTTTCTTGCAGACATATTAAAGGGTTCAATAAATGCGCTTAGTGGAGACATTATTATTCAAGTTCTGTGACGTCACTGTCTAACTAGGGTTTTACGATTTTAACCCTAAGCTAAAAAACCACCATCAACAGATAAGTGCAACCTGTCATGCACCTGCATAACCTGTTATGCACATTTTAATTAATGCCGAATAACATGTTATTCACCATCTTTTCCTACATAACATATGTTTTTTTCTACATAATCTGTTATGAAAAACATAAATCACACATGAAGTATTGTAAAGGCATACCAGAGACTTCCTTTCTCTTCTTAGCAGCATTGTGCTTTGCCTTGGTGCTCATCTTCTCTCTTTTTTCCTCTTCTAGGTGATCATCATCAGCATGTCCCAAATGATGTTAAGATTGAAGAAGATTAAAGTGAAAAAGAAAAAAAAATAGTGGTAAATACATATAGGATGAAGATCTCACCATAAACTATTTGTTTCTTAGGTTTTCTCTTGTTTTCCGGATTACCGGCTTCTTGGTCATCATTGGCAGTTACTACAACAAAACTTAAAACCAATTATTATTTTTTGAAAAAAAACAAAATCGAACACTAATAGATGAATCTAATAATAAATCTCACCATATTTTTTCTATTTCTTCGATTTGATTTTCCCTTCCGATTTCCTATCTTCGTCTTTTAGGTCATCATCATCAACAACAAAAGTTAAAATCGAAGAATAATAAATAAAATCTACTAAATGCATGCAAAAATACCAGCAATCACCCTAGATTTTCATACCAGATTTATTTTATTTAGCAGCTTTTGACTTCTGAAGACGTGTTTTTGTTGATGTTTCCTCCATTTTTGAATTGATTTCGAGTCAATGAAGTACTGTGAGTAATTTCCAGGGTTTGTAACTAATTTCATCTTTGATTTATAAGGTTTAATCAACTTAAATGAGTGATTTGAATGATTGATTTCATCACAGATCTAGGTTTTGAGAGAGAAATTTTTTTCTCCGCAGGTACATTACGCAGTTAATGGAGGAAAAAAGAAAACCGTTGTAATAAATTGTACGACCATTTCGGGGAGTTAATGAAACTTCCCAAAGCCGCTGAAGGGCAATTGAGTATTTCTACGTCTTTTTAATAATTTTAAAAAATTATGGGTACAGATGGATACTAATAATAACTTGGGCCTGAGTTAATAATAAGAAGCATTTATTTTTTGGGCCTTAGCCTAATTTTCACTTAATTATGTATGTTCTCAACAGTTCGAGCTCTATTGGTAGGTCGACATGATCAGTCGGTGAATCATAATTAGACGATCTTTTAGTGACCTTCTTTGACTATTAACAACATACAAAAAGGAATAGCAAAGAAAACATATTAAAGGTACTTTTTTTTTGATACAAAAACTATTACAGAAAATTAATAAGAGAGTTGAGTTACAATTGTTTACTCTAATAGCGGTGGAGTTTTGAGCTCTCACTCTATCATTCGTTAGTGAAAACTACGGCTAGACCCATTTATCAAATTTTTTCCACCGTGAAACCCACGGACAGAAAACTTCATGGGCGCACCCATTTTTTGAGATAAATTTTTTCGGAAACCCATATTTTCTAAAATTATGTATTTCGTTATTTTTATTCTTCATATCCCGAAGCTTAAATCAGGTTTCTCTATTCTACATCTCATAAGGTTTGAACCATGTATAGATCTGATGCCGATTCAATCAATGGATTCCGGTGGTTGAGAATTGTTGTGTTACTTTGCAGAGAAAATATGGCAGCAGAAACGACAACATTACCGAGATCTTGTAGTAATAGCGGTGGTGGTGATTCATACATCAACAATTTGTTTGACATATAAGTTTGAAATCTGGCACAAAGGTGTTCTTTATAACATCAATACTAAATAATCTAGCATAGGTTTAAGAAATGGTTCGTCTCTTTTCCCTCATCTTTTACTGTTAGGTTTGTCGGATCGTGGTAAATTAAATTCATGAGTTTTGGGAGCTGGGTTTGAAATTAGTTTGATTTTCTTGTTGATTTAGGTTTGGATTATATGATATTTTAGATAATTGGGTGCTTATGTGGTTATGTTTTTACTTTCATGTGTGTGAATGCAATTGGTTTCGAATTGTGTCTGCCTAGGAAATGCTTTTGTCCTTGGGTAATCTTGTAGAAGAAACATTACTTGCTGAATTTTGTCACTGCTACCTTGATTACATCTTTTTGCTATATTTTACTGCTTTTGCATATTCGATTCAAGCCTCTGGTATGTCCACTGATTTGAGTGCTTATGCACTAGATTTTTTATGTCGTTTACACTCAAAAAATTTGTTCTGTTTAGTTAACTTTGTATTCTGGATTACAAATTTCATGTTTATGTCTATGAAGGCATCGAATTTGTTATATGTTGATCATGCCAACCGGAACTAGGTTCAGTTATAGTTCAGAAAAATTGTTTATGAATGACAGTGCAATTTTTTTTTTCAAACACCTAGAATAATAACTGCATAACATGTTATGCAGTCGTGAAAATTGATGTATAACTTATTATGCATCTATAAAATTTGTTGCATAACCTGTTATGCATCCGAAAATATGACTGCATAATGCGTTATGCATTGAGAAAATTATTGCATAATATTTTATGCATCGAGAAAATAGATGCATAACCTGATATGCATCCGTAAATATGGATACATACTGCATTATGCATCAATTTTTTATATGTACGCGCTAAAATCAACCAAACAATGGTAATATAACTTGTTATAGATGCATAATTTTGTTATCCAAATGCATAATGTGTTATGAAGTGGAGAAAATGGTTGCATAATTCGTTATGCATCTGCAGAATGTGTTATGCATCGTTTTTGGTGACTGCATAATGGTTATGTATCAAGTTTTCGAAAAAATTTCCTAAAATGAGGATCACCTCCGATTTTTTTCGTGAAAAACAAAAATTTGATATTCTTGTTTGTACTCGTTAGGTTTGTCAGATCATGAATTTAATATTCTTGTATGAATTTAATTTGTTGTATGAATTAAATGGGTGAATTTAATTTACCACGATCTGACAAACCTAACAGTAAAATTTTCCCTTAAATGAGGATCCCTAAAATGGGTGCCATAATGGTTCCTCTTTTAAAAAGATTTCCAACGATATAAAATTTGTAAAATTCTAAGGCGCGGATTTTTAGATATGTTATGTCCAAGCTGCGCTTCCAATTATACCCCTGAAAAATTAGGCTGCATAACGAGTTATGCCTGAAAAGATAGTATGCATAACGAGTTATGTATTCATTCCCCTAATAATTTCATATAATTATGGGTGTCACAGTACCAAAAATTAATTGTGGGTCTGTCAATGAGAATTTTTTTTTTTTGGGTCTCCCCCTAATTTTCCCCATTCGTTAACATGTCGAAAACAAAACTAGGTGGTGGGCTTGTTGACAATAGGATGTTGTTGCATACTTGCATTGGTTTTTGAAGCCAATGCATAAGCCACCTAATTGGCCCTTTTATACTACATAACAAAAGAGTAATTGTCTTGTTGGAAAGTTGCATAATATTAATATATTAGTTTCAGTGTATGTATTATAAAAAGAAAAATTCCATGTTTCAAAATTGATTTCAATAAAAAAAATAAAAAATATTATTATACGTTTAATAAAAATCTAATGGTCCCTAAGAGTAACCACAGTGGGCGAGCATAACTATATATTTGGTCAAAAAACGAGACACAGCGGGACAGACTATCGACTAAAAGCAAGACCAAAACCAAATCCCATACTATATTTGGTCTGGGACCAAGACCAAAACCAAATATAGTCGAGCGAACATATAATGTTCGTTTGTCACCGAGCGGGTGTATAATCTACGCTTCACATGAAGCGCATGTATAGTCTTCGTCCCACGAAGAGGCATGCATATAAACTACGCCCCAATGGAGCGTTGCTGAAATGTACGCCCGATTGGGCGTTGCTGAAGTTTACGCCTGCCATCAGGCGTTCATATAGACAACACCCTGCCATTAGGCGTTCATATAGACAACGCCTTATTGAGGCGAACATAAACTTAACGCCTGGCATCAGGCGTTGATAAACTTAACGCCCCATAACTGTGTCCATTAACTAACTGGATCTAAAGAATACTTCAAACCTAGATTTGCTCTAATTGTGTCCATTAACTAATGGATATTTTTTATCAATCAATCAAACCTAGATTTTCACTAACAGTGTCCTCTAATCAAATGTTGTTTGCACCAAAAGTAACTTCATTATACGACAACAATGTCGGGTTTGAGATACAAGCATCACAATCTTACATTATAGTTCCATTAGAGTTGTCAAAGTTATTACTTACTGAATTCTCACGCTTCCTTTCTCTCAAATTATCACCCCATAATTTTTCCTCTGCAACTGCGTGTTCTCTATCCAAGTCACGGTTGATCGGACTCTTAACTGTTTCCCTTGCTTCATATCAACGTCTCATTCATGCGTTGATTCTCCCATTCGCTCCATCAGGCGTTGATTATACGCACTCCCCTTCACCCGGGGTAAACTTTATGAACGCCCCACAACCCGCAGAATCTTTACCACCGCCCCACAACGAGCGTAATCTATATCAAAGCCTGAACGAGACACAATTTATACCTACTCTCCACAGCCAAATGAAGATTATACGTCCGCTCGACTAAATATACTCGCCTACCGTAGCGTCACACTACAGACTAAACTCAAATTTGGTCTTTTTTTTGTCTTTTTTTTTTGTCTTTAATCTTTAGTTATACTCGCACCACTGCAGTTGCTCTAAAAACTAATTAAACATCTAATAATATGTTAATAAAAGCGAAATCACTACAAAACAAAAGGCCCCTTGGGACGGCTAAAAAGCGTCCCAAGAAGCCCAAATTCGTCCCAAGAAGATATTAGGGACGGTTTCTAACTGTCCCCTGTTCCACCGTCACTAATACTATTTGGTCGTCTTTTTTTCTAGGGACGGTCATATTATTGCCTTAGTTTACGTATTCCGATGACTAATATGGACGTGCAGTTAGTGAGCGTCCCAAATAACCCTCTTTTAGGGATGATTTTGAAAAAACAGCCGTCCCTAGAACCTACTTGTGTTGTAGTGAATGTAATATAAAAGAGGATTAAAATGTAATAGGTAAGAATTGCAATATCTTCAAAGCCCTTATAGTTCTTAGTCTAGATTCATAACGTTTGATGACCCGGCTACAATAGCTACAACCGGTGCATGAACAAGGTACCTGAAAAACGAATGAAAGGAGATCAGATAAAACCCTAATAAGCAAGATTAAGAAGAAGAAAAATACGAAGAGAAAATCTAGAATCAACGTGAGAACAATCAGATTTGGAATTCGCTTGAATACTTTATATAGAGACACTAAACCCATATATTCCATTAAAAAAGATTTTTTAGAAATAATATAAATATGATAAAAAAATCTATATTTCGCAATTACTTTATTGCCGTTTTTTTTTGTATCGATCGTTGGATAGTCACTTTTCGCAACATTTTTTTCTGTAATAATAAAAATCTTATCACATGCTATGAATGTTGTTTTATTTATATTCATGGAAACAACGATAAAAATAAAAGAAAAATAGTACTGAAATCCATTTATTGTTGTTTGATACACTTTTCCATTAACAATTATTATATCACACATTAATTAATTAATGATATACTTTCGTGTATCGATTGTTGGACAGGGTTATCAATTTTTACGAAAGAGACAAGATGCTTCAATTTCAAGGACTAAAAGTGTTTTTGCTTCCAAAAACTCAAAATAACGCAAGGAAAATGACCAAAAAAAATATCAAAGCAATTTTTTTAAAAATATAGGTCACTCAACTATTTAGTACCTCCCTTAAGCACAAAATTCCTTACCTATGCATGGATGCGAGAAGAGAGAAAATAGATAGCTGCAATATGTAATGGTTTCACTTATGGACGTTCGCAACTGATTTGTTCTACTATAAAGTCTATATATATATATATATATATATATATATATTTGATGGAATTTATTCAACTTTGGACTATAAATTGACAACACTTGCCGTAAAATTTGGAAAAATCTATACATTTAATGCGATCATAAACCGGACAAAATTAATAGAAGACGGTACTATTAAACAAAGTAAGATTTGAAGATGTAATTCTTGGTCATAAAACCCGATTAATGGTGTCGGATATGCTAAGGTCTTATAGATAATCATTTTACCACTCACTACTACCAGCTGATGGAGGAAAACCAAATGCGCCCGAAACAAACCATCACCAAGTGCATAAAAATTAAGAACAAAGGAACCCAGTGCTTCAAAACATTATATAAACCCGGAAATGATAGGGTGACCGAGTTATTTGTCCCCATAAAATTACCGATTGAGATATACGGCGGGACCCACTAAAATCCATCACCATCCCAATGCTAACATCATTACCCTCCTCACCATTCGATCTCACTCGGGTCATTTCTCGGGACAAACATGCGATCAGAATATTACTCCCCATATAAACCATTATAGCGGTAGAAAAGTAAGCATAAAGACTTGCATTTTCATTGTTGAAACTGAAATTCTTAATATGCATTGATCGTTTACACAACAAACTCAATTCCAAACATGAATAAATTTTTCATCAGGGAAACAAAAAGATAAGAAAATCAATAAAAGATATATACATTACATATATGTGCGCACATACCTGCTGCATATGACGGACTGGGATTGCCATTAGGTTTGAACTTAATGATAAAACACAATTCATAAATTCATAAAGTAAAATTAATACATATTCATCTTATTTCTTGAACTTTGTTTTTCACATCGCAGGCTTACATAGGTGAATCAACTATGGTCGTCAACAGTTAGCGACTTCTTCACTGCAACAAAACTAAAAAGCACACTAAGTTACTCAAAGGCAACCACAGATAGAATTAAAACCATATTTCTAGGCGTAAAGTTGTATGCTTAAACTAATATAGTCAACTGATGGCTACAACGATACCATGGGACATAAAAACCAAAAGAGTATTATAACGATACCTTGAACACACACTTAAGTAGATTACGAACGGCATTAAAGTATCCAACATTGAACACAGAAAGAAAAAATGAGATGCGAGCGTAACACATCATAATTGACAACATTGAATAATTAAATTTGATATAAAGAATAAGAGAAAACTTGCCAAAAGAAAGTTGATTTTCGTAGACCTTAGTTCTTGATGCTTTGATAATTTCTGGTCTAGATATAATAGTAACGAAGAAAAAAATATATAAGAAACGCTAGCAATTTTTCTACTGAATACATGCCAAAAGAAAATTATTTTCGTAGACCTCAGTTCTTGATGCTTTCATGATTTCTGGTCTAGATATAATAGTACCGAAGAAAAAAAAATATAAAAGAAAACGCTAGCAATTTTTCTAATGAAACTTAGACCCGAGTTATTATGGTAAGGGAGGTGCATTATCAATCATGTGAAATTCTTGTGATATCTGTGAAAAAATCATATAAAGATTTCAGAACTTGTAGACTCCAACATCCATGGCCTACGACCATTCTCCAGTCGTGCTTGTTGTTGCATGGATTTGAAGACGTAACGTAACTCGTTGTTTACATTATTAAGCTTTCTAACAGCGTCAGATGCACAAATAAAGTGGTCGGATTTTGAGATGAACCTTATTTTTTGTTTCTTAAACAGGAAAACAAAAACGATCGAAGATTAGCCAAAACCAAAATGCTAAAAACATATAAGATTAAAGTAGAGATAATACAACAAAAAGAATACGTCGCCTCTTTGCACATCTGGATCAGCTCCAACTCAACACGTTTAATTATCCATGATCTTGTTCAACCCATCTCCAGCTAAGAGAGTACGCCACCATTTTATCTGATACAAAATTGCAGATAATAACGAAGTGCATTTTCTTCCTGGATTTCCTCCTCATCAAGTCAACAACCAACAAAAAAACAGCTGAAAATGAAAAAAAAAAAAAAACATAAGAAACAACAATCATACGAACACATTCAACAATAAATTTTAACAAACTTTTATCTCTTGATTTAGAGAGAGGTGAAGCAACAACAACCTAAATAAAAACCAATATTAAGAGTTGCAACTCGACTTATGCATAATAAGACCTGCAAAATAAAAATGAACTTTCATATCGCAGCAGTATTTGCAAGAATGAAGAATAAGTTTCATACCTTCATATTACTTGTCGTATGACCGCTTACAACAAAAACTACATGATAAGGGTACCTACAAACTAAGTAGATCCGACAAAAAAAAAATCCACAAGAGAGAAAAGATCGTAGAAGAGAAGCAACGCGGAACCAATAAGGTTTGGGTTTGCACGAGTGCTTTATATATACTAAGAGCAACCACAGTCTTGGACCAAAACTAAAAATTTAGTCGAAACACCAGGCGCCATAGGACGGAGTAAAGACCAAATACCAGACTAAAACCAAAAACCAGAGTATATTTGGTCTTTGGTTTGGTTATTGTAGTTGCAGGAATTCCCACACTACACCCTTGTTAAGATTCTACAGAAATCTATTGGAAATCAATTAAACTTCAAAGATTTAAACAACACTTTACTATTCAAATCTCAGAAATGTTTACAGAAATGAAAGAAGTCAAGATTAAAAACATTCTCTTGAAGTTTCTCTCTCCTCTAAACTCTTTCAACTCTCAAAAATACATCATCCTCTTCTGGACCTATTCGAACCCTTTATATAGGAAATTACATAGTGGATGACAGCTAAGTTTTCCCCTTATTTTGGATCCATTATGCGATCTCCTCGCAGTAATTATTATGTTCATTCTCGCAAGAATTGTAACCATCGCGGTATAAATTTACTCTTCTCATATTCTCTTCAATCGTCAGCCTTTCTGTCATTCTTTTGATGTTTTTGTGACACTCGCCAAGTGTTGTTGTAATGCTCGCGGGATTATTTGTAGAAGCGTTGTTAATATCACAAGAATGTTGCTATGGCGATATTCTGGTCCTACATCTTGCCTCTTCTCATGTCTTTTCTGCGAAGAAGAGAAGATTATGAGAAAAAATTGCTGCAATCACCTATCTTTTCACCTAAATCTCTGTTCTGACACGTTTCTATATTCCTCGCCAGCTGTTTTCATGCATTCCTTTTCCCAATAAATCTTTGACACGTCCTTTCTAACCGCTGCGATCTAACCGTTCATTCCTTCTCTCTGTATTTATTGCGTTTAACTTCTCGAGAAATTCTGTTCTTCTATAAATACTCTTATCGTTATCTTCTTTTTCTCTTTTTACTTTCGTTTTCTTTGTCTACGTAACCTCTCTGCAAGTTTACTATTCTTCCGCAAATTGCGCGCCTATCATCGCTGTGATTTCTTCCTTCTTTTCAACCCTTCCTCTCATTCCCATCCTTAAAAATGGTTGCTGCTGGTGCTAAAAATTTAACTGCTTTCAATAAGATGCAAGAAAAACTCAAAAGCAAAGGTTTTAATTTGTCTTTAATTCCTGATCAAAGTTCTAAATCTGAACTTTCTCTCAAACTATTTTCTAATTATCAATGCTCTCGCCAAAAAATCATAGTATCGCTAGGCCAAATTGAAGCTGGTCTTCCACTTCCTCTCTATGATCCAGAACTCCCATTATTCTACCAAATAATATCTGACAAGAGTTTCTCGCGAGTGATATATTAATTAGGTGGAGATTGTATTAGATTGCTACTTGAATATGCTTCTCTTGGTGATGGTAAAGGATCGCGCTATTCTGAAGATGATCAAAATCCTCTTTACAAACATATTCCAGTTAACCCTGCAGATTATACTGTAGATTTGATTTTTAGAAATTACAAGATACTCCCTATGAAGAGGGATAGCACCTGTTGGGGTATTCGCTTGAAGAAAGAGAAACTCGCTGTCAAGGAATCTCTCATGCTGGATATTGATTTTCATACAAAAAACAATCAGGGCCCTCGCCATTCTAGCGATGATAAGTGGTTTATTTTTCCACTATGTCTTGAAGGTCCTTATATATCTGGTTCTCTCCCACTTCCTGCGAATCTCTCTTAGTATGAGCCATGGGTCTTCAACTGGCCTGAAAAATCTGCAGAGATATATCCTCTTAATTTCTTGCATTATTATTATTCACTATCTTCTTCATATTTTTACAATGTCGCTAATTACTTTGTTGTCTCGCAGATTGACAGAATGAAGCTCAGCTACCAGAAATTTAGGAAACCCAACGCTCTTTTATCTCTTATATCCTTCACATTGAAGTAAGAAATATTCCTTTACTAGTTTTAACAATATATTGTTGCCCCTATTTCTTATCTTTATCTATGCTCGCAAGAAATTGAAGAATTAGAACCACTTCCTGCGAATACCAAATAAAAGTCTACAACTGATTGCAAGGGAAAATCCAATGTTCCTCCTAAAGGAAAACCTACTGCCCCTCGCAATGAAGAATCTGGCGATCCTCCTTCAAAGAAAAGGAAAATTCAACACTCTTCTTCTTCAGCTTCTCAACTTATCTCAGAAAATTTAAGTGTTGATGTTGAAAAGGATGATAATGATGATAACAATGGTGTTCCCTCCATAAAGGATTCTTCTTCTTCTGAGTCTTCAATGACTCAATTGTCTATGCTTTTTGGAGATCCTTCTCGTGGAATTGCAAATGAGTATGGATATGAAACTCTTAATGAGATATCCCAAGCACTTGTTAAAGTCTGCGATGCTCCAATTTTAGTTGATAATAATTCTCTTCGCGGGGTCTCAAGATCAATAACTCCAAGTTTATTAAATGCACTTGGTATCCTGGTATGTTTTCTCTTAGTTATTTTATTTTCATATTTATTTCTTCGCCAAATCTCTTTAATTAACAAAGCTCTATCGCAGGTTGGAAGAGCTTCTTTTGCTGTCGCTTCCGATTTGGATAATAGACGTGCCAACTATGAAAATAAGGCTGCTAAACTTCGCCAGGATAAAGAAAAATTAGAATCTGAAGTTATTGAGCTTCGCAAGAAGAATAAACAGCTGGAGACTGAAGCTTCAGTTGATAAGAAAAAGATCTCTGATCTTGATAAAGCTAACCAACAACTCTATGGTATGACTGATTTCCATTCTTTCTTAATTCTTCTTACTCTATCGCGGCTTATTCAAGCAACCACTTTTAACTTGCAGATATTTATGGTCTTACTGACGAGGCTACACTCTTTCAATCCTTCCCTGAACCTGTAAATGATAATACTCTTCTTGCTTGCCTTAATAATTCTTTAAGTAATTTCTCAGATGATAAGATTAAATCCCTCTCCATAGATGAACTCAGATCCAAACTTAATCTCTTAAAAATTGAACACAGATTCAATTTAGGTTTGACTGACAAATATAAGAGCTTTTATCTTGATTCAAAGAAAGAAATAAATAGATTAAGAAAGATGAATATCGATCTTATTGACGAGAAAGATCTTGCTATTAAAAATGGTTCCAAGACTCTAGCCGATTTCCATAAGACTCTTCTTAACGTTCAAATGGAAAGGGATAAACTTGTTCGCGAGAATGAAGATCTTCTTGCGAGGGAAACTTATAAATAGCGATGATGAGTTTTATTGGGCTGCGAAGGTTCTTGATAATGCCAGGAATGACTTAGATGTAAATGTTAGCCTTCAAGTTGAACAAGCGGCTTAATTAGAGATATGATTTCTGAAAGAGAAGGTTGTTAGTTGTTCTTCTTCTCGCTAGTTTCTTGTTTTTGTTATTCTTCCTTGTAAAATTTCTAATATGTTGTTACATTCTCGCAGAATCTGAAGAGAGATGTCGTATAAGAATAATAGAACTTGAAGATGATAAACATCAACTCGCGAATAATCTTGCTGCTCGCAACGAGAAATATTCACGATTGAAAGAACAATTTGGAATTACCACTGCAAATTTTAATAGGTCTCTCATCATTACTCGCAATAATTCCACTAAACAGGTTTGTGACGATCATGGGATTTCTCACTCTATATATCCTGATCTTGCAAAGGAAGTACCATCAGAGATAACAAGATCATCAGAAATTCCAGATCTTGTTATCTCTGATACCGATGAAGAGTCTGACGATAGTGAAGATGATGATAATGATGAAGGAAAATATTCTAATGGTGAAGAAAAATCTGATAAGGATAATGATAGTGATGATAATGATGAAAGGGAGAAATCTGGCGATGAAGAGAAGTCTGATAAAGAGGATGGCGATGGATCTAGCTAGTTCTTCTTCTTCCTTCTATCTTATTTATTTTCTTCTTTCTGTAACATTGTTGTGAGTTTCTCCAATTCTGTAAACTTCTTTTGCTTCTATCTGTATGAATTAGAAAACAATTTTTTATGCAAATTAATCAATCAATATAATTAATATATTTTAATTATCTGTGCAAACATATCATTTAATAATCGCTATGCAATTTTATATAATGGATGAATAATAATTTCATCGTTCTTATGCATTCCCATACTTTCCTCTATTATTCACCTGCAATATGAAAAAATTGAATAGAGATTAGATATAAGCTTTAAATAAAATTTGCCTATTTGTTGGCGATGTTATCGCTAGAAACAACTGCGTGAAATCACAATTCTCATAAAATCTGCGAGTATTATTGCAGTAATCTTGCGGTCTTATTATGCCTTCCTAATTAAAGGTCTTACTTTGCCACACTTCTCTTTCTGCGACAAAATTGCAGGACGTCTTTACATTTTTATGTATTGACCCATTGATCCTGCCTTATTATTTCTTAGTATTATAGCCTCTTCAGGATATTTTTCACGCGATAATATAACAGGCCTAAATATTCTTGCGAGCGTAAAGTCCCGTGACATTGCCGTCTTTGCGATGAAATCGCAGGACATCTTTACACTTTTATGTAAAAACCCATTGATCTCATCTTAACTTTTTATCTTATAGCTTTTTGCCTCTGTATAATTTACGTCACGCGACAATATGACAGGCCTAAATGATCTTGCGATTATAGAGCCCCATGACATTGCCGTCTTAAGACACTTATCAGCTCCCTAATGGAGGGTGCCGCCCTTATCTCCCCCATGGTTGCCCCTTCAAGTAGGGAACATCGGCCATACAAGACTAGCTCCCCCCATCCAGATTTACCAACAACCAGTTGTTTTCGCATCCTCTTGTACTTTATGCCTATATGGCTTATAGTTACAAGACTGCACCCTAAGTGGGGTTTTCTTCAGGCCGATTGCATCGTAGCCAAGACTTACCAAAGATGGCCAGGGTAGGTTCGTCCCTCCCGGGCACCTTTGGCTCAACCGTGTACCTCGGCGCCTTGGTCATACTCTGCACTCATTAGAAGAGATTCTCGGTCGTCCAACCAGGGTATAACCTTATAAAATTGGAAATCCAAGATCTCTCTCCCGGATAGGTTTTCTTTAACCCCAACATATTTATGATTCAGGTTCCAGCAGCGGTGTAACCTTATACCTGAATCATATAAAGAGATACCCCCCTTATGACGTGCTTGCAGGTCTTACATTTGCCTCTTACGAAATTGTATTCGCGAACTAGGGTGCACGCCATAAAGGTTTGTCCCATTCTTTAAATCTCTGCGAAATTTTATTCGCGTTTCTTAAAAGTTTCTTGCGAGCATCACTGCTTTTATTAGAATTTCTTTTCTTTTGATCTTTTTCTTTTCTAGTTCAACTTTTCAATTTCATCTTTTCTATTTAGGCAGAATACAATTTCTCTCAACAATTTCATCCTTTTATTTTTTTTCTTTTTCACCTGTGTTTTGTTGTTTGCTCTTTTCCTGCGAGTCGCTCACCATTTCCTCCTCTTGCTGCTAAATCAAATATTTTTTGAAACATTTTCTTGAAATCATTCTTCTCATCATTTCTTATTTCTACTTACTGTTCTCTGTATCCGTTCTTTTGTTGCGCTTTGTTATTTGCTTTTCATTTGCGAGACACTCGCCATCTGTTTCTTCTTGCTTCTCTATTGAATCAATCATCAATTTTTCACATCTTTGTTGCTGATTAATTATGAACTTCCAATTTTTATTCTTCCCAGCCCTTTCCTCGCAAGATTTTATATCAATCTCATAACATTTCTTACTTTCTCCCCAATCTCCTTTAATTACTCCAACACTATTAGGATGAGGAAATTTAATGCACTGATGGAAGGTAGATGCAACACCTAATATCCCATGTAGCCAAGATCGTCCAATCAAGGAATTATAGGGTGATTCAATATCAACAACACGGAATAAGATCTTGGAGGACATCCCCTTTAACGGAATTCTCATTGTGATCTCTCCTTTGGGTTTGTTGGCAGTACCATTAAAACCATAAATCTTATATGTTGATGGTATTAAATATTCATCTTTTCCACCCATGGTTCTATAGGTATGATAGAATAAGATATCCACAGAGCTTCCAGTGTCAATTAGGATTCTATCAATAGCCCAAGATTCTTCCACATCACTGTTATTTTCTTCATCTTCTTCTTCTGTTTGTCTTGGTTTTATTTCCAACCTTACCACCAATGGGTTATCATGCAACTCGCTAGGTTCTGGTACCTCTTGTGCTGTAAAAGAAAGAATTTGTTTCTGCCATTCTTCTAATTGCAAGACTCTCGCTATATTCATTATTTCTTTGCCATCCATATCTCTAGCGAAGACTCTACTTAGGACATTATCGTGAAAATCCTCGATGGTTCTGAAAGAATGTACAATAGAATTGCAAAACAAATTCTTTGCTTTGGCTCCAACCTCTATGACAAAAGTTTCTGCTCTTTTTACATTATTCACTCTGCGATTGTCTGGTGGTGGTGGTAATTATTGCGATTGTTGATGCCCTCTTAGAAAATGATTTAGCTTTCCTTGATCAATCATTCTTAGAATTATCCTCTTTACATTTCTGCAGTCATTTATATATCGAATGGCCATTGAAATGATGATAAGGACAGAACTCTTGATTACGATTATTAGGATGTGGTTCCTTCCCCATGTTCCATGGCGATGGTATATCTTCCATCAAAATGATAGCTTCCCAGATTTTCTCTACACTAGCATTCAAAGGTGGCATCTTAATATCCTCCCATATTGTTTTCTGATTACCCTTATGTCTAAAGTTATTTTGCCTCTGTCCACCATAAGTTTCTTGGGGTTGATCAAGCCTTTGGATTTTATTATTTCCTCCGCGATTGTAAAAATTCTTCTCTCTTTCATACTCTTCTTGATCGCGACTTCCCATAGCTACTAGATTTTGTTGGTCATTAATCGCCACTTTCTCTGGTTGAATCTGCGAGGTACTCGCCACATTATTGATCATTTTAGGAAGTAAACTTATGTTTGCCGCTATTGAGCTAGTGTTTGCAATTGGGTATGACTCCATTTCGTTTTGTTTTTCTCCCAAAGCAATGTATTCTTCTTGTAATTCTCTTAGTTCAGTCATTGTAATGGTGTTCTTGATTCTGAAAATTTGTATGTAGAGCAGATTGGTCGCAAACATTGCATTAATGAAGGATAAAATAAGATACCTCTCATCTACTCTTCCTGCCATCTCGCTGCACATTGTCTTCCATCTTATGGTTAAATGTTTTAGACTCTCGCCAATTCTCTGCTTTAATCCAAACACATCTTCAATACCCGGTCGTGAAGAATTGTTGCTTATGTATGCACCTAAAAATGTAGCTTGTAAGTGATCAAAAGAAGTAATAGTATTTTTCGGCAGTCCCTCAAACCATTTTAGCGCCTCGCCAATTAAGCTGGACGCAAAATACTTGCATAACACAGCATCATGAATCTCCCACTGTAGCATACACCTAACATAAGCCTTAACATGTTGAACAACACAAGTAGTTCCATCAAAAATACTGTTTAATGCCGGTAAATTGCATTTCGGGGGAATTCCTCTTAATTGCACTTCTTGTGTGAAAGGAGTTCTTGCTGCTTCCTCAATAGCTTCATCAAGTTGTCTTCTTCCTCCTTATTTTCTGTTATTTATCATTCCCCTCATTTCTGCTAATTCCCTTAAGATTTGCTCATTCGCAGCTAGATTATGTTCTATTGGTATTTTTAACGCAGCTTCCCTTCTCTTGCGTTCATGTCTTTCTTGTCTTGCGAGAGTTTGTAAATCTTCATTTACATCGTTATTCTGCCTCCTTCTGCGATTTTCATCTTCACCCCCTTCTAGAATTCGCGATTGATTATGTCTTCCAATTTCCTCTCCGCGAGTTTCTTCATTTCTCATCATTTATCTTTGTTGTCTTTCTATTCTTCTTTGTATTCTGTCGTACTCTTCTTGAACATTATCATTTTAGCGATTTTGTGTGCGTCTTCTTTCTCGATTATCATGATTATTTTGCCTTATTGCCTCCTGAAACTCCTGCTCTTCCACCTTTCTCTCTCGCAGGCTAGGCGTGCCTGTTCAGCATAATGTATCTCAATTTCGTTCTCAATAATTCTTTGATTTCTGACATTCTCTCGCCCATGTAATATTCTTCTACCTTCTTCTCGATTTTCTTCACCATCTTGATTATTCTCATTTCTTTGATTTTCATCATTTCGTCTTCCATTCAAAGTTTCTCCACGTGGATCATAGCGATCATTAATTACTCTCTCTTCTCCCTGACGCTGCTCTCTATTTGGATTTTGCGTTTCTTCTTGTACGTTTTCTCTAACATTTCTTATAATGGGGTTTCTCCTTGGTTCTTCTCTAAATGATCTTGAACTTGATCTAGCAGTACTTCTTGATCTCCTACTTTGTAATCTCAAATTCTCCATTCTCAACTCGTAATTTTTTCTTGTTAAATTTGCACGTTCTTCCGCCTCTAACCTCCTTTTTCCAGTGTTCTTTGTCTTAAATCATCTGTTGTTTCATTTTCACCTTGATGAATCAACCCTTCTACTACTCCTTGATTTCTTCCTTCTCTGCATTCATCTCTTAATTTTCGATTTTTTTCTTCTTCCATCGAATCTGATCTCCATGTATGCACACTCACCCTATCATAATCCACACCTCTATTTTGTATTGGTGTTGGTTGATTTGGCTGTTGAATTGGATTTTCCCCTTCATTCCTTGTTCTATTTCTTCTTGTTATCATCCTTGAAGATTCTCCCAATTCACTTGTTTCTCCACCTACAAGTCTTTTACTCCTCCTCACGGTTGTTGGTGGTTCTGATGTATTTCTTCTTCTTCTTCCAGCCATTTCTTCAGTTCCTTCAAATCTTCAATTTGTAATTAGAGATTTTGTAGCTTGATTCTCCCTATTTCGGGCGCCAAAATGTAGTTACAGGAATTCCCACACTACACCCTTGTTAAGATTCTACAGAAATCTATTGGAAATCAATTAAACTTCAAAGATTTAAACAACACTTTACTATTCAAATCTCAGAAATATTTACAGAAATGAAAGAAGTCAAGATTACAAACATTCTCTTGAAGTTTCTCTCTCCTCTAAACTCTTTCAACTCTCAAAAATACATCATCCTCTTCTGGACCTATTCGAACCCTTTATATAGGAAATTACATAGTGGATGACAGCTAAGTTTTCCCCTTCTTTCGGATCCATTCTGCGATATCCTCGCAGTAATTATTATATTCATTCTCGCAAGAATTATAACCATCGCGGTATAAATTTACTCTTCTCATATTCTCTTCAATCGTCAACCTTTCTGTCATTCTTTTGATGTTTTTGTGACACTCGCCAAGTGTTGTTGTAATGCTCGCGGGATTATTTGTGGAAGCGTTGTTAATATCGCAAGAATGTTGTTATGGCGATATTCTGGTCCTGCAGTTATGGTCGGGCGTAATTCACGACTACGCCTTATTGGGACGGAACTGCAGGTTACGCCTCACGGTGAGTCGGATGTAATATTTGCGCCCGGTTGGGGCGGGAGTGCAGGTTACGCCCGAAGGGGCGGAATTTCAAGTCGCACCTGATGCCAGGCGGTTTCATAAGGTTACGCCCCATTCAGTCGTAATTAAACGTTATGCCCCATCAGGCACAGTTATAAATACCGCCCGACTCCTGGCGTAATCACAGATTACGCCTGATGCTGAATGGGGCGCAACTACATACTACGCATGTTACTCATGGGGCGTAATTTAAATGTACGCCCCATTCTTTAACCCATTTCATCTATTTTTGGAAATTATGTATAATACAGGGTTGGGTTGAGCATAATTACATACATGTTATCGTACGCAACATCAAATGCCTATTTAACCGCTAAATTAAGTTGTGGCCACATCAAAGGAAAATGCTTAACCGTAGTAGTCTTATATAGCATCAAAAAAAAAAAAAAAACAATACACTTTGATATTACACATAGTTTCTCGCAAACAACAACAAAATTGGTATTCAGTGAGGCACAAGTTTTGTTTACCGCCCAACCCAACCCTGTATTATACAAAATTGGTATTCAGTGAGGCGCAAGTTTTGATATTACACATAGTTTCTCGCAAACAACAACAAAATTTGTGGCTTTGGTATCAGGCGTAGTTTTAAGTTGCGTCTCTCCATGGGGAGGTTTTATATATTACGCCCCACACCAAGCGTAATTTATACCTACGCCCGACACCAGGCGTAAATTACAGTTACGTCCCATCCAAGCGTAATTTATACCTACGCCCCGTATCGGACGAACCTGTGTAACTCCGCTCCACCAAATTTACTCCTCCACCGTAGCGTCGCTGGACGGACTAAACCAAATTATCTTACTTTTTTTAGTCTTTAGTTATACTCCCATGACTGCAGTTGCTCTAAGATACCAAAGCCACAAATTCTATAAAATAAAGATTTCATTTTGCAAATAATATTATTCCGTGTCTAAAAATATCTTTGGTTTCATATCTTAGGATAGACATAAATTCTCGTTGCAATATTTTTGTAAGAAAATGATTAGTTATATAGTGTATTTTTTCACATGGTTTAGGAATAAAATTGTTTTTTTCTCTTTTTATGGAAGAAACTGTATTGCGAAAAATAATTATGAAAAAAATCTATGACTTTACATTTGTGGATATCCCTATTTCCCCACTTATTGTTGGTATATTCTTATTAAAATGATATCACTAAAAAAATCTAGGTATATTAGTATTCTTTATTTTATTTTTAGGAAATGAATAATATCAAAAAATAAATATTTAATTCGATTTATTATTGTGTATTCCATTTTTTTTTCAACGTATTTCATTGTCTCCTTAAAACTCGATATCATGCTTTAAGATCCCGTGATTTGTATTAACGACTTTGTGTTTCTCGATTATTGTTACAGGATTAACAACTGATTTTTACGGGAAAGAGGAAGCACAATTTGATCTACGGGTAAGTACTTAGAACTCTATGTATGCAGCCATCAATTTAAATTTGATCAAATCAGGGTTAGTCTGATTATTAGTAGCTGAAAATTGTAATTAGGATAAATTTATTTATAGTATTTGTAATCGGACAATGGGCATTGGACATTATTTTTGGTGATTGATTTAATCTTGTGATGAAATCATGATGAACGATATATATTTCGATGTGATTTTATTTCAACTTATCTGCGAATTTTAATGTTAGAATTAAATATATTTTTATGTGATTCTTTGACATATTTTTGGTAATAGCGTAAGATTTTATAAAATTTAATTGTTTTAGGTAAGAAAAGATTCTTGAATGTGTTCGACCAAAAGATGAATTTTAATGTTAGAATTAAATGATAGTGACTAAATACAACCCACAGTTTGACTAATTACAATCCTAACTAAATTTTTTATAATATTTATAACCATAATTTACCAAGGTAATTAAGACCCCTTATCTTCATATTTGTTCTCCTTCTTTTTCTTTTTAATTTATTAATGGGATGGATTAATAACCGTGAACTTGATGGGGATATTTTTAAAACGATATGGGATCAACAATGAAAATGGTGATGGAATCAAAACCATTAGGTTTGTAAGAATCATGATTCATGTTACTAATTCAAGAAACTCATATCCTAACTTGGAGATATTTTCTATAATCCAAAAACAAACCCTAAATTTCCTTTTCAATCAAAGTTCAAAGAGCAAATTCTAAAGAGTTTTTGTAAACAAAATAATTACAATATGAAATCATTTAATTATATGAGTAAATCCTGATTTCAACAAAAATCTAACTAGAAAACATCAATTCCCCATGTGAATTGAAAACAACTGATATGAGAAGAAAAGAAAACCAAGAGAAACAAAAAAAAACCAGTGAAGAATGTATTTTTCCTGAGTAAAGGAAGAAGATGAATATAAATGTGAGTTTTAAATACCCACGTTATTTAGGTGAACAAGTATTTAGACATTTAATTTTGGGTTGTATTTAAATCAATAATGGGTTGTATTTAGTCACTGCCAATTAAATACTCCCTCCGTTCTTTTTTAAGAGGCTGGTTTTGTTTTTAGATAAAATTAAAAGAACTAATTATTGAAAGTGGTCCTCATGACACTTGTCAATAAAAGAAGTGAAGTGAAATGGTCCCCGTGACACTTGTCAGCAAAAGAAGTAAAGTGAAATGGTCACATGACACTTGTCATCAAAAGAAGTTAAAGTGAAAAGTGGTCCCAGAAAATTAAAGTAACATTTGACTTTCCTAATTAGGAAACAAGCCTATTTTTTTGAAACATTTATTTATAAAAACCAGCCTATTAAAAAAGAACTGAGGGAGTATATTTTTATGTGATTCTTTGACATATTTTTCGTAATAGCGTAAGATTTTATAAAATTTAATTGTTTTAGGTAAGAAAAAAATTCTTGAATGTGTTCGGCCAAAAGATATATTGTGGGGCAATAAATATTTTTTTTAAATTTTATTGGTCAAAACCTTTTAAATTTCCAAAAATAATAATAACGGTATGGCCAGAATCAACCGGGAGCTCCGGTTAATGAGAGCGCTTGAAAAACTCTATTTTTGTATAGAGAATTCCTTAATCATTTCTATTCTAGCAGAAGCCTTCCAGACCAGCGTGGTTTGTTCTCCCACGATTGCTTTGTGAGTTTGCTGCACGTTCCTTCAGTCTGCATACTGTCCTGGCTAAACATATTGGTCCAATGTAGTGCTTCTAGAGTAGCCTGCGCTTCCACTTCATCCAGACAGTGCGCCCTGCACTCCATCAGTCTTACCTCCCTGCATAAACCATCAGAGCATCTTAAAACTAGAGCAATCATTCCAATGTTGGTGGATATAATAAATGTTGCTGCTGTATTGATCCTCATTTCTACTGTCGGTGGACAAGACCATCCCTGATTAGTAACTTGAGCAGAGACGGTGGTTTTAGAAGCTAACTTAGCATCTCTTTTGTTGATTTTCCATTCTAATTCAGCTGTTATACAGTATTCTTAGGGTCTGGGTTTGCGCTTTTAAAGATTTTGTTTCATCTGGCGTTTCAAATGTGCCAAACTACTGTTTCACAAAGAGCTTTCCATTCACCTGCTTCATCCTTCCAACCTACCAGGGGTATATTCCAACCTTGCATCCAATGACATACGGGTATTAGGGATAGTACCAGAGAAGAAAGGGTTGTAGTTAGAACTAAGCCAAACACTTCGTGCGGAAGGGCAGACAAAGAATAAGTGTTCTAAAGTCTCATTTTGCTGATCACAAAAGGTACAACAGTTGGGTATATCAGTAAACGGAGCTGCTGCTGTTGGCACCATGTCCTTAATACAATTACAGACAAAAAGATGAATCCTAGGAGCTGTCTGCATATTCCAGATTTCCCCCCAAGTGGAATTCTGACTAGGAGCATTGTACAGGGATTTGGTTGAGAAAATACCATTAGCAGAAAGGTGCTTTAACCTTGGAACAACTGTACGTATTAGGGAAGGTTTGGGCCAGATATTAAAGGTGCTTTAACCTTGACTAAAATGAGCACAGTTCCACCCTTCTTATTGAATGAGACAAAGCTGAAGCACATTTTGGCAATAATGATTGCTTAACTAATGTTTAAGCTGAACCAGAAATAACTACTTTGACAATGAGAATGCAAAAGAAACACGGCTGAAACTTAAGCAGCACTTGAAACCTTTTTGTCACGTCGCACTGAAATTAGTAACTACCACACACCCAACTCCATAAATCACCATGCAACAACCAGAAGAAAACACTGCGACAAAAGTTTCTTCTAGATATTAATATCACCAGTGCACTAGTGTTTAGAGCATTGTGAATACCAATAAGAGATGAAGCAAAAATAGATACAATAGGATACATAACCAAAATCCAAATCGAAGTATTCTTTTATGGATACTAAATACCCATTTTGGAGTCGGTGGCTAAAACGTACAGTATCTCCACTTTAGATGGTAGTAGTGGTTCAATTTATGATTACCAACCCTAAAATTAATACAACAGAAATGTGTTTCAATTTAATAACAAGTCTGATAGAGATCAGAGGTATGTTACCTCCAATTCAATCAACTAGCACTACTGAACACTCAAGCATAGTGTTGATTGTACAAGTATCCTCCTCCTGCTGCATGATGAAGATTGGGCTGGCTCGGTTGAAGTTGAAATGTAATTTGCGAATTCTCACAATCACCACCACTTATTGACAGCGTTCTCATTGATGACGACGAGGATAGATAGTCACGATGGTGATCTCCTTCCCTATCAGCAGGAATTGCATAGAACAGGAACTCCTCTTCTCTATCAGCCTGAGACTAATCACAAGAGGAATTCACTGAATTTAATTCTTAATATCAAGCACCCGTGATATTATACTAAGCGTGTTGAAGTTCAAAAAGAATAACATATACTATTGGTGGGGTTGAAGATTACATAAGTTGCACGTAGGAGATTTTTGTGAGTTTCCTCCATGGCTTTATTCTGCAAAGTAGTGGAAGAATGATGTAAGTTTCAGATATGAAGGAAACACTTCATGAGAGAGCTAAAAGAGAACTGAAGGAAAATGTAGTATACTTACTCTTTTCTTGGAGGTTTCAGTGTGGGAGCCAAGAACATGAAACTGTTAGTCAACAACAAACAGATTAGGCAAGTTTAGAATAAAACACAATCACTTGGAAATTTGGATAAAAAATTGAAACCAAAAGGTTAACAAATAATAACTTTTGTCTTATAGTATTAAAATAGTGTTAAAACTCATGGACAGAATGAGTCAAATACCCAACTTCAATACTAAAAAATATCTCACTCATCTGCCAAGCAAAAATCTATTTCACGATGTGAATTAAGAACTATGAATGTTAGATTAATATACAAATCAAGATCTTCAATATCTTTGAATAAGTCGCCCAAAACAGACATGTGCTGAACTCATCATGGTACACATTAGTTTCACAAAGTTGATGACCTATAACCTAACAGACATCAGCATATTAACCCCTTTCCATCTACTGGATGATTGTTGTGTGATCTATCAATGTCACTACCACCACCAGCCACCTGCATGTGATGTTACTTCCAAGTATCAAGTCCCTCGCCAGCGCCTCTTTCTCATCCACCACTTTTCCAACCTCTTAATTTGTTGTCAGAGAGCAAATGTTTAAAGATGTCAAACTTATACAACGCATAATGTTACACGCATATTGTTTACCCTAATGATTCACTTGTTGAACATTTATTACCCCAAGTCATGTGTGCTTGTTTTTAAGGGGATGAAAGAAAGTTCACTAAGTCGAAATTTTTGAGACTCAGTTAGTCTCAGTGTACATTCGTGTCACATGTTTTTGCGTGTATATTTCGAGCTTTTGCAAGTTCAGTAAGTGACTATTTAAGGGGGGATTTAACAATCAATCACCAATTATCTTTTCTAGAAAAACTTGTTAGCTACAAAAATAATGAGCCTGATGCTTAAAAATGTTTTAGGAATTCACTGCATCAACAAAGATTTAAAGTTTATTTATTTTTTGAACTGAGATTTAAAGTTTATGTCATCTAGGTTTGGACCTTTTGGATATCTTACTACAAGTACTAATTCATCCGTTAGACCACCACGGGAAGCCGAATATGCCAGATCATAAAAATAAATAGAACGAGGCTAATTTCAAGAGACAGTCAAGAATATATACCCAAAATGAATTACTAATTTGTAACTTTCACCACCCGTCTGGCCAGTTGGGATTCAAATTAAAAACAAAACCCTTTATTAGATGAGAATTTCAGAACTACAGCTAAACAGCTGTATCCTCTCACCACAGTACCTTACGGAGGCGGACGATCTCCACAGAGCTCAACAAATTGGCCTCAAGACTGCGCAGTTCTTCAAAGGTAAGTTCATTCAAATCATCTTGTCCAGTCCTCTGTCTATTGCAATCATATCCAAGTAATTAAAATCCTTCACTAAACTAGCAAATAGTTACAAGAACAATTTTTAGATCATTCAATAACACTAGTAGAAGTCCATTATCTGTCATTACCTGATCTCTTTCTTTAGTCTATTGTTAATCTCCTTCTGCTTTTTCAACTCTTCTTGTAAAGTCTACAAAACAAACAAGTAATCATCAGCAAAAAAATAGATAAAAGAAACAACAGAAATCAAAAAGAGATTAAAAAAAAGGAAAAAGCGATTAGATTATTAGTTCCATAACCTCATATTGAGAAGCCCATAGATCTATATTGGTAACCCGACGAAACCTATCGAAAAACTCCTTCATACTAATTCAAAAAGTAAAATTAGTAAAAACAATTCTTCTAGGTTTTCAAACATATATGTGTAGAGATTATGCTGTTGATCATGTGAATGAACTTACGTAGTAGACGGACTAACATATTCACAAACTTTGCCAGTATTAGAAAACATGATGAGACAAACTTGAGCATCGCAAAGAATAGTAAGTTCTTTAGCTTTCTTAAAAATCCCTAATCTTCTCTTAGAGTAAGTTACTTGTCTGTTTGTTGGGTTCTCTATTCTCTTTATCTCTATCTTTCCTCTGCCCATCTTTTCTAGATCTCTTTCCTTTCCTTCTTTTTTTTCCTCTCTTTCTAGAGATCTGGTGCAAACCAAAAATATGTTAAACTAATGAAACAACAACAGTAACATATAAAAACTACAGATCTCTATAGAAGATCCCATACAAGACTACTACTGCTATCGCTGAAACTAGAACTATTATGATTAGGGTTTAAAATTTTATGAAAGCTAAAAAAAGGAAAGCTAGGGTTTTATGAATCAAACCTACTTTGAGGTTGGGGGAAGTTATGTTGTGAAGGAAAAGAAAGAGAGAAGTTAAAAAGACAAGAGAGTGATGATGAAAGACTTCCATATTTGGTGGGCGGGAAAAAGTCGTTGGTGTAGTTTCTATTTTGGGAGTGTAATGTCTTTATCCCTCTTTATTTACAACAAGGGTTTACCTCCTCCTCATATCTCTACTTCTTTGTTGATTTTTGCAAGATTTTTTACCTAATACTTTTGTGGCACCAGATACTCTGTATGGATCGCATTATATGAGCCCATATTACCCATCCACTTTTTTTTATCCTTCACCAATTCTACTGTGTTGTCGATCTACAATATATTACAAACACTTATAACTTGACGGTAACACATATACTTTTTACATGGAGCTCTAAAAGAGTAAAATATGACTTTTCCAAGCCAAGGCAATGAACCCTTGGCATTTCAACGGATATTCCACAAGAAACTAGCTTGAATTTCTTGTGGGTTGATACCAAATAGCTTGCAGCGATCTATCTAGTAAAAATAAAAAGACAAAAAGTTGATAGCTAGTGTTCCTCAAGGTACATAGGAAAAACGTTTAGAAAATATACACTCTATCCAACAGTTCAACATACACACAGCGTTGTGTGGGAAACCAATTCAGTGAGTAAAGTGACTAAGGATCTTTTACGGACATGATTAGTTTTTTTTTTCTTTTTTTTTACTATCTCGATCAGTTGAACTACTCTCATCGTCCTGCAACTACAATCCTTTGCCTGCTACAATACCTATTGGAGAATCCGTTGCTGGACCAATGGACAAATCAACGAAGTTCGAGGTCTTAAGTGTATTTTCTTCAATTAAAACACTCGGCATTAGAGCATCTCTGAGAAGGTGTAAAAAAAGTTAAAATTTATACTCTTATCAAGAACTTAGAAACCTTGATAATATTTTTCGGAGATATACGAGCATCGTGGTGTTGCTCGTATAGAGCTCTTAGAGCTCTAGTAGTGAAGGGTGGAAGCAAGGACTTTGTAACTTGAACTTTGTATTGATTGATTCTTGCTACCTTACTTACAAATGAATACAACATGCCTATTTATAGGCTACAAAAAGAAGAAGAGAACTATGCCTATGGAGGCTAACAACTATGCCTATGGAGGCTAACAACTATGCCTATGGAGGCTTACAACTATGCTTATGGAGGCTAACAACTATGCCTTTGGAGGCTAACAACTATGCCTATGGAGGCTTACCAAACCAACTACTAGAAAATCTAGTATTCTTGTTTGATTTGTCTAACCCTAGAACACTCATTTTACACATGTTAATTGTCTAATATTGACTCTAGACATCCTAGATATTTCTAGGTTAGTCTAGATAGGTGTGAACTCTTGACTAAGTTGGTGTTGAATATTCAACACTCCCCCTCAACACCTACTTTCCAACTTCTCTTTATCTTAGAAGTTTCGGTCCCCTTCATAGTTTAAGGATGTTTCGGTCCTCTTCATAGTTTAAGGACGTTTCGGTCCTCTTCGGAAGTTTAAGGACATTATGGTCCTCTTCGGAAGTTTAAGGACATTACGGTCCTCTTCGTAGTTTTAGAACATACGGGTTCCATCGTAGTTTAGGGACATTGCGGTCCTCGTCGTAGTTTTAGAACATACGGGTTCCATCGTAGTTTAGGGACATTGCGGTCCTCTTCGTTTCAGTAAAATACTTCTTGTACTCTTTAGACAACTCATAGGATTTTCACCCACTTTTGTTGTTCTCTATCTCATCACCACTTGGTGATTGCTTCCGTTTCTTCACAACATTTTTGTTGTTTCTTCTTCTATTCATCTTTGTTCCAGTCACGCTTTTGTTCGAAAACTGTAACACTTCTTTGGTTATCCAGATTCTCTCACAATCTTTCATTTCGTCAAGCTTTTGCCACAAGCTCTGACTATTCTTATTTTTGTTATATTGTTGTTACAATTTTGTCACGCTATCCAGATTTGCCACATTTCTGAATTCGTAATGAGATTTGCAACGATTTGTGACAATTATTGTCACACTTATGTTTCCATGATCATCCTTGCATTTAAACAAACATCTTGTCTGCATCTTCTCTATTTTCTTTGAGGCTTTCAGCTCATCTAAATCACCTTCAACTTCTTCTTTGTTTCGAATTTTTTTTTTTTTTTTCTTCTTCTTCTTCTTCTTCTTCTTCTTCAAGATCACGAGCATGGCTTTAAAACCACAAGCGACGAAGCTGCAAGATAGCAATAATCCTTACGCCTTCACCAGCTAAGCATAAACCATTTTTTTTCCGATTTCTTTGGAGCAGCGACGCCGTCACAAACAAACCCTAAACAGCTCAAGCTTGGACTTTATGACCATCTTTGATTCTTCTCATCAAAAAACATCGGTAACATTTTTTTTTCCGGCACTAGTATCTCGACTGCCATGTTTTCTCGGCATCAAGAACATGCCCTAAGCTCGATTTTCACCGTGAATTCAAACGACATCAAACTTCTCCTTCACCTGACTTCTAGCTTCAAACTTGTCACAATAACCATCAGAATATTGCGCAACTATTTATTTTATTTTTTTTAGTTTTCTTTCTCCTTCTTATTGCAACTTTAGAAACTCTTTAGGAAAACATATAACTTCTCTTCCTCTCCTCTCTCCCTCTCACCTTGCTCTGATACCATCTTAAAGATCGAACAAGAGAGAGGAGAACATAAACGCGGAAGCGTAAAGACTACATTGATATTAATCTTGGTGGAATACAATCTATTTGATATTTTTGATTGATTGATTCTTGCTACCTTACTTACAAATGAATACAACATGCCTATTTATAGGCTACAAAAAGAAGAAGAGAACTATGCCTATGGAGGCTAACAACTATGCCTATGGAGGCTTACAACTATGCCTATGGAGGCTAACAACTATGCCTTTGGAGGCTAACAACTATGCCTATGGAGGCTTACCAAACCAACTACTAGACAATCTAGTATTCTTGTTTGATTTGTCTAACCCTAGAACACTCATTTTACACATGTTAATTGTCTAATATTGACTCTAGACATCCTAGATATTTCTAGGTTAGTCTAGATAGGTGTGAACTCTTGACTAAGTTGGTGTTGAATATTCAACAAAAAATCCTATTTGGATTTTTTATTTAGTCCTTTTATTTATGAGGTCTACACATATAGTAATATATAGGACCTCATTATTAAAAAATCATCTCCAACAGTGAAAATTTCAACTCTTATAATTAAAAGAAAATTAGTTAAAAATATGACGTGGAAGTGCAATCGGAGTTGTAGATAACACTTTCTTGAACACCTTCATATTTAGTAATTAGTCCCTCCTAACTTGTAGGACCCGAAATAATTATGATAAATGGGGATCTAAAATCCAATGTGTCACTAAAAATAAACAAATCTACCCAGTATTGGAAATGCTTTTAGTAAGTTACAAACATTCGGCGACAAACATTTGGATGATGTGGTTAATTATTCATTAACCATTAAATAATTGGGATTTTGACCAAGGAACTCAAGTAGGTTGGGGGGAGAGGATGTCTATACAAGGTGGACAACTCCCTGATCAAAGATTCAAAATCTGAATACTACTGCTTTGATACTTATTAGAACTGATTGATAGATTAGATGTCGGGCAAGGATTTTGAACTTTTTGTTCCGAACTTCGAAGACATACATTTAACGTCTAGATTTTCTCGGAGGTAATGTCCCATCCCTTCATCCAATACCTACGCAACACGTATAAGTTGCTTAGAGATCGCATCATTGTCTGTTGTTCCCTCTGTTTAAATTAGACTGACACCTAAATTGACTGATTTAACCTCAATCTCATTTGTCTAGTTAATCTTATTACAGAAAAATGGTGGAGGCGTGCATAGTGATGATATGTCATATGTAGTTGAGAAAGTAAAAGGTAATAAGCTATGGATGGGACTACACATGGTGAAACACTGATCCATCTAGTCTTAGGTTGTTTGTCTAATCAAACAACAACGTTAATATCTACGAAGAGTAGTTGTGTCAGATAATATATATAATATTGCATATGGATCTCTCTGGACTCTGGAGTCTGGATGAGCATATGAATCATTATAAAGAGATGCCTAGGTATTCTATTAGATTTAAGTAGTTCTAAGAGTTAATTTTTAGTTTTGAGTTGCCAAATTCTCAAATTTCCATCCCAAATATATATATATATATATATATATATATATATATATATATATATATATTTGGCAATTCGGTTTGTGACACAGTGTGGGCTAATTCCTATTCTTCAACGCAGTGTAAATCAGCGTATGACGAGAAACGTTGTTAATAATTACGTTTGACTGAAATGCTATTAACAATTACATCTGATCAGAAACATAAGGGTTTTGTTATCTTGTGCATTCATGCACAAGATAACACCCAATCATTGCATTGGGAATGTACAAAAACAATTAAAAAAATAAAAAATATTATGTTTAGTTGTATTGGAGAATGCAATGCAACATATATTTACTAAATATGCATTTTCAAGAATAAAGTTTTGCAATGTCAAATGCAAGCAAACACAATTTTTTTTATTTTTTTATTGTGTTTGCATATTCCCAATGCAATGATTGGGTGTTATTTTGTGCATGAATGCACAAGATAACAAAACCCGAAACATAATTATAAACCTTGTTCAGTGTTGCACGCTCTTTAAAATTCCGTCTCACCTTTTCACGCTTTTCTTGAAATGTGAGTTAAAACCGCGTTTATGCAGTTTTGTTATTGAACCCTATATCATTTGGTCATTTCTATAAGAGCATCTCCAATGCAAGGGGTGAAGGTCTTAAAATAGCATGACACATAGGATTTAAGACCTTCCCCACCAATTTTTCATCTCCAATACAAGGGTAAAGGTCATAGAGATAGATGACATGGCTAAGTGTGGGTAATGGAGAAATTAGAAATAAGACTTTCTTCATGACCTTGGGTCTTAGGTCCACATCATCACTTAGTCTCTAAATTTAAATAAAAAGGTGTGGGTAAGACCTATTGGAGATGGACTTTAGGTCAAATTTTTTATCTTTATTTATTTTTGTCTTTTAACAAATAACCCACTAAAAAAATGTGATAACAAGACCTCCAACTAGGATGATCTTGACCATTTGCATTGGAGATGCTCTAATAAATTAATAATGCACGTCGGCACTTGTTACATTATTCCAAATTTTGTGCTGAATGCACGTTTTTTTTCGAAATCAAGTTTATAGTTAGGTATGACCAAACTTAATTTTAGATTATGTTGGAATGAGATGATTTACAATTGTGTGTATGTCGTCACTTTTTATTAAATTTAAATGTTCAACTTCAAACAACATTTTTAATAGCGTTTTTGAATTTCGAAATCAAACGATATTTAAGTACACGTCTAAGTGAGACGCTATTAGCAAAACCGTATGACCAAACTTAATTTTAGATTATGTTGGAATGAGATGCTGTTATTAGTCACATCCCACGCCAGACGCAATTTACAATTGTGTTTCGAATGACTCTGTTTTAAAACCCGTCCCACCCAGACGCGTTTATAAACAACGTTTTATTTACGAAATGTTAACTAATTATGTTTACATTTAATAACTTTAACCAAAAAGCACGACATAAGGATGTGACCATTCCGGGTAATCCCTCATGTAGCTGTCATCAACTTCATAACCATTTTCCATAGCTCCCACTTACTAATAGCGTCCACTCTTCCACGGCTTGCACAAAATAAAAAATACTTAAATTGCATCCAGTGTTCCACTGTTTTTAAGAAAAGTCATTAAACCGCCATTGAAATTCTTAAAGCGTAACATGTGCAAGCATATATGTTCAAATATCGAGCATGCCGGTTTTTCAGCTATTCCGTGTGTTTTTAGTTGACTACGGAATAGCCTTCAACCCAATTCGAATGCCGGTCCTAAAATCTAATTTTCAGGAACTTGCGGTATTGATATTTCGAGTTCAGGGAAGTTAAACCAGGCATGGTGTTCAAACTAAGATTGAATGTGGGTTTTCTCTGCAACTCCACAGGTTTCACCAATTTTGGCGATTCTAACCTAAACCCATGGCTAAAAATCGAGAATTGCCAAATAAAGTTCTAAACAACGTTTTATTTACGAAATGTTAACTAAAAGAGCGTCCACTCTTCCACGGCTTTAAAAATTGCATCCAGTGTTCCACTGTTTTTATTACAGCGTGCAGCTATATATGAGAATTGCCAAATAAAGTTCTCATATTTATCCAATTCGTTTGAGATTATGGGAATATGGCAATTATAGCAACCCAGACTGCGCCTGGTTTTTTTTTTACCATATATGGCTTTTGGCAACAACGCTGCGGTTTTTCTAAGTTTTTAACCTTCAAATGCATCACGAAATGTGGTTTTCATTCCGTATTGTTAGAGCAAGGACTACGGGTTGAGAGTCTCTTTTAAAATGAAAGAGTTGATCAAATTTGACCAAATTAGGTCCTATTATAGGTAGAGGAAAACCCCCTTTTACCTCAAACTCAATCGCCTTCTCTTTCATGTGAATGAGTGAGTGAAAGTCTTCCCTATACAACTCTTTATTTGATGTTTGAGAGAAAGTAACACTTTGTATGCCGTTCTAAATAAAAATAGAGCATATACGGCTGACCAAATCCCGTTTGAGAAGAAAATGGAGTATATACGGCTTATGAAATCCCGTTTGAGAAGAAAATAAAGTATATACGATTAATGGTCAATCGTTTAAATAGATTTTGACATTTAAAACTTCAAAGTAAATTCCCGTCATTGTAAATAGTTTTTCATATTTTAAGAAATCAAACTTTATCTTAAACGTCATATAATTAGTCATATAGTTTTTCATATGTTCTTTATCCCAATGTAGAAATGACATTCTATCACATAGACTAAAAAATTCTTAATTTATTTCGGACCGCGATCTACTTGAGTAATTAAGGAATATCTTTGAACAATAAAAGATAAGAGTTATTGTTTGTGTTCAAAGTGTTGACATCTTTTGTAAATTCTCTTTCATATTTACAATCTTGGAATCGATTATACCACACTTCCAAACAAGTTTAAAATTGGTTCATCTGTATTCCAAGACAACTATGTGATTGATCAAATATGAAATCACGATCATGGGTTCAATCGGTTCTACCAATCACTAGGATCAGTTTTACCTCAATATGGATTACTTGTGATCGAACACACAAGTTACCAGGACCGGTTATATCAGTTACCAAGATCATTTACGTCAATTACCAGGACCGGTTACCATATACTCATGGCATTGCTTGTGATCAGTCATACCAGTTATCAGGATCAGTTACACCAATTACCAGGACCGGTTACACCAATTACAAGGATCGATTACAGAATTCTTTTGTGATCGGTCACACCAATTACTAGGATCGGTCACAACGATTATAAATATCGATCATACCATCTCAGGTGATTACTTAGATCGGTTACACTAATTAATAAAAACCAGTCATACCAAATCATAATTCAGGCACTGTGATTACTTACACCAAGATACATAACAAGTTATGATTGGTTCTACTAACTCACACATATTGGTAATCCAAAGATATGCAGTGAATAACAATACCAATAAGCCTAGCGATTTCCCTTTCGATTTATAAAACAAGTTCATGAATGTACTTCCTTTAAACAATTGTAAACATTGTTTCCTAGGATGAAATCTTCACCTTTACCCATACACATAATCACAATAGCATTCATATAATTATGTCGATGTCATATATATGAAGTCCAAAAGATAAGAGTTATACTTCATATCTTAATTCCTTAACACTATGATCATGTAATCATATCCCACTACTAGAGTACGATCATTCACAGTTTCTCAGTTATGTTTTCAATATTGCACGACTTGAAAGATACAATAGGAATGAAACAGTTCAAGTCAATATTACTAACCTCAAGAGGAAGGATGATGTCGTCGTTGTATCTTGTTACTTCTTCACATTTTTCAGGTCTTCGAGTAATACTTGTATGTCTCATAATCCTAGACTTTTTAGTCTAACATATACTAAGTTGTCTCTAGTACATAATCAAGCGACTCTTAGATGACTTTTGATTCACTAAAATATGACAACCAAACATGACATACCAACGCTTGGTGGGTTCAACCGAGCTATGCTCTAACAATCTCCCCCTTTGTCAATTTTAGTTACAAAATTCTTAATACATATGGATAAACAAATTACTAGAATTTATTAAACATACGCTTGATTCCAAGTTTCAACAACATAATAACCTACATATATTCAATTAATAAATGTCAATGTTGACATTTTAATAACAAAGCTTATACTCCCCCTAAAGATAAGATATGTAAATTTTCAATCCGAACATCTTGGTTATTTCTCTTTTGTAGTCCAAATAACTACAATAGCAATATGATATGTTATTCCCCCTTATTCAATGCTTTACTCTTTCGTTAGATATAACCTTTAAGCACAATTGTCCTTTCCTTAGTGATTACAAATCACTTGTTTACTCCATATATTTCTCCACCTTTTTGTCACAAAATGACAAAGGTTCGTGAAAATAACGGTCAAACCGAAAGGATCTTACAAATCTAAAAAGAGTTGTACAACCTATAAGAGTTAAGCACGAAGGTTTCACATACCACTTTTGATAAACAATATCAAAACCGAAACTACAAGTAATTTGGTTTTAATATGTTATCAAGGAAACAATTGCCCGAAGCAATTTTCCTTAATAGTTTAACATATTGACTAAGAAACTTAGTTCCCTTGCTAAACCGATTGTACATATACAATCGCTTATTTCGAGAAGACCAAAATAAAGATCAGAATTAACTCTATTTTTCTCATCAGGTTCTAATTATTCAGATAATAACTTAGACCTTCCACTTTAGACAAGACAAGTACTAGGTTAGGTAACTAGTATTTCTTGTCAAGGCATTCTATTAGACTTGAATAACCGAATCCTTCAATTTGATAAGTCTAACTAAGATCAGAATTAACTTAGTTTCACTTATCCGGAATCGAATTGGACTAAACAAATGATCCTGTATTTCATTAACCCATAAACAATACATACAAACCAAATAAACTGCATAGTTATTTCTCTTAACCGGAAGCAATTGAAACAAACATAGACATTATAGCAATGCAATTGCACCGAAATTTCGTTAAGCAAAAACACTTGATACCAAACAATAAAGAAGATATCAAACAATAAGTCAAATAAATTGACATAGTTTTTCTTAACCGAAAACAATTGAATCACATACACACATAATGGAATATACATCAATTGTACCGAAATTTTGTTAAGCAAAAGCAAAATATATGCAATATAAGAAGGCTTTTCTTAAACAGGAAAACGATTAACTAACAAATTCATTACCTCAGATTCTGCATCCTCTTCTCCCCAGAAAGATATATCATTAAGCACAAGTTCAAGTTAGAACCCTCCCTTAGTATGTTGTCATTCTCTCGCAAGAACAAAAGAATAACAACAAAGAGCAACCTTTATCAGAGAAAGGTTGAATCGGTTTTAACTAATGCGTGCTAATAACAAAAGTTGAAAACCAAAAACACATATGTGTATGCTGAACACAACTCATGTAAACACAAATTAATTCAACACATTGTGACTTTTTACATATGAGTCTCAATCGGAACACCTTATGATCCTTTGATAAAGCCTACCAACTTGGGCTAGAACTTAATCCCGCTAAATCAAAAAGTCACACAAACCATAAGGGCTCACATCATATGTGATCGAATATTAAGGTTATGATAACCGAAATCAGACATCCCATAAACACATAGCAATAACATAGACATTCAAGCACAGGCTACGTAATCTGAAACTATCACAAGAAAATTTATAAAATAATAATTATATTCATAAATAATGATAGTTTTTTTCAAAAATAGACCTTATACAATAATCGAAATAAATCAAAAATTGATGTCTATTTTGAGAAACTTAATCCTTCATATCAGTGCTAGAGGAAGGCAGATTATTACTTTCAGTCTTCAGCTTGTGAATATCTTCAAGTAGAACCTTGTTGCTTGACCAGAATTTCTTGCAGTTGAGAAGTTTTCGTGGAGGATTCTGCAAGAACATGTAATTCTGTCTTTGATTGAACACAAAAATGTGTCAATGCCTCAATACACTAATCCTTTTTCAGCATATTTTCTCTTTCCTTCTTGCTAATCCAATATATCTTTTTTATTTTCCTCTTAGGTTTCTCAACATCAAGAGGAGGTGCATACATAGTCTTAAGGAGATCTTTCAGATCAAGCACCTTTTCAAGAGAAGACATTGGATCCCGACTCATAGTTCGGACAAGGAATGACCAAAGAAGAGAATGATCTTTTTATATTTTTCATACTTCCGAAAATATAATATTCCTATAAATACGAATATATTGAATATATTTTCAATTACTAGATTTTATTCCCATAATCTACACATAAGTGCCTTGATTTTTTACGTCCTTACACACAGATTCAGCGCACAAGGTGGGGATGTAATTCTAATAATGATTAGGTGGTATTATTATGAGATTTTCTCTCATCATAGGATTTGGAATAACCAATGTGTCCTTGATATAGTATCGTATGAAATACTCTTTTCTTGTTACCTCGAATTAACGAAGTATCTTGAGATTGGTTGGAGTTGCATATCCACCGTTTAGCAATCCTGTTTTTTGAGACAGATTTACACTTTGTCCTATTTTTCCCTTTACCATTAGATGATTTTTCAACATCGGAAGACATATCCATTTTTAAAATGGTTAAATCACTAATGGAGGAAGAGGGAATCAAATTGACAACTAGTGCAATATTAGTTGTTTCCTCTTAATCAGAGTCATATGAATCAGATGTCTCGTCTAGAGTTACAGCCAATGCCTTGCTCCCAGTGTATTTCCTAAGATTAGGACAGTCTTTATCCATATGACCAAAACCTTTACACTTAAAGCACTAAGGTTGATATTCATAATCTTCTTCCCGATCTTTCTTGTTCTTGACGGGAACTCGATCATGGGGTCGAGAAGATTGATGAGCATCTTTTATGAATCTCTTATTTATTTTCTTTAAGAGATCTCGAAACTGTCAAGTGATTAATGATAATGATTGTTCAATTTCATCATCAGAATTTTATGCAATCAGTTCATCAGAATCATCCATTAATTTATCTTTCTCCATTGGGGCATTTGAAAATGTTGCAGCTTTAAAATAAATTCCTTTAGCTTGAATAGACTGTGATTCATGATAAAATTAAGATATTTAACTTTCCAAAGAGTGTGCTTCGAGAAAGAATTGAAATATCATTTGCTTCCATGACTGCATGTTTCTTAGATTCATATCTAGATGACAACGATCTGAGAATTTTGCACACTATATCTTTTTTAAAAATAGTATTTCCAAGAGAGAAAGAAGCATTAACTATCTCAGAGAGTTTAACATGGAACTCCTCAAAAGTATTGTTGTCATCCATTTGAAGGTTTTCCCAATCACAGGTGAGGCCGTGAGGGTTTGAAGTCTAGCTTCCTTTTCTAATGAATTTCCTTTGAATACGATTTGAAGATTATCCCAAGCATCCTTTGAAGTTTGGCAAGTGGATACATGATTTTTAAGATCACAGTTTACAACATGTACAATAACATTCAAACCATCTGAATTATGTTTTTCAAGTGCCTTTTCTTCCCCTGTATAATATGCTAAGCATTTAAACTCAATTTCTGAAACTTTAATTTTTAGGCGATTATATCCATCAATGACTAATAACCAAGTATTAAAATCACGTGATTGAAGAAAATATCTCATAGAAGAATTCCACCACAGATAGTTTGTTCCGTCAAATCTTGATGGTACGTTAACATAAATCGATTCATGAGAACTCGAATTCATTTCTTATAGGTTGGATCACACCAAATACTGATTGTTAGATATTTTCGTGTTTTCCAGCTCTGATACCAAATAAAAATACGAGGGTACCCAAATACACCACATTTTTTTTTATCAACCTATAAGTCATTTACCGAATGTGATCGTCTATGGACAGAGTCGAGACAATACAACAGATTCGGTTCACACTTCATGAGATCGTCTATGGATACGAGATCGAGACAATACAACAACAATATCACTTGTGTAATTTACTTTGGATACAACATTAAGATGATACGACAAAAAAGTATGTACTTGATAATAGGTTCGGTAATAACCGAAACTTTATACGATCAATATCAAGTATTACAAAGTGTTTATGGGTAAAAACTACTTCTGCTGGTTTTGGTAATTTGGTGTGTGTGGATGAGAAGTGAATCTAAACCCTAAACAAATGCACTGCGCGATGAGTTTTTTTGATTCGAGAAATCAATCTATACAATTCTGGCCTAAACCAAGAAATGGTCGTTCCAGACTTGTTTCGGTCCCAAAGTGAAGGAGATGGGGTTGATCTTAGGGAGGGAAGCGAAGAAGGTGTTGAGATTGTGAAGGTGTAGGCTTGTTTATGACTTGTAATATAAAGGTGATAAGGCTTAAGATTAATGCAAGCAGGCTCTGGGTGTTTGAATACGTGTTGTATTAACAATTGGTTTATGTGTTGTGTTCTCTTTGTTTGGAAATAGGGAGGAGAACCTATTTATACAAGTCATTTGAGCCTTATTCACGTCTCTAGTAGGAAGTAGAGTGATGGAGTAGTGGAGTAGTGCATTAGTGTCACACGATCAGTCTTGCCCACTTCTTCCATCATCACTAACCGTTTATGTCTTCCTGACACGTTCTTGTGATAGCGTGTTGTACACTACACGCTGTAAACCGCCAGACCAATACCCCAGTATGTATCCCCCAGTTTGTGACATGATTGATGTCTCGAGTGTAAGTGTGGATCGTGGGACCCACATAAGGTAGCACGTAATGCTAGGCTAAATAACCAAGTTATTTAGGAAGTCGATACTTGTAAAGTATCATGTGTATTCTATGCATGTTATGCATCGAATGTATTCGGCATATATGAAGCATCGGTGTTGAGCATCATGTCCTTCATGCTTCACGTGAGGGTTTGGAGGCTTCATGGGTGAGCCATGCCTTAGCCAATCATATTAGGTAGAAGAGTGGCGGACGGTGATCATGGTGATACCTTACTAGCCACTTAACTCCTATCCTAGGCTGTCCGTCCAAGCTGGCGAAGCTAGACGGACGAGATAACTTGCGACCCACATCTGCGACCGTCGGATTAGGGTTTAGGAGGTTCGCAAGTATCTTCTTTCAGCTTGGTCGAATCCAAGCATGGGAGGTGCTTCATGGAGGACCAATCAGGCATGTGGGTAGACATCATGTTGATGTCCATGCCCATGCTTCACTGTCCTACGAAGGTTTGATCTAGGCCACCCGAATTTACCGGTGAAGTTGAGTGGCTGAGATCGATTTGCGACAGAATTCCTATGCCGCAAAGGATTCTTAAAGGGGCGCGATTGATGAGTGCCAAATAGTGCATATTTCTACACCTTTTTATTGGCATTTAACTCATCTTTTGCGCTTTAAAATCATATATTATCCCAGATTCTATGTTTTCTTTGTTTTCAAGAATAAATTCATATACTAATTAATTTTGTGTTTTTAGGTACTAAATAAAGCTTAGATGAATTGCAGAGCTAAAAGAGCATTTGCGACTAATCCACCCAAAACCCAAAAGGCTAATCACAGCATTAATGAGAAAGAATTAATTTGGTACTTCAAGCTAGCACGTCAATTGTTCAAGCACGTATATTGGACAAATGACAAATGATCACAAATGACAATTTTACTTCAAGCTAGCACGTCAATTCCACTATGGGCAATATGTTAACAGTATAAAAAGGATCGGTGAACGAGGTGTTTTTGGGTCAAATGAGTGGTGGACGTGGCTTTGTTACATCAGGGAACGTGAAGAAATTGACAACGTGTGGGAGTGAGGAGATGCCAACAAAGCGTGAAGAAATGATGATGTTCATGGGAGCATGGGCTGTTGCAGTCCCGAGCAATGATGGTGAGCACGTGAAGGGGTATATGTTTGTTTTGAGAGCTCGAGATGGAGACAGCATGGACTGTCGGAATAGAAAATAAAGAAAAATAGGAAGAGAGCACTATATGTTGATGCACATGGGCTCGGCAATGAAGGGGAAGGTAGTGGAAAACAATAAAGTATGGGTCATGCAAAGAAAGAAGAATATTTCACATGCGCCGAAAGTAAAGCATCCAACGAATGTGTCTGATGGGAGGTGCACGCTGTGTCGGATATTTCATCCTATAAATAAGTTCAAATTATTCTCTCATGAGGAAGACCCGGCTGAGGGGTTCTCTACACACCATATTTCCTATCAGTGCATTTCCATTTTCCATTTTCATCATGTTCTAAATTCATTTGCTAGGGTTTAAATGAAGCCGTAATTTATTGTTATGTATTCATATCTTGTATATTGTTCCTGAAAGTTTAGAATTGTTTAAAGATATAATTTAATCTAAGTTTGTCAACATCTTTCTCTCACAATGTATGCCATGTATCAATTGTAGTTAGAATATCTCTATGTTGATTATGTTACAACTCATGCTTAACCTAATGTTGATCCTCAGATTAGTTGTGCTTTAATTAGACAGTTAATGCTTTGGAAAAATACTTTAGTGGTGATTAAATTATCCATTGGAGAAACACCTTAGATATACGGTAGACTTGAATCTGCTGTAAGGACAAGAATAATATTACAAGTTGAATGCATATCATAGGTTAGTGGTGGATTTGAATACCCTAGTATCCATATTCTCAGTATTTACACCTTGATTTAATTGCGTATTTTAATTCAATATTATTTTCTGTTTAAGTCTTTGCCAATATCCCGTCGTATCGAAAAAATCAAACCTCTTTTGGTTACTCTCTGAATCAGTTCGTAGTAAGGATTTAGAATCAACTTCTACACTCTCCAAGTCTCTGTGGTTCGACCTGTGCTTTCCCTGTGTTGCTTGTCGACACTGTGCACTTGCAGTTTATACATAGTAGTAGGTATCTTTATAAGCCTATCAAGTTTTTGGCGCCGTTGCCGGGGACTAGGTAGCGGTGTAGTTGATGTTTCTATCTTTACTGTTCAAAAAAAAAAAAAAAAATCAATCTGTAGACGTACTGTTGTAATTTAGTTTAGTCAGTCCATTTGTTTACATATTTTTGCATAATCATACTGTAGCTTAGTAAAATATCCAGTAGATGTAGTTTTTCCTTTAATTTCAACCATCTGTGTATAATCATCTCTTTAATACTTTCTTTAGTTGCTAGTTTTGCTTTCAGTTAAATATCTGCATAATTGTTTGTCCTGCACCCTGTGCTAGTAGTAGTTTCATCTCTCTTTGATTAAAGTAAACATCTTTTCATCATCATCTTATAGTATAACTTAGTTGTAGTTTAGGAAACTTTGCATCATCATCCTGCATCTCATTGTATTGGTTCCCCTTTTTAATTAAAAAAAAACTGTAGAAAATTTATTTGCTTTTCTTTACGTTTTTGTTTTTTGTCTTTTCCTTACAGAATTTGGAGTTTGGAGCGAAAGAAAATTTGCCAAAACTTTTGGTGAATACTTAAAAGATTTGGAGTAAAAGGCGGAGCTAAAGGAGAAAGAAGAAGATTTTCTTTTATAAAAAAAGAAAAAGAGAGTTTATTTTATTTATTTATTTTTAGAGTGTATTAATATTTCTCTGTAATTTTCTTTTTCTTTTGCACTTTATCTTTTTGGACTTTGGACGGACGTTCTTTTATTTTTATTTTTTTTAAACCCTACGGAAGGGTAGTATTAAATATCAAACTGTTTGCAGAGAAGGACGGTGATTACAATATCACCTCGGCCCCTCGGGTTCGTTCATGACATAGGAGTCATGGCCCGAGTCGACAACAACGGCTCATCCCCCGTATGGCACGGGAGGTAAGTTTTTCGAAACACTCGCGAATCTCCTGTTAGCGAGTTACTGTATTCCTTCGTTTGCATATATGTCGAGGACTTGAACACGGCTGTTTTATTTTCCTAGTAAAGGGAAAGGACTGTCCATATAAGATAAGGGTTCGGATTTCATCACCGTTCTCTTCTTGCCCGCCTTAGGAAAACCATACCTAACATAAACCTAAGCTTTAAAATTTGAATAGAACGAGACCTATAGGGTAACGAGCTTAGTAGGAAAGTCGTTCGAAAAATATTGGTTACGCTCTAAGCATACTTTGAAGTTCATGATGGTTTCTGTAAGTTGAATGCGTGACTGCGCCACCTTGGAATACGGAGAGGCCTTGGGTATCAAAGCTCCTGCAGCTTCCCTCGACTCTATTCAATTCACTTAAACTCAGATTGATTCCAGAGGGGTTTGCTCAGATTGTAACGAATTACCTTTCGAAAGATTAGAAGCTGGTCTAGAAAACAATCTAAGTGGAGCCATCATGCTTTTTTTTTTGCTAGAAATCAGTAGGTTTACTGTGGTGAAGTCAGCCTTGTTTGCGATTGCATAGAACTTCCCTTCCTTTTAGTATTTTTCTTCTTTTATTTTGTTTTCTAGTGTATGCCCGAGGTCATCAGAGAACGGGATTAAAAAAAAAATCAAAAAAAATAATAATAATAATTGGTTGTATTTTCTTGTGCACAGTGACACAACTCTGCAACAAGCCTAGTTCTAGTTAGAGATCATGTCAGGATTTTGGTTTGCAGGTAGGGATGAAAATAAATCCATTAGAGATCTTGCTTACGGGCATGCTTCATATTATGAGCCTCCAACAGACCATGATGACAATAGTTATAGGGATTTTTATGGACATTTTCACAGTCCTGAGCATCAATACATGGATCCTAATAACTATTCACACATGTATCATCCATCACAGGGTGAAAATGAACATCTTTACAATGCCCAACTCTCACAATCATCACTTTTGGACCAGTTAGAAGATGGAACTGCAGCTTTAGAAATGCAAATGCATGAATTTGTCGCATATAATTCATCCAGGCAATCTGAAATCTATGCTTGTACCTTATGTGGAGACTTAGGCCATCATGCTTAGAATTGCTATATTTTACATGATTTTAGGCAATCTAGAGAATATCATGAAAATCCAAAATATGAAATGCCAACAGATTACAAAGCTGATAGTCATTGGGACCATAATCAACCTTTTGAAGGTTGCGATCAGTATTTTATAGACCCTAATGACCATGCACACATGTATCATCCACCACAGTGGGAAGTTGAACAATTTTGTACTTCTTAATCTGTGGAGGAAAATCTCAGACTCATCGAACAAAATAATGCTAGGAGTGTATTGCATGATAAACATAGCATTGATTATGAATTTCCTATTGTTGAAGACTCTCCTTCCATTGAACAACTTAATGCATTATTAAAAATGAATTTGATTCGTTTACAAAATGTAGGAAGGGAGGAATTTCAGGATGAAATGTTTGTTTGTCCTAATGAAATAAAATGTGAAAATAGTATGCCTAGTCTTACTCGTGCAGATGATATTGTATATGAACCTATTTTAAATGAAGGGACTAGAAATACTACAATTTTGAATAAGGAAATGCATTTCTGTGATGATGATGATGATGATGATGTTATGTTAGAAGAATATGTTTTTACTGAAAATATTGTCGAACCTTTGAGTTCAGAGACATTAGGCTTCTCTGCCTCGACCTTAATGAATGATGTTTCTTCTAGTGCTACATATACATGTGATGTTGATACTGATCCTGAGCCTGTGCAATTGTCCTGTGAACAAGAGCATGAAACATTTCTTGTGTCTGACTTAGAAAATGTTGAATCTCCTGTCGACACTAACGATCTTATGCATGAAAATATAATTGACGTGTCTGATTCTATACATAGGTCACAACATGATGTCTCTTTCGATTTGTCTGTACATGAGAATAATACTTTGGATGATCATGATACTGATTTGGGCCTTGTTGATTTGTTCTATGAATGTGATCATATTGTCACACTTGTAGATGACTTAGGAGATGTAAATGTAACTAATGATAATGGTACTCTTGATCTCATCCATATGAGCAACTTAGACGTTCCTACTCTCCTGCTTAAGTCACCAATTGATGGTCTTGCACTGGACCTAAGAATTGTTCCTTTTAAGTGTGTTGAATCAATGTTGTTGACAATTCCAAACCTAGGGTTAGAGTTATGTGCATCTCAAATTCTTTTGGACTTTTTGTCCACTAAATATCCTGTTATTGAGAAGTCATATCTGGAATCCCCTCATGTTTTTCTGCCCATCCCTGACAAAGTTCATTATGAGCTAGACCTTGTGCATAATGTACCTCTAAAATTGCAAGATTTTGTGCATAAAAGCACATCTGTTGACAAGTTTTGGTTTGGGGGTAACTCGTTCACATTTGCAGTCTTACTTGCATTATCATGTATATGTGTAAGGTTGTTGATGTTTCTGCACTCCGTCTTTTGGGTTGATCCTCAACTCTTTAGATTGTTAATGTATGGTGAATTCTCCCTGTATATAATCCAGTAGGTAATGTTACATCTTCTATCTTGAATCGGTTGAGTCCTTTTGTATATATTGTGCTAATCCAATGTGACATCAACTGAGTTAATGTTGGGTTCTAGCATTGAATAATGAATCTCTGATCTTGCTTTTTCCGACATACCGGTAATCTCTTCCCTTTTCTCTACTCAACATAGTTCTCATGGTATGTTTCTGTTTAAATTCTTTTCATCTGTTGAAACATTGAGGACAATGTTTGATTTAGGTTTGGGGGTGTGTTTTACATATAGAGTTTTTAGTCTTTTATTAAAAAATCAAAAAAATCAAAAATCTTTTGCAAATATTTGCATAAAACCTACTTTTAGAGATCTTAGAGTCACTAGCATGCTTCTAGCTATATTTACATAGAGAGTCTGACCGAAATAACTAAACTTGGAAGTACTGGAGAACACAATCGGGTTTCTTAGGTTATTAGAGCATTAAAGTTGGATTTAGCCATGCCGGAGGGCGAATTAGGTGCTGCAAAGATATTCGGTAGTAGAATTGTGATCACCCATAGTGGAGACTACCCATTTCTACATCAAGCGAGGCACCGACCTTCAATTTGTGACTTTCTAAAAAAACTTTTAGAGTGTGTGTCACCGTACATCAATTCCGGGTAGGAATGGTGAGCTACCCAACTTCGCACCACTTTAAGCACTATTTTTGATCTCTTGAGTGCTAATTTTTTCAATCATAAGGGTGACGTTTAAGATGAAAACCCCTTCCTATAGTTCGATGAGAAATTAGCATCACTCTCTCTCTCTAAACAACATCAACTGATCCATAGAAACACATCATCAAAGAGCAGAGCAACATCAAAAATTAGTCCAAGGTTTACATGCAACAATACAGTACAAAGAGCAGAATACTATACACATTTAAAGAGGTATTTTACAAGAGCAAAGAAAAGAAAAGAAAATAAGATGAGAATTAGTGAAGTTTATGAAATCAAGACAATACAAGTTGTGAAGAATTGAGTAATAAAGTCCTTCATCCAAGGAGTTAGTAGTTTCATTGTTTTTGTTGTTATTTTCATTTCATGTTTAGTTAAAAAAATCAGAAAAATCAAAAATAATATTGAAGTTTATTTTCTTAGTTTTGATACCACCATGGAAAAGAAGAAAAAAATTCAAGAAGAAAATTCCAAGCAACAAGGAAATTGAAGAGAAAAGTTACAAATTGTAAGTTTTTGAAGTTCAGAAGTTCATCATCAACAGTTGAAGACCAAAGACCGAAGATTGAAGACATTTCTATGGATGCTGTGAGAGTGGTGTTGATTGCCGATCGGATGTAAAGGTAAGTGAGTACTCCCATCCTTGCTAATGGTTGATTTCCTTTCTTAGAGATCATCAGAAAAAGATTCTTTTTGTCCACAATTCTGTGGAGTCTTCAGAAATTATTTCGGAAGGTTCTCCTTCCCACCATCAAAGTGTGCAGGATTTCACTCTTTATTCCTGTCTGCACACATGAGAGACTAAAAAAGCTGTCTTTTTGAGTGCAAATATCATAAAACCCTATTGGTGAGGCAGAAGTCGAGGCTTGTGATTATTCTCGAACCCGAATTCTTTCATATGGTATGGTTATTTCTCGCTCAACTCTTAAGGATGAGAATACGTTCTTTGGTAGTTCTAACTTCGTGTTACTAGCATGCAGAAACTCTATGTCCTCATAGCTCCTTGGATTCTTGGGACTCTTTTACGCTCTGAAGTTGGAGAAGGTTTTGTGGGTACATCTCTGATAGGCCCTCACGAGACTACAACTCGTCCACTAGGGACACCTAGGGGGTTTAAAGGCTTAGTGCATACGCTAAATGCATTCGAGAGACCAGCGACAGTGGTATAGTTCGGATTTCTTAATTTCTGTTTCACTTGAGGACAAGTAAAATTCAGGTTTGGGGGTATTTGATGAGTGCCAAATAGTGCATATTTCTACACTTTTTTATTGGCATTTAACTCATCTTTTGCGCTTTAAAATCATATATTATCCCAGATTCTATTTTTTCTTTGTTTTCAAGAATAAATTCATATACTAATTGATTTTGTGTTTTTAGGTACTAAATAAAGCTTAGATGAATTGCAGAGCTAAAAGAGCATTTGCGACTAATCCACCCAAAACCCAAAAGGCTAATCACAGCATTAATGAGAAAGAATTAATTTGGTACTTCAAGCTAGCACGTCAATTGTTCAAGCACGTCAATTGGACAAATGACAAATGATCACAAATGACAATTTTACTTCAAGCTAGCACGTCAATTCCACTATGGGCAATATGTTAACAGTATAAAAAGGATCGGTGAACGAGGTGTTGTTGGGTCAAATGAGTGGTGGACGTGGATTTGTTACATCAGGGAACGTGAAGAAAACGAGAAGAAATCGACAACGTGGGGGAGTGAGTAGCTGCCAACAAAGAATGAAGAAATGATGATGTTCATGGGATCATGGGCTGTTGCAGTCCCGAGCAATGATGGTGAGCAAGTGAAGGGGTATATGTTTGTTTTGAGAGCTCGAGGTGGAGACAGCATGGACTGTCGGAATAGAAAATAAAGAAAAATAGGAAGATAGAACGAGCTATTGATGCACATGGGCTCGGCAATGAAGGGGAAGGTAGTGGAAAACAATAAAGTATGGGTCATGCAAAGAAAGAAGAATATTTCACATGCGCCGAAAGTAAAGCATCCAACGAATGTGTCTGATGGGAGGTGCACGCTGTGTCGGATATTTTATCCTATAAATAAGTTCGAATTCTTGTCTCATGAGGCAGACCTGGCTGAGGGGTTCTCTACACACCATATTTCCTATCAGTGCATTTCCATTTTCCATTTTCATCATGTTCTAAATTCATTTGCTAGGGTTTAAATGAAGCCGTAATTTATTGTTATGTATTCATATCTTGTATATTGTTCCTGAAAGTTTAGAATTGTTTAAAGATATAATTTAATCTAAGTTTGTCAACATCTTTCTCTCACAATGTATGCCATGTATCCATTGTAGTTAGAATATCTCTATGTTGATTATGTTACAACTCATGCTTAACCTAATGTTGATCCTCAGATTAGTTGTGCTTTAATTAGACAGTTAATGCTTTGGAGAAATACTTTAGTTGTGATTAAATTATCCATTGGAGAAACACCTTAGATATACGGTAGACTTGAATCTGTTGTAAGGACAAGAATAATATTACAAGTTGAATGCATATCATAGGTTAGTGGTGGATTTGAATACCCTAGTATGCATATTCTCAGTATTTACACCTTGATTTAATTGCGTATTTTAATTCAATATTATTTTCTGTTTAAGTCTTTGCTAATATCACGTCGTATCGACAAAATCAAACCCCTTTTGGTTACTCTCTGAATCAGTTCGTAGTAAGGATTTAGAATCAACTTCTACACTCTCCAAGTCTCTGTGGTTCGACCTGTGCTTGCCCTGTTTTGCTTGTCGATACTGTGCACTTGCAGTTTATACACATTAGTAGGTATCTTTATAAGCCTATCAGCGATATCCCATCTTCAATGCACGTATTTCGAGATAACCAAGCTTGATCGGTCTCGGCCGTTTGGTACAGCGCGTAGGTGGTAGGCTGGTATTCATGCCTATACCTGAGTGTCCTATGGAAACGTGATCTAAGCCACTCAATTTGTCTGGCGAAGTTGAGTGATCGAGATTAATTGATGATTTAGGAAGCGTGACTGTGCCAGTTTGGGCGCCCGAACCGAGGCGCCTGACCAAGGATGGCTTTGGCCGATCGGTCGGTCATGAATCCGGGCCCGCGGTGGTCATGCTAGCATGTTCGGAATTCCCTAATGTTTCATATTTTCATTCCATTCAAGCCTGCGAAGATGGACGCACGAGATGACTTTGCGACACATACATGATGTCGCAAGCCCCGATTAGGGTTTTTCCGGTCATACATCATGCTTGGTTTGGTACGCACGAATTGGGAAAACCAATTATGGTTGGTCCTGACCGATTGGTCATGTGTGTAGGAGGGCCCACAGCGATCGTGTTGACATGCTCTGGGCCCTTTGAATCTACATCTACACTCTCCATCTATGCCTGCAAAGATGGATGGTTGAGATCATTTTGCGACACATATAATGTGCCACAAACCCTAATTTAGGGTTTTTTGTCCATTCCGCTTGGACGGTTTGGCAAGCTATGCCGCCCCTTTTGGGAGGCCGATCGCGCGGGGTCTGCATTTGGTCGGCCGTGAATGTTCCAATACCTGCTTGGGGGTGTTGGATTCGATCTGGAACATCCAGTCATGCTGGTGAAGTTGGATGACCGTGATCATTTCAATACTGTTATGGACAGTCTAGGTGCTCAATCGGGCTAGTATAACACACCGAGAGTTACATGCTCAATCGGGCTAGTATAACACACCGAGAGTTATAGCCTGTACGGGCATTTCGTGCATGCCTCATTGTTGGTACTTGGATATTCATGCTACTCTGCTGCGAGTAATAATCAGTCATCATGCAGCACCAACAATGAGAGTTCTGCTAGGAACAGCACAGGAAATGCAAGGCATTCTATGCATTAATCAATAATGCTAAAATTCACAGAATATTCGCGGGATTGTTGCTACGTGATCCATTCTAGGTGAATTCAATAAAGCGAAGAAGTATTCATCACTTATAAAATAGTCTCATCCTCTGCAGGACGATTACACAAAAATTGGTTTTACGACTTTAGCCCTGAACTAAAATCCACCATCAACATTAAGTCCCATTCCTAGCATATAATGGTTACACTACTATGGGGTAGGCATGAGATGGTGGCATATATAACATAAAATGACGAGATGAGGGAAGTCTACCTGGAGGGACTCTGACTAATCGTGAGCAATCCTCCATGCATGCGTGACCACGGGCCTTGGTGGGACCGGTTTCCTCTCTTAGACGTCTTCTTCCACTGGGATTCCCCGACGCGAGCATTTACACACTGCTCTGGCCAACTTGTTCGTATCTAGTTGTTCTACCAATATCTGATTAGGGTTTGAAAGAAAGTATGACTTGGTCGGCGTTGAATCCTCATATATCGGGTATGCTTCGTTGCGTCCGCTTTACTCTTCCTTTAGGGTTTCCTCGGCATATATGCATGCGTGGAGACTTTGAACCACTTTTTGCAATTTTACAATATGGTTCTTTGGTAGAAACTTTGTTTCTTCATCATGTCGAACAATAGTGGATCATCTTCTTCATACCACCCATGATCTTCTGTTAAGCGTGCACGATCTGCGTTTGGGCTTCATGATGATTCCCCTGCTCGTGTTTTCCGAGTCAAGTAGGTCATACCGGTTTGTCCCTCTTTCCCTTTTCTTCTCCGCACAGTTGCTTGTTATTCCTGATGATCAGGTGAACAATATTTTCTTTTTGCAAAGATACCCCACTGGAACATGTGTAACGGTTATCGATGATGATGACTTAACCAGTCCTCTTCCTTCAAACTCGAACACACCTGACGCTGCATACCTTGAAGATGATGATCTGGGTATCTTATCTTACGAATACCCCAATACGGGTCTTGCATTTGACGTACACATGAAATGCATGGTGGATTCTTAGTGCGGAAGGAGTTTGTGCCTCTGTATACAAAAGTGTGTAAAAGTATGGCCTCATCGCGACAAGGAATATAGTTCGGCACTACTCGTCTTCTCTGGTTACTACAGTAAACTGTCCTCTTCCCATGATTGCTGAGATGGAGAATATTTCCGTTCGCAACGTCGCTGAATCAAATCTCGAAAAGTGGGAGGACATGGTATCTACCTGTGAATCCATGGAGTTCAATGTGGGATGTCTACGGCAGCGTCTCGATATCATCAAGGTTGATCGATCTGGTATCCTCGTAAATGTTGTTTCTGCTACGAAAGCTATCTTGGAGGAGGAAAAGGCTCTGGATGCGGAATCGAAGAAGGTGGAGCAGGCGGTTCAAAACTTCAAGGATAGGATAGAGAGGTACCATGCTAGGTTGAAGATGATGTTTTCAAGGAATTACAATCTGCTGGACGGCCTCTTCTAGGCTACACTACTTTATCTTTTGATTGCATTGGCAGATGGATGCAGTTTTTTTTTAGCATTTTTTTTTTTGTTGAATAAATTGACAATTCAAGCGCGTAATGAAAATGTTTGCATTGTCATATCGTGGGACAATCGCGGGACAATGATCATGCATGGTATGCCTTGAGCCATTTTTCATTAATCACTGTTTCCAACTTGCCTCCATCCTCCTTAATGATCTTGTAGTAGCCGGTGTTGTAAGCCTTGGTAATCACATAAGGACCTTCCCACTTTGGAGAGAACTTTGGTGCAGACATGTCTTGTGGAATATGCTTGGCTGTCTTCAAGACCAAATCTCCTATTCCAAAAACACATGGCCTTACAGTCTTGTCATACGCCCTGGAGACCCTGTTTATGTATACCTGAGCGCGCTCTTCTTCCTTGTTTCTTCTGGAATCCAGAGTGTCTAACTCAGAAATTCTCGAGTTAGATGCTTTAGCCTTGCTCTAGTGGACCCCAATTGTTGTTGCAATCCTTGTTGATGGAATCCTAATTTCTGTTGGAAGAACTGCATCCGCGCCGTAAACAAGTGAATATGGAGAAACCCCGACGGAACTTCTAGGTGACGTCCGTTATGCCCATAGTGTCATAGGCAGTTGTTCGTGCTAGTTCTTGGGGTTGTCATACACTGTTCAACTGAGAATCCGGATCAGTGTCTTGTTGGTGCTCTCAGCTTGTCCATTTCCTTGAGGATAGTAGATGGTGGAGAACACCTGTTTAATTCCATATTCTTCCAGCAGCTCCCGTACATGTTTGTTTGTAAAGGGAGTGCCATTGTCGGTGATGATGTGCTTGGGTACACCAAACCGACAAATGATGTATTCTTTGATGAAGGCGGAAATCGTTTCTCCTTTAGTCTCCCGTAAAGGGATAGCTTCAACCCACTTGGTAAAATACTTCATCGCAGTTATGATATACTCGTGCTGCTTCGACGATGACGGATTAATCCTCCCGATAATGTCAAGTCCCCAGCTATAAAAGGGCCTTGGACTGCTTATCGAGTGTAAAGGAGTAGAAGGTTCATGAACAAGGTTACCATGAACTTGACACTCGTGACAGTGTTGCACGAATGAAGCTGCATCATCCTCCATGGTCGGCCAATAGTACTTCTCATGTATCTGGAGAAATAGTTTCCTTTTCCCTTGATGTTCCCCTTCGTGCATTCCTTTCAACATAGTCGAGACCTCTTCCTTAGCCAGACACCGTAATAGATCGCCTCCAAAGCTTTTACGATATAGGATCCCTTCATGAAGAACGAATCTCCTCGCCTTTTGTTTCATCTTGACAGCATCCCTTTGATTGGCAAGAGTTACTCCATCACGGAGATAACTAATGTACGGTTCTCTCCAGTCCCCAGCATGACTTACATTGAGGACCTCCAGTTGGTGTGGCGGCACTTGGAAATTAGTGCAAGACTTCTGGAGTAAACGTGATTGAGCCTCCATTTTTGGCCAATAATAGCCCAGGCGTTGAAGACGATGGTAGAGCATTACCACCAACGTTTATCCACAGGTTTCAGTATGAACGCGTTTAAGCTGTAACTGCGCCTCTTTATCTCCGAGACATATCGATAGGGAACCATCCGGGTTTCGATGATATAGCATACCATGAAGCATGAAATAGCTCTGCAGAGTTTTGAGACTAACCTTTCCTTGAGAAAGTGAGATGTTGAGTTCTTGAATGATAGAATTTCTCCAATCACAGGTCCCAATGTCTTCACGTTATGAGAGCCTTGTTGATTCCACTGTCCTCCTTCTTATCGTCAGAGTCTCTTCCAAACCTTCAAACTGTAATTTTAACGCCAGCGTGGCTAAGAAATCGGCATGTCTGTTGTTGCTGCGACCAACATGGGTTATGGTTGCATCCGCAAAGTAGTTCAACAGCTGTTGTGCTTCTGATCGGTACGGGGATAGTGTTGCCTCTTTCAATGCATATACTCCGTTCATCTGATTTACCAGTAGTTTTGAGTCACCTCATATCTCTAGGAAAGTGGCTCCTTCTTGTTTGGCTATTGACAGTCCTATGAGAAAGGCCTCATACTCTGCTGAGTTGTTGGTGCACTGAAAATCCAACTTGAAGGAATGTGAAAAGACCTCGCCCGTTGGAGATACTAGGACCACGCCTGCTCCTCCGGTGTTATTTCTAAGAGTGGTAGATCCATAGAAATACAGTAGCCACGCCTCTCCTTCGACAACGGAAATCTCTGGAAATTCTCCGGGAATATCCTCGTGTAATACAGTAGTGCATTCTCCAGGGAACGCCGCTAGTAAATCAGCAACGGCTTGTTCTTTGATAGCTCTTGGTTATGTGCACGTTATGTCTAGCTCCGACATTTGGAGAAGCCACTTGGATATCCTTCCCATCAAGACCGACTTCGAAAGTAAAAACTTCGCAGGGTCGGACTTAGATATGAGTACTACCTTATTGGACAGCAGGTAATGTCTGAACTTCTGAATGGAATGAACCAGGGCTAGGCACGCCTTCTCCGCTTTGGGATATCTGAGCTCAGCGTCTCTTAGTACTCGACTGAAATAGTATATGGGATGTTCAACTCCTTCATCATCATCATGTGTGAGCAAAGCCCCTACGACAATATCGTTGAAGGCTGTATGGAGACGCAGTGGTCTCCCTTAGACAGGGGACTTCATGACCGCTGGAGATGACAACATCCGTTGAATCTTCTAAAACGTTTCTTATTGTAGTGCGGTCCAAATAAAGCTTGCTCCCTTCTTCATCAAGGGAGTGAATGAAGCAACGAGCTGGGCCAACCCGGGTATAAAATGTCGTATGTGGTTCACCTTGCCCATGAAGCTTTGGAGTTCTTTAACAGTCCGTGGCGGTGGCATCGTTAGGATGGCTTGAGTCTTGGACGGTTCTACCTCGATTCCTTTAGTGGTTACCTGGAATCCCAGAAATTTTCCTGAAGAAACACCGAAGACGCATTTCAATGGATTCATCTTCAATTTGTACTCTCGGCACCTTTCAAACACTTGCCGTAAGACTCCTGTGTGCTCCGACTGAGCCCTCGATTTGATTATTATATCTTCCATGTAGTCTTCAACTTGCTTGGGCATCATGTCGTGGAAGATTGTCGTCATAGCGCATTGATAGGTCGCACCGGCGTTCTTCAGACCAAATGGCATTATTGTATAATAAAATTTTCCGAGAGGAGTTCGAAAAGATGTCTTACTTGCATCGTGCTCGTACATTATTATATGATTGTACCCGTTGTATACGTCCATGAAGGAGAACATGTCGTGTCCACTAGTTGCATCTACTAACATGTCGATGTTAGGTAGAGGAAAATCATCTTTGGGGAAACATCTGTTCAAATCTCTGAAATCCACACAGCATCTGATCTGCCCATTTTTCTTTTTTACGGGAACCACATTAGCCAACCAGGTTGGGTGATGAATGGGTTTAATGAAGCCAGCGGCTAGCAGCTTCTGTATCTCGGTCTTGATCTGCTCTTCCACTTCGTTCCTGAATTGTTTCGGGGACTGTTTGACCGGCTTGGATCTAGATATGACATGCAGGTGATGGGTGACCAATGTTTCATCTAAACCGGTCATTTCTTCATACGTCCAAGCGAATATATCTTGGTATTCCTTAAGAAGTTGCACAAGTTTCGTACGTTCATCTGTGGACATGGTTGAGCTGGTGGAGAAAGGCCTAGGGAATTCCTCACTCCCTATATTAACAACTTCGATCTCGTCGGTCGTGGAGTTGGTGCCGTCTTGCAGCTGTCGTAGAGCGTCCAATACCTCTTCTTGCGGATCTTCGTTGTTTTAGCATTCCATTGGGCGGATAGGCTGGGTAGTATCCTCCCCTGCTAATTTCTAACAGCGGTGTCGGTACACAGTCTTTCCCTTCTGATCACGGCTTGCCATAAAATTTCGCCCTCTTTTAGTGTGAACATGAGTTATAGCTTCACCAGACGAAGAAGGAAGTTCTGACATGTCATGGGGCTTAGCCTTCCACGATGCAAGTCGGTCTTCCTCCTGGATCGATGCCCATGTGGGGAGTGGGATGCAATGAACTTTCCCCGATTCTCCCGAAGTTTCTTTTGGCTCAAACAACTCTACGCCGCAGATTGGTGCGTAAGGAGAGAACGATGCAGGGATGCGAACGACTTCCTTATTCAACATAGTCTTCAAATACTGGTTATATGTTGAAGGGACAATCCTATTGTCATGAAGACACGGTCTCCCCAATATCATGTGGTAGTCCGGCTCCTTTTCTATGACTTCGATTTTCACTTTAGACTATACAGGTCCTATAGATAAATTCATATTGACGTACCCGTATGTGTTGGTTTGGTTTCCTTCAAAATCTGTCATCGTGGTAGGTTGTTGCATGATCTTGCTTGGGCGAACCTTGTCCGTCCTGAGCTTCTTGAGGGTAATCACATTCGAAGATTCTCATGTGTCGACGAGGGCCCTCTTGAACTATGAATCCTTGATGCGTGAAGTAACGTGCAGGGCCCTCTTCCGCCATCATGTCTTCTTCTGTAAATGTAACATTATTCACGGATATATCCAGAGTTTTGGAGGCTTATGGGCGTAAAAGAGTTAACTGTATGTCCAAGGCTATCTGGTTGATTGCAGCAAACGTCTCCGCCCGCTGGTTCTTCGAGAGGTGTAAAAGTTCGCACAAACTTTCCACTAGAGAAGCGGCTTCTTGGTCCACCGGTCTCTGGTTCATGGTAAAACTGTTGATTTTAGGAGGACCGTTGCGATGATCAGTCCCCAGTGTAAAAATATCCACGACAGCAGAACTGTTCATATCTGATGTCATCTTGATGAGGAGATCGATTATACTGTTTATTGTATCCTTGATCAGGTCCATGTTCCTTACGTGAATCTCCTGTACTCGTGCCAACTCGATCAATGTTGGGATTCTTCCAGCCACGCCATCGGATATACCATTGGAAGGAGGAGCCTCTTCGTTGGAAGAACTTTGACTGGAATTCGAAATTGTTTGTTGAGTCCTAAGACCAGCCATCTTGAAATCAACCAATAGGATTGGTTATTGAAGAAATTGACTTCACAACCGAGAGATTAATCTCCCACTATGGTCGCTAATTGTTTATGGGTAAAAACTACTTCTGCTGGTTTTGGTAATTTGGTGTGTGTAAATGAGAAGTGAATCTAAACCCTAAACAAATGCACTGGGCGGTGAGTGATTTTGATTCGAGAGATCAATCTATACAATTCTGGCCTAAAACAATAAATGGTCATTCCAGACTTGTTTCGGTCACAAAGTGAATAATATGGGGTTGATCTTAGGGAGGGAAGCGAAGAAGGTGTTGAGATTGTGAAGGTGTAGTCTTGTTTATGACTTGTAACAGAAAGGTGAGCAGGCTTATGATTAATGCAAGCAGGCTCTGGGTGTTTGAATACGTGTTGTATTAACACTTGGTTTATGTGTTGTGTTCTATCTATTTGGAAATAGGGAGGAGAACCTATTTATACAAGTCATTTGAGCCTTATTCACGTCTCTCGTAGAAAGGGAGGAAGTGGAGTGATGGAGTAGTGGAGTAGTGTGTTAGTGTCACACGATCAGTCTTTCCCACTTCTCCCATCATCACTAACTGTCCATGTCTTCCTGACACGTTCTTGTGATGGCCCATTGCACGCTGCACGCTGTAAACCGCCAGACCAATACCCCAGTATGTATCCCCCAGTTTATGACATGATTGATGTCTCGAGTGTAAGTGTGGATCGTGGGACCCACATAAGGTAGCATGTAATTCTAGGATAAATAACCAAGTTATTTAAGAAGTCGATACTTGTAAAGTATCGTGTGTATTATATGCATGTTATGCATTGAATGTATTCGGCATATATGAAGCATCGATGTTGAGCATCATGCCATGCCTGCTTCACGTGAGGGTTTGGAGGCTTCATGGGTGAGCCATGCCTTAGACGATCATATTATGTAGCAGAGTGGCGGACGGTGATCATGGTGATACCTTACTGGCCGCCTAACTCCTATCCTAGGTTGTCCGTCCAAGCTGGCAAAGCTAGACGGACGAGATGACTTGCGACCCACATCTGTGACCGTCGGATTAAGGTTTAGGAGGTGCGCAAGTATCTTATTTCAGCTTGGTCGAATCCAAGAATGGGAGGCGCTTCATGGAGGACCGATCAGGCATGCGTGTAGACATCATGCTGATGTCCATGCCCATGCTTCACTGTCCCATGAAGGTTTGATCTAGGCCACTCGAATTTACCGGTGAAGTTGAGTGGTTGAGATCGATTTGCGACAGAAATCCTATGCCACAAAGGATTATTAAAGGGGCGCGATATCTCATCTTCAAAGCACGTGTTTCGAGACAACCAAGCTTGGTCGGTCTCGGCCGTTTGGTACAGCGTGTAGGTGGTAGGCTAGTATTCACGCCTATACCTAACTGTCCTATGGAAACGTGATCTAAGCCACTCAATTTGTCTGGCGAAGTTGAGTGGTCGAGATTAATTTATGATTTAGGAAGCGTGACCATGCCAGTTTGGGCGCACGAACCGAGGCGCCTGACCAAGGCTGGCTTTGGCCGATCGGTCGGTCATGAAGTCGGGCCCGCGGTGGTCATGCTAGCATGTTCGGCCTTCCCTAATGTTTCATCTTTGTCTTCCATTCAAGCCTGCGAATATGGACGCACGAGATGACTTTGCGACACATACATGATGCCGCAAGCCCCAATTAGGGTTTTTCCGGTCATACATCATGCTTGATTTGGTGCGCATGAATTGGGACAAGCAATCATGGTTGGTCCTTACCGATTGGTCATTTGTGTAGGCGGGCCCACAGTGATCGCGTTGACATGCTCTGGGCCTTTGAATCTACATATACACCCTCCATTTATGCCTGCGAAGATGGATGGTTGAGATCGTTTTGCGACACATGTAATGTGCTGCAAACCCTAATTTATGGTTTTTTGTCCATTCCGCTTGGTTTGGACGGTTTGGCAAGCTATGCCGCCCCTTTTGGGAGGCCGATCGCGTGGGGTCTGCATTTGGTCGGTAGTGAATGTTCCAATACCTGCTTGGGGGTGTTGGATTCGATCTGGACCATCCAATCGTGCTGGTGAAATTGGATGACCGTGATCGTTTCTAGACTGTTATGGATAGTCTAGGTGCTCAATCGGGCTAGTATAACACACCGAGAGTTACACACTCAATTGGGCTAGTATAACACACCGAGAGTTACATGCTCAATCGGGCTAGTATAACATACCGAGATTTATGGCCTATACGGGCATTTCATGCATGCCTCACTGTTGGTACTTGGATATTCATGCTACTCTGCTGTGAGTAACAATCAGTCATCATGCCGCATCAACAATGAGAGTTATGCTAGGAACAACACAGGAAATGCAAGGCATTCTATGCATTAATCAATAATGCTAAAATTCACATAATATTCGGGGGATTGTTGCTACATGCTCCATTCTAGGTGAATTCAATAAAGCGAAGAAGTATTCATCACTTATAAAATAGTCTCATCCTCTGCAGGACCATTACACAAAAATTGGTTTTACGACTTTAGCCCTGAACTAAAATCCACCATCAACACAAAGTTAACGTACTTGTGTATTTTATTTAATTATAATAAAAATTATTGTTAGAGCATAGCTCGGATGAACTCACCAAGCGTTGGTATGTCAAGTTTGGTTGTCATATTTTAGTGTGTTAAAACTCATCTAAAGTCGCTTTATTATATACTAGAGTCAACTTCATTTAGGTTAGACTAGAAAGTCTAGGAATGTTGAGACATACAAGTATTACTCCGAAGACCTGAAGAATGTGAAGAAGAATTGAACTACAAAGAAGTCTTTAAACGAGCGGTCGTAAGAGATTTTGCCTAATTAGGGTGATTTCTTCTCCGGATAGATAGCTCCACCAGAAACAACAAAAAGATGAAGTTTTCCTGGCACTTAGGATAGTTTGCTAGAAATTAAAACTTGGGTATTTATAGACCAAGGATGTTTGGACACCAAGGAATTTCCAAAACCGGATATTCTCAAGATATGTAATAAATTCCCAAACCGATTTCATAATTCCTAGAAATGCTTTGTCCAATATTTTCTGAAATCTCTCAATAGAAAATCTCTAATTAGTAAATGCACAGTACTAATTTTTATTCTCTAGAGATATGCATTTAATTGTTGGTAATTAAAGCATATAAAACTAACAACCTTAATTAAAATATTCTTCATTTATTTCGGACCGGGATCTCCTTGAGTAATTTAGAAATATCTTTGAACAATAAAAGATAAGAGTTATTGTCCGTGTTGAAAGTGTTGACATCTTTTGTAAATCCTCTTTGATATGTACAATCTTGGAATCGATTATACCATACTTCCAAACAAGTTTAGAATTGGTTCATCTGTATTCCAAGACAACTATGTGATTGATCAAATATCAAATCACAATCATGGGTTCAATCGGTTATACCAATCACTAGTATCGGTTCTACCTCAATATGGATTACTTGTGGTCGAACACACAAGTTTCCAGGACCGGTTACATCAGTTACCAGGATCAGTTACGTCAATTACCAGGACTGGTTACCATATACTCATGGTATTGCTTGTGATCAGTCATACCAGTTACCAGGATCGGTTACACTAATTACAAGGATTGATTACACAATTATTTTGCGATCGGTCACACCAATTACTAGGATCGGTCACATAATTACAAATATCGGTCATACCATCTTAGGTGATTACTTAGGATCGGTTACACTAATTAATAAAAACCATTCATGCCAAATCATAAGTTGGGCACTGTGATTACTTATACCAAGATACATAACAAGTTATGATCGGTTCTACTAACTCACACATATTGGTAATCTAAAGATATGCAATGAATAACAATACCAATAAGCCTAGTGATCGATTTTTAGATAGTGGTAAGAAAGGTTATCGTTCACTCAGACTTGTTGAGAATTTGTTTTAAGACTTAATAAAGAAAATAATAATAAAAATAATGAAAACATATACAAATATGGTGATAAGATGAAGAGACACTAAGACGCAAGAATTCACTACTTTTCGTATTGTTGTGGTTTAGTATAGACAATATAACTCAAACAAAGGAAGTTGTGACTCTAATTCTTTGCCACAAATAGATTTCATAAAACACTATTTGTAAGTTGTAAGCATGGTGCATCAAAAGTAATTAAAACTAAGCATGCGACATCATACAAAATAACAAGTAATTATTAAAAATCATAAAGAAATTAAATCTATTCAAAAAGTCAATAAAAGAATTAATTCATTTACCACAATCATGAAAAGTTGCTTCCTCCGTTGTCCCAGTAATGGGGTCTAGCTCATCATGTTGAAAACCCTCTCAAAGAATTTATTTATGCTCAAAAATAGTTTACAAATGTTGAAAAGGGAGAAATGATGAAAAACCGGGGTTGTAACAATTATGTTTGTTACAAACCAATTGTTACAAAGAATGATATAACTAATGTGCCATTGTCGATGTAGCGTGAACGACTGTCTACATGCGTCTTATGTTCTTCGTGTTCTTCAATGGCAGTAGCAACAACAAGTTTCTCAAACTTGGTTTTTCTCCATTTTGTTCTTCCCCCCAACTCTCGGTGTCTTTTGAGATATGAAGATATCTTCTCTCTTTCACGTAACAAATCACATTACCTTCCCTGTTTTGACTCAGCAGGATATTCTCAATTCAATTCCAAGATAAAATCTCGTTAAAACACTCCACAGGAAGTCGCGGGTTTTCTCTTATAAATAACGTGCCATGTTTTCTTCAAATCATCGATCTAACCAACTCTAACTGAATCAAAGCCCATTACCAGGCCTTTTAATCCAAATATACCATATCCAATCAATTCCAGCGACTAAGTCTCCTTGAATCACGTCTAAAACCTGACTGAAAAATTCTGCAGTTGTGAACCAGTTTCCCGCCAAAACCCGTGAACACTGTTTTCTTAAAATCTTGAAATTATAGCCAATTATAGATGAATCCAAGACCTTTATCAGCTTTTTTAAGCTCAATCTAGAATACCCACAAGATTTCAGCGATTAAATCTCAGTACGGCACCTTCAAATCTTCAACCCTAGTTCTGTTGCATTAAAACTCATTGTCCCGCCAAATTTCAAAAAATCAAAAGGTTGAAGATGACCTCCCCTCATACAGTTCTGGTGTCCCTTTAGCACATGCCTTATGGGGTGTATATAGTAAGGACGGTGTCCCTTATCCGTTGAGGTGCTCCTTAGTAATTGATGTGTCCCTTAACCAACATTGAGAGTCCGAATAACACGTGTCCTCTGAGTGAAAATAACATTTTTTCGAGCCAATTCTCCACAAGAGCTTATACTTCCAAAAACAACTAAAACAAATTTATTAGAGAAATAATGAGTCATATCTAATGTATTTATGGGTTAAAAAGCGTCGCACTTTCGTTATTAGACTAGTCAATAGACATCTTAGCCGCTAATTACTCAATTAGTGTAACTCGAACGTTAATTATTAGAAACTAATCTAACAACGATCTAGATACGAAACCAATATCGTTAGATAGAACTCGAAAAGTTACGCAGAATGGACTACTCGAATGTGCCAGTCGGATACCGGATGAAGAAGATATCTTTGGATTTGTATAAGGGGAAAATACTCATTATGCAGTTTGAACCGCCTGGATTCCCCTATCAGTTTATCGGGTTCCTTTAACATTTTTGATCGTCCTTATCTCCAAAACAAGTCGAGAAGAATTCATTTCTCTATTTCCTTTCTTCTTTCTTCCTCTTCTTCTTCTTCTTCCTGTGCTCGTTCATGCTGGTGATTTGAGAGACGAGGAAGATTTTCTGAGATTGAGGTTAGAAGATTCTGATCAAGAATAAAGTGATGGTGATTGTGTTATTGTGAATGAACTTAAGAGGAAGTTGATTCGAGAAATCAGTGAGTTAGGGTCTCTGGATTTGAAGATAGATTTTCATGGAGCTAATAATGATGATTTCTAGTTGATAAGGGATGAAGATCGAATGGTTTGATGTTGTGTTGATGATATGAGGTTTTACTGAAGATGAATCGAAGAATCAAAGAACTAGGGTTTCTGAGTAATGATTTTAGTTGGGGATTTGGGTTGTTTTGAGGATGAAGTTACGCAGTTGGTGGTGGGTATTATGAGTTGAGATCAAGGAAAAAGATTAATAGCGGATTTTCAGTTCTCGGAGAGAATTAGAAAGTTAAGGTTTCTGTAATTGAATTCGAGAATTCGATTAAGGGTGAATAAGAATAAGTCATAAGATGGGTTTATTCTTAATTGGTGTTTGATAGAAGTTATGGGGTTGTTCCGAAGATTGATTAAGAAATTGCAGAATTAGGTTTCCTCTGTATATCAAAGATGATGATGGGATTGAAGGGTTGTTATTAATCTTGAGACAAGTTGCTGGATTGCGTCAAGTGAATCCAGTTGCCTGAGTAGCTCAGACTTACGGTAATTGTTCTTCTTAAATTGAACTTGTAGAGTTTGTTCACTTTTAATGATTTTTATGATTGTTGATGAAGATAAGGATTGAAATGGTTATGTGAATATGTAATGGAATTGCAGATTGTAGATTAAGTTTATGTATTGGATTACAGTTTGGGATTATATGCTTGAGATGTAGAAATTGGTGTTCTGTGTGGAATTGAATGTAAGTTATGATCATTTTGTGGTGTTAATGGTGTTTTTAACGAAGAGTTTAATAATATTACTGTAGAATCAGGGGTCTGGTAGCGGAAGTATTCAGTGGTACGTAGTGGTGTTATAGGTTAACTGATTTTAGATGTTTTGGAGATGTGTTGGTGGTGGTTGAAGCTGAAAAATGCTATATGAGTTGAACTTGGTGTTAGTGAACTGATACAAATGTGTTGTTTGAGTTGAGGATATTATTTGTATTTACTGGTACTAACGGAATAGAAGGAAGTTGAAGTTATAATGCATTTTGTATTGGGTTACTAAGAACTATGATGAATTACAGGGTTTGTTGTGAAATTGAATTGTAGAAATGTTGCAGGTGCACTAGTTGGGTTATTGGTACAAGATGGGGTTGGTTAATTGGTGGGAATATGTTGAGTTGCAGATATAGCTAATGGTAGCTAAATATTGTAGTGTTTGTTATGTTGTTGAAGTTGCAGAGAATGTGAGTCGCTAGAGACGGTGACGATGTATGTGTGGTTGAAATTGCAGAACTAAAGTTTGTTGTACTGTGGTTGAATTCTTGGTGGCATTGACTTGAAATTGAATTGAGGGAGTTGTATTGGGTTGTAGTGAATTGAATAAGGGAATGGTGTTGCGGTGTAAGTCTGAGAAGGTAGTGACAATAAAGATGTAGTTGTGTATGTAGGAAGAGTATGGCTTGGTACTGCAATGGCAGGTAAAGCTCAAATTACAATTGTATATTGGATTATGAGATTCTGTTGAACTGAATGTATTGTTGAAGTGTAGATAAGAAGAGGAATCTGAATTAGCTTATGTTGAAATGAATCTTCTCATTGGAAGATTGCTACTGTATTTGCAAGTAAAGCTAAGTTTGTAGTTGAAGTTTAATCAAGAAGATTAATTGAAATGTATACGTTTTTTTGTAATGCGGATTGTAGGAATGAAAAAATAAAAGAAACCTTTAGTTTGTTCTTTGGCTCAGTCATGTAGTGTTAGTTGTATGACTGAAAAGATTCAGTCTGACTCAGTTGTCTAACTGAGTCGACTCGCCTGAATCTGTCTTAGTGACCGAGATAACCCAGTCTTGACTCATTTGACCAGAATAGTTAGACCTTGACCTGACCTTAAATATGGACGTTGACTGTTAGTTAACCATTGACTGTCACTTTGACCGTTAGTTGACTCGGGTGGACCTAGCCTTAGGTTAGTGAGTTGGCTTAGTGGACTTGGGCTTAGATAGACTTGTATGATTCTTGTGTGAGCCACTTTGGATGGATTCTTAGACTTCTTGTGTGATTAACAGTTAGTCTATATTAACAACGATCGATTCAAGGATGAACCAGTGGATCGTGGATCTCGAGGTAGGCGAGGCTTGTCATCAAAATAGGTGGGAATTTATATTTAACTCTTCTGTGATTATTGCTATTTTCCTTTACAAAAGTTTATGTTTAACAAATTCATGCATTGTCTGATTGTGTATTCCATGCTTTGTTTAGTTTTAAATTCCGAAAGTACCGATGTTTCTTTTAATCTTTCCATGGTTTGGAAAGAAATTGTAATGATTTGTTCGTCTTTATGAATTGTTTGGGGAATAAGAATTTCCATTGAGTGCTTGGAGAATGAGATTTTCCATCTGTGGTATATAGGATACTGCTCCTTCTTTTATATCTACTTACTTTTATTGCAATAACTAGGTGTGGGACGAGTCACCATATAGCTATCTAGGTGCGGGATGAGTCACCATAATAGTAAATTGTTTGGAAGGAGTTAGATCCATATACATGATTGTTTACCTGTGTGAAATTGGTTGCGTTTAGTGTTTAGGGAAAACAAGAATTGTTTTCAAATCATATTCAATGATTACTTGAAAGTTAAATGTTATTCCTACTGGGATCCCCTTTTAGGGATGATGTGCTCACCCATTCCCACTTTCAGTTTCAGAGACAGATCAGAGTTGCGCAGCGAAAGCTTCGAGGAGTTGAGGCTGTTTGATAGATTACTTCTGTTATGTTTATTATGTTGTATATTCTATGACTATTGTATATGTATCATTTGAGAGAAGTTCTTGTATTTATATTTCTGAGCGGGGCTAGTTTTGGGTTAAGTTTTATAGCAATTTCTTAATTGAATGCTTAAGTAAATGATTTAGATTCTTAGTGCCTCTTTATTTAGTTAATCTCTTGGATTAGTCAGCTGCTGGCTTTGGGGGCGCTACAAGTTGGTATCAGAGCTCACTATTAGATCTTAAATGGGAAAAAATAGAATTAGCCAGTGTTAGTTAGGGAAATAGATTAGTTTAGAACTGGGTTGGGTTTGTGAGATAAATCTTAATCACTAAAAACTATCAATAATTTAAAAAATTATTTGATTGATTGACTTGTTTGTTTGGTTGTTTGTGTAGGTAATGAAGTAAAAATTGTAGGGTGCACCAATAACTTAGCTAATAAGGACTTGAGAATAACTAATCTAAAAAGTATGAACACGTAAACAATCTAATATTATAATAATAGTAAGATTAGTAGTATTGATAGAACTCGTAAATCACATGGAAATTTACTGAACACATTGACTTATGAAGAGTAAACAAACTATAATTACATAAATGTTAATTATATTTTTGGGACTTAATAATATTTGTAAGAGTAGTCAAAATAATAGTTCAACAATCAATGTTAACAATAAAAATACTAAAATGGTAATTATAAAAGAAGAAAATAATAGTAATAATAATTTTAATAAAGAAATGTTAGTAATTATCAATTAGTATCAAACTAAACTTAAATTAATTAAAATTTCAATAAGGATAAATAACGACAAAAATAATAATTATGGTTAAATAACTATGAAAAACTATTAGCACTCGTGTACGGATAAATTCTCTAAATTTCTATAAATTAAACGAATGACAATTATAAATGTATGTTTTGCGTTTAAACTAGATATTTAATATAATACTTTTTAGACGTTAGACTTAAAAAAGAGGGGACGTAATGTATAAAATTAAAAGACTCAACTTGTTAGTAATCTTATACCGAAATTATTTTTAGTCTAACAAATAATTCAGTAAATCTTTAAAATGAAATGATATTCATGTAGTAGTAATAATAGCATTCAGATACTTAGTGTAATATTAGAATTAAAAGAAAAATAAATTTGTATATTAATAGGATCCTTCTTCGTAAATAGATTTAATCATCTTTTGAAATGGAAAATTAGTATGACAAACTTAAACTGTTAGAATTTAAATTAGTTTTATATTGAGTATAACTTAAATTAAAATCTCATTAACAAATATATAGCGATAAAATAAAGATTAGGATTAAATAACTATGGAAAATTATTAGTGTTTATTTACGGTTAAGTTTTGCAAAGTTAACTAATTAAAAAATTAGAATTTTATGTTTTGCGTTTAAACCAGATAGTTAATATAAGACTTATTCGGTAGGATTAAGAACATGAGGTCATATAATGCATAAAATAGAGACTAAACTTGTTAACAATCTTATACCCAAATTATCTTTAGTCCAATAAATTATTCACTGAGTCACTAAATTATACACATGAAGTGATATTTATAATACTTGAATGCTTAGTAAAAAATTAGACTTAAAGTAAAATAAATTTGCCTATGAATAAGATACTTATTATCAATATCAAAACCTAAAGGCTATTAAGACATATTAAAAAAATTATGCAGACTCAAAGTTTAAATCATATTAAATTACCAACGCCAATATTTTACAAGACATAGTATAGGGATTCAATCTGAATAAATAAAATATATTATATCAATCTTTTCGTGAAAGTAAAATTATATTTACAAGATTAGGGCTTAATAAAATTAAACTAAGTATCAATACTAAATAATTATTTTGGTTGTATTTTAGTTACGCTAGGAATCAAATAGGAAAAATTGATAATACAATAACGGAAGCGATAATCTAATGAAGAAAATAACTTTTGATAAGATAAACAAAGAATAATACTATATAATGCTAATTACTATAACATTTAGAGCCAGTAAATATCATCTGGATAATAATTATTAGATAGTAATAGCAAAACATAATTTTTATTAATAGTACAACTTAAGGATTACTTAGCAATAATATAAACTTAAGAAAATAAAGTTAGACCAAATCAAATCTAGTATTAATAATAAAATTACGATTAACTTTTATCAGTCTAAGAAAATAAGAAATAAATGTTATTATAATAATAAAATATTAATACCAAATAACTATGAAAAATTGTTAGCGGTTATTTACTCATATCAAGTCACATAATGAAATAAACACATAAGGACATTAAAAATAATATGTAAAAAATAAAATGATAATTATAATTATAATTATAATTGTAATATTTGGATAATGATTATAACATTAAGTTATTTTTTTAAATGAATGGTACATGAATTTAAAAATTATTTAGTTATAATAATATAGTTTCATTTGGAATTAAAATTTGATTTCTTTAAAATAAATAATAACGATAAATTAAAATAAAATAAATTTTGATGATTAAATTGCTTAGAATGATGTGAACTGCTTATGAAGTAAAACTTTAAATTACACTAGTTAAGATAAAAGTTTAGAGATTAATTAATCTTAATAAATTAATACTTAGTTAATCCAACATTAGGGAATAGTGAGGTTGGAAATTCTGATGTGTTCGGGTGATACTTGTTACGTAGGTAGGCATTGTTAGGCGTCGCGAACCTAGACAGGGAAACTACATTCTTGTATCACTAGGCATTGAAGGGAGACTTACTTCTATTAGTGAACTGATAGATCCCAAATTTTACTTAGAAACTTTATTATACAATATATTTTCTCGTAATTAGAACCAGTGACTTGTTGAAATAGGAACTAGTCTTTTGAACCTAGAGCCACAAATTATAGTTGTAGAAAGCCTTATAGGTTTGTGCTTTGTTTCTTGTTGTTTGCGCTTAGACAAGAGATAAGATTTTTCTTTAAGGTGGGGAGTTTTCGAAGACCAGAAGGATGGTTTGATTTTCGAGGACGAAAATGAATAAGGTGGGGAGAATGTAAAGACCCTCAAGCTCGTCAAAGTTATTAGACTAGTCAATAGACGTCTTAGCTGCTAATTACTCGATTATTGTAACTCGAACGTTAATTATTAGAAATTAATCTAACAATGATCTAGATACGAAACCAGTACAGTTGGATAGAACTCGAAAAGTTACGCAGAATGGACTACTCGAATGTGCCAATCGGATACTTGATGAAGAAGATATCTTTAGATTTGTATGAAGGGAAAAATACTCATTATGCAGTTTGAACCTCCTGGCTTCCCCTATCATTTTATCGGGTGCCTTTAATATTTTTAATCGGCCTTATCTCCAAAACAAGTCGAGAAGAATTCATTTCTCTATTTTCTTTCTTCTTTCTTTCTTCTTCTTCTTCTTCTTCTTCTTGTGCTCGTTCCTGCATGTGATTTGAGAGACGAGAGTTATTTTCTGAGATCGAGGTTAAAAGATTCTAATCAAGAATAAAGTGATGGTGGTTGAGTTGTTGTGAATGAACTTAAGAGGAAGTTGATTCGAGAAATCAGTGAGTTAGGGTCTCTGGATTTGAAGATAGATTTGCATGGAGCTAATAATGATGATTTCTAGTTGATAAGGGATGAAGATCGAATGGGTTAATGTTGTGTTGATGATATGAGGTTTTACTGAAGATGAATCGAAGAATCAAAGAACTAGGGTTTCTGAGTAATGATTTTAGTTGAGGATTTGGGTTGTTTTGAGGATGAAGTTACGCAGTTGGTGATGGGTATTATGAGTTGAGATCGAGGAAAAAGATTAATAGCTTATTTTTAGTTCTAGGAAAAGAATTAGAAAGTTAGGATTTCTGCAATTGAATTCGAGAATTCGATTAAAGGTGAATAAAGAGAAGTTATAAGATGGGTTTATTCTTAGTTGATGTTTGATAGAAGTTGTGGGGTTGTTCTGAAGATTGATTAAGAAATTGCAGAATTAGGTTTTCTCTGTAAATCAAAGATGATGATGGGATTGAAGGGTTGTTTTAAATCTTGATACAAGTTGATGGACTGAGTCAAGTGATTCCAATCGCCTAAGTAGATCATACTTAAGGTAATTGTTCTTCTTAAATTGAACTTGTAGAGTTTGTTCTCTTTTACTAATTTTTATGATTGTTGATGAAGCTAAGGATTGAAATAGTTATGTGAATATATAATGGAATTGCAGATTGTAGATTAAGTTTATGCATTGAATTACAGTTGGGGATTATATGCTTGAGATGTAGAAATTGGTGTTCTGTGTGGAATTGAATGTAAGTTATGATCATTTTGTGGTGTTAATGGTGTTGTTAAAGAAGAGTTTAATGAGATTACTGTAGAATCAGGGGTATGGTAGCGGAAGGATTCAGTGGTAGTGGTGTTATAGGTGAACTGATTTTAAATGTTTTGAAGTTTTTTTGGTGGTGGTTGAAGCTGAAAAATGTTATATGAGTTGAAATTGGTGTTAGTGAACTGATATAGTTGTGTTGTTTAAGTTGAGGATATTAGTTGTATTTGCTGGTACTAATGGAATAGAATGAAGTTTAAGTTATAATGCAGTTTGTATTGGGTTACTAAGAACTGTGATGAATTACATGGGTTGTTGTGAAATTGAATTGTAGAAATGTTGCAGGTGCACTGGTTGGGTTATTGGTACAAGATGGGGCTGGTTAATTGGTGGGAATATGTTGAGTTGGAGACATAGCTAATCGTAGCTAAAGATTGTAGTGTTTGTTATGTTGTTGAAGTTGCAGAGAATGTGAGTGGCTAGAGATGGTGACGATGTATATGTGGTAAAAATTGCAGAACTGGAGCTTGTTGTACGGTGGTTGAATTCTTGGTTGCATTGAGTTGAAATTGAATTGAGGGAGTTGTATTGGGTTGTAGTGAAATGAATAAGGAAATGGTGTTGCAGTGTAAGTCTGAGAAGATAGTGACAATAAAGATGTAGCTGTGTATGTAGGAAGATTATGGCTTGGTACTGCAATGGTAGGTAAAGCTTAAATTATAATTTTATATTGGATTATGATATTCTGTTGAACTGAATGTATTGTTGAAGTGTAGATAAGAAGAGGAATCTGAATTAGCTTATGTTGAAATGAATCTTCTCATTGGAAGCTTGCTACTGCATTTGCAGGTAAAGCTAAGTTTGTAGTTGAAGTTTAATAAAGAAGATTAATTGAAATGTATATGTTTGTTTGTAATGAGGATTGTATGAATGTAAATATGTAAGAACCTTTAGTTTGTTCTTTGGCTCAGTCATGTAGTGTTAGTTATATGACTGAAAAGATTCAGTCTGACTCAGTTGTCTGACTGAGTCAACTCACCTGAATCAGTCTTAGTGACAAAGTTAACCCAGTCTTGACTCATTTGGCCAGAATAGTTAGAGATTGACCTGACCTTGATTATGGGCTTTGACTGTTAGTTGACCCTTGACTGTCACTTTGACCGTTAGTAGACTCAGGTGGACCGGGCCTTAGGTTAATGAGTTGGCTTAGGGGACTTGGGCTTAGATAGACTTGTATGATTCTTGTGTGAGCCACTTTGGCTAGATTCTTAGACTTCTTATGTGATTAACAATTAGTCTATATTAACAACGATCGATTCAAGGATGGACCAGTGGATCGTGAATCTCGAGGTAGGGCGAGGCTTGTCATCAAAAGAGGTGGGAATTTATATTTAACTCTTCTGTGATTATTGTTGTTTTCCTTTACAAAAGTTTATGTTTAACAAATTCATGCATTGTCTGATTGTGTATTCCATGCTTTGTTTAGTTTTAAATTCTGAAATTACTGTTGATCCTTTTAATCTTTCCATGGTTTGGAAAGGAATTGTAATGCTTTGTTTGTCTTTATGAATTGTTTGTGAAATAAGAATTTCCATTGATTGCTTGGAGAATGAGATTTTCCATCTTTGGTATATAGGATAATGCTCCTTCATTTATATCTACTTACTTTTATTGCAATAACTAGGTGTGAGATGAGTCACCATATATCTATCTAGGTGCGGGATAAGTCACCATAATAGTAAATTGTTTGGAAGGAGTTAGATCTGTATACATGATTGTTTACCTGTATGAAATTGGTTGCGTTTAGTGTTTAGGGAAAACAGGAATTGTTTTCAAATCATATATTAAATGATTACTTGAAAGTTAAATGTTATTCCTACTGGGCTCCCCTTTTAGGGATGGTGTGCTCACCCATTCCCACTTTCAGTTTTAGAGACAGATCAGAGTTGCGCAGCGAAAGCTTCGAGAAGTTGAGTCCGTTTGATAGACTACTTCTGCTATGTTTATTATGTTGTATATTCTATGACTATTGTATATGTATCATTTGAGAGAAGTTCTTGTATTTATATTTCTGAGCGGGGCTAGTTTTGGGTTAAGTTTTATAGCAATTTCTTAATTGAATGCTTAAGTAAATGATTTAGATTCTTAGTGCCTCTTTATTTAGTTAATCTCTTGGATTAGTCAGCTGGTAGCTTTGGGAGCGCTACAATAATCAAGCGACTTTTAGATGAGTTTTGATTCACTAAAATATGACAACCAAACTTGACATACAACCGAGCTATGCTCTAACAACTTTAATTACCAACAATTAAATGCATATCTCTAGAGAATAAGAATTTGTAATGTGCATTTTACTAATTGGAGATTTTCTACTGAGAGATTTCGGGAAATATTCGACAAAGCTTTTACTGGAATTATGAAAACCGAACGGGCATTTATTGCATATCTTGAGAATACTTTCGGTTTTGAAAATTCCTTGGTGTACAAACATCCTTGGTCTATAAATACCTAAGTTTGCATTTCTAGCAAACTATCCTAAGAGCCAGGCAAACTTCATCTTTTTTTTGTTTCTGGTGGAGCCGTCTAATCGGAGAGAAAAGTACCCTAATTAGGCGAAATCTCTTACGACCGATCCTTTAAAGGCTTCTGTGGGATCAAGAAACTCTACGAATACTGTTTGTGGGAAACTAGATAATTACAGTGTTATTAGTATTCGATTTATTTTATTGACTAACGGTTGTTGAAACTTTGATTGCACCTAGTTTGTTTATTCTTGAGAATCTTCTCTTCTGATATAAGTTTCACTCAAACTAGATCGAAGTATCGACGAGATCTTTAGAACTGTTTGTAGATCTAAATACATCTTGTGATAATCCATTGTTCACAGACTCTGTTCTATATGTGATTGATCACAAGAGATTCAAGTGGTGTTGTGCAGGTTTTAATTAAAGATTAAAGAAGATTTGAAGACGAAGAATATTTCTTATTGGTTTCTCATATCTTTGTGTTGCACAAACATTGATCAACTGGGATCCAACTAGAATCGGATTTAATTGATTAATTAGTTGTGTGAGATCGGCATTCACAATATTTCTCTTTGAGATTTATTTGGATTGAGTGCGAATCTAAACTTGACTGCTTAGGTAGTTATTGGATAGATTGATCTAACCAGGCAAAGAACTTTATTAGCTATAAAAGAAGAGCCTTTGCATATGACTTGAGATATCTTTATCTTAAAAAATCAATAGAGTTGTTACCAAACAGATTTGTTGTTCCTTTACTGTTTGGAATATGATCCAAAGGAATTGTTCCAGTACGTGCACTCATCGAAGTCGGAAGTGCAGGGATACTGAAGAAACTAAGTGAACTAGGGTTAGTTGCTTGGTCTCAACTATACGAAGTCGGTTTAGATTTTTTATAGCGTCTTAGTTCTTAGAGTATTCAATTCTGGACCAGGTCCCGGGGTTTTTCTGCATTTGCGGTTTCCTCGTTAACACAATCTTGCTGTGTCTTTTACTTTTGTATTTCCACAATTATAATTGTTTATTATAATTAAAAGTAAAATACACAAACGTTAACTCCGCTTTACTTGATAGTGATCGTATAGAGTTTGGTTAAGTCCGAACCTATTATCAAGTAATCACACTTTGGTAGTCGTATTGTCTCGATCTCGTATCCATACACAATCACACAAAGTATGAATACCAATTTGTAATATTGTCTCAACTTTGTCCATAGACAATCACTTTCTGTAAGAGGACTTATAGGTGGATAAATTAAAGATTGTAGTATATTTGGGTACCCTCGTCTTTACAGATCTCACCCACAACCATGAGTTTCTACGACCCAAAGTCGAAGACTTATAAACAAATCTGTCTCCCATAAATAAGTCTATTCTGATAGATAAATCTGTCTCCCACAGAAGTACCTACGAATTTTTGTTCTGTCTTATGATAAATTAAGGTGAACATGAATTAATTGATAATACGGTCTTATACTTCCGAAGAGCATCCTAGAAATATAAATCACCTGACAATAACTTAACTTACGGTAGTATAAGAAGTTATCGTGGAACCACAAAGTCTGTGACGAAGAACTTTGTGATTACTTTTAATATCTTACCTATCAGAGATAAATCTCGAGCAAATCTTAGAGAAGATAATACTCAATACGATAGAACAAGTAAGATCATAATATGCAACTATAGAGAAAATAGTTGGATCTGGATTCACGATCCCAAATGAAGTCTTCAAGTCGTTAACCTAATATGGTTTTGGAAAAAACTAGGTTAAAGGATAATCGAATTTAGTCGCAACTAGGACACAGGAAAGTGTCGGGATTAGGTTTTCCAGTTGCTAGAGTTCTCCCTTATATAGTATTTCAAATCAGGGTTTTCTTTCAATCAAATCTAAGATAGCTTAGTAACAAAGCATTCAATATTCATCGTTAGATGAAATGCTGATTTAAGATTCAAGCTAAGTCTACTTAGAAATAAAGCAATTAATCTCCACCATTAGATGGTCTTAGCTTTTTACACACAAATGAAATATACCTTCATTTATATATGGGTAACCGTACCTAAACGTGTATATTGAGTTGGCTCGGTAACAGTTAACCTAAGTTAGCCATATGAACACTTTTATCTTAACCACATTCATCTAACACTTTTAGATCAAATTTGATGATCAATCAATCATGAAAGATAATAAAATGAATCTAATTGTGTTTCACGTAGAGTTTTTCAATTGTTTATTATCTCATAAGAATATATATGAACAAATTGAAGCAAAATCGGATTGATTCGTAATCGTACAAAGTACTTATATAAGAATCAATTCATGAATATTAAGCCACGGTTTGCAAAGATTGCATTCCTTAATTCATAAATGTATTTGTTCATGAGCATAAAAAAAACATACTTAACCGATTTTAGAACCACTGTGTTCGCTAACCAGGTGTGCAAACAACAGCTCCGGACCTTGGCCTTTTCCATCCGTTCGCATACTAGGTACGTGACCAGCAGTCCTGGACCCAACTCAGGTAGAACCGTTTGCATACTAGGTACGTACACAAGGTTCCCTGACCTTAACAGTTAAAATCGTTCACTTACTGGGTACTCAAACATGGTTCCCGGACCTGAATCACTACAAGACAGTTCGCATACTATGTATGCATACCGTGGTGTATCCAGACATGGTTAAATGTTCTAAACTCCCATTTCAATCATTGAAACATCCTTAGAAGACGACATTAGTTGTCTCACATAATATATTATATTCATGTAATTTTCAAGTGATCGAATGATCAATACGAAACTTTCCAAGTCGACATCAAATGATTATCTCACACAAATCATGTATGATTTTTCGAGGCAATTTCCCTATGATCACCTTTTGACTTATTATTTAGTTTCCAACAATTAAATTGTCTCCAACTAAAATTGTCAAGAATAATGATGAACATAGTTAAAGCAAAAAGCTTCCAACATATATTTCGAGAAATGGATAACCGAGTTAAACTCAGATCGAAATATCAAATGTGTATAATATAAAACTCTATATATCTATACGACTTAGTTTCATTAGGAGATAGAATAGAATATACTTTTGAGTGATAGATAAGTTTTAGTCTCCATACACCTTTTGTTGATGAAGTTCCTCCAAGCTCTCCTATGTAGCTCTTCGTCTTCAATCGATGAACGTCGTGAATTCTAAAGATCAACTATACATTCTTTCCTAATCCGAGACATAGTTATATGTAGACTAGAAATCAAGACTGTAGTTTTGATCAACTAAACTTTATAAAAATCTTGAGATAGCAACGTTTGCGAGTTCGACCGAGCAGTACTCTAACAAATATGACAACCAAACTTGACTTACTAATGCTTGGTGAGTTCAACCGAGCTATGCTTTAACAAACTCAAAGAGTAACTATAAAGTGATGACGATCTTATCAACTAGATAATCACAAGTCCATCAAAGATAAGCAAGATCTAGTTGCATCCCGGCCGATCAAGGTATGTTCACAAATTCACAAGATACAAAAACTAATAAGAAAATCTTCTTTGTCTTCAAATCTTCAATTGCCTTCTCAATAACCTGCACAACACAAACTTGAATCTTCTTATGATCAATCACACACAGAACGGAGTCTGTTAACAATGGATTATCACAAGATGTCTTTAGATCCCCAAATGGTTCTAAACATCCCGTTGATAATTTGATCTAGTTTGAGTGACGCTTATGTCATAAGAGCAATCTAGGTACAATCAAAGTTTCAACAACCGTTAGTGAATCAAATAAATAATCGAAAACTAAAATAACAATGCAATTATTTAGTTTCCCACCAACGGTACTCATAGAGCTTCTTGATCCCACAAAAGTCTTTAAACGAGCGGTCATAAAAGATTTCGCTTAATTATGGTACTTTCCTTTCCGGATAGATAGCTCTACCAGAAACAACACGAATGAATTTTGCCTTGCTCTTAGGATAGTTTGCAAAAAATGGAAACTCTAGTATTTATATTCCAAGCTTGTTTGGACAATAAGGAAATTCCAAAATCGAAAATATTCTCAAGATAATTAAAGTACCTAATTTTGGTTTTCATATTTCCAATTAAATACCGAATCATATTTTGAAATCTTTCTTAGAAAACTTCTAGAATTAGTTTTTGCATATTATCTAATAAACCTTTTCCAGAGGATGTGCTTTAATTGCTAGTAATTAAAACATCTATTTTTGAAAATCATAATTAAATACTTTTCAATATTTCGGTTTGGGATCACCTTGAGCATCAATGAATAACTTTGAACAATTAATAATAAGAGTTATGTACATGTTCAAATAATGTCGACATCTAGAAGTTTCTCTTAGGAAACCATAATTCTTAATTCATACACAACCATGAAGAATTGTGTGAACGTTACTCGGTTTTGCTCTTGGGATCAGTTGTTCCAAGACTCACTATATAAGTTGTGACTGGTTATACCATGCTTCCCAAGATAGGTTGTGACCGATTACACCATGCTTCCAAAAGTAGCTTGTGATCGGTGTTGATGGTGAATTTTTGTCGAAGGCTAAAATCATAAAATCATAATTTTGCATATTTCTGACCTAGCTTCAGACACTTATGTGAAATTCATATTTTAGGATTCAGACTGAGCGTACAGATCTTATGTCACGATCTATGACTGAGCGTACAAACCTCTCAGAACACACATGAATATGCAGTCATTAAAGTCTCTTAACTGAGATTTCAGCATATTTCATCAACTGAGCAATTTCAGTATTAACTTCTGTATATAATAGAAAAATGGTTGGATGGCTCCTAGGTAGATTGCTTGCTAGTATAGAGCGTTAACGTCTTCAGGATGTTGCAATGTTCCCTGACTGTACATAATAAATATTCAGAACGAGTATGATTCTTCGATGATCTCATACTTTGACTCTCGAATAAATATCATGCTCCTAGACAGACTGCCTGCTAATATAGAGCCATCAATCGATTAATTCTAGTCACAATATTCATCAATTGAATTCATAGAAAATAATCTATTTTTATCATAATATCTCATTACTCCGTTTCGTGGTTTTTCTCAGCTGAGTTCCATGGATTAGTAATAGATATTCATTTTTCGGGGATTTAGGCCACCACCAAGTAATCCTCGAGAGAATGGTGCGAGTGTACTTATCAATAATGCACAAACGAGCACCCAAAACATGGACGAACGATGAAGACCTATGTAAAGTAGGAAAGGGAAAAAAAATGGAATTAAGAGGGCCGCACGGGACCGGCCCATCGGCCGGCCTACCATGCCGACGTGGCCGGTCCCACGCCTCTCCATCTTTTCTTTTTTTAACCTTATTTTATTATTTTTCCTCATCTCTTGAAAACTCCCTCGTTTGAGCAAAACTACTAGTTTTCCATATTTCTTCAAACAAGTTAGAAAAATAATAATAAAAAATAGGGAAGAGCGTCACGGGACCGAGCCCACCGGCCGGCCAGCCATGCCTATCCAATTCCTTATTTTATTATTATTACTTCTCTCATCTCATGAAACTCTATCGTTTGAGCAAATTTTTCGAATATTTCTCAAATCTCCAAAAAAGCCCAAAAGCCAAATGGTCCCACGACCATCCGGGCTTCTCACAGCAAATATTAAAATATCATTAGTATACTATTCTTAAAATATTGGTCACATGAACAAAGTCCTACTTGCTCATTCGTTCAAAATTGATAGTTTCAGTCAAGATCAAACTCTTAAGATTTAAGACTTTTTTCACCAAAATTCCATCTTCAATGCAAGGATCAAGGTCCTTGGAAAATGTGGCATGCTTATGTGGGGGTGGAAGAGAAAGTCTGAATAAGACCTTCTCCATAATCTTCGGTCTAAGGCCACATCATCAATTTGTCTGTATGCTAATTTGAAAGTTATTAGAGCATCTCCAATACTAGGGTGGAGGTCATCCTATGTGGAGGTCTAAATATCACATTTTTATGGGGTCATTCACATATGGACAAAACAAATAAAGTTAAGACCTTTCAACACAAAAATCATCTCTGATCCTCAAGGTTTTATCTAATAACTTTTAAATTAAAATAGAGACAAATTGATGATGTGGCCTTAGACCCAAGGTTATGGAGAAGGTCTTATTTAGACTTTCTCTTCTACCCCCACATAAGCATGTCACATTTTCGAAGAACCTTGACCCTTGCATTGAAGATGAAATTTTGGTGAAAAAAATCATAAATCTTAGGTGACATGCTTTTTTATGACCTCCATCCCTAGCATTGGAGATGCTATAATAAGGGAAATGGTCACAGAGAGAATCACGGTACAGAAAATCTGGAGTGTAAATGGGCAAATCTCTCACCGAACTTTCTTTAGAGCAACTGCAATGGTGCAACTAAATCTAAAGACCAAAAACCAAAAAATAGTCAAAATTTTGGGTTTAGTCCATGTTGGTACGCTATGGTAGGCGAGTAAAATTTGGTCAAGCACACATTATACCCCGCCCCATTCAAACTCACATTATACCTTAGCCCCACTTCAGGCTCACATTATACCTTCGCCCCACTCATTAGGCTCACATTATACCTTCGCCCTACCATCATACGGATCAGACTTACATTATACCTTCGCTTGGTATCAGGCTCACATTATACCTCCACTCGACTATATTTGGTTTTGGTCTTGGTCCCAGACCAAATATATTCTGGGATTTGATTTTAATCCGGGTTTTGCCCTTTAGTCCTATCGACTGTGTCTGCTTTGTGGTCCATATTTATAGTTTTAGTCGCCCACAGTGGTTGCTCTTTGGAGACCAGGATATGTGACTAGAACTCAAACGTGTCACTTAACAATCTCTACACCCTTCCTGTCATTATTTCATATAGTTTATCCTCTTCTTCAGAACCGACTCTTCTCTTTGCTTCTCTGCAATGGCTACCACTACCATTCTGAGATGTGGTTTTCTTCCTACTTCACTCCATCACCACCATACCCACCATTTCCAGGTCTCTCTCTATTCCGCATCTCTCACTTTTGCTGATAATGAGGATGTTACTCTCTTATTTGTTGTCAAAAAAATTTCTATTGTAATGCAGACATGGAAAGTTAAAACTTTGGGCATGATGGGGAAGAACAAACTAACACCATCGATTACAAGGAGGTATTGTACTGTTTTTTTAATTGTATAATAAATTAAGAATTAAATTAAAGCTAGTGAAGTTATAGGAAAAACAAAGAAATAGCTATAGATGAACAGTACACATTGGTAGGAAAAACAAACTAATTACAGATAAAAATTGATTGAATTGGCACTCATTTTGTTAGTTTTTTATTCAATTGGATAAAAGCTGTACCAGTTTGACCAACAATCACTGCTGGTGCCTGCCGGACCATGTTACAGCTGCATTTATAGATTTAGGGACCTCAAGGCCGATAAGAACTGATTTTGATTAATTTGAAGCGATTTTTTTTTACACCCAATCAAGCGTTGTTTCCTGATATTCCAGACCTCGGGTTATGCTTTGATATTGCTAAACTCGTCTTTTTTTCCTTTTTTTTAGTGAACTGTTCTAGTTTTGTGAAATATTCTGTTTAAACGCATTGATGATAAGTAACAATAATCCGTCTGGTTTAAACAGGAGAACTATGGTATTTGCAGTCAATGATGCCGAGAAGTCGTTTAAGCAAACTGTGGAAGTGGATAGGTTGATAGATGTGCTAAGGGACTCAAATGAGAAAGAAGTAAGTGGAGAGTCGCGTTTAAATTGTTTGGAGCACTCGTCATTTTAGTTCTGGTAGGAGTTCGGCAGAGATTTCAACTACTAAGAAAATCATATAATAAGCTGAAAGGTTAAATGTGCCAGGATGCAACTTATCTCTCTCTTTATTTTCAGCTTCAGAAGCTTGTTGTTGAAAATGTTCTTGCATTCAATGAGAGTTTCTGGATTCGACTTGCTGCTAGAACAGAGACATGCAAATCTGAGGATGATAAAGCATGGTTTTTGACTTGGTTGATTATAACTCACTTTTTTAAATGATGTTTCAAGATTAACATCATTGCATTGCCTCCCATGGAAGTTGCTAACTTCATCTAATATTACTACAATGCAGAAAGATTATGAGGAACTGGCGTTATCTGTTATGAGTATTGTGGATCGCCTTGTCAATAAGACCAGAGTAAGGTTCACTTCGACATTCTGACTCCTCAAATTCTGATGGAATTGCCGTGTTACGTTGATTGTTAGCTTTCGTTTATTGCGTCTGCGTGTGCACTTTTACAAGTTTCTGACGTTTAACTTGTTTCATTTCTTATTCCGTGCAGGAGAAAATAGAATCATCCACAGATATACTAAAAAGTATTTTACGGCCTGTAGTTGACGTTGAGGAAGAGATTGCATGGCCTCCAAGAGATCCCGAGGCCCTTGTTCAGATGGAGAAAGTAAGTAAGAGTGGAGTTCCTAGTTGGACTAAGTTAATATATTTTTTTGAAGATGAATAAACTGATTTATAAAAGCTTCAAAAGATATATCAAAAACTGAGATGATAATATTATTGTCACCTGCTGCTTATTTGGGTAGAGATACACTCATCATGTGATGCCTTTTCTTTTGGCTGTTCGCCAGGAACTAAACCTAAGGGAACAAGAGGGTCAATTGGATGAGGGGTTTCTTGCCGAAGTCAATGCGCAATTACGGCAAGTGAGTTATTGGTTCTTCTCACTGGTCTTTGGTTTGCTTCTACATTTTGATAAATCTGTTGTACACCATGATTAATTGTTACTATCTAGTCAATGTAAGGGTTAACTCGTAGTAGAGCTGCTGATTTTGGAATCAGTTATTTGCAGGCAAATGAAGATGTGGATAAACCAGGACTTGCAGCCATGTTGCAGAAAGTATTGCAACTCTATGCTTCAAGAATTCTCTCTAAACGTAGTTATGCCATGAAAGGTATTTGAAATACCATAAATATTAACCCACTAGTAGGATGAATGTAGCCAAGGAATAAGAGGAAATAGTAGATCCTTTCAGGTTGAGGGATTACCAATACAATTTTGTAAGAAGTTTGGTTGTTGCGTAGTAGTAATTTCTGTTTTTGAGTCATGCCGCTGAGCTTTTTGTTTTCTGATCCAGGGAATGAAATTTTGAAAGCTGAGGAATTCCTTGAGAATATAATCAAAGGTACTGGTTTTCTGAAATCTGATCCGACTGCTACATTAGGAAAACATGAATCCTTCATAATTATGGTAGCAACTAATGATGGTTCTACAAATTAAACTAGTTAATCGTTTATGCTTAAGCTATATGACGCCATCAACTAAAATAAGCACGCCATGTCTTCACTGCCATTGCTTTGGAGTTGCTCATATTTGACTTCACTACTCCCAAAGTAAATTTATATTGCTTTTTCTAGCTAGTTATGATTAAGTAAAAAAGAACCTTATGGAACTGCTTTGGCATGAATACTCCTACTGACCAATTGCTACGTACATCCTCACTGACATTTTTTCTTTTGTTGAAAGTAACATCCTTGATGTCATACTATTGTTGTAGCACCCGAAGAAAAATGGAATAGATTATTGATCAATGGTCTGACTCTTGGAAAAGGTGAGGTGGCTGCAGATGACTTGTATGCTGTCATTAAGAAAAGAATTGAGCGCACTTTGATCCGAACTGTAAGATACACCCATTGACCTCATAACGATTATATTGATTTCCACTTTGGTGATACTGCTGAAATATTTTCACTGCAGGAGGGAGGATCGTACCAGCAGCGAGTTCTGACAGAGTTCCTGAGAGGCATCAAGTCGAGAGCAGAGCAGGTTGTCCAAATACTTGAGGGCAAGCCACAGTGAATTGTAGTGAAGTAACATATCAGTCATTTTTTATGCGAGTATAGTTGCCTCTTAGTTTGCTAGCTGAATTATTACACATGGAAAAAAATCTAGAAAATACATAAAGAATCTTCCCTTTTCACAGAATTTGTTTAACTGAATTAGTTTGCTAGCTGAATTATATGTGTTGCCGTTCACAAATAATATATATTCCATGAGCTTGCCTTTTATCGAGCAAGTATTTACAACTATTATGACAAAATCACGAAGATTCTATCATATATTTAGCTTAATTATCTCTGAATTAAAAAGCATTAGGAGAACTATTTGTTTATGGTTCATGTAAATTTCAAAAACATGAAATTCACGCCTTGGTTCAAAGAAGATGTTCGAAAGAGACCAAGAGTGTTTGTTTTCTGCTGACTCAGCCGTTTGTTTTTTATTTTGAGTCAGATCCGACCGACTCAGACCTAATTTCTGACCCGGACCCATTTGAGTCTGGGAATAAGAGTGCTCCGGACTCATGAGACAAAGCCATTGACTCACACGAGTCGGGTGAAAAAACAAACAGGTGCAAGATGAATTCGAATTCCTAAGCAAATTATATAAACTGTGCAGGGATCACATTATATTATTGTTTTGGGGTAAAAACTGATTCTGCTGGTCTTGGTAAATTTGGGTGTGCCGCCGAAAACGAATCCAAACCCCCAAATAAATGCACTGTACGGAAGTACTTTAGATTCGAGAGATCAATCTGTACAATCCTGGTCTAAACCAAGAAATGGCCGTTCCAGACTTGCTTCGGTCACAAAGTGAAGGAGAAGGGTTGATCTTATGGAGGGAAGCGAAGAAGGTGTTGAAATCAGAATGGTTAATTTCGGAGGTGTGACTATTTTATGACTTCAGAATATGGAACTGGATTGCGGAATGTAAGCTATCAGTTCTTTTGTGTTTTCTGGATAATGTGTTGTTAACACCCGTTTTTTGTCGAAATAGGTTGAAAACCTATTTATACAAGTCATGATTCAGCGCACCTGATTTCATAGGAAGTGTAGACGGTTAAGTAGTGGAGAAGTGGAATCGTGTAGAAATGGTGACCATCATGTTTCCGTTACAAGGGAAGACTAGTCAGTCTTACACCTACTACTCACTTACTGCCCATTAACCGTCCGCCCCTTTCCTGACACTTTCTCGTAATGGGCGCGTTGCACGCCGCACGCTGTAAACCGCCAGACCAATACCCTGATGAACATTCCCCAGTTTGTGACATGTTTGATGTCTCGAGTATTTTCGTGGAAAATGTGCAGCAAACTGCTGAGTGGGTCTTGTGTGCAAGACATAGTTATTCTGACCAATCACGTGCAAGCTAAGTGGCGGGCGGTCATGTGTGATGAGCCAAGTCATGAGACTTGCTGCAAAGAACAACATGTGGCGCTATTAGGTTAACCGACTAAGTTATGTGTGAAGCCAATGCTTATAAAACAACGTGGCGACTATGATGACATCTTATTGGTCGCCTAAAATTTAATCTAGGCCGGTCAATTCGGCTGGCGAAGTTGGACGGCTGAGATTGTAATTTGTGGAAAGGGGTGACCGTTGATTATGGCCACATCTTGTTGGAGCCTGCCAATGGCGTAGTGGCATAATGGCGCCTCAGTAGTATTGTGGCATGGTTGGCGTAGCGGCCCTGCCTAAATTAGCGCATGTGGCATGTGGTCGTGGCACGGTGACATTTTTTGTGAGGATAGTACCATGGCCGTGTCAAAGGAATTATGGAACTGCCACAATGTAGGGATGACCATAGGCGCAAGGATAGCTATGGGTGCCGTAGCATGGCGCCACTTTTAGGGATTTCTGGGTCCCACATGGCTCGTGGCATGTTGTAAGGCCGAAGCGGCGTAATTTAAGCCACGATTAGGAATTAGGGTTTCCTCTTGGAATGTGTTATGGCGTTGGCCATGAACTAAAGTGGGTTAGCACGCAGCTGCTCTGTTATGGCACGTTGGCATGTTGCCGCCGCGAAATGGCATGTTGCTGCCGCGGTTTAGAGGATTGGTTAGTTATTTGGCATGGCGACCATTAGGTGCGGTTTTCCATTTTTAATGCGCGTGGCGGGTTTAGAGCGACCTGATTGGTCGATAAGATAGGGGTTCGGCCAAACATGGTGTGTGGCGCATTTAAAGCGACCTTATTGGTCGATAGGAAATAGGAGGGCAGACAAGAATCATGGGGCGTGGCCATCTGCAGGTGGCGCCTGCTAGGGCGGACTGGCCGGCCGTGTGGTGCGTCCACGCCTCCTCTGGATGCTGCTCCTATTTTCCGAGGCTCTTCTTGTTTTCTGATTTTTTTATAGGACTTTGCTCATATTAGTCAATGGCGGATCAATTGCTTACCTTGCCTAGGTTTAGTTTCGACCAGCAGGGTCTGAGATATTGCGCAAGGCGGAAAAAAACCCTAATTTTTGCAAATTAGGCCAATATTTGAATTTTGTGTGTTGACACAAAGCTCTTTAAATTTATTGCCAGAGAATAGCGTACTTTATGACTGAGTACTCTATTCAAAACTTAATCTTGATACTTCGGGAAATCCATGCTACTCAACTGCGAGTGAACACTATTTTTCATGTCATATCAATATTAAGGGTAAAGCCAGGGAACATAGCACAAAAAGTATTCAATAAGCCACACATTAATGAATAGTACAGGCAGGATGTTGAAATTTATAGAATATTTGGGATTGTTGCTACATGCACCACTCTGGATAAATTTCATGTAATTATATTGAGTTGCTCAATACATGTGTGAGTAAAGAGGTTGGGCACTCATTACTTCAAATGGCTTCATCTCTTTGCAGAATGACGGCATACTAAATATAGGATTTTACAATCTTAGCCTTGAGCTAAAAACCACCATCAACATTAAGTCCCCTGCTTAGCACGTAACAATGACATTGTTGCGGGGTAAGCACTAGATGGTGACAGACGAGGATAAAAATCGAAAGATCTAGACAGGTAGAGGTTACCCGGAAAAGTTTGTTTCATCTTCGGTAATAGGCATGAGCGGCTGGTGATCTTTGTACTGGCACGCTGCTAGTTTGGTCATGGAGCATTACAGGCCTGAGTGGCTGGTGATCTTGGTACGCTGCTAGTTCGACCAAGGAGCGGTGATCTTGGTGCGCTGCTTGTTCGGCTATGGAACGATGATCTTGGCGCGCTACTTGTTCGGTTATGGAGCGGTACTACGCTGCTTGTTCGGCTATGGAGCATGAGTGTGGTGCGCCCATCCATCTATCTCGTTGATGGAGCAAGAAGAAATCCTTATTCTGTTCAAACTCTAAAAACTCCATTCATATGAAAAGGGGTATTGACCCTCTTCTGTTTTTGTTGCTCGTCCGGCTCCGTGCTTTCTTCTGCATCGGCCGGCTCCTCTTCGTCACTATCAGCAGCTCTATCATAAGCATGCCAATCGTCGGAGGAAAGGTAAGTTCATCTTGTCTTCGTACTGTAGTTGTGAGTATAATATCCATTAGTAGTTGATCAAACTTGGACATTTAGCTCGGTGTGAATGACTTTCTTTGTTAGCGGTGGTAGAGTGAGCGTCAACGGCAACAAAGCAATCTCCAATAGTTATAATCAGCATCAAGGCGAGCCAGGAAAACTCAAGGTAGGTGCTCTCTTCTATTTTGCGCATGTAGCCACCCAACGATACCATCGATCTTCTCCAGAATATGTAATAAGGTTCTGACTCCAGAAGAATAAGTATCTAACCTCTCAAGTGGATTGCAAAATTTAACAAACTCCATTGCACTCTTGGGATGGATGGATGCAATATATGCTCGGCAATCATCATTTTAGAGCTAATCTTGAAGATTGTGGTTGCGTTGTTGATCCGTCCTTGACTTTAAGTTATTTGGTGCCTGGACTGCTGAGCCGCAATTAAAATGTTTTTTAAACTCCTGAGCATTGACCGGAATAAAATGGCGTTCATTCTGACTCTTTATCTCATGGGCTCATTCTTGCCCTTGTAATTGCGATAACGATATGCTTGGGATGCTTGTATGGGCAAAATCTTCCGGAGACGTTGGGTGGAGTAGACGAGCTGAGAGGCATTCCATTTCTGACGTGCTGATATTAAGTCTTCAAGGACTTAGTTCCAAGCGACATCCTTTGAACCATCTTATGAATCTTGGATTGTTGTATGGAATGGGATGCAATGAGAAGTCCCCATTTACACTTTAGATCCGATGGCGTGGCCGGGTATGTGAAAATATCTCTGCGGCGTACTTTTGGAGGGCAAGAAATCCTCATCAAATTCGCGGCGCTCTGGTTATCTATCTTCTATGAGCTGGAGAGATTTTTGAAGGTGAGGGGATTTTTCGAAAGTCTTCGATCCCCCAAGTATGATCCACGTGATTCTTCGTATGCGGTTGTGCTTCATGCAATAGTCAATGCGAATTTTCTTGTTTGTTGAAGAATCTCGGAACATTCACAGGAACTGTAGTTTTGTTTTACTGTTGATTATCAGGCGAGTCCCTTGATAGAAATCCTGCAGCTGAGGGGCGTCGTGTCTGGCTTTTCTCAGGGGTGATACATCCATAAGTGTCTATGGATCTTCTTTTTGGATCTTTGATGCACGTGAACGGCTTCATGTTGAGAAATTCATGTGGCTCGTAAAACTTTGACAGTAATGATGCTGATATCAGAAATAACCTGGTTGAAGGATGTGAAGGCATTTCGCGCTGACAATCCCCAGGTGTAATTATCTTGAGCTTATTTTCTCGTGGAAGATGAGCTTCTACTGCATCCGCTGGTAAGGTGGTGACTGCGTTTAAATTTATAAACCTGAAAGAGATATCAGTCCCCAAGTGTAGCATACTTTGATTGTATCACCTTGAATCCATGCCTATGGGATTTGATACAAGCTTATTGTACTCTCCTGGATGTGATGCTGGAATGCTTGGAACATCACATGGACGAAATATTCTGGATAAAGAAGAGGTAGTGTTGATGGTGGATTTTAGTTCAGGGCTAAAGTTGTAAAGCCAATTTTTGTGCCGACATTCTGCAAAGGATAAGGCTATTTGATAAGTGATGAATCCTTCTCCGCTTTATTAATTCGCCTAGAATGGGGCATGTAGCAACAATCCCCAAGTATTCTGTGAATTTTAGCATTATTAATTAATGCATAAAATCACCTTGTATTTCCTATGTTGTTCTCAGCAGAACTCTCATTTGGTGCGGCATGATGACTGATTGTTACTCTCAGCAGAGTAGCATGAATATCCAAGTATCAATAGTGAGGCATGCACGAAATACCCGTACGGGCTGCACCATTCTCTAATAAACAGAATCGTCTCTCGGTGTGTTATACTAGCCCGATCGAGCATATTTGAATCTAAACTGTCCATATCAGTCTCAGAAACAATCACGACCACGCAAGTTGGCCGCACAATTTAACCATCCTAGACGAACCTTAGCAGGAGCAAGCTATCACCGCAATGACCACCAGCGGGCCCATTAACGCCATGGTCGGTCAGGTACAAGTCACACCCTCAGAACGACCACCAAACGCCAGTCTGAAGTTGGATGTCCAGGATGGTATGGAGCGTCTTAGAGGAGCTCGTAGGAGCAAAGGCTGCTTACGGCAGTCTCAAATCCATTACAGTAGTTCATCTTCACCGGAACGGTTAGACGGTGCGGATCACCACATTCTCGGTCGCACGAGCACCATTGTGTACACCGGCGGGCCCCCTTTTTACCTGCATATCCGACCATCTCACGACCTAGCCTGGAAGGAGAAAACACTCGCCCAAAGTTCGGCCGGCGTGATGCTTCAAGGGTCGCAGGAAATCCCACTAAGGGTCTTAAATTGATCACGACCATCCAACTTCACCGGCATTATTGGATGGCTTAGATCAGGCCTATGACCGTCGGTCAGGTATCACCGTGTTCACCACCGGCCCAGTGTGGGTCCCACGTGGTCGGCCAGTCCATACGAAGAGCATAGCATGCAAATTCGTCTGGCAAAAGTAGCATGCGCGCGACCAACATAAAACCCTAATTAGGGTTTGCAGCATATTACATGTGTCGTAAATAGATCACGAGCGTCCATCTTCGCCAGCCTGGATGAAGGGTGCAGGAATAGATTAAGGAGGTCCATGGAGTATCTACATGATCACCGTGGACCCGTCTACCTCTATGATCGGCCGACCAGAGCAAGGAAGGACCAGATGCCTCGATTCGTGTACCCTGAAGGTGGCATGCTGCGCCCCTTTAGAAATCCTTTGCGGCACAGGATTCATGTCGCAAATCAATCTCATCCACTCCTCTTTACCGGTAAACTTGAGTGGCCTAGATCACACCTTCATGGGACAGTGAGGTACGGACATGTACACCAGTATGCCGTCTACACGCATGCCTGGTCGGTCCTGCCTAAAATACTTCCCATGCTTGGTTTCATCTGAGCTGAAGAGAGATGCTTGCGCACCTCTTCAAAACCCTAATCAACGGTCGCAGATGAGTATCGTAGATCATCTCGTCCGTTCAACTCTACCAACTTGGTTGGGCAGCTCAGGCTAGGAGTTAAACGTCCAATAATATACCGTAGTGACTATCATCCGTCATTCTACCACATAGAGTGATCGGTCAAGGGAGGGATTGCTTGCACAGCCTCCAAACGTTCATTCGAAGATGGCTAGGCATGCACCTATTTTAAGATGCTTAATCCGTGATCTACTCCAATTAAGCTTTAAAACAGCGATGCTTCATCCATGTTGAGTATATTCGATGCATTAAATTCATATAATACACACGATATTTCACGAATATCGATTTCCCAAATAACTTAGTTATTTAACCTAACACCGTATGCTACCTTCTGTGGGTCTCACGATCCACACAATCGAGACATCAAGCATGTCACAAACTGGGGGATACTTACTGGGGCGTTGGTCTGGCGGTTTACAGCGTGCAACGCGCCATCACAAGAACGTGTTAGGAAAGCATGGATGGTTAGCAATGATGGCAGAAGTGGGCAACACGACCCCACTCCACCATCACTCCACTTCCTCCACTTTCCACGAGAAACGAGGGTTAGGCTCTATGACTTGTATAAATAGGTTATCCTCCCTATTTTCCGAATGGAGATAGATAAGACAATCAGAGAAACCAAGTGTTGATACAACGTATTCAAACACCCAGAGCTGATTGCTTACATTATTGCAAGTCATCTTGGTATTCTGATACAAGTCATAAACAGCCAACACCTTCACAATCTCAAAAACCTTCTTCACTTCCCTCCCTAAGATCAACCCCATCTCCTTCACTTTGTGACCGAAGCAAGTCTGGAACGGCTATTTCTTGGTTTAGTCCAGAATTGTATAGATTGATCTCTCGAATCAAAAGTACTCCTGTGCAGTGCATTTGTTTAGGGTTTGGATTCATTTCTCATCCACACACCCCAAATTACCAAAACCGACAGAAATAGTTTTCACCCATAAACAGGTAGAAGTGAAAGAGTTATGTTGTTAATTGTGGCTCCCCCTATTTCTTCAAGAAAAATGTTTCAGCCGCGTCTCTGGAGTTATCTCATGAATCTTTGATTGTTGTCGGGGATGGACTGCGATGAGCAGTCTCCAGTCGCACTTTTCTTTAGTTACTGAAGTTGTTTTCTCTGAGTAGGCTTGGGATCCGTCACGGACTCGTAAAGTGTTGCAGGTGCCTTCCAGACAGGGAGGTGATGATATCCTTACACTACACCTTTGAAGAGTAGATAACCTTGTCGTGGCTATGAATTTTGGTCGACTGTGTCTTCAGAGCTTTGACAGTGAAGGGATTTCGTGTAGAGCCTCAGTCCCCAAGTGTGGTTTACATGTTCTATCTTGTATGGTCGGTGGGTTGAACATGATAAAGATATCACCATATTGCATCCTTACTGGTGAATCTATTACTTCTTCCATGTGAAACTAAAATATGGAGAAGTACGGATTACCTTTGTAGTGGTTGTTGCTATGGTGAAGCTCTGACTGGTATCAACAAACGAGCAGCAACGGTTCTTAACAATAGCTTGGTTAGCTGCGATCACTATCCTTGACAAGGAAAAGTAGTGGATACGGCACGATTACTGGCAGGAAGGAACGGAGGCTACGACACGATCCTTGGCAGGAAGGAGTGGCGTCTATGGAATGATCCTTGACAGAAATGTGTGGCGGCTACGGCATGATTATTAGCGGGAAGGAGCGGCGGCTATGACACGATCCTTGGAAGGAAGAAGCGGCGGCTACGGGCAAGATCTTGGAAGGAAGGAGTGACGGTTATGGCACGATCCTTAGCAGGAAGGGGTGGCGACTACGACACGATCCTTGGCGGGAAGGAACGGCGGCTACGACACGATCCTTGGAAAGAAGGAGTGGCGGCTACGGCATGATCCTTGGCAGGAAGGAGCGGAGGTTACGACATAATCCTTGGCAGAAAGGAGCGGGGGCTACGTCATGATCCTTGTACGGAATGAGCGGCGGCTACGGGCACGATCCTTGGCAGGAAGGAGTGGCGGTTACAGCCACAGACTATGAAAACACACAAGGATTTGCTTGGATATCATGTCAAAGAAGGATTCCTCCTTTTAATATAACTCATGTTTGTGAGGTTATTTCTTCTTTTCCTTATATTTTCTTATTTCGGAGAAGTAGATCTTCCATGATTTTGTGTGTGCGGCAGCTCGCCTATTGCTTGCCTGCGACCTTGGTGTATTGACTTGATGAAAATTTCAGATTTGTGTCTTCTTTCCAAAACGGTCGTGAAATCTTCGTTCGATGTCAAAATGAGGTGATTGACCTCTCATTCTTTTGATAAGAGTAAAATATAACTTTTTCAAAATAATTTATTCATTCGGAGTCCGTTTGGTGGGTGAAAAATACCTGACACCGAGAATTCAGAACTTTCCAGGAAGAATTCTGTAGGTTTTCAGCTGTCACGTAGTCGAGAGTTTCGCCTTCTATTTATAGATCATTCATATGATCAATGTTCCCTTCTAATATGTTGTAAAATACTTCCATATGAATCGTTTGGTATATGTATCACTCCCATATTCTTCACCAATTATAACCAGTTTCAACTCTTCCGGAGGACAGTGTAAAAATGTTTCTGACGGAGTTCTTGTAAAATAACCCATAACCTTTCTAAACCACATGTCATATCCGTGGGTAAAACTGCTGATGAGGTGTCTCTCTTTGTGAGTTACATGTTGATGTGTTAGAACCAGCAGTATACTTGGGAATCGAGGTCTTCAATTCTGGATCTCTTGACGTAGTCATAGAGATGCTTGTTATATTGCTGGAACATCCCATTGTAGATTCTTCTGGTAGGAAATTTGGAGAACTCTTCAGCATTACCCGCTTCCTCAGGCAAAGGAAATATGGGAAACGTGGGTCCTTTTGGTACAACAACTTCTCGGATCTTCCTCTACGTGAAGTTATCTCGGCTGCGAATTTTTTCCTAACATGATGGTGCGGGCACCGTTATCTTCTTGAGGATGCTCTCTTAACATGTCGGATACAGTAGATCTGAATATGTCCAGGGCTTACTCTTGCTTGGGTTGGCATAATAGGCAAACCCCTGTGAATGATTTGAAGATGTGTTAAGCCTCCTTTGTTATTGTAGATGTACGAATTCCCAGAATTACGCCATGGTCTGGATCTACACATTTTGCTGATGAAGTATAGCGGATACTCCTGACCATAAAATGGTAGCAGTGGTGGAATGGAGATAGACCCTCGCTTTCGTGATCTCTGCATGTGCCTTTCTAGGACTCCATTGGTATTGAGATTTGTTGTCGACTATCTCCATACTGGAACAACAGTTATGCGAATATTCCTTTTATCTCCCTAAGCGTGGACCCTGGAGATAATAATATCAGTGATAACTTTGAGGCATTTCCGGCTTGCTCCATATAATACTTATGGTGTCACATTGTGGCTGCTCCATTCGGACCTCGAGAGAATTCATTGTGCCCTCCTAAGTAGTAATCACGTCTTCATGTGTCTTAACGCGGCTTTCTGGTCATTTTATCTTGGAGATTTACTGGTGCTCATCTATCCAAGGAATTTCTAATAGCATTGCTTGAAATAGCAGTTTTATGAGGCTTCTTAGTGAATGGAACACCGGAATTGAAATTGATTGTTGAACCTAAATTGAATTTAATGATTGAAATGGATATAAGATCCACCATTTTGAAATTGAGAAAAGTGGAATAAATTCTAAGAAACTTATTTTGCAACCGAGAAAGTAATCTCCCACTGTGGTCGCCAGTTGTTTTGGGGTAAAAACTGATTCTGTTGGTTTTGGTAAATTTGGGCATGCCGCCGAGAAACAAATCCAAACCCCCAAAAAAATGCGCTACATGGGAGTACTTTAGATTCGAGAGATCAATATGTACAATCCTGGCATAAACCAAGAAATGGACGTTCCAGACTTGCTTCGGTCACAAAGTAAAGGAGAAGGGTTGATCTTAGGGAGGGAAGCGAAGAAGGTGTTGAGATCAGAATGGTTAATTTTAGAGGTGTAGTTATTTTATGACTTATATCAGAATATGAAACTGGCTTGCAGAATGTAAGCTATCAGTTCTTTTGTGTTTTCTGTATATTGTGTTGTTAACACCTGTTTTTTGTCGAAATAGGTTGAAAACCTATTTATACAAGTCATGATTCAGCGCACCTGATCTCATAGGAAGCGTAGACAGTTAAGTAGTGGAGAAGTGAAATCGTGTAGAAGTGGTGACCATCATGTCTCTGTCACAAAATAAGACTGGTCAGCCTTACACCTACTACTTACTTACTGCTCATTAACCATCCTCCCATTTCCTGACACTTTCTCGTAATGGGCGCGTTGCACGCCGCACGTTGTAAACCGCCAGACCAATACCCTGATGAACATCCCCCAGTTTGTGACATGTTTGATGTCTCGAATTTTTTCATGGAATATGTCCAGCAAACTGCTGAGTGGGTCTTGTGTGCGAGACTTAGTTATTCTGACCAATCGCGCGCAAGCTAAGTGGCGGGTGGTCATGTGTGATGATCCAAGTCATGGGACTTTCTGCAAACAACAGCATGTGAAACTATTAGGTTAAACGACTAAGTTATGTGTGAAGCCAATGCTCATAAAACATCGTGGTGACTATGATGACATCTTATTGGTCGCCTAAAATTTAATCTAGGCCAGTCAATTCGGCTGGTGAAGTTGGACGGCTGAGATTGTAATTTATGGAAAGGGGTGACTGTTGATTATGGCAACATCTTATTGGCGCCTGCCAATGGCGTAGTGGCATAATGGCACAATGGCGCCTGTCAATGGTATTGTGGCATGGTTGGCGTAGCGGCCCTGCCTAAATTAAGGTTTGGAATGCCCCAACCCTAATTAGCGCGTGTGGCGTAGCGGTCCTGCCTAAATTAGGGTTTAGCATGCCGCAACCCCTGATTAGCGCGTGGCATGTGGTCGTGGCACGGTGACATTTTTTGTGTGGATAGTGTCAAAGGAATTATGGAACTTCCAAAATGTGGGGATGACCATAGACGCAAGGATAACTATGGGTGCCATATCATGGCGCCACTTTTAGGGCTTTCTGAGTCCCACATGGCTCGTGGCATGTTGTGGGGCCTAAGCGGCGTAATTTAGGCCACGACTAGGAATTGGGGTTTCCTCTTGGAATGTGTTATGGCGTTGTCCATGAACTAAAGTGGGTTAGCACTTAGATGCTCTGTTATGGCACGTTGGCATGTTGCTGCCGCGGAATGGCATGTTGCTGCCGCGGTTTGGAGGATTGGTTAGCTAATTGGAATAGCGACTATTAGGTGCGGCTTCCCCTTTTTGCATGGCAGGTTTAGAGAGACCTGATTGGTCGATAGGATAGGGGGCCGACCAAACATGGGGCATGGCCACATCTTTAGTGCGTGTGGCACATTCAATACGACCTTAATGGTCGATAGGAAAGAGGAGGTCCGGCAAGTAGCATGGGGCGTGGGCATCTGCAGGTGGAGGATGCTAGGGTGGACTGGCCGGCCATGTGGCGCGGTCACGCCTCTTCTGGCTACTGATCCTATTTTCCACGGCTCTTCTTGTTTTATGATTTTTTATAGGACTTTGCTCTTATTAGTCCATGACTGATCAATTACCTAGGTTTAGTTTCGACCAGCAGGGTCTGGGATATTGCGCAGGGCGCAAAAACCCTATTTTTTTGCAAATTAGGTCAATATTTGAATTTTGTGAATTATCACAAAATTGACTGAATTTTGTGTGTTGACACAGAGCTCTTTAAATTTATTTCCAGAGAGTAGCGTACTTTCTGACTGAGTACTCTATGTAGACCTTAATCTTGATACTTCGGGAAATCAATGCTACTCAACTGCGAGTAAACACTAATTGTCATGTCATATCAATATTAAGGGTTCAGGCGGGGAACATAGCACAAAAAGTATTCAATAAGCCGCACATTAATGAATAGTACATGCAGGATGTTGAAATTTATAGAATATTTTAGATTGTTGCTACATGCACCACTCAGGATAAATTTCATATAAATATATTGAATTGCTCAATACATGTGTGAGTAAAGAGGTTGGGCAATCATTACTTCAAATGGCTTCGTCTCTTTGCAGAATGACGACATACTAAATATAGGATTTTACAATCTTAGCCCTGAGCTAAAAACCACCATCAATAATTATTAAAGGAGGTCAGACTATAAATTGTGCAGGGATCACATTATATTATTAAAGAGTCTTGATTCTCAGATAATCATAGTCTCATAGATACATTGTTGAACATTTACCTGGTGAAGTACCCTTCTTCAATATAGATGTGCTTTTAGTACCTCATTGGTTGCTTTTGCCAGCCAATCAAAATTACATAAGGCCAAGCACTATGGTGCATGGAATCCCTTATATATCCCTCAAATTTAGGGAAGGGATATGGGTCACAAGGCAGCCTCACTATGGTGCGCTTTTATCCCTTCCCTACATGACATGGAAACTTAATTTTCGTAAAAATAGTGCCAAACGAAAACTCAATTCGTTGACTTGACCAAAACGGAAAATCAATTTCCATTTTATAGGTATAAGTTAACAGAACGCGCTAGGATTTTAAATTTCTTATTCTTCTCTATTTTTTCCTCTCCTAAACCCTCTCCACCCCCATTTGATTATCATGTCGATTTACCGTGTTTCAGGAGCTGAAATTAAAAGGTTTTTCTCCTAACTCATATATGAACTAATTTCCTGCTTCAATTTCGAATTTCATCTATAATATAATCAAAGGTGAGTGATTTTAAATTTTGGGTTTAAAGTTATTTTTATTTTGATTTTGATGAAATTGTTGATATTTTAGGTTGATTTTCATGTCTCTCCTTGTATGTTGATTGTTGATTGAACCAATATGTTTGAGAATTGAGGAATTGTATAGATATTTTAAGAATTTTATGGTTTAGGGTTGATTGTTGAAGAATTGTATTGATGGATATTTTAGGCTTCATTGTTGATTGAACCAATATGGGTAAGGTGATTAGGATTGATTTGTGATGTTGTAGATAGAAATGAGCCATTGTATTGTGATTAGGATGATAATGTGATTAGGATGGAAATGTTATTAGGATTGTAATTGGGACATTGTATTATGATGGAAATGGATAATATGTTTGAAGCAATATGTTTTGTGATGATTTTGTGATTAACTAATATGTTGGAATGTAACTTTCTGTATATGTGTAATGTAGATGTTTTCCGAAAATTTGCAACATGTTATGGATGGAACAATTCCAGTTTCTTTAAAAGATAATAGTGAGCATCAAATTAAATGTCCAACTACATTGGATGCTAGGAATAAAGCAAGGAGACATCGAAGCAGTGTAAGAAATGTTCATGAATTGTATACCGTAATTTCCAAATTTCCGCATGCTAAACAAATTGTAGACAACTGTGGGTTTGGTTCCATTTTCAAAATACATTTTCCAAAACTACAAGACAACTACCTAAGTAGTGGTATATTTGAACGGTGGTGGCATTGAAAAAGCGGGGGTCTAACAACCACACCCAGTATTTCATTCAGCAATATGTATGGACTAAATCCAATATAATTCCAAGAGAATCAACTAGACATTCAGACTCAATCAAGGAAACATATCCAAGAGTTATATATCAATTTCTCAATACAATCTACAATCGAACAGATAGAGGTCTGTGAGCCTGATTGATATGAGAAATAACTTGAACGGTACCAAAGACCAATGTTCAAGTGTCAATCAATTTTAATCAAAAATCAAAGGTCGGATTTACCAATTGATTAAACTACACACAACCTGTGATATTTCATTATATAAACAAATATAATGCGGAAAAGAAATAATACAGATACCAGAAGTTTTGTTAACGAGGAAACCGCAAATGCAGGAAAACCTCGTGACCTAGTCCATATCCGAACACCACACTGATTAAGCCGCTACAGACACTAGCCTACTACAAGTTAACTTCAGACTGGAATGTAATTGATACCTAACCAAGTCTCACACCGATTAAGGTACAATCATGTTCCTTACGTCTCTGAATCCTAGCAGGACTCTACGCACTTGATTCCCTTAGATGATCTCACCCACAACTAAGAGTTGCTACGACCCAAAGTCGAAGACTTATAAACAAATCTGTATCTTACATAAAAGTCTATTCTGATAGACAAATTTGTCTCCCATAGAAGTACCTATGAAGTTTTGTTCCATTTTTTGATAAATCAAGGTGAACAGGAACCAATTGATAATTCGGTTTAATATTCCCGAAGAACAGCCTAGAAATGTCAATCACCTCACAATAACTTAACCATATGGTAGTAGACGAAGTTATTATGGAATCACAAAGAATAAGACGAAGAGCTTTGTGATTACTTTTTATGTCTTACCTGTCAGAGATAAATCTCGAGCATATCTTAGACAAGACAGTACTCAATACGATAGTACAAGTAAGATCAGAACACGCAACTACAGAGAAAATTGTTGGATTGGGCTTCAAAATCGCAATGAAGTCTTTAAGTCGTTAACCTATAATGGTTTTAGGAAAACCTAGGTTAAAGGAGAATCGACTCTAGCCGCAACTAGTATCACACAAAAGTGTGGGGATTAGTTTTTCCAATTGCTGGAGTTCTCCCTTGTATAGTCTTTCAAATCAGGGTTTGCATTCAAAGTTAGCTTAGTAACAAAGCAATCAATATTCACCGTTAGATGAAAACCTAATTTAAAATTCAAGCTAAGTTTGCCTAAAACCAAAGAAATATCTCTCCAACGTTAGATGGTCTTTGCTTGTTACACACAAATGAAATATACCTTCATTTAGATATGGGTAACCGTACCTAAACATGTATATTGAGTTAGGTCAACAATAATTAACCGAAGTTATCCAAAGGAACACTTTTGTATTAACCACATTCATCTAACAATTCTAGACCCAATGATAATTAAATGAATCTAATTGTGTTACTCATAGAATCGTTCAATTGTTTATATTCTCATAGAAGTATATAAGACACAATTGAAGCAAAATCGGATTTGATTAATGATTGTACAAAGTACTTATTCAAGAATCAATTCATGAACATTAAGCCACGGTTTGCAAAGATTGCATTCCTTAATTTAGAAATGTATTTATTCATGAGTATGAAATCATACTTACCGATTTTAGAACTTAACCAACTAAGTTTGCAAACGGGTACGCAAACTTTAGTTCCGGACTTTGGTCACGTCCGACAGTTCGCTAACCGGTATGCATACTGTCATCCCTGACCTAGCTTAGGTAAAACTGTTCGCATACTAGTATGCAAACTTGGTTCCCGGACTTTAACAGTTAAAACCGTTCGCATACTGGTATGCAAACTTGGTTCCCGGACCTGAATCATACCACAACAGTTTGCATACTGGTATGCATACTATGCTGTATCTAGACAATGGTTAATTGTTCTAAACTCCCACTTAAATCATTGAAGCATCCTTAGAAGATGACAATTGCTGTCTTACACAAGTTATTAGCTTATAAGTAATTTTCAAGTGATCGAATGATCAATGCGAAATATTCCGAGTCGACATCAAATGATTGTCTCACACAAATCATGTAAGATGTTTCAAGGCAATTTTCACATGATCATCTTTTGACTTATTATTTAATTTCCAACAAATTAATTTTTTCCAACTAAACTCGTCAAGAATAATGATGAACGTAGCTAAAGCAAAAATCTTTCAACACATATTTTTAGAAATAGATATGCGAGATAAACTCGGCTCGAGATATCAAATGTGTATAATGTAAAAGTCTATACGACTTAGTCTCATTAGGAGATAGAATAGAATAGACTTCTGAGTGATAGATTAGTTTTAGTCTCCATATACCTTTTGTTGATGAAGTTCCTCCAAGATCTCCTCAATAGATCTTCGTCTTCAATCGATGAACGCTGTGAAGTCTAAAGCTCAACTACACATTCTATCCTAATCCGAGACATAGTTATAAGTAGACTAGAAATCAATACTTATAGTTTTTACCACCTAAACTTGACAAACAAGCTTGGGATAGCAATGCTTGCGAGTTCGACTGAGCAGTGCTCTAACAATATCCCCCTTTGTCAGTTTTGGTGACAAAACTGTCAATTCATATGGATTACAAAATAAGTAAACTTTGTAGTTTCTCATCCAACATGCTTGAGTTCCTTGGTTCTTCAACATTCCTTGAATTCTTCGTCACTCCAAGTACTCCAGTGATTCTGAACGTGTTCAACTCAGCATCATTGTTGTTGAAGATCCGCAGCCATAACAATAAGAAAACATATGTTCTCAATTATTGTTATACAGTGTCATAGTATTATTACACAACATCAAAGTTCAATTATATCACAACTTTGACAATGATACTATGGTGATATATATCACTCTCCTTAGTTAATACTTCATCTCACAATAAAAACCACTCCCCTTACACAATGATCCGTAAACCATATGTATGTAGTGTGAACTACAAAATAACTTTTTGTCAATATAAATTGGCAAAGGTATGAAAACTAACGGGATCATAATAAAATTCTCAAAGAGATTATTCTTGACTAAAAGAGAACATATCAACTTGGTTTCGATGATTTCACATAGTCGAAACTTAGTGTATTCATCAAGGAGTTTATAAAGATACAAGATAACTCCTATAATATTCCACAGCCGTACTCCCCAAAAATATTTGGCAATTAAGCACAAGTTCAATTAAGAACTCTCCTTCATAAAATGTCATTCCCGAAAGAACAACAAGAGCGACCTTACTTTTACGAGAAAATAAGGATTTCTTTGGACATTTTGATACCCAACAGAAACAAACTATAACTACTAGAAACAAATGTGGAATTGAAACAACACTTCACTAAAACTTCAGGATTTTATCGCCCAAAAGATATAGATAGATCCAAGGGAAAGAAAAAACTAGAAATCTAATGAACCAAAACAACACCAATAGACTGTCGTAAGTGTTGAAACGTAGTAGTATCTAGAGGTTTGGTGAGAATATCAGCCAATTATTGTTCGGAAGGCACAAATTCCATGTTAATGATACCATTTTCATAGAGATCTCTAATAAAATGATACCTGATGTCGATGTGCTTAGTTCTTGGGTGCTCAACATGATTCTCAGTGATGCAAATCGTGTTTGATTTATCACAAAATATTTTTATTCTTCCAGTGTCAATTCCATAATCAGCAAGCATTTGTTTCATCCATAGAAGTTGAGTACAACATGAACCTACATCAATATATTCTGATTCACATGTTGAAAGGGATTGTGAGTTTTGTTTCTTTCCAAGACACAAGATTCAACCATACATAGTAGAAACCCCCAGATGTACTCTTTCTGTCTTCCACACATCCTGCCCAATCAGCATCTGAATAGGCATTAAGATCAGTGTTAATATCAAAAGTATAAGATATACCATACCCGATAGTGTGTTGAATGTATCGCATGATCCTTTTTATAGCTGCAAGATGAGATTCATTTGGATTAGCCTGAAACCTAGCACAACAACCAACACTAAACCAATATAAGTTCTAGTAGTTGTTGATAGGTTTTCGGGATACCTATTTATAATAAGCCACAATCGCATAGCGTCTACAATGTAGAAATCGGAAAATATGGGTCGAACCCACGGGGAGCAGTGGAAAGTACTGTAACCAATATCTCTAATAAAACTAATCTTTTTTTTGAAGGGACTAATAAAACTAATCAGAATCAATATTTTTGGATTTTTAGAATTGTAGCAAAATAATAAAACGTAATGAAAGATGTTAAGGTGTTAAGGTTCTTGGAATCCGTTGTAGGTAAGTTATTTGTGTTCAATCACAAAGGTCTCGAATTTACTCATGTAAATTAGCAAACTGTTGATGGTGGATTTTGGTTCAAAGGCTAAAATTGTAAAGCCAAATTTAATACGCTAACACCATGCAGAGGATAAAGCTGTTTGATAAGTGATGAGTACCTCTTCACTTTATTAATTCACCTATAATGGAGCATTTAGCAACAATCCCAAATATTCTGTGAATTAAATACATAAAATTCATCCAGGATGGAGCATGTATCAACAATCCCAAATACCCTGTGAATTTTTAGCATTATTTATAATGCATGATTTTCCTAGTATTTCCTGTGTTGTTCCCACAGAACTATCATCATTGGTGCGGCATGACGACTGAGCGTTGCTCTTAGCAGAGTAACACGAATCTCAAAGTGTCAATGGTGAGGCATGCACGAAATACTCGTACATGCTACATCTCTCGGTGTGTTATATTAGCCCGATTGAGCATATTTAATTTCCTAAGGGAAATCTGGACTGTCCATATCAGTCTCAGAAATGATCACGGCCACGCAGGTTGACCGCATGATTTAACCAGCCTAGAGGAGCAGGATATCACCGTGATGACCACTGGCGGGCCTATTTATGCCCTAGCCGGTCGAGTGTTACACTTTATTTCCAAGTATGCCAAAACGCCAGCCCCAAAATAGGGTGGCCGTGCTGCTTTGGAAGAAGCTCGAATGAGCAAGACTGCTTAAGACAATCTCAAAATGATCGTGATCGTCCAATTTCACTAGCATGATTGGATGGATTAGATCGCATAATGAAATATGGAGGAGGCGCTAGCACGCACATTAGCGGGCCCACTTTATCCCTACATGATCGGTTTGCTCACGACGTGTGGACATGCAGCCACGATCGCATGCCCGAAACATGGCTGGTATGATGCTTTGCAAGCATCACGAAAATTCCACTAATGTCTTAAATTGATCACGACCATCCAACTTCGCCAGCATGTTTGGATAGCTTAGATCGAACTTAGGACCATCAGGAAGGTGCACACATGTTCACCACTAGCCCAATGTGGGCCCCACATAATCGGCCTCCTCAAAGGAGAAGCGCAGCTTGTCAATTAGTTTGGCCAAAGTTGTGTGTACGTGAACGTTTCAAAACCCTAATTAGGGTTTGCGGCATGGCATATGTGTCGCAGTTCGATCACGACTATCCATCTTCGCCAGTTTGAATAGAGGGTGTAGATATAGACTAAGGGGTCTAGAGAGCATCAACGTGATCACCGTGGGCCCACCTATGCGTGTGACCGACCGGCCTAGGCCAACTATGGCCAGGCACTTCGGAACGCACGCCCAAAGAAGGCATGTCGTGTGGCCTCTAAAACCTTTGCGGCAACTGATTTCTGCCACAAAACGATCACGACCACTTATCTTTGCCTGACAAATTTAGTGTCCTAGATCGTACCTCCGTGAGATAGAATGGTATGGACATGTACACCGGCAAGCTGTCTACACACATGCCTGGTTGGTCCCACCAAAAAACATTGTCCATGCTTGATTTCGGTCAAGCTGAAGAGTGATACTTGCGCACCTCTTTAAAACCCTAAAAATCATCAACGGTCGCAAATATGTGTCGTAGATCATCTCGTCCGTCCTACTTTGCCAGCTTGGTCAGGCAGCCTAGGCTAAAAGTTAAATGACCAATGAGGTACCTTGGTGATCATCGCCCGTCACTCTACCACAATGAGTGATCGTCCAAGGGATGGCCCACCATGCGGCCTCCAAACAATCACTCGAAGATGGTTGGGCATGCATCTATTTTAAGACGCTTAATCCATGACTTACTCCTTTAAGCTTTAAAACAGCGATGCTTCATACATATTGATTTTATTTGATGCATTACATGCATAAAGTATACACGATATTTCATGAATATCGATTTCCTAAATAACTCAGTTATTTAATCTAACACCGTATGCTACTTCCTTGGGTCCCACAATCCAGTCATTCGAGACATCAAGCATGTCACAAACTGGGGGATACTTACTGGGGTATTGGTCTGGAGGTTTACAGCGTGCAATGCGTCATCACAAGAACGTGTCAGGAGGTATGGACGGTTAAGATGATGAGGGAAGTGGGCCAAGATGTGATCGTGCAATCACTCACACGACTCCATCACCCAACTTCCTACGAGATGAGGGTTTTTCACTTAATGACTTGTATAAATAGGTCCTTTACCTATTTCCAAAACAGACAGACAAACACAGAAAACCAAGTGTTGTCATTCGTATCCAGAAAACACCAGAGCTGATTGCTTACATTATTGCAAGCCAGTTCGCTATTTTGATACAAGTCATAAACAGCCAACACCTTCACAATCTCAACACCTTCTTAGCTTCCCTCCCTAAGATCAACCCCATCTCCTTCACTTTGTGACCAAAACAAGTCTGGTACGGCCATTTCTTGGTTTAGGCCAGAATTGTATAGATTGATCTCTCGAATCAAAAAGCACTCACGTGCAGTACATTTTTTTAGGGTTTAGATTCATTTCTCATCCACACACCCAAAATTACCAAAACCAGCAGAAATAGTTTTTACCCATAAACACAAACCTAGCTACTAGTACACGAAAGATATTTCATTAAGAATCATTGATAACAATTATCGAAGCGTTAGTTTGCTCTCAGATTAAAGTAGAATTCCAAAGCACTAAGTATACATGGCATAACTGAAAGATATCAGTCACCTCACAATGAGCTAACTGATTAATAGGAGAAGTTATTGAGGAATCACAAGAGTCTGAGACGAAGATCTGTTGTGATTACTTTTTATATCTTACCTAACGGAGATACTCGAGTAAATATTAGAGAAGATAAAACTCAATACGATATAACAAGTAAGATCGGAATACACAACTATCGAGAAAATGGTTGGATATGGGTTCATGAATCCCAAATGAAATCTTCAACTCGTTAACATATAATGGTTTTGGAAAAACCTAGGTTAAAGGAGAATCGACTCTAGTTTGCGACTAGGACACAGGAAAGTGCAAGGATTAGGTTTTCTAGTTGCTAGAGTTCTCCCATATATAGCCTTTCAAATCAGGGTTGCTTACAATTAAAGCTAAGATATCTTAGTAGCAAAGCATTCAATATTCACTGTTAGATAAACTCCTGATTTAAGATTCAATCTAAGTTTGCTTAGAAATTATGCAATCAATCGCCACAGTTGGATGATCTTAGCTTGTTACACACAATGAAGAGTCATGTTATTGGGTGGGAAAGAATAGATTTGAGGAGGGAAGGATTATGGGAAGGGAATCGAATTTTTAGGGGAGGGATTGACTTTTCAAAATGAATTAAATGTCTAGTGTAGGATCAGAATATCGCAAGAAGGACACATTTGCGAAGTTTAGCCAAAAATACTTTGCGAGCGTCGCAGAATGATTTTAAGAATGACATAACAGATGACGATTGCAGAAACATGAGAAAAGTGTGATGACTCTGCGATGTTTGTAGTTCTTGCGAAGATTGACAATAGAACTCTTGTGAGAATATCGCAAGTCAGATCCTAAAATAAATAATATCGCAAGTCAGATCCTAAAATAAAGGAAAGATTAGCTGTCACCCACTATGTAAATCCCTATATAAAGAGTTGAATAAGCGTAAGGAAGAGAGAGATATTTTTCGAGTGTTGAGCAAGTCATTTAGGAGAGAGAAAGTATAGAGCGGTTATTAATTCTTAGCTTTATTTCCTTTCCATCTGGTAATATTTGTGAGATTAATCAATAAAATTTATGATTGTTGATCTAAAAATGATTTGATTGTATGAATTCTTGTGAGGGGTGTAGTGTGGGATTTCCTGCTACTACGTATTGGCGCTAGAAACAAGGACTAAAGATTATCAAATCAAGAAAATTTGATTGAAGATTGTGGAGATTATTGTGAAAACTGTTTAAATCAAGAAAATGATAAAAGAAAACAACAAATCATTTGGAGAAAAGATGATTAAGATCAATGAGAATAAAAGAAAATTGGATTGTAATGTAATCACAAAAAAGATGATTAATGAATTCCATGAAAACATTAGAGGGAGGATACATAAACGAGATTTTGAAGGAAAGAAGATTATGACGGTAGAAAAAATATCTCCGTTGAAGGATTGGGAAAAGCATAAAATTACGTTCACAACGACATAGATACCGAAAAAAAAATTGAACCACACATCTCCTTTGGTAATCACAGTAACGTCTATATGAAAAGAAAAGGAGAAATCAACAAAATCTATGGAAGAATGGACGGTGAATATAACTTTGGTAGATACGGGAAGCTCAGTAAATGTAATATTTTATCATGCATACAAAGGAATGGGGTACAAAGATGAAGAAATGTCTCATCCCACATATCATATTCATGGTTTCGGCAAGTCCACAACTAAACCAAAAGGGGAAATAACAGTGAGAATTTCGCTGGGAGAAATTGAAACACAAATAACGCTATGTGTGGTGGATATGGAGTCACCATATAACATGTTGTTGGGAAGATCATGGATACACGCAATCAAAGCCGTAGCATCAACATTACATCAGTGCATCAATTTTCCTATGCTAAGTGGGATTGGCGAAATTAGGGGAGATGTTGAAGGCGTGAAACTATGTTGTCAAATTGAAGTAAAACATTATGAAGGACGAGTGAAGAAGCGAAAAGCTAGCAGGCAGATGGCGAAAGAGGCAAAGAAAGAAAGGAGTTTAAAATCTACATGATAAGAGCAGAAGAAGGAAAAGGAGTACCCAACGAAATTTCGCAGGAAGGAGATAAACCAGCGAAAATTATAAAAGAACCAACACCAATGGGAGAACCTGAAGCAAGTTACACTGCAGCAGAACCAACAAAAGAAGTAAATATTAGAACTGAAAAAGAACCTAAAATGTTGAAAATTGGAACTAAGATGGATACAGGTGAGAAAGAAAGAACCGTCAATCTCTTGAAAGAATATAAAGATATTTTCGCATGGAACATGGATGGAATGCCTGGAATAGATCCATCAGTTGCATGTCATAAATTGGAGATCAACAAAGACGCAAGACCATTTAAGCAGAGGATAAGAAAAAATGCAACAACTTACCATCCCAAAATAGAAGAGGAATTACAAAAAATGCTTGATGCAGGAACTATAAGACAAGCAAAATACCCGGAGTGGATAGCAAACATGGTTGTGGTTCCAAAGAAAAATAATGGAATAAGAATTTGCATAGATTTTACTGATCTAAACAAAGCTTGTCCTAAAGACAATTTTCCATTACCAGATATACCTCAAATGGTCGAGTCAGCAGCAGGAAATGATAGAATATCTTCCTTATATGGGTATAAAGGATACAACCAGATTCCTCTCGTTGAAGAAGATCAAGAACATATTGATTTTTTCGCTCCGAGAGGGTTATATTGTTATACAAAAATTCCATTTGGTTTGCGAAACGCAGGAGCAACATATCAAAGAATGGTAGAGAAGGTATTCACAAAGTGGATACACAAAAAATTAGAGGTGTACGTAGATGACATGTTGATAAAAAGTAAAGAAGCTAAAAACCATGTACAAGATCTGAAGGAGATTTTTGAACAGATGCGGCATTTTAACATCAAGGTGAATCCATAAAAATGCATTTTTGGAGTTGCATCAGGAAATTTTTTAGGATACATTGTATCCAAGGAAGGAATACAAGTTGATCCAGAAAAATTTCAAGCAGTTCGCGATATGCCAACACCAGCAACAGTAAAAGATGCGCAAACGTTAAATGGTCTTTTGGCTTAGCTAGGAAGATTTATCTCGCGATCATCAGACAAATGCAAATATTTTTTCAACATCCTTAAAAAAGGAACAAAATTAATGTGGACAGATGAATGTGAGAAAGCCTTTTAAGGAATAAAAGAATACCTGGTGAATACATCTATTTTACAAAAGGCAGAACCGCGAGAAGAGTTGTTAATCTATCTTGCGACAACTTCGCATGCACTAAGTGTTGTGTTATTGCGAGTAGATGCAGGAGTTGAAAAACCAATTTACTACATCAGCAAGATGTTTAACGCCACAGAGATAAATTATTCTAAGATTGAAAATTTGATTCTAGCGTTGGTTTATACGACCTTTAAATTCGCATATATTTCCAGGCACATAAAGTTAAAGTGTTAACAAAGGTACCAATTGAATCAATAATGAAGAATTCAAAAAGATCAGGCAGAGTAGAGAGATGGAATGCGCAAGTAGGATATTTCGAAATTAAATATGAAGTGTTATCTTCACCAAAGTCGTAGGTTGTCGCAGACTTTTTAGCAGAATTTACTTTAGAAGATGATGAAGTTGTTGAGGAGATGATGGATATAGAAGAAGAACAAGGAGATCCAAAAGACTTGTTAACATAACCAAATAGATGGGAGATATTGGTGGATGGATCCTCAAATGGGGAAGGTAATGGAGTTGGAATTATCTTAATATTACCAGAGGGAGCAAAGATAGCGTTTTCATTTAGGTTGGAATTTGCATCCACTAATAATGAAACGGAATATGAAGCTGTGGTACATGCCCTAAAATTCGCAATAGAAATGAAATTATAAAATGCTAGAATTACCAGTGATTAGCAGCTAGTCATTCGCCAGATAAAAGGAGAATACACAACAAATGAACCATCCTTGAAAAAATACAAGAAACTTGTTGAAGAATTGTCAGCGAAAATCCCAAAAATAAAATGGAGGAATATATCAAGGAAGGATAATAGGCTCACAGATGCTTATGCTTTCATTTCAAGCATGATGACAGATCCAACTGTGAGATGCATAAAGATACATACACTTCTATCACCATCAATCAATAAAGAAGGGGAAGAAGAGGTAGATGTAATGATAGTAGAAGGTGGTGAAGAAGGGCCAAAAGACAATATCGAAGATTGGAGAACAGAACTTCATGCATATTTATCAAGAGGGGAAATACCAAGAAACAGATTGGAGGCACACAAATTTAAGAGTCGTGCAACCAATTATGAATTAAGAGATGGGATATTGTATAGAAAATCATTTAATGGACCATCTCTTAGATGTTTGACACGAGAATAGGGAGATAAAGCGTTTAAAATGTTTCATAGTGGAGATGATGGCAACCACAGCGGTGGAATATCTTTGGTATATAGAGCAAAAACACAAGGTTATTATTGGCCATATATGCATGAAGATGCAAAACAAGTATAAAGGCGTTGCGAAGATTTCCAGCGACATGGAAAGAGAATACATGCACCTGGAGCACCCTTATCATCCTCAACCAGTGTATGGTCTTTTGGAAAATGGGGGTTAGATATTGTGGGACCATTTGTACCATGGTCTGGACAAAAAAGATACTTAATTGTCGCAACAAATTATTTCACAAAATGGGCAGAAGTAAAAGCAGTACAGCACATTCGCGACAAAGACATATTTACATTCATATTTGAAAATATCATTTGCAGATTTGGAATTCCAGCACAGTTGGTATCTGATAATGGGAAACATTTGAAGGGCAGAATATAGAAATGTTGCTTAATTCCTTTAAGATGAAATGTGGAAAATCTACTCCTTTATACCCACAGGCTAATGGGAAAGCAGAGGCAACAAATAAGACAATCACAGATATATTAAAGAAGAAGTTAGAGGAACATAATAGAGTATGGTGCGAACAAGTACATAATGCAGTATGGTCTTACAACACAACTAGGCGAGAAGCAACTGGAATGTCACCTTTCTGTCTAACATATGGGGTTGAGGCAGTGTTACCAACAGAAGTTGCTATACCCACGACAAAAAGAGAGGTCTGGGAGAAGAATCTTAGTGCTGGAATGATCCTAAGCAAACTAGATGAATTAGAAGAGAAGAGAGAAAAATCTTTACAGCATATGGAGAAATATAAACGGAGATTAGCACGAGAATATAATAAGCATGTTAAACCACGTGCATTTCAGCCAGGTGATTTGGTTCTTCACGAGACGCCAAATTATCAGTGAGAGGGTGGTGGAAAATTAGCGAGAAAATGGGATGGAACTTACATTATAAAAGATATAATTGGAACAACGGCATACAAATTGATGGATCCAGAGGGTAAAGATGTTGGTCAAATACTTGGTAGACCATGGAATAGACTATATTTAAAGAGATATTACCCGTGAGGAATTTTGAGAATCTCTAGTTGATGAAATGATGCAACAAAGTAAGTATTAACAAAAAAAAAATTATGAAAAAATCACTGCGAGATTATTCAAGATCAAAGTAAAATAAGAATGTGCGAAAATTTCTCAAGAAATGATCATTTAAGATCCAGAATGGGACAAACCTTTATAGCGTACACCCTAGTTCGCGAATAAAATTTCGCAAGAGGCAAATGTAAGACCTAAAGTATGTCATAGAAGGGGTATCTGTTGCATGGCTCAGCGATAAGGTTACACCGCTGATGTAACCTGAGTCATGGAGATTTGGGGTCAATGAAAGCCCATCCAGGAGAGACACCTTGGATTCTCAACTTGAGTATATGACTTGAGTTGGGCGACTAAGGTAATAAGATCTCTCCTGAGGGGTGAAGAGTATGACCAAGGCGCCGAGGTACATGGTTGAGCCAAGAGTGCCCGGGGCGTATGAAACTACCCTGGCCATTCTTGGCTATGATGCACTCGGCCTGAAGAAAACCCCACTTAGGGTGCAGTCTCGTAACCATAAGAAATAAAGGAAAAAGGGATAAGAGGCTGTAAACAAAACTGGTTTTTGTTAAGACTGGATGAGAGGAGCTAGTCTTGTATGGCAGAAGTACGTTTCCTTGAAAGGGCAACCAGGGGGAAGATAAGGGCGGCACCCTCCATTAGGGAGATGATAAGTGTCTTAAGACGCAAATGTCATGAGGCTTTTTATTCACGGGAGTATTAAGATTTGTCATATTTGTGCAACAGTCCTAAAGAGGCAATAATACAAAATAGAAATTAAAATGAGATCAATGGGTTTCTACATGAAAGTGTAGAAACGTCCTGCGATTTCGTCGCAAGACGGAAATGTCATGGGGCTTTAATTTCGCAAGAAGATTTAGGCCTGTCATATTGTCGCAACAAAAATACAACATAACATAAAGTTAAGGCAAGGTCAATGGGTTTCTACATAAAAGTGTAGAAACGTCCTGCGACTTTGTCGCAATGAGAAAAGATGGCAAAATAAGACCTTTAATTAGGAAGGCAAAATAAGACCACAAAAGATTTATAAATACTCACTATTCTTTATGCAGATCATTCATCGCTAGAAGATAATGAGAGGCAAGTATGGGAATTAATAAACAAGATGATATTATCTTTCTCACAAGTACTTAGAATACCAAAAGTATAATTGATTCCAAAAGTAATCCAAAGTACATAATTCGCAAGAAACGACAGAGGAAGAATAATTCAAGAAAATAAAATTAGAACTCAAGCTTCAATATCTTCTTCGCCAGCCTTATCATCTCCACCAACGTTATCATATTTGCCAATGTTCTCCTCATTATGGTCGACTCTGGTTTCTTACTCATTTGGATTATCACCAATAGTTGTTCCATCACCAGTATCTCCTTCTTTATTAGGGATTTATTCTTCTTCTTCTAAATCTTCTTGGGAAACATTATCTTCACCACTTCCATAATCAAGGTCACTATCGGCAGCCCTAGGAGTTTCATCTTCATCTACTTCCAGAGGTTTGAGTGATACTGGAGAAAGAGATTTGGACAGCAAAATCACATTCACAAGAACTTCAGCACTAAGATGAGCTTGACGAAAGAAAGCTCTGTCACGGTTTCTAATCTCTATGTTTTTGAAATATTCAAGATAATCATATTTTCTTTCTGCATGATCGCGAGAACGGGCAAGGTGAGCAGAAAGTAATCCATTTTCTTTGCGAAGCTTGGCAAGTTTAGAATCCAAAGAAGAAATGGAAGAATGAAGCGATCTTTCAGATTCTGCGAAAAATAAGAACAAAAATTATTCAGGCGAATACCTCGCAAGGGAAATATTGCAAAGAAGTTTAACAAAAGAAAGATGTTTGAGGCAGTCAAAATGACTACCTTCCTTTTGCGAAATTATATTTTGAATTAGTTCCAAGCAGGTATTTTCCCAATGATTCATTGCATCATCGAATTTATCTCCAACTAAACCCTTCAAGCGAGATTTTAGATTGTTTTCTTTAGAAATGAGAAAAGTATTCTCCTTCGCAAGAGAGGAATAATATTTTTCTAATTTGGAATATTGTTCTTTGAGCTGGCTTGCTTTTACACTTAAAGCTATCCTACCTTGGATAAGTATATTTTTCTCAGTACTAGAGCAGTTACTTCTTTAAGTTCACTTTTCAGCGAGCGAAGAGACCATTCTTGACTATCACACACCTTTTGAAGAACACTTAATTTCTGCGAAGTGATCGCCACCATATTTAAAAGAGTTCGCTTCTCCTGAGATAGAGTTCTGTTTTCATCTGATAAAGTTTCCATCTCTAAGTTAGCTTTAGTCAAAGAATAAGAGAGGCGAGATATCTCGCTACTTAATGAGTTTTGCTCTTGAACTAATTGAGTATTCTCTTTGGTAAGGTTATCTATTTGATCAACAGAATATGTGTGAAGATTATCTAATAGGTTATATTGATCCATCCAAATATCTCTATCAATGCGAATTTCTTCAGTGGCTAATTCAAACTGGAATCTCTCCATAATTCGTTTCTGGTTTAAAGCTTTACAAGCGAAAAAAGACTATAAGAATGAACAACATGGAAAGAAAAAATTTGTGAAAAGGCAAGTTAAAATTGAAGATATATAATAAATTCATACCTTTTAGTTCATCATTCTTCCTGCGAAGAAGCTCGCAGTCTAAAGAAACATTTTGAAGTTTCTGATTTTCAAGACGGAGAGTGTCACATTCAAGGGTCTTGGTTTGAAGACTTTTCTTCAAAATTTCAATTTCTTTCTCCAAGGATGTTTGCGAAACTATCCTATCAGAACCAAAATATTTACCCAAAATTTCGCAGACACCAGACTTGACAGGATCCATAGATGATTTCTTGACATCATTTAAAATATCAGATAAGGCTTTGAAGGCAATATCCATTCCGTCCGCAGTTTCTTTAGAAAAAGAAGAGACTCAGATGGAGTAGCAGTAATAATAGAAAGTTGATGATCATCATTCTTTGTTAAAGAGATGTCATTTGAGGGAGAAGTCTGAGGAAGATAAATGGCTGAGGTTATAGTAGAATTAATTTGAGAAGTATTGGTCACAGGAGAGAAAAAAAGTTTCATTCGCAACAAACTCGGCAGAGGGACTTTCATCCATAACAGGATTAGTTGAAATATTAGCATCTGTTGCGATGGTTTCACAGACAGGAAGAAGAGGTTCAGTTTGTGAAAGTGTTGAAGAAGAAGTTGAAAGACCGAGTCTGGGAAAGGAAACAAAAGTTTCAACAGTTTTGGGTTGGCGAGATCTTTTAAGAGGTTTAGTGGCATCTCCGTCACCCTGCGAATCACAACTTAGATAAGAAACAAAGGAAACAATATTGCTATTAAAAAATAATGGTGTTTCTTACTACCTTGTCATTTGATGTGATCTCAATAATGTTGTAGAAAGTGGTAGTAAGGTTGTCGTTCACTCGGACTTGTTGAGATTGCTTTTAAGAATAAACTAAAATAAGATAAAAAAATATATATACAAAATTTGTCACAAGATGAAGAGATGTATGGGACTCGGGATTCCACCAATTCTCACATTCATGCGGTTGAACTATTAATCCCGGACAATTAAAGCTCATAAAATAATAAACATCGACTCTAAATCTTTGCCAAGGTAGATTTTATAAAGAATTATATGTAAATCACAAGCATGACGCATCTAAAGTACCTAAGACCAAGCATGCGACATCTAACGAAATCACAAATAATCAAGACAAATCATAAATCGATTATAATAGTGCAAATAGTCATAAAGGAATTAAATAGAATTACCACACGGGAGAAAAACAGCTTCCTCCGTCGTCCCAGTGATGGGTTCTAGCTCCACATAGTGAAAACACACTCAAAAAGTTAATTTATAGCTCAAATGGTATTTTTATTGAAGAAATAAGATAAAACAGAGATTCGCAACACTGTATGAGCGTCACCGAACTCACTGTTACAAATAATACCTAAAGAAGTGTTGCTAACGAAGATAAGCGTTACAATTCTGAACAAATCCGTTACAAATGTTCTGCTGCTATCACTGTTTATAAACGACGGCTTTGATACGTATGTTCTTCGTGTTCTTCACAATGACACTATATGTGCGTCGTCTGCAACTATTTCTTCCTGATGCTGCTGCAATCCTCCTGCAGCGTGATTATTCAACCTCAGCCTACCCATAACTCTCCATCTTCCTCCTCTATGCTACCTCATCACTATTTATAACCCAACAACACAAGAAAATCTCTCGTAATAACTCCAATCAATCTACTTTCCTTATTTGCGGGTCACGGGAATAATCCATCTCTTCTTCCCTTTCTTTAACTCATATACACGTCTTCTCCAGTTGTATATTATCTTTCGCAATCAATGGTATAAAATCCAGAGAATACTGCACTTAACGTCTGTATAAAATCACCAGAAAATCAACCATAAACTCTGTAATATTTCTTCCATGTTTTATCGAGAATCAACCCAAATCTTCCCTTATTCGCGTGCATGAATCAATTACCTTCCCTGTTTTAGTGAAACAGGATTATCCCAAGTCAAATCCGAGAGAAACTCGGCAGATCTCACGTCCAATTCTTTCCCTGAAAATTACGCAGCTGTAGACTTCATTTTCCCGCCAAAACTGGAGGTTGAAGATGACCTCCCCCTAACCAAGCTGGGGGTGCGAATAGAAAATAAGGTGCCCCTTAGTAATTGTGTTACCCCTTATCCAAAGGAGGAGTCTGAATAGCAAATGTCCTCTGGGGGTGTTCCGAGAAACTTTTCGAGCCGAATTTTCCAACAATCTTTATTTCCAAAAAAATACCTACAAATACACAAAACACCATAATAAGGACAAAAAACGAGTACTAACAATACGAAACACTGAGGACAAATTAGACACATAAATGCGTCTATCAAATACCCCAAACTTATTATTTTCTAGTCCTCGAGCAAAAATAATAAAAAATAAAACCGAATTAATCTCGGGAGGGTTTACCAGAGGTGTACCCACAAAACCATGACTTCTAATTGGTCACAAGTATCCAAAGAGCTATGAGGACATACAAATTCTCAACCTATCTCCAAGTGACTAGAATGCCAAAGAAAGGTGCCAGCTCTAAAGCTGACTGAAGAAAAGGGGAGACATATCTGTAACACTGCTAGATAAAGAGATATCCGCTACATAGCTAGATAAACATTGTAAGATGCGTCCGCTGATTTACAGCTGGATCATATTAGGAGAGAGAAAAAGATGAGAGGGACATCTGCTACACAGCTGGACTAATTACGTGTGATGAGTTAAACCAGTGCTAGAAATATCTTGTTCCAGATTGAAAGCGGACTAACAAAGCAACCAAATATATCTTTCTTCGACTCTCTCATAGACCTCAGTAGAAACAACGTCTTCTTCGGTCTTCAACTGTTGATGATAAATTATTGAACCTCGTAGAACCTTGACAATTAACTCTTCTCTTCGATTTCTTGCTTGACATAAAAATTTCTACTTCCCTATGGCCTTATCGAACAAAAAAGAACGTAATGATGATTATTTTTTTCTTCATTTTTTATTTATTTTGAAATAGAATATAACAAGACAAAAATTTACATGGCCCTCACAGAAGGACTTTAACACTTGGATCTTTGCAACTTGTAATGTCTTAGTATCATGAACTTCAACAACTTATATCGTTTTTTTCTTGCTCTTATAACTTCTTGTAACTAAGTATTTAACTTTGATTTTTGAATTATTCTTTTCTATTGTTGCTTTTATACCTTACACGTCTTCAAATTTCTTCATAGATTTTGATGTCGCTCCGCTTGTTGATGATGATAAGTTTCTACTGAGAGAGAGTCGTAATCTAGTAACTAAGACTACATTGTGAGGTTGCTTTGTCTTTCTGGCATTTCCTGACATACTTGCCTTTCCATCATGGATGGTAAGGTCCATCACGGTTACCCTCTAAAAGGAACAAGTTCTCTCCTGAATTTCAAGGATCTCAATGTCTTTTTCTTTAATGTCTCAATAGGTTGTTATCCCTAGCATTCCAATTTTTGTATTTTCGGTGAGAAACATTATGTAAGCTTAGCTAACCGGATACCAAGTGACGCTAGAAGTTTCAAAAGTGCAACTAAAAAGTTCTTCCCCACCCCCAAACTTAAATCTAACATTGTCCTCACTGTTCTAAAGATGAAATTAAAAGCATGAACAAGGAGAAACTGTTACCACTTGAAGAAAAGAGTAAGGAAAGATATTATTATGTTGCAAGAATATTGGGTTACCTCCCAAGAAGTTCTAAGTTTAAAGTCTTCAGCCTGACAATGGAAGAGATTAGTCACCTCGAAGAATCATATAGCAGTAGCCGGAATAACTGCGGGTCATCTAGATCGAAAAGTGCTAACCACAAGAAGAGGAAACTGCAACAGACCATGAAGATATCCAACACACCCTTATCTAATTTTTTGTTTAAGACAACTACATCTAGTTGTTGTTCGGGTTCAGGATCTATAAAAGGGTCTAGATAAAATGTTTTCATCGGCTGTATTTCCTCAAAGGCAGTATCTTGAAGATCAGGTTCGAGAGTCTGGAAATACTCAATTAAGAACTTAGAAGCACATAACAATAACCTGAATAATTGGGGATCCTCTAAGTCAATCATATTTGACTGACACAGCTTACCACAAAGAGAGTGGTTGTCTTCCTTAAACAAATGTGTCGACCTTAATCTCCTAAAGTAATTAGGCTTAGTCTTAAAACTTAATATTTGACACATTTGAATTTCATAAGTTCCCACAATTGGAGAAAAAGTTTTTGGTGGGAAAACAAATTCAATCGAGGTATCGTAGCCTGGTTAACCACATCAACCAGAGGATGGGTTTCTAACAACTGAACTTCTTTCTGGACATCATTAGGTTCAGAAAAACGTGTATGCAAATAATCTTTTAAAATGGTTGAGGCACATATGTCAAGTCCCAAGTTAGGGACCTTTCTAAGAGTTAAAGCACATGGAGAATGATAATCACCCCCAAACTTAGAGTTTTCAGTGTCTCTAGAAAGACTAGTCATAAATTCCCTAATTTCAAGGTCGTCTGTTTCCTGAAAATGGTGAATTGATTCTTCTAAATCAGGTACATCCTCACTCATCTCTATGATTTCATTTCCTTTTTCTAAGTCTATTGTTTTCAAATCGCTAGACTCAAAATACACTCGTTCCTCTAAACCATTATCGGCTTCGTAATCAAAAGGAAATACTACATCGTCTAAAATGGTGATATCTCTAGTCAAATCCTTGTCTTTTTGAATAGGTGAATAATTATTAAAATTATTTGGATTTGAACTAGAAATATTATCATGGTAAAGCTCAGGTGGAGTAACAAATTCCTGATCACTATGCCTACATATTTCTGATTCTTCATCAACAGTATCCTCATCATAATCATCATTTTAATAACATGAAAATGATCGAACCTCATCTAAAGTAGTGTTACCAATTCTAGCCTCGTCATCTTGATTATGTAAATAACTATATTCATTTTCAAGGGTATTATTGGAGACACTGTATTGGGAATTAAGATTATTTCGAGCAAGTTTTTCAACAATCCTATCTGTACTTTTAGTAAATTGCTTAAGAGTATCTTCTAAAGACATTCTAGTTGACTGCTCTGGGGACTCGTCTGGAATATTTAAGGTTTCCTTCACAAATAAGGAATGACTCTTGAAAGCCTCTTCTAGAGAAATAGAAGGATTGTTTTGCTCATATGACTGGTGAGTATGCGAATAGTAATTGGGCTCACCATGGTACGAACCATAACCTTGAAAAGGTGGATGCTCCCAACCACTATTCATACTATGGTCAAAGTTGAAATGTCCATTTTGAAAATTAGTCGGATAATCATTCTATTGGCTATTGTAATACCAGTTCGACATCATAACTGCAAGGGAATTCTACTCAAGCACAAACAAGGCTGACTCGACCACAACAAACCTACTAATTTCTAGCAAACAAAAAGCATGATGGCTCCACTTAGATTGTTTCTAGACCAGCTTATACTCCTTCGAAAGGGAATTCGTTACAATTTGAGCAAACCCCTCTGGAATCAATCCGAGTAAAAGTAAGTTGAATAGAGGCGAGGGAAGCTGCGTGGAGCTTTGATATCCAAGGCCTCACCGCATTACAAGGAGGTGCATTCACGCATTCAACTCATAGAAACCATCATGAACTTCGAAGTATGCTTAAAAGAGTAACCAATATTTTTCGAATGACTTTCCTATTAAGCTCGTTACCCTATCGGTCTCGTTCTATTCCAAATTTTAAGCTTTGGTTTGTGTTTGGTATCGTTTTCCTAAGGCGGGCAAGAAGAGAACGGTGATGAAATCTGAACCCTTATCTTATATGGCCAGTCCTTGCCCTTTACTAGGAAATTAAAGCAGCCGTATTCAAGACCTCAACATATATGCATACAAAATCATCCAGTAAACCCGCTGACATGGGATTCGAGGGTGTTTAGAATTCTTACCTCCCATTCCAGACGGGGGATGAACCGTTGAAGTCGACTCATGCCACTGACTCCTATGTCAGCGTACGAACCCGAGGGGCCGAGACGATATCGTAATCGTCGTCCTTCCCTGTATAGTTTATATTTAAATAACCCTTCCTTAGGGTTTTAAAAAAATAATGTCCAAAAGTCCAAAAATAAAGTCCAAAAAATGTCCAAAAAGAAAAAGAAAAATTACAACTGTGAAACCCTATTTACAGTTTCTAAAAATAAAAAGAAATAAAGTCAAAAATAAATTTGTACAAAATCTTCTTCACTCCTTGGACTCCTCTTTTCTTTCCTTCTTTGGCGATGCTTTCTTTTTATAGCACTTTTTATTTCCTTGTAGCTTCGCTCCAAATCTGAAAAGAATAAAAAAAAAATACCAAAGGCGTAAAAGAGAACAAAAATAATAAAAATTAAAATAAAACCTAAATTGATGTGATCTCAATAATGTTGTAGAAAGTGGTAGTAAGGTTGTAGTTCACTCGGACTTGTTGAGATTGCTTTTAAGAATAAACTAAAATAAGATAAAAAAATATATATACAAAATTTGTCACAGGATGAAGAGATGACTGGGACTCGGGATTCCACCAATTCTCACATTCATGCGGTTGAACTATTAATTCCGGAAAATTAAAGCTCATAAAATAGCAAACATCGACTCTAAATCTTTGCCAAGGTAGATTTTATAAAGAATTATATGTAAATCACAAGCATGACACATCTAAAGTACCTAAGACTAAGCATGCGACATCTAACGAAATCACAAATAATCAAGACAAATCATAAATCGATTATAATAGTGCAAATAGTCATAAAGGAATTAAATAGAATTACCACACGGGTGAAAAACAGCTTCCTCTGTCATCCTAGTGATGGGTTCTAGCTCCACATTGTGAAAACACACTCAAAAAGGTAATTCATAGCTCAAATGGTGTTTTTATTGAATAAATAAAATAAAACAGATATTCGCAACGTTGTATGAGCGTCACCGAACTCACTGTTACAAATAATACCTAAAGAAGTGTTGCTAACGAAGATAAGCATTACAATTCTGAACAAAGCCGTTACAAATGTTCTGCTGCTATCACTGTTTATAAACGACGTCTTTGATACGTCTGTTCTTCGTGTTCTTCACAACGACACTATCTGTGTGTCGTATGTAACTATTTCTTCCTGTTGCTGCTGCAATCCTCCTGCAGCGTGATTCTTCAATCTCAACCTACCCATAACTCTCCATCCTCCTACTCTATGCCACCTCATCACTATTTATAACCCAACAGCACAAGAAAATCTCTCGTAATAACTCCAATCAATCTACTTTCCTTATTTGCAGGTCACAGGAATAATCCAGCTCTTCTTCCCTTTCTTTAACTCCTATACACGTCTTCTCCAGCTGTATACTATCTTTCGCAATCAATGGTATAAAATCCAGAGAATACTTCACTTAACGTCCGTATAAAATCACCAGAAAATCAACCATAAACTCTGTAATATTTCTTCCATGTTTTATCGAGAATCAACCCAAATCTTCCCTTATTCGCGTGCATGAATCAATTACCTTCCCTATTTTAGTGAAACAGGATTATCCCAAGTCAAATCCGAGAGAAACTCGGCAGATCTCACGTCCAATTCTTGCCCTGAAAATTACGCAGCTGTAGACTTCATTTTCCCGCCAAAACTGGAGGTTGAAGATGACCTCACCCTAACCAAGCCGGGGGTGCAAATAGAAAATAAGGTTCCCCTTAGTAATTGGGTTGCCCCTTATCCAAATGAGGAGTCCGAATAGAAAATGTCCTCCGAGGGTGTTCCGGGCAACTTTTCGAGCCGAATTTTCCAACAATCTTTATTTCCAAAAAAAATACCTACAAATACACAAAACACCATAATAAGGACAAAAAACGAGTACTAACAATACGAAACATTGAGGACAAATTAGACACATAAATGCGTCTATCATCATTCACATACTTTCTCTTTCTCGCGGGAACTTTGAGTTGCGAACTTCTGGGAGCATTAGGGTTTTAAACTGTAAACTTAGTATTAGAGGTGTTTTTGCTGAAACAGAAATAGTATGGGAATTACACAAAGAACAAACAAGATGATCTCAGCAAAACAGAATCAGTTTCAGCAAAATTAAAAGAAGAAAAAGAAGAAGAACTAACCTTGGTGACTCCATGGAAATAGAAGAGAACAGTAGCAGGAAGATGAATTTGATAAATAAGGAAATTTGTAGATGATGAAGATTTGCAGAAGATATGAAGATGAAGAAGATAAAAACGAAACAAAAGAAGAAAATTCTCTTTCTTCCGGATCCCTCTTTAAATAGGCAAAGGAAGATGACCGGTTAATGGTAAAACGTGTCAGTAATTAAAGGAATATTCAACACGTGTTGACGGTTATGCTTAATTCACGGAGCCTTGTCGATAGGAAAAGAAGTTAAAAGAAAAGATGAACAGTTGTGGCATTTTGAAGAACAGTTTCTCATGACATTCTCTCCTTCGCAGAGAAGACATGAGAAGAGGCAAGAAGTAGGATCAGAATATCACAAGAAGGATACATTTGCGAAGTTTAGCCAACAACACTTTGCGAGCGTCGCAGAATGATTTGAAGAATGACATAACATATGACGATTGCAGAAACATGAGAAAAGTGTGATGACTCTTCGATGTTTGTAGTGCTTGCGAAGATTGACAATAGAACTCTTGCGAGAATATCGCAAGTCAGATCCTAAAATAAAGGACAGATTAGCTGTCACCCATTATGTAAATCCCTATATAAAGAGTTGAATAAGCGTAAGGAAGAGAGAGATCTCTTTCGAGTGTTGAGAAAGTCATTTAGGAGAGAGAAAGTATAGAGAAGTTATTAATTCTTAGATTTATTTTTTTTCCATCTGGTAATATTTGTGAGATTAATCAATAAAATTTATGATTGTTGATCTAAAAATGATTTAATTGTATGAATTCTTGTGAGGGGTGTAGTGTGGGATTTCCTGCTACTACATCTAGAATGTCCTAGTATTTAATTTTACTAACCAAACAGATACTTAACTAACGGTAAAATATCTCATCTCAAAACAGGGGAAATATTTCTGAAAATGCGGGGGTACAACAACCACACCCAATAATTCGTTTGGAAATCTGAGAGGACTTACTCCAATACAGTTTCTAGAGAATCAACTAGATAGTCAGACTCAATCTAGAATAAAATATATCAAAGAGATTAATATCTCTATCTCTTAATTCAATCCGCAATCAGCAAATAGAAATCTGCGAGCCTGATTGAATATAAGAGGAGTTATTTGAACGGTACCAAAGACCAATGTTCATGTGTCAATCAATGTAAATCAACAACCAAAGGTTGGATATTCTAATTCATTGATCTTAACGCCTAACCTGTGATATTTCAATTATATAAAAAATATAATGCGGAAAAGAAATAACACATACACCAGAATTTTGTTAACGAGAAAACCGCAAATGCATAAAAACCCCAGGACCTAGTCCAGAATGAACACCAAACTGTATTAAGCCAATATAGACACTAGCCTACTACCAATTAACTTCACACTGGACTGTAGTTGAACCCTAATCAATCTCACACTGATTCAAGGTATAGTTGCGCTCCTTACGTCTCTGATCCCAGCAGGATACTACGCACTTGATTCCCTTAGTTGATCTCACCCAAAAACAAGAGTTTCTACGACCTAAAGTCGAAGACTTGATAAACAAATTTGTATCACACAGAAAAGTCTATAAGATTGAATAAATCTGTCTCCCAAAGAAATACCCAAGAGTTTTTGTTCTGTATTTTGATAAATCAAGGTGAACAGGAACCAATTGATAAACCTAACTTATATTACCGAAGAACAGCTTAGTATTATCAATCACCTCACAATAAACTTAATCAACTAGCGAAACAAGTTATTGTGGAATCAAACGATGAGACGAAGATGTTTGTGATTACTTTTATCTTGCCTATTGGAGATATAAAATCTCGAGTCAATTAATTCAATTATACTCAACATGATAGAAAAAGAAAGATCAGATCACGCAACTGCAAAAAGAATAGTTGGGTCTGGCTTCACAATCCCAATGAAGTCTTCATGACGTTAACCTACAGGGTCTCGAGAAGAAACCTAAGGTTAAAGGAGAATCGACTCTAGTTATGCAACTAGTAACACACAGGAGGTATGGGGATTAGGTTTCCCAGTTACTAGAGTTCTCCCTTATATAGTTTTCAAATCAGGGTTTGCAATCCAAGTTACCTTGGTAACAAAGCATTCAATAATCACTGTTAGATGAAAAACATGATTCAACCAAGCTAATATCTTTCAACCGTTAGATCGAACTTAGCTTGTTACACACAAATGAAATGTACCCTCATTTAGGTTTATATAGGCGTACCAAAACATGTACACCATGTTGGTTCACAAACCGAGGTTAGCCATATGATTACTCTCATATCAACCTTATTCATCTTAACCATAACTAGTTCAAATGACTCAAATGTAACTAGTTAAAGAGTTGTTCAATTACTATATTCTCATGAATTATACAAGAACACAATTGAAGAAAAATCGGTTTGATTCACTTGAATCAATCATGAACATTATAGCCACGGTTTTCAAAGATTGCATTCCTTAAGATTTAAATGTTTAAGTTCATGAACATACCGATTTGATAAAATAACCATCTTAAGTATGCGTACTTAAACAACCGTATTTTGAGTTTGTTAAGTTTCCAAACCCACCAGATATTTTTGGTTCGAAAACTTACGCCAGTATGTGTACGGGTACGTATACTTATCTTGTCTCCTTCACCAATTTCGTATATACACATATGCATACACTTGGCTCCCGGTTCATGGATTTATACACTAATGTGTGAACACACTATATATGTTTATATCCAAAGGTGGTTACATTATCAACTCTACATTCCAATCATTGAAACATTCTTCTATAATGACAATAGCTATTTTCACACACTATTAGCATCAAAGCAATTTCAATTTATTGAAATGTCAACATGACTTTCGCCACGAGTAAAGATGAACATGGCTAAAGCGAAGGCTTGCTAACACATATTTCGATAAATATGTAAGCGATATATACTCAGCTCGAAATCTCAAATATGTATAGTAAAAAAATATATCGTAAAGCGACTTATGTCTCAATATAGGAGATATAGTAGAAATAGACTATCCAAGTGATAGATAAGTTCCAGTCTCCATATACCTTTTGTCGAAGAAGATCCAAAAGCTCTCCTTAGTATTTATTTATCTTCAAATGATGAATGCCGAGAAATTTAATCTCAACTACATTATTTATGTCCTAGTCCGAGATATCTATAAACAGGCTAGAAATCAAGACTTATACTTTTGTTTGTGGGAGAAAACTAATTCTGCAGGTTTAGGTAATTTTGGGTGTGTGTGGATGAGAAGTGAATTTAAACCTTCAACAAATGTTCTGCACGATGAGCACTTTTGATTCGAGAGATAATCTGTACAATTCTGGCCTAAACCGAAGACACGGCCGTTCCAGATTTTTTTCGGTCACAGGTGAAGGATGTGAGGTTGATCTTAGGGAGGGAAGCGAAGAAGGTGTTGAGATTATGAAGGTGAAGGCTATTTGATGACTTGTTAACAGAAGGTTGAGCAGGCTAGCAAATGTTGCAGGCAGGCTCTGAGTGTTGAATACGATGGTATTAACACTTGGTTTTTTTTTTGTGTTGTTGGAAATAGGGAGGAGAACCTATTTATACAAGTCGATAAGCCTTCATCACGTCTCTCGTGGGAAAGTGGAGGAAGTGGAGTGATGGAGGAAGTGGAGTTGTATGTTAGTGTCACACGGTTGCTTGCCCACTTCTCCTATCATCGCTAACCGCACATGTTTCCCTGACACGATCTTGTGATGGTGTGTTGCACGCTGCACACTGTAAACTGCCAGACCAATACCCCAGTTGTGACGTGATTAACGTCTCGAGTGAGTCGTGGGACCCACATAAGGTAGCAAACGGTGGTAGGTAAAATAATCAAGTTGTTTGTAGGCGCATATTGTATGCATGCGGTGCATTAAATATGCTTAACATGCTTGAAGCCTACACAACCTTGATGAAAAGATTGCAAGTTCAAGTGACTCAACTAGCTATGTTCAGGCGTTGTTCGGAGGTCGCATGAGCGGGACCCACCTTGGCCGGTTATGCCATGGGGAAGTGTGTAGGATGGTGATCACGGTGATACCTTGTTTGCCACCTAAATCCCTTCCTAGGCTATTCATCCAAGCATGCGAACTTGGACGGACGAGATTAATGGAGGAATAACCATTGGATTAGGGTTTGGAAGGCTTGCAAGCCTCCCTTTTCACCCTAACGGTTTTTAGCCTTGGGAGTCGTACATGGAGTGGCTGATCGGTCCACTCTTCATGCCCATGCTTGTTGGAAGTCAATCAGAGCAATCTAAGTCGATCGCTTCAGCCTGCGATGATGGACAGCCGAGATTAGAAAGGGGCCGTGCATGCTACCTTTGGGCACAAATTTCGAGATGGCTGGTCTGCAATCGTTCGTGGACGATTAGTTAGCCGTGTAGTTGGGCCCACAGTTGACATGCTGGTGTAGTCGGCCAGCTAATCCCGCCTTCCTTTGGCTTCCGTTCGTTTGTCTCAAAGTGGCTGCCTGCGACCACTTGATGCAAACCCTAATTTAGGGTTTCCAACCGGTTACCTATATCCGACCGAATCCGGCATTTTTCGACCTCTTTTGGTGAGGTTGATGGTGCGAGGGGAATGTTGGGACGACGGTGAGCATGTGCGTGCGCGCTACTCGGTCCCGCGCGTGATCTAGGTCGTCCAACCATGCCTGCGAAGTTGGACGGATGAGATCTATTTTTGAGTTTGTTTTCAGCAGGTGAGACTAACATGGGTAGTCTTGCATGCGTTCAACGGGGCTAATATAACCCGCCGTCAGGTAGCCTGCGGGTGTTTGCATGTCGAACACAAGGCTTTGAGCAGGGCATTAATTGTAATGCTGCAAACCTACAGAAAATCGGGATGGTTGCTACATGCTCCGCTCTGGGTAGGTTTTAATTCTCAGGGATGGTTGCACATGCTCTAATGAATTAATATGGTGAGAATATTCACCGCATGAAGGCTTTATCCCTTACAGGACGTCAGCTTAGAATTTGGCTTTTACAATTTTAGCCCTGAATAGAATTCCACCATCAACAACTTTTGATCACTAACATTGACAAACATGCTTGAGATAGCAACGCATGCGAGTTCTCCCGAGCAATGCTCTAACAATCTCCCCCTTTGTCAATTTTAGTGACAAAACTATCAATATATATGGATTACAAATTAGATAAAAATTGTAGCTTCTCATCCACATGCTTGATCTCCTTGGCATCTTCACCATGACTTGAAATCTTCGTCACTTCCAAGTACTCCAATGATTCCAAAGGTTGTAAGTTTAGCACCATCGTTAGTTGAAGATCCGTAGCTATAACAATGAGAAAACAAATGTTCTTAATCATTGTTATACAGTGTCATAGTATTATTACACAGCATCAAAGTTCAATTGTATCACAACTTTGACAATAACACTATGGTGATATGTATGACTCCCCCTTAGTCAATACTTTATCTCAACATGAAAACCACTCCCCCTTACATAATGATCTGTAAACCATATGTATTTTTAGTGTGAACTACACATTAATTATCCCCTTTTTCGTCAAAAAAGTTGGCAAAGGTAAGAAAATTAGTGGGATCCTAGTGGAAGTTCCACGGAGATACTTCATGACCAAAGGTGTATTAACATACCAATAAATTTAGATGCAATCATATAGCCGAAGCTAAATGAATTCATTAAGGAGTTTATAAAGATACAAGATAACCCCTATAATATTCCACAACCGCACTCCCCACAAAGATATGGAAATTAAGCACAAGTTCAAAAGAACTCTCCCCCATAAAATGTCATTCCCGAAAGAACAACAAGAGCGACCTTATTTTCACAAGAAAGGAAGGATTTATTTGGACAAACCAAATCAAATGTAAACATGAATTTGTATCCAAAATATTCAATTGAATTAACCACAAGAGAACCCATGACTAATTCAATCGAAATATACAACTAAATAAACCACAAAAAAACTCATAATTAATTTAATAGGCATACACAACTAAACTAACCACAACGTGATCAATTCAATTGGTCATGCTCGTCATAAGTGTACTTACAGAGCAACAACTAATATAACCACAAGACAATGATCAATTTAGTTGGTCATGCTCAAACATAAGAAAACTTATGGAGCAACACAGTATATGCACAAAAATGTGGATCATAGAAGACCAATACTGCGGAATAAACAATGATTCATTCTATGTTACATCCTATTTGCACAATGACATATAATAGACTTCATCCTTGTACACAAAAGCTTTATCCTTTCTTCCATCAAAACAATGACATAAAAGGCTTAACTTTTGTTTGTCAAAAGTTCATTCAATCTGTTATCAATACTTGCATATCGACCTATGAAGGACTTAACTTTTGACCACTTATGGGACAATTAGTTCACGAACGCAAACGCACATATCCCATAAAAATTTGCAATATATTAAACCATAAAGATAAATACTACAAAATCATCTTCCAAACGAACTTTAGAATTTAAATAAATAAATCTAAAAACATTGAAGATGAAAAATGTTGAACATAGCTATGTGTAATCACAATAATTTCTATTCCAAATTCTAGTAATCCTTCTCAAAAACAAGAATAAACTCTCATAAGAAGTTTCCTAGGCATCAAGACAAACTCGTAATGCACATATAAGATGATTTGTCCTTAGAAGGTAGAATCAATCTTTTTCTTCCAGATTTATACCAATAATAACTACCAAAGGCGTATAAAAATATTTTCTTAACAAAGAAGAACATACAAAGTCGTTAACAACCATGCACCATAGTTCACATAAAATGATTGTGAACATTCTAGAATCCCATGGTAATGCGTACGGCTGCCCATTCTTGAACTTCCTTCTTTGTGATTTACCAAAAACATTCTTTTAAAAGCTACAAATGATCTTAGAATAGAGGTACTCCCTAAATCCAAGTGCCCAAGTCCAAAAGAAGTGGAACAAGTGCGACAAAATGGAGCAAAACACTCAAAAACAAGATACATGAAAAATACCAATCTTAACTCATCCAAATACAGGAATTCTCATCTAAAATTTTAATATAATTTAAAGATAAAGATAATGAAAAAAGAATGAGGTCATTCCGAGTTCGAACGAAGAAGTTGCGGCCAAAACAAGTTTACCGAATATCGTCGTCGAAAGGCCAGTATGCATACGGGTTTGCAAATGAATTTGCGTGACCTGGAGCAGTATGAAAACGGGAATGCGCACTTAAACCCCTGAATTTTGATTTTAAATGATGTTATGCATACCTTGTATGTGTACCACGAAGTCCAAACATCCCGAACTACTATATTCAAACTCTAGTAATCAAAGAAGTTGCGGCAAAAAGAATGAGGTCATTCCGAGTTCGGACGAAGAAGTTGCGGCCAAAAAAAGTTTACCGAATATCGTCGTCTAAAGGCCAGTATGCATACGGGTTTGCAAACGAATTTTCGTGACCTGGAGCAGTATGCAAACAGGTATGCGTACTGAAACCCCTGGATTTTGATATTAAATGATGGTATGCATACCTTGTATGTGTACCATGAAGTCCAAACATCCGGAACTACTATATTCAAACCTAAACATTTAAGAACCTTAAACAAAGATCAAATTAGGTAGAAATGAACGATAAGAAAGGTACATGGATCATAATAAGTACTCTAATCAAATAAAAACACAAATATTGCTCAAGTTTATACGCATACTTTTTAGAAGAATCCAATCGAATTCTACAGCCTTACCGAACATAATCTGTGTGCCCCAATTCTCATGCTTCCCTCACCGTATACATAGCAGGGCATTCCTTGGTGAGGATGCACTTACAACACACTCAAGTTGTGTTGAGGTGAACAATGTCTTGCTCACCACAAGTTATTTTTGGATTATTATGAAAGAGATCACTTTTAGAACCTTTCACATCCAAATCCATCTTTCCAAAAAACTTTTTAAGTTCCAACATCATGGATACTGCCTTCTCCATAGTCACTTAATTTTATGGGAGATCATTCCTTTTCACGCTCAAACCATCATTAAATTTATTTGGTATCCATTTCTGAGTGTGTTTAGGAGCAATCAGAACCTTCTTCCTATTACTCTCTTCTAGAATTCTCGGAAGAGAATCGGATTGACTATTCTTTTGCAAGTTAGTCTTTTTCCAACTGGGAGCGTCGGATCTTGTATTCGCCTTTACAAAATTATCCTTTTGATAACCATTACAATTGCGAAAAGGATTCGTATGATGCTTATAGGCAAATCTAGGTTTATCACAGCATTGATTCCTTTGCCTAAATGTTGGACAGTTACAACCTGTAACGTTAAGGGGATTAGTCTTAACATATGATCTTAATTTCAAAACTTCTTGTGATGCCCAAACAATAACATCACGAAGTTTCTCATTCCTTATACGGAAACGACATCTCCTTTCAAGTGACCTTTATTTCCATAATAGTAGCAAACATAAGGAATGTTTTTACCTCGATCTGTGTGTGATGACTTTGGAGGTGGATATACTTTGCTATTTTGAACCTTAACTGCTGGTGAAGGTATTTCACTTTTGCCATCAGTGGAAACCTTTTGTTGGGAAGAATCCCTAGCTTGATAAAATTTACCTCTTTGCTAGTACTTGGAGCATCTATTTCCTTATAGCCCAATCCTCGTGTATCACGATGATTTTTACTTGCACCTAGCATAGTGGTTAATTTGCTTGAACTAGTATTGAACTTTTTCAAGTCATCTTCCAACATCTTGATTTTATCAAGAGAAACAGCTAAATCGGCCTCAAGGCGTTTTTCTCGAGTGAGATAAGCGATTTATCAGTCATCAAAACATGTTTGCTGGGAGTTAATCCTTGCTTCAGATTCTGCAAGTTTCTCTTCCAATAAAAAATACTTTTGATAAATATTATCACATTCAAGTGACTATATACATAGGTTTTCTCAGAATCCCTGAGGATAGATTTGTTTGAAAAATTCGAAACAAAAACACCTGCGTAATATCTTCTCAATTTCTTGTTTGTACGACATAGATTAGTCAGAAAAGGTGTGACATGAGAAGTTGTCATTTTCTTCTTTTCCAACGAATTCAAAAGCTTAACATACTCCGAGACTTCCTCATCAACATCTCTGTCAATATCTGAGTCACCTTCGTCAGAAAGTTCATCTAACTGTTCTTCTAGGAATGTTTCCCAGATATCAATAGTTTCCATATGTTTAGATATTAACTTAGATGTGATAGTTCTCTCAGGAGAATCCAAGCTTTGCAAAACATCTGGTAATTTATGAACTAGTACGTTATCAGAGATAGACTCGTCCATATAGCCAGATTGATACAAACACAGACTTATAAGGTCTTTAATGTGTTTGCATGCTCTGATACCAATTGAAAATGCCGGGGTACAACAACCGCACCCAATAATTCATTTGGAAACCTGGGAGGACTTACTCCAATACACTTTCTAGAGAATCAACTAGACAGTCAGACTCAATCTAGAATAAAGTATATCAAAGAGCATAATATCTCTATCTCTTAATTCAATCCGCAATCAGTAAATAGAAATCTTTGAGCCTGATTGAATATAAGAGGAGTTACTTGAACGGTTCCAAATAACAATGTTCAAGTGTCAATCAATGTAAATCATCAACCAAAGGTTGGATATTCTAATTGATTGATCTCAACACACAACCTGTGATATTTTAATTATATAAACAAATATAATGCAGAAAAGAAATAACACAGACACCAGAATTTTGATAACGAGGAAACCGCAAATGTAGAAAAACCTCGGGACCTAGTCCAGATAGAACATCACACTGTATTAAGCCGCTACAAACACTAGCCTACTACCAATTAACTTCGGACTGGACTGTAGTTGAACCCTAATCAATCTCACACTGATTCAAGGCAGGATACTACGCACTTGATTCTCTTAGCAGATCTTACCCACAACCAAGAGTTGCTACAACTGAAAGTCAAAAACTTGATAAACAAATATGTATCACACAAAAAAGTCCATAGGATTGAATAAATCTGTCTCCCATAAAAATACCCAAGAGTTTTTGTTTTGTATTTTGATAAACCAAGGTGAACAGGAACCAATTGGTAAACCAGACTTATATTCCCGAAGAACAGCCTAGTATTATCAATCACCTCACAGTAAACTTAATCGACTAGCTTATTGTGGAATTACAAACGATGAGACGAATATTTTTTTGATTACTTTTATCTTGCCTATCGGATATATAAAATCTCGAGACAATTATTTTAATTGTACTCAATACGATAGAAACAGCAAGATCAGACCACGCAACTACAGAGAGAATAGTTGGGTTTGGCTTCAATCCCAATGAAGTATTCAAGTCTTTAACCTACAAGGTCTCGAGAAGAAACCTAAGGTTAAAGGAGAATCGACTCTAGTTTTGTAACTAGTAACACACAGGAGGTGTGGGGATTAGGTTTCACAGTTGCTAGAGTTCTCACTTATATAGTTCTCAAATCAGGGTTTGCAATCCAATTTACCTTGATAACAAAGCATTCAATAATCACCGTTAGATGAAAAACCTGATTCAACCAAGATAATATATTTCAAATGTTTGATCGAACTTAGCTTGTTACACACGAATGAAATGTATCCTCATTTAGGTTTATGTAGCCGTACCTAAACGTGTACACCATGTTAGTTCATAAATAGTTAACTGAGGTTAGCCATATGATTACTCTCATATCACCCTTATTCATCTTAACCATAACTAGTTCAAATGACTCAAATGAAACTAGTTAAAGAGTTGTTCAAATGTTATATTCTCATGAATTATACAAGAACACAATTGAAGCAAAATTAGTTTGATTCACTTGAATCAATCATAAACATTATAGCTACAGTTTATAAAGATTGCATTCCTTAATATTCAAATGTTTAAGTTAATGAACATACCGATTTGATAAAATAAGCAGATTAAGTAGGGTATATTAATTATATGTCCCTACTTTTAACTTCCTACAAATATATCCTTATGCAACAATAAATATGTCCCTCATTTTTTAATAGTCTTATCCATTTAATATTAGATTACCTTAATACCCTCACCCATATAATATTTTTTCTTTATTTTAAAATGGAACAAATTTCTTCCACTACCACTTCACCACCACCACTAGCACCACCACCACCAACATTCAACTACTATTCCACCACCACCGTTCAACAACCACCACCTACCAACCGCCACCACCATTAATATTCCACCACCACTCCTTCGCCGCCACCATTATACCACCACTAGTATATTGCCGTCGCCACCACAAGTTCGTCACCGCCGCCACCACCGTCGCCGCCGCTGGTTCAAATATTTTTGTATCAACAACAATAGTTGATCCAAATAAATAGAACCAACAACAAAAGTTTATCTAGTTTAGGGGATCAACAACGATAGTTGATCCAAGAAAAAAGGATCAATAGTAGAAGTTGATCCAATTTTAGTGGATCAACAATGGAAGTTGATCCATGTAAACTTGGATCAATAATGATAGTTGATTCATGTAAAATGGAGTGAACTTGGCGTGATTCGAACACGCATCATCTGACATGGAGTCAGTCATGCTACCATTGCACCACAAGTTCAACATTGGAACAAATTTACATGATTTAAACTACAAAAGCATGAGTTCAAAGGATCAACAACAGTAGTTGATCCCATATAGATGGATATACAACCATAGTTGATCCAAAATATATGGATCAACAACCATAGTTTATCCAATATCACTACCTGCTTCAACCTAGATAACCACCATATTTCATTACCTGTAGCTTCATAAACACCAACAGCTCCAAGACCAGCTTCAAAACAAATCTCGACAACTACAACAACCGAAACCACCATTCTACTACTATTTCCATGACTAATTTCCCATTCGTACCTCTCCACCATTACCGCCACCAACAAAATCACACATCTCCAGCACCACCACCACCACCAAAACAACCAGAACCAAAATCCAACACCAATTTCATCATTCCAACCAAAACCACCATAGTTGATCCAATAAAAAATTGGGTCAACAACAGGAGTTGATCCAAAATATATGGATCAACAACCATAGTTGATCCAAAGTATATGGATCAACAACCATAGTTGAACCAATATCACTGCCTGCTTCAACCCAGATAACCATCATATTTCATTCAGCAACATGCTTCAATATCTGTAACAACAACTCATACCAACAGTGCCACCAACAAAATCACACATCTCTAGCACCACCACCACCACCAAACAACCAAACCCAAAATCAAGGGAGCTGCAAACACCTTCTTCTCATATTTGAACAATATCAGCTCTCCCTTGTACCTTCTGTCAATAGTAGCACCACCATCTTCATTCTCCATTTCGAATCAACCCACTGAAAACCCTTGATGTTTCTTCCATTAATCACCAGAACTCATATCAAACCATCACATGCAACTCCCATCTCAGTTCACCACCATTTTCATTCTTAAAACTCATAGCAGCGGCACCTTCTTCATAGTCTTGGATTCATTGGTTCTTCAGAAGCTCTCGATTCCCAAATCTCTTTCCCGATCTGATTCAAACCCTCTCCAATTTCAGATCTCGAATTTCATTCTCCATCTAAAACTTACAAATCAATATTGATCCAAATCGAAACCAAATTCTTACCTGAATTCACATATAACTATATCTCCTAACCTTAACAGAATTCATCTATACCCATTAATTCAACCACAATTCTTAATCTCTTTGATTATATTAATACATCACCATTTTTTTTCTTACTTGTAATTGATCAGAGAAGAAGAAGATATTACAGTAAGCTAGGGTTAGAAATGAAGAAGAAGTACAAGATGAGGGAGCTTATTTTTCATTGATCTTTTGGTTCAGGGTTATGCAGAGTCGTGGGGTTTGTGGAGGCGGAAGAAGACGAAGTAGAAGATGAATTACGGGTTGGAAAGACTCGTTTCGGTAAAGTGTAAAGATATAACAGTAAATTAGATGGTGACGATGGAGATGTTTCTGGTGTTGGTTGCATTCGTTATGGTGGCAATGGAGATAAAGATGATGGTGGTGACGGAGATGAAAATGGTGGTGAGATCGATAGTTTTTCTCTAGATGAGAAATAAAGAAGATAAGAAGAAGTCCCTATTTTCATTAAGGTATAAAGGTTGGGGTATATTTGGAAGTCCATAAATTTTTGATGGGCCCCTGATGGGCTTATAGATAAATAGGGACAAAATTATTATGTAATAAGGATATTTGTATAAACCATCAAAATTAGGGACAAAAATTCAATTACCACGATTAAGTATGCGTACGGGTATGCGTACTTAAGCAACCGAATTTTGAGTTTGTTAAGTTTGCAAACTCATCAGAAATTCCCGGTTCAAGAACTTCTCATAGTATGCGTATGTGTAATTATACTTATGGTGACTAGTTTAGGAGTTTGTAATTCCCGAACCCAGTAGATATTTTCGGTTCGAAAACTTCCGCCAGTATGCGTACGGGTACGCATAATTATCTTGTCTCCTTCACCAATTTCGTATACACACATATGTTTACACTTGGCTCCCAGTTTATGGATTTATATACTAATGTGTGAACACACTATCCAAAGGTGGTTACGTTATCCACTCTACATTCCAATCACTGAAACATTCTTCTATAATGACAATAGCCTTTTTCACACACTATTAGCATCAAAGCAATTTTCAAGTTATTGAAATGTCAACATGACTTTCGTCACGAGTAAAGATGAAAATGGATAAAGCGAAATCTTGCCAACATATATTTCGAGAAATATGTAAGCGAGATATACTCAGCTCGAAATCTCAAATATGTATAGTAGAAAACTATATCGTAGAACGACTTATGTCTCAATATAGGAGATAGAGTAGAAATAGACTTTCCAAGTGATAGATGAGTTCAAGTCTCCATATACCTTTAGTCAAAGAAGTTCCACAAGCTCCGCTTAGTAGTTCTTCATCTTCAAATGATGAACGCCGAGAAATCTAAGCTCAACTACACTATCTATGTCCTAGTCCGAGACATCTATAAATAGGCTAGAAATCAAGACTTATAGTTTTGATCACTAACATTGAAAAACATGCTTGAGATAGCAACATATGCGAGTTCGACCGAGCAATGCTCTAACAATTCCGCTGATAATCAACAGTCTCCTAACAAAAATTTTGTGGATGATTACCCAACCGCATACTGGAGAAACGATCTAATGAGCATCACCCACATAACCTAAAAATACGAACATAAACGAGATGAACAGAGAAACACTAAACATCCTTCCCCGCAACTAAAACCCATGATTGAACTAAGATGATCCAATCGTATAGTTGAAGATATATTTCTTAAAGTTGCGCTGCATACAAAAAGTGAAGAACAAAAATAAGAAGCATTATGAGTGCTTTATTTAGCTTACTGAGACCCTTAAAGAAAGATTCAATATTAGTTTCCAAAACCATATACATGTTAAGCGTACACTTGCATCTAATGTCGGTATTATACAAATGATTATCATAAACTTAAACTAAACAATGTAATCGTTGTTCAGAAAAAAAAAGTTAGGGTTTTAAAGGAAGACGATCCACATATGTGATTACAGACGGTTAAATTAGTAAGGATGGGGTTGGCATTTTATAAAAAAATTGTTTATTTTGGTTATGTTTTTCTTTTGACCGCGTTGACCCGAATTTTATCTATACTTTTCCCTCCTCAAATTCATTATTTCCCTCCCAATAACATGACTCCAAACGAAATATACTTATATTTAGATAACCGTAACTAAATGTGTATATTGAGTTGGCTCAATAATAGTTAACTAAAGTTAGCCATATGAACACTTTTAACTTAACCATATTCATCTAACACTTCTGGATCAAATATGATGATCAATCAATCATGAAAGATAATCAAATGAATCTAATTATGTTTCAGATAGAGTTGTTCAACTGTTCACTATCTCATAGAAATATATATGAACGAATTGAAACAAAATCGGATTGATTCTTAATTGTACAAAGTACTTATACAAGAATCAATTAATGAACATTAAGCCACGGTTTGCAAAGTTAATTTGTATTCTTTAAATCATAAATATTTTAGTTCATGAGTATGAGAATCATACATAACCTATTTTAGAACTTAACTACTGAGTTCGCAAACTTGGTACGCGAACAGCAGCTCCGGACCTTGGCCTAGTCAAGGCGTTCGCAAAGCCGGTTCACATACAACTGTCCCGAACCTAACTCAGGTAAACCCGTTCGCATACTAGGTACGCAAACAAGAGTTTTGGACCTTCTCAGGTAAATACGTTTGCATATTAGGTACGCAAACAAGAGTTTCATACCTGAATCATCACAATACAGTCTGCATACTAGGTATGCATACCGTGTTGTATCCAAACATGGGTAATTGTTTTAAACTCTCATTTTAATCATTGAAACATCCTTGGAAGACGACAATGATAATCTCACACATACCATTAGCTTCAAGTAATTTTTAAGTGATCGAATGATCAATACCAAACTTCCCAAGCTAACATCAAATGATTGTCTCACACAAATCATATAAGATGTTCAAGGTAATTTTCACATGATTATCTTTTGACTTAATATTTGGTTTCCAACAAATAAATTATTTCCAACTAAACTCGTCAAGAATATGATGAATATAGATAAAGCAAAAATCTTTCAACACATATTTCGAGAAATAGATAAGAGATATAAACTCTGCTCGAAATATCAAATATGTATAATGTAAAAGTCTATATAGCTACACGACTTAGTCTTATTATAAGATAAAATATAATAGACTTCTAAGTGATAGATAAGTTTTAGTCTCCACATACCTTTTGTTGATGAAGTTCCTCCAAGATCCTCAGTATATCTTCGTCTTTAATTGGTGAAAGCCGTGAAGTCTAAAGCTCAACTACACATTTTATCCTAATCTGAGACATAGTTATAAGTAGACTAGAAATCAAGTATATAGTTTGATCAACTAAACTTGAAAAACAAGCTTGAGATAGCAACGCTTGCGAGTTCGACCGAGCAGTGCTCTAATAATAGCCATACAATTATGTTCCAACATTGAATTCTCGGCAGTAGTAGACAACCCCGAGTTTCTGATAATTTGCTTGAACCTTTCACATTCACTGAATAAAGGCCAATGCAACATTTTGTTTTGTGCGTCGGAGGGACTGCATCTTGATGATAATATTAAACACACACCAAATATTTAAAGTAAATACAAAAACCCTTAATACAACTATTATGATAGAATACATAGACAATATGTTAATAAAAAGGATACGGTCATTACCTCGGTTTCGTATATTTATTTGGCTTAGGAGTCTTTGTATCCAAATAACATTTTTCCTCCATCCGCAGGTAACCCAAGGATTTGGCCTTCTGGAATACCCTGCACCTTCAAGTGTGATGGAACAAGGTGTGATGCTTTCTTAGCGATTGGCTTCTTTCCACCTTATCCTCCTTCTTGGGTACCACTTGGTTGTCCTTCTTCTTGTGTTCTTGGCACCCGATCAATTGGTTCAATTTCATCTTGGGGTGTAACTTGTGGTGCCCTTTGTTCTACACTTTGTTGAGCACTTCAATTTCCCTTAGCACACTCCTTTCTCTCCTAGCACTAACTGACACTTTCTTACCCCCTTTTTGATGAGGCCCTAAGTCAGCTGTATTGGGGGCTTTCTTAGCTCGACTATGCCTAAAAACAAAATATAAGAACAATAGGCTCATAAGAATCCGTTTACAAACTACACAATTGGAAGTAAAAATACACAAATAAAACCCGAATGTACACAATCGTGAGATAATTCAAAAGAAAAACAACCGGTTATACATATTCGGTAGTAAGGGGTCAACACTACATTTCGACTCTAAACAATCAGAAGTAAAAGGCAATATTATGTTCCCGAATACATCACAATCGGAAGTTAAACAAATGTATTTTCTACCGAATATGCATCATTTGGAGTTCAGAAAACTCTAAGTTGTCTTGAGCCTATATAATCGGAAGTAATTAATCATATTTTCTATCGAATAAAATGTGGCCCCAGAATTATTTCAGTTTCAAAATTTTACAATCGGGAGTATATCACATTATATTTTCTTCAGAATATGTAGTGGCCCCAAAATGGGATTTTTCCTAAATCACAATCAATGAGAATTTTTTAACATATATATCCTGTAGTAAGTGGACTTCCGATTATTGTGTGTCTACATCCTCTAAGCCTCTAGTATATTCGGAAGTCAAAAAAATATTTAACTTCCAATTTTGGCCAATTTAGGGTGGATCTGTATCTTTTATTCCTCAATTATATTCGGAAGGCATATAAAATTTTCCTCCTGATTAATCCATTCTAGGTCACAAAAAGATATGACCAAACATATTCGAAAGTAAACCTGTAAATCTATCTCCCGGATATTGTTTATGTTTTTGAGAAATGAAGAACACAACTATATTCAGGAGTTAATAAGCATGCATATCTCCAGAATTTGGGGGAAAAACCGAAAACCCTAGATTTTTTTTCATTCATTAGTCAAATTAGGAAAATTAAACCAATATAAACCCAAAATATGAGTGAATCTTTCCTAATTGGGGCCATTTTAAGTTGCCGGAGAGTATTACTATCAGATTCACCACCACCAACTACATCCGCGGTTGCATCTTCTTCGCGTTTGTCGTGTTCTTCATCATTTTCAGTAACAATCTATTTGTTTCTTGTTGCAATTCCAATCTTTGGATCGACACCACGAATTACATTTTTAGTTCGAGCTGTATGGGGTTTATCAGTTCTAGTCATCGTTTTAGAGAAAAATCGATGATGTTTTGATTCGGAAATTCACGACGACAATGAATTGAATTGAAGAACGAGGGAGAAATTTTTTTCTCTCCACAACCGGGAGTGGAGAAGAGGAGAAAAAGACGAGTTGAAATGAATAAAAATGAATTAAATTAGGTTTTTACTGGTTTTATTACTGGAAGGGCATATAGGTAACTTCAATTCCTATAGAACATTTCACAAAATCATGTTTAACTCAGCAAATACGTGGACTCATTGTCCCACGAAGTCATGGAATCAATAACTGACTAAATTAACCATGAGACATCAATCATGTCACTTGGGGGATATTTACTAGGGTTTTTGTCTGGCGGTCTACGACACGTGTGTTCACCTACGATGAGAATTTGAGCAAGTCGTGCAATCAGTTGGAAGAATCAGCAAGATAGTAGGTGGAAAATTAACCAAGTCTCCGCACGATGAGTAATTGGTTTAACACGATTTCCCACCTCCCTACTCTTTGATTCCAGCAAACTGTCACACTTCATGGGATCATGGTGTTTTCATCTCCGGCATTATATAATGTCTCTGAATCCTGATTGAGAGGACAACATTCGAAGAGTTTTCAAACATTCGAACAACAACCCTCTGAACGAGCAATTTCTCACCAAAGTTCATACATACGCTCTTTTGTCTACACGAACTCATAGAAATTACTCTCAATCAGGCAAGATTCAATCATTCAGAGCATTTTCACGCTGAAATTACAACATACCTACAATCTCAGATCATTATTGATCTCACACATTTCTCAGCTTCCCTCCTACACAGATCAACCCATTCTCTCTTGTGACCGAATTTACTCTGGAACGGCCATTGTCTTGGTTTAGGCTGGAGTACTACATATTGGTCTCTCGAACTTAAAGCACCCCTTCATAGCGGTGCATCTGTGCGAGGTTGAACATTTCGCTCGGTTCAAGGAATCTCCTCCGCACGGTCGTCCTTAATTCCGCAAAAACCAGCAAATCATTTTTCCCCATCTACACCAGCTGAAATCATGGCCGGTTTTTTTTTTTTTTTGGTAAAATGAAAAATTAATAGCGCATTTGGATACACATCCAGAAACAACTGTTTAACTTCTGGAAGAAAAACAACAAGAAGTTAGTTTGGGTATAAAATTTCAGAACGACTTCTACAAACAAAGAAATTGACTTTTTTTGAAGCTAAATATTTCTGCTTCTGACTTCTCTTTCTGAAGAAGCAAAAGCACTTGCTTCCGGTATCCAAACGCTCTATAAATCAATTTATTTTGTAAGTAAACTAGGGCTTCACGTGCACTTTTAACTGCATGGGATGGCTGAACTTATGTATGGCTAGTATGTATATATGAGTCATATAAGAACCCAATATATTGTGAATGATAGTTAGTTCTCGTAATCACATCACACTATATTATATTGGTACCAAATTGACGTTAATAACCTTACTTTTTTACTTTTTTTCTTGGAAATTCCTAAATTATCCTGGCATTTTTAGGGGCCACTCGAAAGGCCAATAATTTATACCACGTTGAGGAGAGCAAGTGTTGCTCGATAATTTATTTAATATTGATAGATCCAATATTTGTTGATTTAAGTAAATATTGCTCATCTGAGCAAGTGTTGCTCGTCTGATGAATTATTGGTAGCGTGACCAAAATAAAATATTAATTAAAGCGCTGGTAGTTGAACCGAGCATAATTAATAAGAATATTGATCATGAGATCATTGCAAAATTATTAGTGTTTGAATCTGGAATCATGATCCTTGGATTCAGAAACCCTAATTTGATCAATTGATGACCAATTAATGATTTATTTGAAAATTAACCATGGAATGAAGTAGAACGGCTTCATGGGACCATGGATCGACCATGAAATTCTCATATGCTCACGTGAGCAAAAACCAATACATCTTTAAAGAGTTGGTGAGTTGTTGAAAGAATGATTAAATGCGGGTTTAATCATTTACTGAATTATTGCTGGGTTCAACATTAGGTGATAAAACCTAATTAATTATGAATAGGTGAGGGACCGACCAAGGGGTCATGAAACCGGCCCTGGGTGGTCACGGGATCAAATGATGATCGCTCCGTCAAATTCTGAAATTATTCGGAGAGTTTAGGACCCAATACGCGCAATTGTGCAAATTAGGTCAGATTGTGAGAAACACGTGGGACTGGCTCATTGCGAGCCAAAAAGCTGACCCTGGTCGGTCAAGGTAACATGCTTTCGTCGTTGAGACATCCGTGTTTCAATCCTGAGAATTTTGATAATTTCTGGTGCTCGTTTGAGCGACCATTTGAGAAAATATGACAAAATTAGGGTTTTCTGATAAAACCGTCAAAATTTCATCGGATGAAGGAAAATAATGAAAAAGTGAAAATATTATGGAGTGTGGGACCAATCATGACCGTGGGAAAGGCTTGCAGGCCAAGGGAGACATCCCACACGTTTTCCATAATTTTGTAATATTTTTCATGATTTTAGGGAAATATGATAAAGCGAAGGAGTTTTGCTAAAATTAAAGAATTTTGTTGAAATCAAGGAGTTTCCATGAGATGAGGGAAACATAAAAAATCATAAATAATAAAATAAGGGACGTGTGGGCGTGTGGGACCGGCTTGGAGCATGACTGGCCGGCCAGGGCCCGGTCCCGTGCGTTTTCCCTATTTTATGCATTATTTCATGATTTGAAGGAATTTTCATAATTTGAAAGAAATATCATGGAATCAAGGAATTTTCATGGGATTATGAAAGCATGAAAAATATGCTAATAAAAGAGTGGGACGTGTGAGCCATCTAGGGTTTGGCCGACCGTCCATGGCCCGTGCACACGGGTTTCCCTAATTTTTATTATTTTTCATGGGACCAAGGAAATATCATGAGATTAAGGAGTTTTCATGAAATTATGGAAATAATAATAAAATAATGAGGAATCATAAGGTGTGGGGCCGGCTGGGACCAAGGCATGGCCGGTTGGCCAATGGTCACGCCCCATCATGTTTTTCCCTAATTTTATATTATTTCCTCCGCGCGAAGGAAGCACCATGAAATTGAAGAGTTTCCTCAAAATAAAGGATATTCGTTCAAATGAAAGGGTTTTTCATAAACTCAGAGAAAACAACAGAATATGATAAAAATATGAACCTGACGTCGGATTAACCACGGCACGGTCGGTCGTTCAGTGGGTCCATGCTCCCAGCGCCCTGGTCAATTTTTATTTATTTGTTATTTTTCATCCTATTTTGCATAGGTTCATCGTTTCATCGTATTTTGAAATACTCGTTCGTGCGGTGGTTGTTAATGTATCATTGTTGAGTACACTTGCACCATTTGAAATGGGGCTTACTCAGGCGGTAGCTCTGATGCCCGTCCGTCCAATATTTATTACTAAACCATGGATACATACTGGGAAGGACCATGGATTGCGTAATGAAATATTTGCAAAAATATTTGAATACTTTCAGAAATTCTGCGGATGAATCCAAGAATTTAAGTTTGAGACGGGGCTCGCTCATAAGGCAGCTACGATGCCCGTGCATCCAATATTTATTACTAATCCATGGATTTCTGCTGGGAAGAACCATGGTTTGCGTAATGAAATATCTGCGAAAATATTTGAATATTTTCAGAAATTCTACGGATGAATCCAAGAATTTAGGAATAATTAATTTATGACTTTATACTAGCAAAGCAAACTGTCTAGGAGCATTAATTATTCCGATATGAACTTGCTGGAGCTTCATATCTTTTACATAGCCAGGGTAAACTCGTTGTTTGTATCCTGAAAACGTCATCACTCTATACTAGCAGAGCAAGTTGTTTGAGAGTTGTCCATCCCGTGATAGAAATAATTACTGAAGTGCTCATTACCACTCGTAAGATATGGCGTTGTCCAGCTGTGAGACTACATATCTATGTGCGCTCTGAGATAAAGTATTCTCAATCATAGAATTCGATGAGAGACTCGTGTCTCGATATTCACGTCTGATTGCTGGATCAGAGGTTTGTATAAATATGGGTTTACAATTTTAACCTTTGTCGAAAATCCACCATCTACATTAAGTCCCCTGCTTAGTGAGGAAGGCCGTGTTCCTCAGTCAGCATTGAATGGTGATTTTCCAGTCATAACAATACAAGTAATTGAACTCAGTCATAAGTTAAGATGTTACCGGATTTCGATCGTACGAGCGTACCATGACTTGAAAGATGGTTCCATTAGCATGATAGAATGTCGTTTGATGAGCATGATTTGGTGTTGAACCGCTTATTTGGATGACGGGATCTTGGTCGTTCAGGATTCGCGGGCCGGGACCAGTAAGGAAATCCTTGGAAAATTAGGTTTTGGAAATAAAGTTTGATATAAAAGGAATTGCTCCCCCCCCCTTTTTTTTTTTTTAATTTTCCCGCACGACCATAGCTTCATCACCTCATCACCTTTACGCCATCATCAAGAAGAGCAGGAAAGTTCGCCGGAGCGCCACCGTCCGACGTCGCCGTAGCCACCGTCGGCCAATTTCCGGCCGGCGCCGACAGGTATGCTTCGAATTTTTTTTTTTTTGCTTGCTGATGCTCATGATTTCTATGGGTTGTTCACATATTTTTCATGATAAAATTATATACCCGTGTATATATGAGTGTGGGTTTCGTCGAAAACCTTCGTTTTTTTAAAACGTTTGTTCGTTTGATCGTTAGTTTTTGAAAACTAGTAATAATACCTGATTTAGGAGAGGTTTTCCTTCATATATGAATATGTAGGTTCAGTGATGAAACTATGTTTATGAGCTTTCACGTGAGCCAAAGTTTTATCACAAAGAGTGAATTTGTCACAAAACTGTAGTAAAATATTCGTTTTAAAGAACAACGATGATGCGGAGAAGCGAGTTCTCCTCTTTATGTATATATGAACTTGTGTCCAGTGATAAAATTTTGTGTATGAGCTTTCATGTAAAACTTTACCATGTAATGCGTGAGTTTTCACGAAATTGAAATAAACCTTCGTTTAAAATACGTATGACGGCACGAAGGAAAAGAGTTTTTGTAAAACCATGGTCGGTTCATGGAAAAGTTTTTTTTTTAAATCGTGGAATATCCACGTTTGTGAGCCTGGCTCACGTTGAAAAATATTCATTTATTTACGTGAGTAAACGTTCTGTTTATATATATGTATGCAAATATATATTGTTTCTCTAAAATCAAAACTTGAGTTTTGTGTGATGTTGCTTAGAGATAAAATTATTTATGATGAAATAATGTTTTAGTTTCCATAATTCTATGGTGAATGTTCACTCAGTAGAAAAGTTCATGATTTTATGAAAAATCTGAGTTTTTGAACGTCTTTTGTAGGTCTTGAAGAAGCGGACGTTTTTGGAGCATTAACTCTAGCATTACTCTCACTACTATTTAGTGGAAGCGTAAAAAGGTAAGAGTTAAGAGTTACCATTAGACACTAGTATTCCTCCAATTTCGGATAATGTACTGAAGTAGAGTGTGATGTGCATTTTGAAGCTACTTCGTAAATATGATCAGCTCTCAAGTTAACGACACTTCAAGAGATGAGACGCGTGTTGATGATGACATCTCCAGAGATGAAATATGCACAGATGAAACTTCCGTTGGTGAAGATGAAGATGTAATCCCTGGGATTAAAAACATCCCAAATATTGATGAGGCATTTTTTGAGGAAGATCCCTCAGGAGCAGAAAAACATTTGAAATCTCCAGCGTATCGTCTGTTGATAAATCCCAGGACTGTCACTCGTAAGAAATTCGTGACTCCCAAGACAGTCATCCGATTTTGTCTTGAACATGGGGTCTTCTTTGCATCAATTATAGAATTTAAGCTTTCTCGTCGACCTTTGGAGAAGTTTGCTGGATGGGCAAGGCATATGCTGGGTTTTCCTCATGTGAGGACTATGCTCGATCAGGCACAAGTGACAAGAGATATTCAAGCTTCTGTGGAGTTATTCATCTATCATGACGCGAGAAGTATTGTAGCTCTGCTTGATCGTTGGTGTATTCCCACTCACACCTTCATATGCAGATTGGGAGAGTTTACCATTACCTTGGAAAACGTGGTAGCTTTGATGCATCTCCCAATCACATGAAATCTTCCTGGGGATCTTTCAGATGAGGAGACTTCCGTTTCTCATGTCTTGATAGCTACAATGGAGGTAGCAAATAAAGCTGGTAGTAAAGGATGCTATGCTCTCTGGTTGACACGCTGGTGGCCCAAAGATGAGGTTTCTGATAAACCTATCGACAGTATGTTACCCATTGCTGCTTTCTTGTGTTTATGGTTGTCTAGAGATGTCTTTGAAGACATCGGAAACTTGTTGAAGCCTTTCGTGATCCCCTTTGATATTAAGATGGCTCAAGGAGAGCAACTCCCAATAGGTAGCTTGTTCTTGGGCTCCTTGTATTACAACTTAGATTATTTGGTTATAGACTCCAGTGTGTCAAATAGCTTCATAAAGATTGAATGTTATGCTAACACGATGTTTCTTCAAGCTCTGATGTGGGAACACTTCAAGAATTATGCACCCATTCCTCGTAATATTTTGCAAGGACTGAATACTGATGCTCGCCATATTTTCCCTGAGAAAGACAATGCTAGAATCATGCGTTGGTCCACAAAGCAGCCTCGGTACAAGGCGCACCTTATTGACGTGTTGGATGATGAATCTGAATTCACTTTTCATCCTTAGGTGTCAGTGCCTTCTTATATCTCCCAACCGATGACTTTCAACACTAGGGAGAGCACTAGTTTATCGGCCGGTGCAGATCTGAGCGATGGTGAGAGGTCCTTCATGTTGAGTTTCACCCATGGTCATCTGTTGTCAGTCTCATACGGAGAATTTTCAGTGGAAGAATATAATATTGATAGAGCGGCTCGACATATGGGCATGGACCAGTGCGTTCCAACTATTCGGAGAAGGAAACCATCAGTTGAGCAGCTCATGACTCGTTTAGACCATACCCATGTGGAAGGAAGTCAATACTGGTTTCCTTGCTCTGATAGATTCGCCTATGTAACTCCGGGTTATGCATGATTTCGGGATGATAAATTTGAGCGATTGCATGTATACGTGATGGTCGGTCATCCTCCAGTAAAAAAATTGTCCTTCTGATGAGTTGATTGCTAGTCGACCGAGATTGAAGTATCTCTCTGGTGATAAGAGAAAATCGTCTCCAGGATGCTCCCAGGTGCGCTTTGTTATATAATCTTCATTAAATCATAACAGCTGTATTCTGATTTTGCTACTGGAATTTGCCACAAGACGGTCGTATTGTAAGACCTCGAATCTGTGTAGATTTCTCAGAAACTGAAGCTGTCGTTCATGGCGGAGAAGGCATGCACAAGAGTTATAAGCTGTTACCTAATACTATAAAGTCCCCAGCTGGCGGTTTGGTGAGTTTCCAGTACTCTCCTTGTTATGACCCTTTCTCGACCGTATAATTAGGATCACACAACTGATATGGTTATTTTGCTGCAGAACTTTGCTCCGTCAAGTATTGATGGACTTCGTTTCTCCGCTCCTGAGCAAACAATTTCTGACTCGAGTGATGAAGAAATTGTAAGTATCTCTTCTCATATCAATTATGGTGCCTTATGAATGAAACGCTGATTGATGGGGATATGTCCAGGAGGATGACTCCATGGATGTGGAGAATACTGTCGACGCTTGCTCGAATGATGGCGATAAAGAGAGCTCCCAAAGTCAAGAACCGAATGAGAATAATGTTGTTGTCGACGTCGGCGTGAGCAATTCTGGTTCTTTGAACACTTCAGAGACTACCAAAGTAAGTATTTCTCTTGTATTTCACCCATAGAAGTATAAACTTGCTGACTCATGAGTGAATGAATGAAAATGTATGTGAATATATGACACGTTTTGTCGAAAATACGTCATCAGAAAAATTCAGAACTCAGCATTTTAGGAAAAAACGCCATAGAATCCTCGCCTGATGTCAGATTTTGATGATATGCATATGCATGTTCAAGCCCAGGAAATTTACAAGCTTTATAAAAGTAGATTTTTAAGTTTTGAGTACGTTCAAGAACTGAAAAAGGCGAAATAGTGAACTTCCAGAAGACTTTCAGAACTTTTTCAGATGTCATGTAGTTTCGAGTTTCAACCATATCTTTTTGCTTGTTCGTCCGATTGCTATGAAACTTTGGCACGTTGTAGGTGAAACCAATACGAAGAGAATGGAGTATAACTCAACCTTTGATTCTTCACCAATTTCTCCCAGTTCGTATTTTCGTACATGGAAGTGTAAAATCTGAACAAACGGACTTGTTGTAAAACGTACTTCTTGTGACTTCCACATTGTTTGCTGACACCGAGCATGTATAATGAAGTGCTTTTATGATATTAAACCACTTGAATGCTGTAGTTCATGGTTTCTTTTGGTTTCATGCTTGGATGGTCCTAATCTCATGTAATCTCCGTATCAGGTGGAAAATACCAAAGTTGAGAATAAAGGAACCCAAAATGACGAAACGAGCAACCTTGTGGTTTTTGATAAGGAGGAAACTATCTCTGCACTTCAAAGTCATGAAAGCATCGTTGATGAAACCGTGGAGACCCAGATTATTGTTGCTTCAGTGATAGAAGAACCAAGGACGCCAGCAGAGGATACTGAAGAAACTGCTGCTCTGATTGTAGAAATTGCTCCAGTAGTTGAAAACCGTATAATTGTGCACGAATACCCAAGTGCAGGAGTTTCTTTTGATCCTCCATTTGATTCTTTACTCCCATATCACGAATTAGTTGGTGGATTTAGCGTTCCCATTGGGTATGCGGGTTTGTACAAGAGGATATGGGAGAAATTTGGCCATATAATCGTTGACAGGAACCCTGGGCGTGCTTATGCTTTAACAATGCAGGTAAGTGTACTCTTGCGTGTTGTAAGTGACATATGCACTAGAGCCAGAAATGATGTAACTCCAGATGTACTCTTTGATTGGGAGTTCAACTTGGAGAATTCTGAGAGACTTGGCTTCAACGTGAAGTGGCTTCGTAAGAAGATGAACGTTATTAAGGATTCATGTTAAAATAACATATCCTTTCCCAATGATGTTGTGATGGAGAAGGAAGACAAGATCGCCAGGTTGACCGAAGAGCTGAACAAGGAGAAGGCGGCTTTACAGGCTTTGAAGGATGCAGATGCGCAAAAATCTTTCTTTGTTGATTTTCTCTGATTTGCATGATCTCTTGAACTTATGAATTTGTGAGATATGTGAGGTTTTATTTGGGTTTTGATATCATGGTTTTGTATTGGTAGATGGTTAAGGATTTTCTTTTGGATTTTATAAATATTTTCTTTGAAGAAATATGAACTAAATTTTTGATAAATTGCTGAATTCAAATACTGATTACAAGTGTTGCAAACGTTTTGGAGGAATTAAAATACAATGAAAGAAAATCCTAAAATGCCAAATCCAAACGTCATGCATGCTCAAGTGTCCAGTACCTCGAATGACCCATAACTTCAGACAAACACCTTATGCCAATTCTCATGGATTACTGGTAGGGTTCGTCCATCCGTGTTGATCAGTTTGTAATATCCTCCGATCATGGACTTAACGATCATAAATGGTCCTTCCCAATTGGAGTTCCTTTCAGAATGGAGATCCCGTTTAGTTTCCTTGAGAACCAAATCTCCTTTCTTGAACTTGTTTGACTTTATAACCCGTGCCTTGAATATCTTCTGTTGATTTGGAATCCTTCGAGCGATGTGACTCCAGGGCTGTGGCACATATGGACACTCGTGCAAAAGGGAGCATCCCTCATATTGCCTGTCATGTTTAGCCGTGTTTTCTACAATGCATCGCATGATTGGATGATCAACTTGAAGAGGCTCTGGATTCAGCCATTGAGTAAAATATTGCTGCGGTGCAATGATCCACGCATAGCATTTTGCAATTGCTAAATCATTTGATGAGTGAAGCCCTCGAACCAAATGAGCATATTTGAAAACTGAAGATATGGGCACATGAGAAGGAATAAGACTTTCCTGAGCGTGGAATCTCTTGACAAAAGCATTTGTATGCTCCCAAGAATTCTGTGCAAGTTCTATCAAGGCTTTGCCCTCCTCTAGATATTCAAATGGCGAGATATCTTCCATTTATTCTTTTGGGTCAGAGGTTTCTTCAGCGGATGAAAGTACAACCGAAGGGGTTGGTGCATCTTTTCCATTGTGGATCCATGTGCGTCCAAGAATCATGTCATATCCAGGGTCTTCCGGGATTATGTAAAATTTGGTCTCAGTACAGGTCGAACCTTTCACAACTTTGAGATTGATGAAGCCGTAAGCATCCCTGAGAATTCCTTCATGATCTCTAATTATTGTGGGAGCGTGAGCATCCTCATGTCGCGTAATGCCGGCAGCTCTAAGAGTCTTCAAAGGAATGATGTTGACAGCAGTACCAATATCAACAAACATCCTTTTGAATTCGTTTCCTTTGACATGTACTGTGGTGAGCAGTCCCCAGTCATATATTTCTTTATTAGTGGTTGAAGGTTCGGGAAGTATGTGTAAGCGTTTGTTAGAAAATATATGACTCAAAGCCATAAACATATCTTCCCTTTGCACCTTTAATAGATTAAGTAATTCACAGATATGATCTATTAATGACTGAACTGCTTCTTTGAATGGTGCTTCAGAAATAGAGAAAGTTCTGTCTGGGAGGGGATCTCTGTGCACCCCTTCGGTTCCAAGATTAAGTTCTCATGACTCGACCTTCTCTTTGAATATGCGTTTCAAAGTCTTTCAAGCGCTGGTGGGGTGACCGATAAATCTATGGAATCGACAATATCGAGGATTTTCTGTCACCTCTTCGGCTAGTTCTTTCCTGACATATGGCAACTTGATTGCACCATCTTGAATCCAGGCCTCCAGCAATTTAATGACTTCTTCAATGGAGCAGGGAAAATCAGATGCTCCCGGATCTTCTGCATGCTGGGGAGGAGCCTGTACGTCATCCTTCCTTTATTCCTTTGAAGGGGTGGAAGAAGTATGCTTGCGCTGTGGTTCAGCTTTCCGTTTTCTCCCTTCTGCGACAGCATTTGCGGAAGGTTACAGGTTGTACTGATTGTTGATTAAACGTCTGCTTCCTCGAGTATCTCATGCTTCTTCAGCCTTTGTGGATTTCGTTCTTTCTAATAGAGCGGGTGCAGTGGTTTCTGATCTCTTCGCAGCTTCGTGGAGCTCTGAGAAAGTTTGGAATCGAAGATTCTCTAGCAATGCCCTGTATACAGGGAGCATACCATTGATGCACAGTTCCACCAGTTGTTACTCTATGACATTTGGACCATGACAATCCAAGGCTTGGATCCTGAATCTTTTTACAAAGTCGTTGGGGTTTTCACCAACTCTTTGAAACATCCTTCCAAGGTCAGAGAGGGTAATTTGCTCTGACATGAAGAAGTATCTTCTGTAAAAGGCGTTAATCATTTCTCTCCAATTATTGATGGTCCCTAACGCGATATTGTTATACCAGGTGTATGCTCTTCCTTTCAAGGACTTTGAGAATTCCTTGAGGAGAACGACATGGTTATGTTCATGTTCTCCTAGAGCTTCAAGGAAGCGAGAGACGTATTCTCTAGCATTTCCAGTTCCATCATAAAAGGTAAAAGTTGGAGAGGTATAACCTTTAGGAAGTGGAGTCCTTTGTGTAGCTGCAGGATAGGTAGGTTTGTGACGATGGACATGTGATGTCTTATCTTTTCCATGATTCTCCAGAAAGCGCTCCAAGTCTTCCCGGGTGATAAAGCTTGATGACTCTTTTGCTGATGAATTGCCTGTAGCTTTGTTGGTTTCATCGTCGTTCACGGTGTGAATTGGAATTACCTTAGGGTCAGCAGCATCTGAGGATTTTTCCTTCTCTTTCCCTTTGTCTGGAGTTTTATCTGACAGCTTGTCAGTAAGAGTCTTCAAGTGATCAAATAGCTTTTGTTGCGCTGCAGCCATGTCCGTCTGATTCTTTGCAAGAGTTTCTTGCGCTTTGATGAGGTCAGCGAGGGCAGGTGGCGGATTTCCTCTGACTTCTTCGGGATGTCGGCCGAATAAAGGATGACCTTCCGCGTCGGCGTGAGGAGGAGTGATGTTACCACCATCAGTGTTAGTGGCAGGAATAGTTTCCAGGATGTCTTCATTGTTGCTAATGCTAGCAATATTTGCATAGGGATTTGTGACCGATCCTGACCTAAGACCAACCATCTTGTGAAAATGAGAGATTGCAACCGAGAGAATGATCTCCCACTGTGGTCGCTAATCTGTAGATGGGGAAAAACGATTTGCTGGTTTTTTCGAAATTATGGACGACCGTGCGGAGGAGATTCCTTGAACCGATCGAAATGTTCAACCTCACACAGATGCATCGCTATGAAGGGGGTGATTTAAGTTCGAGAGACCAATCTGTAGTACTCCTGCCTAAACCAAGACAATGGCCATTCCAGAGTAAATTCGGTCACAAGAGAGGATGGGTTGATCTGTAGGAGGGAAGCTGAGAAATGTGTGAGATCAATGATAATATGAGATTGTAGGTGTATTGTAATTTCAGCATGAAAATGCTCTGAATGATTGAATCTTGCCTGATTGAGAGTAATTTATGTGAGTTCGTGTAGACAAAAGAGCGTCTGTATGAACTTTGATGAGAAATTGCTCGTTCAGAGGGTTGTTGTTCGAATGTTTGAAACTCTTCGAATGTTGTCCTCTCAATCAGGATTCAGAGACATTATATAATGCCGGAGATGAAAACACCATGATCCCATGAAGTGTGACAGTTTGCTGGAATCAAAGAGTGGGGAGGTGGGAAATCGTGTTAAACCAATTACTCATCGTGCAGAGACTTGCTTAATTTTCCACCCACTATCTTGCTGATTCTTCCAACTGAGTACACGACTTGCTCACATTCTCATCGTGGGTGAACACACGTGTTGTAGACCGCCAGAATAAAAACCTAGTTAATATCCTCCCATGTGACACGATTGATGTCTCGTGGTTAATTTAGTCAGTTGTTGATTTCATGACTTCGTGGGACAATGAGTCCACGTATTTGCTGAGTTAAACATGATTTTGTGAAATATTCTGCAACTCATGAATTGAACGCAGCGTCTCACGACGATACTGATGATAGGATCCTCACGTTGAGGAGAGCAAGTGTTGCTCGATAATTTATTTAATATTGATTGTTCCAATATTCGTTGATTTAAGTAAATATTGCTCATCTGAGCAAGTGTTGCTCGTCTGATGAATTATTGGTAGCGTGACCAAAATAAAATATTAATTAAAGCGCTGGTAGTTGAACCGAGCATAATTAATAAGAATATTGATCATGAGATCATTGCAAAATTATTAGTGTTTGAATCTGGAATCATGATCCCTGGATTCAGAAACCCTAATTTGATCAATTGATGGTTTATTTGAAAATTAACCATGGAATAAAGGAGAACCGACTTCATGGGACCGTGGATCGACCATGAAATTCTCATATGCTCACATGAGCAAAAACCAATACCTCTTTGAAGAGTTGGTGAGTTTTTGAAAGAATGATTAAATGCTGGTTTAATCATTTACTGAATTACTGCTGGGTTCAGCATTAAGTGATAAAACCTAATTAATTATGAAAAGGTGAGGGACCGACCAAGGGGTCATGAAACCGCCCCTGGGTGGTCACTGGATCAAATGATGATCGCTCCGTCAAATTATGAAATTATTCGGAGAGTTTAGGACCCAATATGCGCAATTGTGCAAATTAGGCCAGATTGTGAGAAACACGTGGGACTGGCTCATTACGAGCCAAAAAGCTAACCCTGGTAGGTCAAGGTAACATGCTTTCATTGTTGAGACGTCTGTGTTTCAGTCCTGAGAATTTTGATATTTTCTGGTGCTCGTTTGAGCGACCATTTGAGAAAATATGACAAAATTAGGGTTTTCTAATAAAACCGTCAAAATTTCATCGGATGAAGGAAAATAATGAAAAAGTGAAAATATTATGGAATGTGGGACCGATCATGACCATGGGAAAGTCTGGCCGGCCAAGGGAGCCATCCCACACGTTTTCCATAATTTTGTAATATTTTTCATGATTTTAGGGAAATATGATGAAACGAAGGAGTTTTGCTAAAATTACAGAATTTTGTTGAAATCAAGGAGTTTCCATGAGATGAGGGAAACATAAAAAATCATAAATAATAAAATAAGGGACGTTTGGGCGTGTAGGACCGGCTTGGAGCATGACTGGCCGGCCAGGGCCCGGTCCCGTGCGTTTTCCCTATTTTATGCATTATTTCATGATTTGAAAGAAATATCATGAAATCAAGGAATTTTCATGGGATTATGAAAACATGAAAAATATGCTAATAAAAGAGTGGGACGTGTGAGCCATCTAGGGTTTGGCCGACCGTCCATGGCCCGTGCACACGGGTTTCCCTAATTTTTATTATTTTTCATGGGACCAAGGAAATGTCATGAGATTAAGGAGTTTTCATGAAATTAGGGAAATAATAATAAAATAATGAGGAATCATGAGGTGTGGGGCCGGATGGGACCAAGGCATGGCCGGTTGGCCAATGGTCACGCCCCATCACGTTTTTCCCTAATTTTATGTTATTTCCTCCACGCGAAGGAAGCACCATGAAATTCAGGACTTTCCTAAAAATAAAGGATATTCGTTCAAATGAAAGGGTTTTTCATAAACTCAGAGAAAACAACAAAATATGATAAAAATATGAAGCTGACGTGGGATTGACCGCGGCACGGTCGGACGGTCAGTGGGTCCATGCTCCCAGCGCCTTGGTCAATTTTTATTTATTTTTTATTTTTTCATCCTATTTTGCATAGGTTCATCGTTTCATCGTATTTTGAAATAGTCGTTCGTGCGGTGGTTGTTAATGTATCATTTTTGAATACACTTACACCATTTGAAATGGGGCTTACTCAGGCGGTAACTCTGATGCCTGTGCGTCCAATATTTATTACTAATCCATGGATTTCTGCTGGGAAGGACCATGGATTGCGTAATGAAATATTTTGCGATAATATTTGAATACTTTTAGAAATTCTGCGGATGAATCCAAGAATTTAATTTTGAGACAGGGCTCGCTCAGAAGGCAGCTCTGATGCCCGTGCGTCCAATATTTATTACTAACCCATGGATTTCTGCTTGGAAGAACCATGGTTTGCGTAATGAAATATCTGCGAAAATATTTGAATATTTTCAGAAATTCTGCTGATGAATCCAAGAATTTAGGAATAATTAATTTATGACTTTATACTAGTAGAGCAAACTGTCTAGGAGCATTAATTATTCTGATATGAACTTGCCGGAGCTTCATATCTTTTACATAGGCAGGGTAAACTCGTTGTTTGTATCCTGAAAACGTTATCACTCTATACTAGCAGAGCAAGTGGTTTGGGAGTTGTCCATCACGTGATAGAAATAATTACTGAAGTGCTCAGTACTACTTGTGAGATATGGCGTTGTCCAGCTGTGAGGCTACATATCTATGTGCACTCTGAGAGAAAGTATTCTCAATCAGAGAATTCGATGAGAGACTCGTGTCTCGATATTTACATCTGATTGATGGATCATAGGTTTGTATAATTATGGGTTTACGATTTTAGCCTTTGTCGAAAATCCACCATCTACAGCTGTTCCATCGGAATTCAGGGGTGTCGGCTACATATACAATGTGCACACCGAGAAAGCGATTTACCATTAATCTACCACTGTAAATTTCCCTTGATTGGTATGTCAACGACAACTAGACACAAACAAAAATCAAATTATTACCATTAGATGAAGATATATAGAACACCGTAAAAAGACTCGAGTCCCATTTACGCAATTGGAGTAACCATAACCGTTGGATCCTCAAAAACAAGGGAAGAATATCGTTTGGTCCCTTTTTAGGTGGTCCCATGTCTGTTTAGTCCTTTGGGAAAACGCCTTTACTGTTTGGTCCATAATAATTCAAAAATATAAAATAGATAAAATTACCATTCTGTGTTAATTTTTACTTATTTTCTTGTAGCAGTTCATTCGTCAAAATGAACTCATGTTAATTTCTACTTATTTTTTCAGAAAACATATAAACTAGAGTTCATTCCAGAAATGAATTCCATATAAAAACCCTAAAAAAACCAGAGTTCATTCCAGAAATGAACTCCAAATAAAAACCTAAAAAGGCAAAGTTCATTCCAGAAATGAACTCCACATAAAAACCTAAAAAAAGCAGAGTTCATTCCAGAAATGAACTCCATATAAAAACCTAAAAAAACAGAGTTCATTCCAGAAATGAACTCCATATAGAAACCTAAACACGCAAATCTTTATCTTCTTCATCATTTTCATATTCATCATTTTCGTCTTCATCATCTTCGTTTCAATCTTCAACTTCTTTGACAACAGCAGAAAAAGTTAAAATCAAATATTGTGACGAAGAAACACATAAATCTATCATCGTCTTCATCATCTTCATCTTCATCGTCATCTTTATCTTCTTCATCGATTTGAACAGCAGCAACAACATCGATCGTCATCAAAACAGCAGCAACAAACATCAATTCGTCTTCATCATCTTCGTTTCAATCTTCATCTTTTTTGACAACAACATAAAAAGTTAAAATCAAATCTTGTGATGAAGAAACACATAAATCTATCGTCGTCTTCATCATCTTCATTGTGTTCATCATCATCTTCAACCGCAACAACATCAAACATAGAAAAAAAACAAAGAATCTTGTTGCAAGTTATCGTCTTGTTCATCATCTTTATATACCCATCGTCTTTATCATCTCTGCAAGTAATAATAATTATCTATGCAAAATCAAAAACCTAAAACTCACACAAATCTTCATAGTTTATACATCAACAGAAGAAAAAAAGAGAGAGAGAGAGAGAGAGAGAAACTAGATCTGTAGGCCTGTCAATATTTGTCCGATATCCGGAATCCGTTTCCGAATATTCGAGATCCTATAGGATTTTATCCGTTTTATCGGATATTGGATATTTTTTCCTTAACATATCGGAAACGGAGTAGACCCCATCCGAAATGTTAATATCCGATATCCGATAGTATAAGAACTTATTTGTAATTTATCCTAATTTCGAGTATAGTATCGGATATTGTCGGATAAATATCCGATAAGTGTCAATTATGAAAATGTTTTACAAGGGTTTTTAAGTTTTTTTGGTATAACCGGATATTATCGGATATCCGATAACCTTAGCCTATCGGAATCGATATCTGATTTTGATATCCTATAGGATATTATCGGATATCGGATATCCGGTAGTGCTTAACCTATCGGATATCGGATTTCTAAATATCCGACGGATATTCTTCCATTGACAGGCCTATCTGAAAATATGGAGGTGAGAGAAAGTAAATCTAAAAATGATTTATTCTCTCTTGATAATTGAGTATATATGTCCTAGGGTGACGTCATGGCCCCAAAAGGGTATTTATGTCATTACAAGATAACAATTACATCATCCATGACGTCACCCTAAGATCAAACCATAATTTTTAGGACCAAATTATAATATATTTTTTCAAAAAAGACCAAACAGAGACTAGACTCATCTTATTATATATATTATTTCGAGGACCATATGTATTTCATGCTAAAAACAACACACAAACTCTTGCCGTCAACGCGTTATTACTTAGGAAAACAGAAACCAAAAAGAAAATTAAAAAAAAAAAAATCACTTTTCGATCTCAATTTTCATTTCCCTTCTTTCTCTCCCTCTAAAAACTCACACTCTCCCATCACATCGAGCAAAAAAAAACTGTAGCCCTATACCTACACCATCTCGCTGTGTATCCTACGCACTTCCGCCCACACTTTTCATCGCCAGATCTGAGGTAATTCTTCGATCTCGATCATTTTTTTTTTAATTTGATTAGTTGTTTATTTTGTAATTTAACTGTTTCTATTGATCTTGAAATTGTGCATTTATTGAATATTTTTCTAGGTTATTGGATTGATTAAACGATGTTAACGAAGTTTGAGACGAAGAGTAATCGAGTGAAAGGATTGAGTTTTCATCCCAAAAGACCATGGATCCTTGCGAGTTTACACAGTGGTGTGATTCAACTTTGGGATTACAGAATGGGAACTCTCATTGATAGATTTGATGAACATGATGGACCTGTTCGTGGTGTTCATTTTCATAATTCGCAGCCATTGTTTGTCTCCGGAGGTACACAATTTTATTGATTCGCTTATACTTCGATCTTTTGTTGCCAACATTACACTGTATTCGTAATTTGCTGAACATTACATTGATTTCAACACTGATCTTGTATGAAATGATTGGATCTGGTGTACCAATGGGTGGATTTGAAATCTTTGTCAGATCCGGTTTATAATTTGGTATCTAGTTGGTTGACTTGTTTGTGTGGTTTCTCAAGGTAACAGAAGTTTGTGAATGAATGTTGATAGAATTACTGATCTAGTTTTACATGTTGATTAGTTTTGAACATTTTTTTAGTTAGCTTTTCTCAGTGTCTATGGAAATGATTGTGTTTGCAGGAGATGATTATAAGATTAAAGTCTGGAACTACAAGATGCATCGATGCTTATTTACCCTCCTTGGACATCTTGATTACATCCGTACAGTTCAATTTCATAATGAATCCCCTTGGATAGTTAGTGCTAGTGATGATCAAACAATTAGAATATGGAACTGGCAGTCTCGTACTTGCATATCTGTTTTGACTGGCCACAACCATTATGTTATGTGTGCTTCTTTTCATCCTAAGGAGGATTTGGTTGCCTCGGCTTCCTTGGACCAGACTGTTCGTGTATGGGACATAGGTGCGCTGAGGAAAAAGTCGGTATCCCCAGCAGATGATATATTGAGGTTGAGTCAGATGAACACAGATTTGTTTGGTGGGGTTGATGCTGTTGTAAAGTATGTCTTGGAAGGTCATGACCGGGGGGTCAACTGGGCTGGATTCCACCCAAGCCTGCCTCTGATTGTTTCTGGAGCAGATGATCGCCAAGTGAAATTGTGGCGCATGAATGGTATTACTTTTTGACTTTTGATGTTCTCTTCATTTTATCTGGTATTGAATGTATCAGTCATTCCAAGGTTCAGAAGCTTAAGTAATATTCTTTTTTAGGTACATAGCAAGTATGCACAAAAGAGTTTCATAACTGGATGTACCAAAAATAATTAGACCTGACATGTTATCATTCCACAAGAAAACAAAGTCAGTGAAATCCCTTGAAAGAATTAAGTTGGCTCCACTCTATGTACAGACACATGCAACTTAAACTATCTAATTTTTTTTTCCTCGCCTTCTTTTGCAGATACAAAGGCGTGGGAAGTAGATACATTGAGAGGACATATGAATAATGTCTCATGTGTTATGTTCCACGCTAAGCAGGACATTATCGTGTCCAATTCAGAGGACAAAAGTATTCGTGTGTGGGATGTAACAAAGCGAACTGGTGTTCAGACATTTCGCAGAGAACACGACCGGTTCTGGATTCTTGCATCACATCCAGAGATGAACCTGCTTGCTGCTGGTCATGATAGTGGTATGATTGTTTTTAAGTTGGAGAGAGAAAGGCCGGCTTTCTCTCCCAGCGGTGACAGTTTGTACTACGTCAAAGATCGTTTCTTGCGTTTCTATGAGTTCTCAACTCAAAAGGACACACAAATGGTTCCAATCCGACGACCTGGCTCCACTAGCTTGAATCAAAGCCCAAGAACTCTATCTTATAGTCCTACAGAGAATGCTGTTTTGGTCTGTTCAGAAGTTGATGGGGGGTCTTATGAACTTTATATTGTTTCTAAAGACACTGGCAGGGGAGATACTATGCAAGACGCTAAAAAAGGAATTGGCGGATCAGCTGTTTTTGTAGCGCGGAATAGGTTTGCTGTTATTGACAAGAGCAACAACCAGGTTTTAATCAAAAACCTTCAAAATGAGATTGTGAAGAAGTGCAGTCTTCCCATGTCCGCAGATGCAATATTCTATGCAGGGACAGGTAATTTGCTGTGCAGGGCGGAGGATAGAGTGGTCATCTTCGATCTCCAGCAAAGACTCATTCTTGGTGAACTTCAAACTCCCTTCATTAAGTATGTTGTTTGGTCAACTGACATGGAGAGTGTTGCATTACTTAGCAAACATGCTATTGTAATTGCTAGCAAGAAACTCGTGCATAGGTGCACCCTTCATGAAACTATTCGTGTGAAGAGTGGAGCCTGGGATGACAATGGTGTTTTCATATATACAACCCTGAACCACATTAAGTATTGTCTTCCAAATGGAGATAATGGAATCATTAAGACCCTCGACGTCCCAATATACATTACCAAGGTTACTGGTAATACCATACTTTGCTTGGATCGTGATGGAAAGAGTCGTGCAATAGTTGTTGATGCAACAGAATATGTATTCAAGTTATCTCTGCTGAGGAAGAAGTATGATCAGGTTATGAGCATGATCAGGAACTCACAACTCTGCGGACAAGCCATGATTGCTTATCTGCATCAGAAAGGTTTTCCTGAAGTTGCTCTCCATTTTGTGAAGGATGAAAAGACTCGTTTTAACTTGGCGCTAGAGAGTGGTAACATCCAGATTGCTGTTGCCTCAGCGAAGGAGATTGACGAGAAAGATCACTGGTATAGGTTGGGTGTGGAAGCACTTCGTCAGGGTAATGCAGGCATTGTAGAATATGCATACCAGAGAACAAAGAACTTTGATAGGCTTTCCTTCCTGTATCTTGTAACTGGGAATATGGATAAGCTGTCAAAAATGTTGAAGATCGCCGAGGTTAAGAATGATGTGATGGGTCAGTTTCACAATGCCCTGTATCTTGGCGACATCCGTGAGCGTGTCAAAGTTTTGGAGAACGCCGGCCAATTTTCTCTTGCTTACGTTACAGCTGCTGTTCATGGACTCATCGACGATGCTGAAAGACTGGCTGATCAGCTGGGGGATAATGTTCCCTCTTTGCCGGAGGGGAGAACATCTTCCCTTTTGATTCCACCTGCACCCATCTTATGTGGTGGAGATTGGCCCTTGTTGAGGGTCATGAAAGGCATCTTCGATGGTGGTCTTGATGTGGAAAGAGGACAGGAAGAATATGAAGAAGCCGATAAAGCGGATTGGGGAGAAAACTTAGATATTGATGGTGCGGATGACCCACAGAATGAAGATGGAGTAGTGGTGCGTGAAAATGGGGAAGTAAACGAGGAAAATGACGAAGACGGAGGATGGGAACTTGAGGATCTAGACCTTCCACCAGAGCTTGATACTCCAATTACCTCAACAAATACCCGGTCAGCTACATTTATAATCCCAGCTCCAGGCATGCCTGTAAGTCAGATATGGATTCAGAAATCATCCCTTGCTGGTGAGCATGCAGCGGCTGGCAATTTCGACACTGCAATGCGCTTGTTGAACAGACAACTGGGTATCAAAAATTTTGCTCCCATGAAGTCCATGTTTCTCGATCTTCACAATGGAACTCAATCCTATGTGCGTGCTTGTTCCTCTGCTCCTGTGATCACCTTGGCAGTAGAGAGAGGGTGGAGCGAGTCCGCGAGCCCTAATGTGAGAGGTCCACCAGCTTTGGTGCTCAAGTTCTCTCAGCTGCATGAGAAACTCAATGCTGCTTATAAACTTACAACAAGTGGGAAATTTTCAGAAGCTTTACACCTTTTCCTTGGTATTCTACACTCCATCCCCTTAATCGTTGTGGATTCAAGAAGAGAGGTTGATGAAGTCAAGGAGTTGATCATTATAGCGAAAGAGTACGTCTTGGGTTTGCAAATTGAGCTGAAGAGGAGGGAAACGAGAGACAACCCTGTTCGTCAGCAGGAACTAGCAGCTTACTTCACACACTGTAACCTTCAGATGGCTCACTTGAGACTGGCATTGACGAATGCAATGGGAATTAGTTTTAAGGCAAAGAACTTCATTACGGCAGCAAACTTTGCTAGGCGGCTCTTGGAGACAAACCCTACTAACGAGTTTCAATCAAGGCAAGCAAGACAAGTACTGGCGAACGCGGAAAGGAACGCAAATGATGCAGCCCAACTAAATTATGATTTCAGAAACCCATTTGTGACATGTGGAGCAACACATGTGCCAATATACCGTGGACAGAAAGACGTCGCATGTCCATACTGTAGTGCAAAATTTGTTCCATCTCAGGAGGCTAAGATATGTGCTGTTTGTGGTCTTGCCGTGGTTGGATCAGATGCATCTGGTCTACTATGTTCTCCTTCCCAGATAAGGTAGGTAAAGATGATTACAATGAATTTGCCCAACAAAACGAGAGTACATGTCCACACACATGGGTAATAAGTAGCGGTAGTTATGTGAATGTTCTTATTTTTGTTCTTGCAAAATCATAGATGGTGATATTAAACATGGAGTTTAGTTCCATTTGATTGTTTTTTCTCTATTTTTTCCGGAAGGTATATTGTCTTTCCTCTTTTTCATTTTTCCTTTATATGAGTATAATTTACTGTAATAACAAATTTGAGAATTTTGATTAGTCTCGGACTTTTTGTCTCGTTTAGTTTGCTCATGTCAAGGATGAATGAATTGCTTTTTTGTGCTCGTTTTGTTCAGAAAATCTTGCATCGGTGAAGGAATAAGACTTTTGTTTAATGAAATCATTGAAATGAGATTTACCACCAATCTATTCTCAATCGGGTTTACACTGTCAGATACACCCGGATGTAATATTTCATTTACCATATCATAATTTAAAGATTACCGCAGTGGATAAACAACAGTCACCGAGGATCCATGTACATTTTTAGATGGCCAAGTTCTGACAAGATTTGCGCAATTTTCTTCGAAAAACTTAAAAACAACATTTTGATACTACATAAACAACATTTTGATACTACATTTTGCCAAAAACTACATAAACAACATTTTGATACTACATTTTGCCAAAAACTTAAAAACAACATTTTGATACTACATTCGTCGGAGCTGTAAGGACCATCAAGCACGTCAATGCTATTAGACCTGTCAAGAGACGATTAAGCCGATAATGACTCGATTAATTAGAGATGAACGTTAATTAATAGAAATTAATCTAACAACGATCTAGTTACGAAATTAGTATCACTAGATAGGTCTCGAAAAGTTATGCGAAATAGACTACTCGAACGTGTCATTCATTTGTATGAATGGCAAAATGGTAAGTTTGTCTTAATCCAACTGGGGCTGCCCTTATCATTTTACTGGGTGCCTTTAGCATTTTCCTTTGGCCTTATCATCACCAAAAATCGACAGAAGTCTCATTCTTTCTTTTTCTTCTTTCTTCTTCTCTCTGTTCTTCTTCTCTTTTTCTCTGCAAATTCTTCCTTCACCCGTATCAATCGATGGAGCGGAATTTTGAGGTTAGTAGTTGCATCAGTGAAGGTTAGAAACACCCGTATCAATCGATGGAGCGGAATTTTGAGGTTAGTAGTTCCATCAGTGAAGGTTAGAAGACTTGGAATAATTGGTGGAGATGATACTGAAGCTTACTGATTTCAGAAACAAGATGAATAGGGTAAGTTAATTTAGGGTTTCGAATTGATTGATGTTTGTTTATAAAATCGTTCTATTTTGATTAATTATAGAGTGGGTTTGTTATTAATTGAAGTATAGAGTTGTTGTATGAAGTTTAATTTTGAGTTCATAGGAAATAGGGTTTCTGTTCTTCCCTAAATCAATCAGAAATTAGGGTCATGTGAATTAGGGTGTCTGAATCAGAAACAACAGATGAAGAAGATGAATTGGTTAAAGGTGATTGAAGTTGGGTGTTAATTCTAAGGTTCTGCAAAGAAGATTATGAAAACTAGGGTTTGAGTTTGAGTCTGAGTTTGTAATTGGGAATCAACTGAATAGTATTGGGAGGAAGATGAGTTGGTGATTTGGGTTTGCTGTTAGTGGTTTTAAATTATAGTTTTGTGACAAGAAGACTGATTCTACTAAACTGGTGCTGTTAGTTGTGGGGAAGTTGCAGATGGCTGGGTTGTGTTGGTTGAGTTGACTGTATTACAGCTACAGATGAAAGGTGAAGTTGTTAGCTGGTGGATTTGAATTACAAGGCTGCTGAGTTGAGAAGAATGGTAATGAAGCTGAGACTCTGGTAGTAATATGGTGTAACTGATGGTAGTGGAAGTATTGAATTGTAATGGCTGAGTTTGAAAACAAGAAGAGATGGTGTTGTGTTGATGTAGCCATGTTGTTATGAAGATGTGTTTTAGATGGTTTTAGAAAGTAGCCATGGGAACTGTAAGATACTGATGCTCTTGAGGCAGAGATGGAGAAACAATGGGGGAATGGAAAACTGGGGTGGATGGTGGTGTTGTTGGAGTTTGGTTGTACATGTGTACGTAGTGTAAATAGAATTCTAGTCATAGTGGTGGTGTGTTGAACTGAGATGCAGAGCATGGAAAAAACCAAGATGGGAATGATGCTGAACTCAGCTTAGATAATTAATGGTATTGTTGCAGTTGAGTTGAATTATGAAGATGAAGATGCAGGATTCTAGCCTGTAGAACCTGTGTTGAACTGGAATTGCAAGGATGTAGAGTTGAACTTGAAGCTAAGATGTTACTACATATGGAGATGGAATATATCATGGTGGTTGTGTTAATATGGTGGTATTAAGGGAATTGTGGTATTGAATTGTAAGTGGTGGTGATTTCTGAGAAAGGATGGAGTTAGTTAAATGTATGGGCTGCTGTGGTTGAAGTGGAGATTCATACATGAAGATGGTGGATCTGAAATGGATGAGTTGAATTGTGTGTGTGATAAGATACAAGTGTGATAAATGGAGCTGGTGGAGGAATATGAGGGTGGAGATAGAGTTAATGAAGATGAGGTCTGTGTTATTATTGGAGGATTGTATCACTGGCAGTGATGTGGATGTTTGGTTTTGCTATGGATGTTTATGCTGCCATGGTAAAGACAATGATTGTGACATTATTGATGGAAGCAATGGTAGTGTAGATATGAGATGTTGTGAAGACATGAAGCTAATCTGAAAGGGAAGTGTTGCTTGAGAAGAACTGAAGATAATAATGTTTCGATTGAAGGCTTGTTAGAAATGAAGATGGAAGTTGAGATATAGCTTATGGAACTGTGTATAGCTAGAAATGCATATTTTTGGTATAAGTTTGTGTAATGTTTTGTTGTATGAAATACAAGTTGTGAAAACTACAGTGAGACCCATTTTTCCAATTTCTTCCACTGTGAAACCTACGCCCAAAAATATAAAGGCGCGCACCCATTTTTTAGAGAAAAATTATTCTCAGACCCATAGTTTATAAAATTCTGTTTCGTTCTTTTTTCTTCTTCTTCATCTTCAATCTTTTTTCACTGAAATTGGGTGATAGATTTTGAATCAAAGAAGAAACTGAGATTGGGGTTTTGTCAATCAGATGGAAGGTTGTTGTTCAAGAAGAGGAAAGGGGATATGTGTGTTGATTGGAAAGGAAGAGGAATTCGAAGGTGGGTCTGTGATGTTGAGAAGATTTAAGAACTTGGGTTTGTCTTTGATTCCAAGATGGCAGCATATAGACTCAAAATTGTGATGCGAGTTCAACACAGGAAAGATGCAGAAATTGGTTGGTCGATTCAGGGTTTTTATATAATTTGGAGAATAAGTTTTGAATCGGGAAATCAAGGATCTGTTGCTTTAAGGGTTTTCAGAAACTGAATCGAGAAGAACTGGAAGATGGTTATGATGAGAATTAAGAAACAATGGCAGGAGTTTCAATGCCATTGCTGTGATGAGAATTAAGAAGCAATGGCAGAAATGAGTTTTTTTTTTTTTTTTTGTACATCTAACCTCTTTTTTAGATCGGTGATTCATGATTCATGTTCTTGAGGATTTATTTTTTAGAGATATACGGACCTTGGAGACCTGCCAATTGTGCGAGAGCAAGCAGTTTTCCACACAGCAAATGAGGGATTTGCTTATGACTATCAGCTGGTAGATGTTCCTGATTATAACGGGAGAGGTGAAAGTGCTCCATCTCCTTGGTTTTACCAAAATGAAGAAGAGGCAGAGTATATAGTGAGTGTGTACATCTACGTGCACTTGCTAGGTTAACCTCCAGTAAGATTTCCATATCGACAACCTACAAGTCTACAGCGGATAGAAACTACTGATTCGTGATGTTGTCTCTAGACGTTGCTCACATCCCTTCATTGGTCCTCCTAACAAGGTTCGTTTGGGTAACTATACTCGAAGTCTTACTTTTCTTGTCATTTCTGTTTTTTTGGTCTTTGCTTGTTACTTACCATGTTCTTAACTGCCAGGAACGAATTAAACATTTTGTCAGGTTACCAAGGTTGACAAGTTTTAAGGTCTGCAGAATGAATTCATCTTGATGTCTCTTGTTCATACTCGTTTTGTACTTTTGTTGGCCATCTTTGTGATGGGAGAAGATTGCTTGTTGCCATGTCTCGTGCACGATTAGGTTGTACGTATTTTGTAGGCGATCACTATTTGAACAGTGTTAGGAACTACAACCTACCCGGGCACTTTTTTCTTGCATCATATGCAAGATACTAAACTATACCGGTGACAGAAGTCTAAAACGAGCACCCGTATGGTACCACTAATAAGAGATTCTCAGGAATTCCATAGTTTTTTTTTTTTTTTTTTTGTTTAAGATTGAAAAGTGATAGTGAATAAGATTGTCTGCAAAGAAGGGTCCTAGTCCCAGGTAGATTCAAATGTTTGTGACTAGTGTTGGTGGATTGTTGATGAGAGTGAAGTTCTGGTGGTGCTGCTGAAGTGCCTAGAAGTATGATTGGTCAAGAAGCTACATATGGTTTTATTGAGAAGCAGTTGAAGTTGGTGTTACTGCAAGCCAAGTGAACTAGAGCTGAACGTTGCAGCGGGACATATAGGGAATGTGAATTAGATGTATGACGGATTATGAAAATATCTACATAACATGTTATGTAGTCATGAAAATGGATGCATAACCTGTTATGCATCCGAAAATATGACTGCATAATGCATTATGCATCGAGAAAATTGTTGCATAATCTTTTATGCATCGAGAAAATGGATGCATAACCTGATTTGCATCATTTAAATATGGCTGCATAACATGTTATGCAGTCGTGAAAATTGATGTATAACCTGTTATGCATCTATAAAATTTGTTGCATAACCTGTTATACATTCGAAAATATGACTGCATAATGCGTTATGCATTGAGAAAATTGTTGCATAATCTTTTATGCATACGTAAATATGGATGCATACTGCATTATGCATCAATTTTTTATATGTACACGCTAAAATCAACCAAAAAAATGGTAATATAACTTGTTATAGATGCATAATTTTGTTATCCAAATGCATAATGTGTTATGCAGTGGAGAAAATGGTTGCATAATTCGTTATGCGTCTGCAGAATGTGTTATGCATCGTTTTTGGTGAATGCATAATGGTTATATATCAAGTTTTCGAAATTTTTCCCTCAAATGAGGATCACCTCCGATTTTTTCGTGAAAAACAAAAATTTGATATTCTTGTTTGTACTCGTTGCGTAGCTCTTTTAAAAAGATTTCCAACGATATAAAATTTGTAAAATTTTAAGGCGCGGATTTTTAGATATGTTATGTCCAAGTTGCGCTTTCAATTATACCCCCGAAAAATTAGATTGCATAACCAGTTATGCCTGAAAACATAGTATGCATAACGAGTTATGTATTAATTCATATAATAATTTCATATAATTATGGGTGTCACGGTACCAAAAATTAATTGTGGGCCTGACAATGAGATTTTTTTTTTTTTGGATCTCCCCCTAATTTCCCCATACAAGTTTGGCCTAGGCATTTAGCCTATTAGTCATCCCAGTCAGATGTCTGACTAGTTTGCTTAGCTGACTCAGTTAATCTGACTCAGTTGTTTCCTTAACCTGAATCAGTCTTGCAGACTGAGTTGACTCACCGATTTCCTGTTTGACCAAGTGGAACTTGACCGAGTTAACAGTTGACCTTTGACTGTACTTGACCTAGATTTAGATGTGGACTGTTAGTTGACCCGTTGACCTTTGTTGACCGTCAGTTGATCCAGATGGACCAGGCCTTAGATTAAGGGGATAGTTTGTGGGGCTTGTGTAGTGGGACTTGGGCTTAGGCCTAATGTTCCTACTTTGATGTCCTGGACCCTTATGGTCTGAATTAGCCTTTAACTTCTTCTACAAAGTTGTAGATATTCTTAAGATTTACTTAATGGATTATAAAACCAATCCAATTGGATTAGTAAACCTTTAGATGTGATAAAGTTAGATGATGAAAAGGTATAGAACCATAAGTGGACATATAACCATTAGATAGTTCACTTAGCCTATAATAAGAGAATTGTATGACATTATGTTATGAACCTTGTATGAGCCTTTTGGCTAATCTTTAGAGTGCTTGTGTAATTAACAGTTAATCTTTATTAACAACAATCGATTAAAAGGACGAACTAGTGGATTGTGGATCTCGAGGTAGGCGATGCTTGTCATCAAAAGAGGTGGGAATCGATAACGAACTCTCTTGTACTCATTATTGTTTAACAAGTCTATCTTTTATGAAATGCATGCATGTCTTTGTTACTATACTAGGTATCACCGGGGCCTTACGGCCCCGACTCAACTTTTGGTTAGTGTCATGCATCATGTGATCTTCAATATTTAACACTGAGCTTTTTATCCGGGTATGTCTTGTGAAAATACTTTAAGTTACCATTAATATTTTTCTCTTATTCATGTATTCCCATTGATATAGTCTGGTATCTGTTATCCAGATATCATCAATGATGATTTCCTAAAAAAAGAATCATCTATTTTATTGGTTGATTCCATGATAATTGAATGGTGTTCATTGATATTTAGACCTGAACATACCCCTTGAAAACTATTATGGTAGTTAAAGTATAATGTACTTACGTGGATGATGTTTGGTGTTTTTTATCAAAAAAATATTAGAAATTTGGAACATGCATGCTTGGTTTGAACACGTATGTAATCGTTTAACCAAAGTTGATTTACTTGGAATGAACAAATGAGAAATTCCAACATTTTCTTTAATAAATTATTCGGAAGAACTTTTTCTGAAAATTTAAAAACAATAAGCGTAATTCTTTAAGTAAAATGAAAAATAATAAGATAGGCAAGGCAAAAGCTCATGAAGTTGTTGAACAATTGTCAATGCCTTGGGAATTCCATTATTCTGTACAGTTGTATTCTTTTATCGAATCCGCGTTTTATCGATCCTAAGTCTTGATGTTATTTCTCACAACTTTAAATTTTATGTTTCAATTCACTCTTCATGTGCTTAGTTGATTGCATGTGCTTGGTAACTTATTGTTTTATTTCACATTCACTTTTCATGAGTTTTTGAATCCCTAGCAAATCCAGATATTTCATTGGAACTCAAAAAATTATTCCCTGGATTAAATGTCAATTTATTCCCCTTGGAACATGAATTAGAGAATTATTTTTTTTGGAGTAAGTATCACATGACTCTAATACACTTTGTACCGACCAAAGAATGAATCATATTCATACCCAAAAGAAAATTGGATGAATAGTATCACCATGACTTACAGAGTCGTACATCATCTTCCCTTTTCCAAAGAGCTACGATGATAGCTTCTAATGAGTCCAACCCAATCATCAGCTACATCATAAACTACTCGATATATTTATTTACCAATCAAGAATGATGTAGAAAAATACATCATATACAAAAATTCAGGGTAGAATAATACTTGAATAAATTCTAGAAGCAATTATTAATATTTCATATTAACCCCAAATCTAAGTAACTCTTAATAGTTCACATAATCTTCACGACATGTAACTTATATACTTGCTAAAATAGAAATACTAATTAAATTTTCATTGGTTTTCTTTACATATGTATCAAATTAACCATAACTTTAGTGAATTATGTTTTTAACAAAATTTTGATCCCCATCCGTACTAGGACATGTAGTTCTGAGGAAACTTTGAGCTTGCGTTTGACCTTCTCTTAGTATAGGTACTCTGCAAAATGGGACTAACATCTCTTTCTCTTAAGATCCACATGTGAGTAAGGCTGGCAATCCTATTTTCATTTGCTCCTCACACTCCCATAGAGAAGAGTCTCAATTATACGTTTTGGAACATCAAGCTTAAACGATTAAGAAATTATATGTTTTAGAACTGGAATACTTTCCCCAAATCACATATCATGTAGAACCCATGAATGGATGGAATGAGTGTAATGTCATCAACAAACAATCTTTTCTAATAATTTAATCTAGTCATTGCATGTTCAGTCTTCCCTGTTTTGCAAACTCCTCCAATACTTATATTCTAGATTTTTAGTACAAAACACCTTAGAACTCTCTTTCTTCATCCCACCGAAAGCTTCAATATCGATCTACATCATTAGTTCATGATCAATGTACCGCAACTAACTTCGTCAAGAGCATAAAATTAAGTTCCTGCAAAGCAGCTTATAGAATTTGAATGAACTTTCGTTCATTACTTAATGGAAATAAACCATTGTCCTAAATGGAAAGGGAAAGATCATCTCAGCCTTTTTTGATGTACCAACTAATCCATGTATTGTAACACAAAATCCAAAGAAATCCCACATTTTTTCCATTTTCCTAACATATTCTTCTACGTCATCAACTCTAGATTAGTTTATTTTATTTTTACCCTTCCCGCATGAGAAGTCAATTCATTATTCATTTTTTCCAACTCGATGCATGCTTAATATTAAAACATTGTCGGCTATGAATTACCTCTAACAAAAATGAGGGAGGACCCCTTCACACTCTTAGATTCACACTATCTCACACTTGCAGAGATATTTTTCTCATTAAAACTTAAATGACAGAGTATTTGAAGTTAATGTTCTAGGAATATGATCGTTTAACAAAGCTTCACATAGCTACAAAAAATGAGCACATTCTGGAGTTCTAATCCTCACCATCTACCGATCATAATTTTAACCGTCGAAAATTCGTTGATTTTCGACGGTTGATTTTCAAAATAGTAGATGGTGGAGTTATACGTTTCGGAATGTGCTCATTTTTTTGTGGGTATTTAGAGATTTGTAAGACGAACATATCCTCAGAATATTAGCTTCAAATACGCTACCATTTGGTTTTTATAAAAAATAAAAAAAATACTATCCAAAGTATGAGATAGTACTGTGAAAATAAAAATGTAAAGGGATCCTCCCTCATATACCTCAATAAAGATACTTCAAAAAAAGTATTCCTCATGTTGGTTATACTATTCCTCATACTTGTTATACTTATATCATTTTTCCATCTAAACCATGATTAGCCAAAACGAACCCCGGATCAAGCTTGTAAGATTTATAACTTACCCTTGACCTATATCCATTCATAAAAATACAAAAACAAAATACAAAAAATAAAATAATAACAATAAAAAATAAAAAATAATAAAAAATAAAAGTATAAAATCGCAATCTTACCATGTTTTTTTCTGAAAGGTATGATTTTAGTTTTGATGTTTTTTTTCTTCAATTCAAATGGTGTAATTAAGGGATGATGTATACAAATTTGAACATTTTATAATCCGCACCAAGACCACACAAATATGACACCTGAGTTTCGAGTGCTGGCATGCAAGTATACTACTTATGTTGAGTGTGTACTTGATATAAAGTCTGTTGGAGATATTTATCTTAGACCGACATGTTAAAATTTCAACCGTCTCAAAATCCATGACCTTTTCTTGTTACCACCTGGGAACAAAACACTAAAAAATATTGGTATACTGTATAAGTATTTCTACAGAAGCAATCTCGACTTTCGGTTTCAGGAAAGGGCTAAAATTACTAATTTTACCTTAATGCAACATGTAAGAGTTATTGGAAAATTGTGGGCTAGGATTATTCTATTCGGAAGCATGTAAGGTTTTATCCTACTCAACAAACTGTGCCATCCATGGGAGTCGAACATACAACTACATGGTTGAGAACCATGCGATCTGCCATTTAAGCTAAGATAACAAGTGGGGTTTCTTATAAAGAAACTTGCCTGCATATGGTTCATAGGCATAAAGGGAAATCGCCTTCAGCTAACATGTAAGCATTCATCTCAGGAAACAAAGTCCTAAATAGCCAACCTTCCACCTTTTACAAAGTACATTGTGGAACTCCGGAAAGATGATTTAACCACCTTGAAAAAGCTTGTAGCCAAGAAAATGTTAACAATATGGACGCTATCTTATTTGCTCAAAATTTAGCAAAAGCTATGTAACTCACTCATTTAATCAATAATAAGTGGATACCTAAATACACTGGGATTAAGCTTATTTCACATGCTTGAGATTGGTCCCTGATTAGATGTTGCAAACCCAGAGACACAATAAGTGAAAAAGTAATTTGAGAAAGAGTGTGCATGAACTTCCAAAAGAAAATAGGATGGGAAGGGAACAACGATAGTCATAGAGGATGAGAATATGCATTAATTCATTGTCCTCACGAAGAAGTAATTGTTTTAGATTTCTTGAATTGTAGTCCAAGCCCAGCATACAAAGCAAACAGGCATGATACTTATAGCTATGTTAATAGGTTTAACAGTGTTGGCAGATGCGAATATTTAATCCTGTAACACATTAAAGAAGTAAAAATACATAAAAAGTCATTTTGTTCCATGCATGCCTATGTAAAAAAAAGAACGATGTGGGAATAATCTGGAACTTCTGAGAAGGATTTGTTGCTGCCATTATTTTGAGATTCGGACCTCTTCGAAGCACTACATCAAACCAAGTTAACACTAATGCATGGTATCATGCAATTATGTCAAACCAAGTTTATGGCCAAGAGAATAATGCATGCAGCTTCAAGCATCTGAATTGGGCAGATGATTGTCAAAAATATGTGAATTTCGTTTGCCAACCAAGTATTTGCTGGGTTACGACCGAATATTTGTTGTGAGAGAGGTTGAATGTCGCAACAACTAATCATAACAGTTGCAAAATTAAACCCATGACACAACAATTATCCATAAACATCTATCTACAGAATGCTTCAAAAAACTAAAAAAAAAGGTTATGACCGTAAGCCTAAAAACTAAAAAGATTTATCTTATCCAAATTTTCGTGTTTGTGGGATCTGAAGATGGAGAGGGTGGAATTTGGATAAGGTCTGATCCTTATCATACTCTAAATTTTCCTATCCTCTGCTGTCAACAAATTTTTTAGATAAGTTTAGTACAGAAACCCTAAACTTGATCTTAAATGCTAAAATACAAACCTAAGAACTTTAAAAGTCCCATCGAAGATTATAGATTTTCAGACTCACTTCACAGATTTTAAAAACCAAGCAAATCAAAACAATATTACCACATAGGCAAAAAAGCACAAAGCCCGTAAAAATCCTTGAAGATTGAAGTCCAAAAACTCAATCCCTTCCAATGGAATATGGAGCAAATCACATCAGGAAATATATAAAGAGAACGACGACTGAGATCACCGAGATTGTGATTTATATGTATTGGCATCGAAAATCACCGAACCTGTAATCTTTATGCGATGTGTGGGCAATTATCTACTAAGTGCATCCATGGGATTTTAAATAGTATAGAAATCCAATAATCCCAGGGTTCGCACTCTTAATCAGGCTATTGTAGAGTCGAGTCATTTGAAAAACAAAATGGCAATAAAAGCATACATAGATCGTGCAGTACCAGAATTTTTTAACATAAAACCATCCAGTCACTTTGAATTTAGGTTCCTTGGCAGGCTCATCAGGCCATAGAGACCAATTTTTTTGAGCATGTCATCTCCTACTATCGCTAGATCAATTCCTAGCGCAAAAGATGTAATATGAGGATCAGACATCTTAATGACATTTAATAGGCCTTGCAAAAAAAAATAAAAAAATAAACGTTTATGAAGCGATATACCAACAAAGGTATAATTTGCACCTGCATAGTCACATGTCTCTTCAGGGAGCACACAATGTCGATGATAAGAAATTATTCTGGCGGCAAACCAAACAACTTCCATGGGCTAACCAATATCGATCATACACCAATATTCAGAGGTGTGAACTATCAAATAATAACCAACAGTTCAATAACTTCCCTGGGCTAACCATGCAAGCCAAACCTTAAAAAAAATTAAACCAAATTTATGATGTAAAGTTCTTACCTTCTTACCGATTTCCTTCTCTTTCTTCGTTAAATACTCTTTATGCTTGCCACTCCATTATTATTATTCAAAACATTCTTATGCAATTTGAACTGAGATGTTGTGCAAGTTTTTCCTTAAGGGTCACCCAAATCGAACACTAGCCAGTTATGTGGATGTGTGCTTCAGAAATTTGATCTCCACATGCCCAAGTCATGGTCAAAAGAGCCATCAAAATAAAAAATTTAACACATCCAGCATTGATGGTAGTTCTTCAATGGTATCGAACTCTAGTACCCTGTAGAATTTAGTTGGTCAGCAACAGGGAACTTTAAACTGAAAAATGCAAATCAACTCAAGACCAAAACCACCAGCCTTCTTTACAAACAATGAAATAGCGAGTCTGTAAGAGAAAACAGTTACTGGGTTCTTTTAATTGAAGAATCTAGAATCTTTCTATTAAATATCTTACGAATAAAAAAATAAAAGTAACCAAGATAAAGGTACCCAGAGTGAGGGAACAAATTGTTTGTATACCTTCATTGACTAAGCAAATCCCTCTACTTGCAACTCTGCATAATCTGGTACATGTTGCTAGCATCAGTCGCATATTTATCAGTTGCTCGCTGATAATTTCTCATCTCCCCATCGACAATGTTCACATTCTCCCCCTGGTTAGCAGCAGAATATGGCAACCTCTCGAAGCTCTGTCTTCAGTTTTGCAGAATATATCCATCTGAAAAGAACATATTACATAAAATAAGAACCAAACAGGACTAATTTATCCTAATACACAAAACCTTCCTAAAAGTGATTTGATACTCAGCATAGGTGCATTCATTGTCTACCTTGGTAAAGTACCAACTCTCTCTTTTTCTTTTTTGCACTTCGTAATTTTGTACCCGCCATACTATGTTTTATCTCCTAAAGTGTAATGACCAAGAGTTCCTCACATCGCTCGAAATATAAAATTCCGTATCTACCTTAAGCTTCCTTTCAGCAGTTTTAGTATCTTCTGGTTGACTAATAATTTCTTCATACAGCTCTCTAAAGATCATCTACATCATAAATCTCAAGTCCTAACATGTGCACCACTTCTTTATTCACTGCAACTTTTAGGTGCTAAGTTGCCTCGCCATTCTTAAGAATATGGGTCTCTTCTTATTATCAACAAAGGTGACAAATATGGAGGAGGTATCCGGTCAAAAAACTTCAAAAGCAAGTTATATTGTTTAGAGATATGCCACCAGCCAGTAAAGGATAATCAGCGATTTGAACAAATCATAATTGAAATGAGATGACAATGTAGAAGGTTGTATTTGGTCTATCATGGACCCTATTACGACTTGATAGACTAAATTAGATGACATATAAGGTTGGATTTGGTTTATCATGGACTACATTAATTTTTTATGCTTTATATTTTCGCTTAGGCACACACCTGCAAGTGTTTCAAGTGATCATTTTCGCTTACATTTTCATCTGTTAAAGTAATCATTCAACAGAAAAGGAAAGATCGTTAAATGTATAAATATCGAGTTATAATTATCTAAGATAATTAGAATTCACAAATATAGTGGATGAATCGACGTGCTAAACCATATGTTCTGATTTGACAGCATACCTGGCGTGAAATTCTGAAATCTTAAGTAGTAATAACCACTCTCGTTTGGAAGCAGCTGTGTCTACCTATAGAAATTTTCATAATTAGTATGGTAAGCCAACTATGTTCAGTTTTACAATAGTTGTGAAATCCGCGTTACACTAAAGACCATCATACTATAATATTGTTCAATCAAAATTCATGTTGTTAACGGGATATTTGGAGGTAAAAGAAAATCGAAAGAAATTTTGATTAAAATTCTTTTTAATCATCCTAATGGTGACTCTTAAAATGATGAATAATAACCTAAGCATCATGCCCACATCACTGTCTAACGCGCATTTTGGTATTTGTTTCAATTCCCAAATTTATACCGATTAATGCAAGTGATTTCCGTAGCTAATATGTAATTGTATAAAAAGAAGAAGAAAAATCCACGTTGTGCGTCCTAAATCTTTTAAATTATTAATTGGACTTTTTTTCGAAACCAATTGCACAATTATATTACCAAGTTTGATAGAAAAGGAAATCCCTGTCTTGGGTTCTATTAGAACTTCAATCAGAAATCAAAACAAAACCAACACAATAAAAGTTACTTCCTCAGTTTCTAAAAAAGAGACGATTTGAAACAACAACACCCAGTTATGAAATTGAACTTTAGAAGGAATCCCTAACTCTCAACTCAATCAATAAACAACACCCAATTGTGAAATTGAACCGTAGAATTAAGATATTGGGATGATTTATAATAAAAAAAATTAATCAATCAATAATCAAAATAATATTAAGCTGGAATAAAATCACCTCAATTCTCAAACTATTAGAGTAGACGCCAACCTGCAAAAATAACCCATGAACAAAAACAAATCAAAAACCTAAAAACATAGTTTATAGTACCAAAAATCAAAAAGATTTATTCTGCATAAAAAAAATAATCAAATAGGTATCACAAAATAATCTTATCTTTTTGGTATGCTTCACCTGACAGGCTTGTCAATACCTAATCAGCAATTGAAGAACCTATGTACAGAAATCAAGGATTCAACTTACACGGTGGATAAACATGACAATGACATAACAAAAGTAATAAATTGAATCACATAAACATGAAGTTCCTAAACCAAAATTCATATTTGAGATACTGTTGCTGTGAAATCAAATTAGATACGAAGAACTCGAACGGATTATCAGAAATCAATCGGAGATAGTAAAATTTACACTCTTACTGGGAAGAAAATTACCTTTAGGCTGAATATGTGCGGCAAGATCATGAAGATTTTAGAATTCTGATATGATTTAGCAACAAAATTGAACAAAAGCTAAATATTTAGCAACCAAGAAGACATGTATAACTAAAAATAATATCAACAATTATTAATGGTGATATTACAACATTGTGAATAATGTTGCTGAAATTTGGAACCAAAAATTCATTCAGTAAATTTTTTCTCAGTGAGCCGAGTGAGGCGGAAGCCAAAAATAAATACACGGAAAAATGATAAAAGCAAACCAAGGAAAAAAATATATTAAGGGGTCAGCGAAACAACATAATTTTTAAAAATTTGGATCTGGTTACTTAAGGACACAAAGGAAAATTAGCACGACTTTGACAATTGCCCTAAATAGTTCCCTTAACAGAGATCTTAATTTGAAGAGAGTTGAACCCAAACAAATGAATTGATTGGTCATTCAGTGAAAATGTGAAAATGAATTGATTCTTGCATACGTTAAGGTGAACAAATCCGAATGGTACTTAGAAACACCTAAACCCAAATGTCTCAATATAGCTCATCTTGCACCGTGTGTTGAACACGATGTGGCTGCTAAATCAAATTTCCCTAGTAACTACTACCAACTCTAAAGCCTGGGGACACTTGAGAATAGCGCCACCAAAAAGTATAGTTTTACTCTCCTGACATGAGAACAAATCATGTTAATAAAATAAAGATTGTAGAGACGTAAGCGAGGATTGAACATACCATCATTTTCTACTAAAAACAACATGGGCATGGCAATTTATGGATATGCAAACTCCAAATGACATGCGTTCTTAATTGTGTCAATAAGATGTCACTCTTCCATGCTAGAACGCAATCAAGATTTCATGCACATATTCGTACATGGAAATATAAATCTGGGGATTGATTAACAGTGCATAATAAAGGTGCAAACCACTTAGAAAAATAAGTCACTCCAAAAAGTAGCCCACTTAGCTAAGGAGATTGAATAAACCCCATCAATTTACACATCCGTGAATTATCTAGCCAAGGTTGTGTATCTAAGTAAAACATTACCTTCATTGAGTTTAGAGCTAAATCCATCACAAAGTTGTCTCCATCCTTGATTATGGATAATGGTGTAACATTCCATCGCCCTGTTGCAGAGTATGTACCTGAAATAATAAAGCCAAAAACTTGTTGTTTCTAGCCTAGAATGAGGTAAGACAAAAGATTGAGGGTCTTATAATCAGATTAATAATGTTGAGTTTGGCTATGATCTACCAAAAAAATATCGCCAAAATTATGTATTTACATCGAAACAAAATGGGATGATGTCTTATGGATGGTCCAAAACCAAAGATAAATCATGCGAAGTGCCCTGAAGAAAAACAGAAACAACGAGTTAATTTCCAAAATAAACATATCAAAGTATTACAGACTCGATACAGAACTGAATTAGTCTTCAATTGAACCCTTTGTGTTTTGTAGATTCACTTAAACATGAACAAATTTATAGAATATTTGGTTTTTGGAATTTGAGGAACACGTTGAAAAGATTATGTGTGCCCTTGAAGTCTTACCTACCAAAATAGACCCTAAAATCAATCCTCCATGCAGATGGAATATTAGATCAACATCTTTTTTATAGTAAACCAACTGAACAATAATTATTGATCTAAAAATAACTTATTGAGTATATCTTGCCTATCTATTTCTCGAAATGGGTGTTGGTAAAGCTTTCGCTTTATCCAAGTTCATCTTTGCCTAGTGACGAAAGTCATGTTATGTTTCAATCACTTTGGAAATCGCTCTGACGAAAAATAGTTTGTGAATAACAACTATATAACGTCCTTTGAGAATGTTTCAATGATTGAAATGAGTGTTTAGACTATATAACCATTGTGGGATATAAACATTGTTGTGGCAACACATATATGTATAAGTCCTTAACACTTGAACCGAAGTTTGCGAACTTTGTTGATCAAGTGGAACCGGAACGTGAGCAGCAACTCAGTCCGCGAACCCAGTCTGCGAACTGGCGTAAGTTCTCAAACCCGAGAATATCTGCTAAAGTTGAAGCTTAGGTGTAGTCCGTGACCTCAGTCCATGAACTTACGGAAGTTCTCATTCCAAGAAATTCTGTTGGAGTTTATTAACTTCAACCGGTTAGCTTGAGTCCGCGAACTCAGTCCGCGAACTCAAGAGGTTATGTCTGAAAACGTTGTTCGTGAACTTATTCTAAATTACTAAGGAATGATTTTTCAAACCATGGCTTTATAGTTCATGATTAATGATTCGAGTGAATCACATCGTTTTTGATTCAATTGTGTCTCTTGTAGTACTTGAGATCTCATAGCAATTGAGCAACTCTCTAACTAGTTCATTTGAGTCATTTGGACTAGTGATGGTGAAGAAGAATATGGTTGATATGAAAGCTATCATTTGGCTAACCATTTGGTTGACTAATATTGAACCAACCATTGTACACGTTTGGGTAAGGTTACACGAACTCAAAAACGTCAAGTACATGTGTGTATGTCAAGCTAAGTTTTCGATCTAACGGTTGAGAGATATTAGCTTGTATCTAATCAGGTTTTTATCTAACGATGAATGTTGAATGCTTTGTTACTAAGATAACATTGATTGCAAACCCTGATTTGAAAGACTATATAAGGGAGAAATCTTGCTATTGGAAAAACTAATCCCCACACACTTTTCTTATGTGATACTAGTTTTCTTTAAGCTAGAGTCGATCTCCATTAACCCTTGAGTTTCTCTCTAAATTCGGGTTAACGACTTAAAGACTTCATTTGGATTGTAAAGCCAGACCGATACTACTTTCCTTGTAGTTGTGTGATCTGATCTTGTTGTTTCTATCGTACGAGTATAATTATAATAATTGTCTTGATATTTCTATCTCCGATAGGCAAGATAAAAGTAGTCACAAACATCTTCGTCTCATTGTTTGTGATTCCTCAATAATCTTCTTCGCTGCGTCGATTAAGTTTATTGTGAGGTGATTGATGAAACTGAGCTGTTCTTCAGGAATATAAGTCTGGTTTTATCGATTGGTTCCTGTTCACCTTGATTTATCAAAAGACAGAACAAAACTCATAGGTTTATTCGTAGGGGACGAATTTATCTATTACCTGTAGACTTTTCTGTGTGAGACATATTTGTTTATTAAAGTCTTCGACTTTGGGTCGTAGCAACTCTTGTTTGTGGGTGAGATCAGCTAAGGGAATCAAGTGCCCAATATCCTGCTGGGATCAGAGGCGTAGAAGCATAATTGTACCTTGGATCAGTGTAATATTGGTTGGGGTTCAACTACAGTCCAGACCGAAGTTAATTTGGATTAGGCTAGTGTCTGTAGCGGCTTAATACAGTGTATGTTTAATCTGGACTAGGTCCCGGGTTATTCTGCATTTGCGGTTTCCTCGTTAACAAAATTATGGTGTCTGTGTTATTTCTTTTCCGCATTATATTTTTATATAATTGAAATAATACAGGCTGTGCGTTGTTCAATCGATTAGAATATCCGACCTTATTGGTTGTTGATTTAAATCGATTGACACTTGGATATTGGTCTTTGGTACCATCCAAGTTATCTCTCTTTGATTAGGCTCGCGAATTATATTTGCTTGAGTAAATCAAATCGAGAGATTGAGATAATAACTCCTTGGGTATTTTCTATTGATTGAGTCTTGTTGATTCTCTAGAAAACAACTCGGAGTTGTCCATACAGATTGCTAATCGAAATATTGGGTGAGGTTGTTAGACCCCCGCATTTTCACTTTAAATATAATATAATCCAATGGAAAAAAATATAATATGGAGATTTACTTAAAGAATCAATATCTAAAGTATATATTAATTAAAGATTTAATACCTAAACAATAATAGAGTTGAACGTTAACTGAAAATATTAAGACAAAACCCTCAACCTGTTTAGAGTTTTGTTTATTGTTCATTTATTTGGTCGGTCGATTAGTATCTTTCCATGCAATTTTAGTCTACGGTCATAGAAGAACGGTCCCAATATTTAGTTGGTCGAATCATATTATAGTGTGTTAGTTAGTCGTCACAGTAGCGTGTTTAATTGGTCATTGTCATATTATAGTGTGTTAGTTAGTCATCATCCAAGAATATCCTAGCTTTATGGATCATTGTAGCTAGAAGGGCCTACGGCCCCGACGGTGGAGAAAATTCAAAGGTAGATGTAACGCGCACGTTTAAATTAGTGTGTTATTTGGTCCTATGTATAATAGTCGGGAGCATAATTAGTTATTCGGGAGCATATTTAATTAATCGTTCCTAATATTTAGCTGGTCATATCATATTATAGTGTGTTAGTTAGTCGGATCACAGTAGCGTGTTTAATTAGTTGGATCATAGTAGCCGAAAGGGGCCGGGGCCTATGGCCACGGCGGTGGAGAAAATTTTAAGGCAGATGTAGTGCCCACATTTAAATTAGTTTGTTAGATGGTCCTGTCTATAATAGTTGGGAGCATATTTAATTAGTCGGTCATAATATTCAGTTTGTCGTGTCATTTTATATTAGTTAGTTGGTCATGTCTATAATAGTCGGGAGCATATTTAGTTAGTCGGGTCATAGCAGAACGGTCCCAATATTTAGTTGGTCGTGTCATATTATAGTGTGTTAGTTATTCGGGTCACAATAGCGTGTTTAATTAGTTGGACCATAGTAACAAGATAGGGCAGGGGGCCCCGACGGTATAGAAAATTTAAAGACAGATATAGTGCCCACATATTTAGTTGGTCGTATCATATTATAGTGTGTTAGTTAGTTGGGCGATAGTAGCATGTTTAATTAATTTGATAGCAATTATTGCTTGCTCGTTCTGGGGATAATAATCCATGCTCCATCATCCTATATACTGATTAATTAACTATTTTAGTTTACACAAACTCTCGTTTTGGTCAGTAGGTTCTTTTGTGTTATATGTAATTTCGTATTCCCTACTAAAATCTCAAAGGGTCAAGGGGTGGAAACCTTTAAATGTCGTCCTTGATCTCTTTTTGTAGCGAATTTTTTTCTCCTTACACTACCGAAGGCCTTAGTTGAGGTTCAATGGTTTCTTTCATGCTTTTTCCTGGGACAACGGTTTCAAGGAGCGTGTAGATGTAGCTTCACAATTCGGAAATTCCTTTCTTTTTCCTTTATTTTACCAATTGTACCGACGTGTTTATTCCTGGCAAGTAACATAAACAACGTATTTTTTCTCTTTTTAGAACATTACATCTCTAGAATGTTCTATTGCCTTCTAGTCCTGAAATATATTGTATGTTATTTCCTGGATTTGAAACTCTTTACAAACTATACCAAAACATTCTAAATCCAATCCAGAGTAGTCTCCCATATCTTGGTTAATTTGCATCATTCTAGCCTTAAATCAATCGACGACAACATCTCCTTTTGCTCACAATAAAAATCAAACTCAATTTTTTTTGTTAACGTCATAAACATCAATAGTTTTTAGCTAGTTGGGGTCATTATAGCCGGGGTACGTCAAAATGACATGAATGTGGACATCAGGATTTTGTTCATTCGTTTCACAGTAATGCTTTGTATCCCGGGAGAAAATCTCAGGAATACCACCGTAACTGACAGCCGCGGGTCCCACCTATGCCTATTTATAATCCCGATGTTTAGAGGTTTTCTCCTAGTCCGTCGGATCCTCTCACGGGATTTTCCCCAGTTTTTTTCAGCGTCAACCTAGCATCACTCTTCGTTTCATACACATGAAAAACTACGCCTTAATAACTTTTTATAAAGTGACATAGGATGGATAAGCTTTTAAACATTTTATGTGCTCCTGGAACTTCCCTGAGCAACCCGTTACATAGGGTTTTATTCCTTGGATATTGGAATCATTGTTGCACAACCCTCCCAAACCCTCGGTGCCAATAAATGGTACTACCTGTCCCGCAAAGAGTGTTGTAAGCAAAGAATGGGCAATGAAGGTGAGTATCAGTGTCCAAATTGAAACTTCTATGCCCATGTAGTATGTACCTGCTACGGTCGATGTGGAAGAGAATCATGTACTTGACATAAGTATCTGCTACTACAGAAAATTGTGATATCTCAAAAAGACATTAATTCAACATGACACGGCTACCTTTGTGTTCTTAAAGAGATCATGGATTAAACCATCGTCTCTAAAGCAGTCACGCTCTCTATTGCTTCCATAAGATCATTCTCTATCATGACATCCTTTGCTATGGTATGAACTCTTTCAGTTTTACCCTTACCACTAAGGTTCCATGCCCACTGCCATGTAGTCTTTCGTTTCCTCCAGCTCACATTTTGCCGCAATCACTTTATCTGTAAAGCCGTAAAGGTGACCAACCCATTACAGATCTGTGGTTTCATCAGGAAGGAAATCAACAATATATTAAGAGTATGAATTATATTGTTTATTATCGAACACACTTCAGTCTCATCTTTAGTTATATGTACATAATCGTGCATAGACTATCCTACATATCCATCCAAATGCAATAAATAATTCAGCAAAATATCATTAACAATGAAAAACAATACTCTTGATTTTGGGGTAAGATTTATGCTCAGCAATTCCCGCTAATCATCGACCCCCAGTAAAGACTCAAAGCTGGTTGTCCTCCTCAACATGAACCAAGTAGATAGTTAGACCAAATTGCTGATGAATTCTTATCATAAAGAAGAGTCTATATCACCGTTGTGCTAGCATGTACATGCCGAATATATAAGATAACATTAACCGATTCAATTTCTTAATCAAAATAAGTCTTTTAAGAATTCAAACTCTAATCAGTCATATAAAAAAGATTTGTATACAAAAAATGTATTTGTCTATTCGCTACTATTATATCCTTTTACACCTTACTGTCTTGCTATCAGTAATTGCTATCGGTAAAATTGCAATACAAAAGCTTCCGAACATTATCAATTCAACATACCTTGAATGATGATGAAAAATCTAGTATAGTCCAACATGGAAATTTTCCCCATCATGAGTCAATAGAGTCTATTACGTACCTCAATTCCATCCTCGATTTGACAACCGCCACTTTTCTGAATTAATTTAATTTAAAACAAATTCAGATTTTTCCAATTACATTCTGCAGCAAGGCTCCATATTCAACTTAACAACAATCTCAAACATTACGATTTTATTTGTGCATAAATTCAGGTTTCCAATAACAACAATCTCAAATATAAATTGGCCAAAATCTAAGGTCATCTTTGTTCCTAGACAGACACCACTCATATAGAGGATCCAACATACATTGTGTGATGTTAAAGTACGTAATAATAATCACGAACTGAGACAACTAAGAAGCATGATCATGGCCTCAAAGAAGAAAGGGTATTCTGCAGAGGCCACAATGTAACATGTAGAATATGAAGAAATAGAGAGAATAGAAGAACTGCAGAGGCCACAATGTAACATGTATAATCATCAAAATAAAAAATTGCTAGTGGGAGAATTTCCGCGCTTCACAGTTGATCTAATGCTCAGGAGTAGTAAATAAGAACTAAAAGAATGATCGAAGCCACATAAGGTGAGATCATATGGTCTCGGGAAAGAAAAGGAAATTAGGCCAACAATCTAAACAAAGGGGGTTACATCTCTTAAGAAAAAGAACTTTGAGATATAATTAACAAAAAAAAGTGATTGTGACATACAACTACTATTGCCTTTCACTATTTTAGCTATCAACTCGTGCCTTTTGTTACCTTAATTCGGAGCATCAATCGTGTTCTGCTACCCACTTTTTAAAGGTGGAATTTGCACTTATATTTCACTGAAAAGTACACAGCTGAATAGAACAATACATTATGTAAAATTGAAAGAAAACCCCTAGTAATATTTCAGAGGGGATGTATTTTACTACCGTTGCTGGTAAATACTGGCTAAAGTGTTCATGATCTCATATAATAAACTCAACATCTTCTCATTCATCACCATAAGTTTCTGGCCGTATTATATAATTTCTTAATATATACCATATACCTTCTTTTCTGCTAAGAGATGAGTGTAACATTTTTTCGGGACTGCCACTGTTTTGAGTTTCAAATATACCTGCTTTTCTGCCAAGAAGTGATCACTGTAACATTTTGGGACTGCCACTGCTTTGAGTTTCAAATAAAAGGCCCCGTTACCCGGTAGATAGAGCCTTGTGCCAATGAAGAAAAAAATAGCTAATTTGTCTTTAAACACATATATAAGTACTTAGACTGCAATCATGTCTCCATAAATAACGCACTAACCAAGGTATCCCGATAAAAGAAAATCCTAAGTTTTGTTTATTGTTTCACTCTCATTAACTGCATCCATTAAAAACGATGAATTAGACTTGCATGCGAACTTCCTTTTCCAGTTTTCCTGCAAGCCTTCCTCCATTTCCGTTCAGATAGATTCATTAACCGGATCCATTAACATCGATTGGAGTTGCAGCAAGACTATATTTTCTTCATAAAATACCATATCCACCTCCAGAACAGGACCCAGCAGAGAACCCATGTAATTGAATTGACTAACATCCCCTGGACACATCAAAATCAGAAAAAATTGTTAAGCATATTCTGATTAAACAAAATCCACACACTTCGTAATCTAAAATATCAATATCAATGTAAATCTCATTCAAGTTCACCAGAAGACATAAAATTATAAAATAAAACATCAATAAATCTCATATTACGCATTGGGTTTTAGTAATCATCGATTGTTCACTCCCAAAACTCACCCACTTGCATAATAATATTCCATTTTAGAGTTGGTCGCCAATCAATGTGCTAAAGCTAAACCCAGCGAAGATTTGTCCCATCCTTGATTATGGAGATGCTGTCGTCAATCATTCCATCGGATTCCTGTATCATGGAGATGAGCGCAGATACAAACAGAATAGAACTACTTGTGAAAATACAAAAAGCATATACTTTGAGCATATTAATTTAAACTTCAGAAGCATAAAAAAGTTCGTTTAGTATACAAATATCACAAATGCTACATACTACCTATAGCAAAACGTATCTGCTGTGAAAACAGGGAATCACCCACAATAAGATGGGAGATTATCTCCCCAATTATGATGACACGTTTATTCACCGATTTAGCTCAACTTCTCACGTTTACTCACTAATTTCTGCAACAGTAAAACTTAATACCTCAGCCTACTATCACATCGTCACTCAAATTTTAAAGTTGACAGTAAAACCTAATCTCTCAGCCTACTAAAATACATTGTTTCTCAAATTTTAAAGTTGACAGTAAAACCTAATCTCTCAGCCTACTAAAATACATTGTTTCTCAAATTTTAAAGTTAACACATCCAACAAAAACCCCAGAAGCTATCGCTCCTCCACTACACTATCAAATTATCTAGCACGATCACCAGAAGCAGAAAACTAATGATCCTTTTGATACATAAATACATGGTAAGATTTTGCTAATGTATCCTGAATGAATCGTCGATGAAGATAAACAATTACCAAAATATCTGATTTTCATCGGATTCAACGAATCGTGGATGAAGATAAACAATTACCTGAGTCAATTACTAATCTGAAAAGAATTAAACCCAAAATTAGGGTTCAGAAAGAATTGCAGTGATCGATTGTTGTTGGTTGTTGATTGTTGATGGTGGCAGTGGATCTGGTTGCGATTGATTTTTCTTTAGCTAATTAGGATCACCAGAGCCAGAGAAAATGCTTCGTCTGAAAACTCTTTTCAGTTGCGTACCCAACCTGAAGAAAAAAAAAGATCCAAAACAGATGTAATCAGTGATATAACCGATTGCAAGCCAAAACAGATCCGACGGAAAGAATATTAATCAATAATATTAAAGGAAAAACCCAAAGAATTGAAGTAAAGAAAAACCCAAAGGATATTAATCAATAACCGTTTCTAGAGTTGCAGAGATGAATGGAAGTGCAATATTGGTTAGGTATGATTCGACAGAGAAGATGAACGTGTACCTAATGTGCAATATCATTTTTTTTTACTGGATTTACATCAGACAAGAAACTTGTCGGGAGCCTAGCCACAAAAAATATTATTTTTTTTTTCGTGAATTTTGAATTTGATCAAAACACAACTATCATTCTCACCCGTCCAAGTCAAACACGATTTGGACCGCAGGATGATAATTTTCGGTTGATCCTGTCCACTAATTGACTCTTTGATCAAGGAGACAAAGACCACATTTTTTTATAACAGTGATGATATGTGTATGCATGTATTATTTGTGTGTATTACAAACTAGTTTCCTTTTACATTTTGGGATGATATCGGATCTTTAGAAACAACTAATATCTGTGTTTTGGGAGTATTTACTTATTTTCAAAAAGTGATTCTTTCCATTGACTGGAAAGTGGTTACAATCGTTATTTATTGTTAGCATGAAAGGGAGAAGGTTTCCTTTTGATTGGTGTGAGATGTGGTTGCCCAAAAGTTATATCTATATTTATGCGCTAAAGGAGTGAAAATTGTTTCCAACTAATAAACTAATAGGTGTGTACTCGTGTCACTGAATATTATGTTCCCTATTTCTGTACGGGCAGCGCATGTCTCATACATGAATGTTTACTGTTCTTTTAAACTACTTTCAAAAGCTATTATAATAATATTGTCACCATTAGATCTCTTTAAATACTTGATATGTAGAGTGCACGTAGAATGAGGTGCTGGTAAGGTACTTATCATTTATGACTTCGAGGCCAGAAACCTCACGGTGCCTTGATGATCATTGAAGACTCGACAGTCATGCCTTGCTACTCCGAAGGATTACGTCGCGTAACTATTATTACTGTTGTAAATGTGTGCTGCAAGATTGGTTGGTAGATCTTTATTTTTCAGTATAACTTATTATTTTATTTATGCTTTATCTGTTTTACGTGTTTTAACGGTTTTCAGTAAAACATGCATCGTCTTTAAATCATTCTATTGATTACTTTGAAGTTAGTTATTAATTCTGTTGGGCACCCTTTTTAGGGATGATGTGCTCACCCATTCCCACTTTCGGTTTCAGAGATAGATCAAGATGTGCACGTGACGATGAAAGCTTCGAGGAGTTGGTTAGCTTCCGCTATGTTTATTTTGTGTTTATATTTTATTTGTAAACCAAATCACTATTAAATATGTATCACTTGAGAGGAGTTCTTGTATTTATTTCAGAGAGGGTTTATATTCGGGTTAATATTTGTTTAGAACTTCTTTCTTAGTGTTTTAAATAGATGTTTCAGATTTTTTGTGCCTCATTTTATAGTTAATATCTTGGATTAGTCAGCTGCTATCTTAGGGGGCGATACAGGAGCTTTATAGACTATTGATTGGAAAACTTCATAAGAGATCTAATGAATGAGTACATGCTACTAAACTATTGTTTTTTAGGTCTAGTTATATAATAAGTGGACGTATAAACAATATAGATGCTTAACCTAATCACTATATCCAAGGAGAGATAACTCACCGCCAAGCTAAGAACATAAGTAAAGATACGCTAGAGAAAACTTACATTTCACCTGTGGAATTTTCAAGTTGAGAACATAAGTAAAGAGACGCTAGATAAAACTTACATCTCACCTATGGAATCTTCAAGTTGGATTAGTTTTGAGGTTAGGACTATAAATATAGATGTTTAAAACCTAATCACTATATCAAAGTAGAGATAACTCACATCCAATCTAAGAACATAAGTAAAGAGACGCTAGAGAAAGCTTACATTTCACTTATGAAATCTTCAAGTTGGATTAGTTTTGAGGTTAGGACTATATATCTATAGGCAGGGCCGACCTTGACATTTATGTGTCCCCAAGCGAATCAAAAAGTATCGCCCCTTCCATCTATTTTAATTGCTTTCAAGTGCTTATTAATAGAAAATTTTACAGTATAATCTATAGATATTGTTAACTTATTTTGTGGTCCCTTAACTTTTGTGACTTTATACGAAGCGTTGTCTGCTTTCCATCTGGGATGGTGTTTATAGGTTTGAGAGAGTGTCTCTTCAATGGTCCTGTGCTCCTCAAGGGGTATAATAGCTAAGTTACATACATTCTAGAGTATTTTCTAGACTTGGACTTCACGTCTTTACATAATAACACCTCTTTGGGCTTAGGAGGACATATAGAATGAATAAGGTTGTAATTGCAGGAATTCCTATAACACTCCCCTTATCAAATCTTGATAACAATTCCTAGATCTACATATAAAAATGGTGATAAAAATACTAAAATTATAAATTAACACCATGATTTTTACGTGGTTCGATCAACGTGATCTACATCCACGGATTTTCACTATAATAATTTGTAACTACATTAATTTACATTTACAATCTCCATTAATGGAGTTCTTAGAAGAATTCTAGATCTAGTTTTGGGGAAGAAGATGATAAACAAATTACATTTTCTCTCTCTAAAAATCTCTCTCTGCAAAAGAACTTTCTCTCTCTTCCTAAAATTATCTCTCCCTTTTCTCTCTCCTGCTCTCTTCTTTATATAGGTAATTACATAGTGGATGACAGCTCATTTACAGCTAAGCTTTCCCTTAACTTCGGATCTGAGTTCTGCGGTAATATCTTTCGCAAGCTTTCTTCATTTCTCTCGAGCTCCGCTTCATTTCCCTCAAGTTTCTCCATGTCTCGCAGGATTTTTCCCTCTTGCTATATTTCTTGCGAACTATCACCTTATTCTTGCGAGTAATGGTAAAATCTTCACATATTTCGTCATTTCTTGTAATTATTTGCGACACTTGCCATGTGTGGCAGAAATCTTTGCAAGAGCGTTGTTGTTGTGAGATTCTGCTCATACATTTTGCCTATTTTTTCTTGAATATTGCTTGAAGAGCAATTTTTTAATAAAAAATCCGTTGTTGTAGCAGTCTTTGATCTTGGTTCATGAAGGAACAAGCGAAAGAATACCAAACTTAAAAAGTATATACTTGCCTCTATTCTTTTGCGAAGTTCTGAAGCTTTGAGAAGTAATTAGAAGTATCATCTTTTTGAAGTATGCGAAGCATGAAGTATGAAGTACTCAATCCTCGAAATATAAGAAGTATCCGCTCTTAAATGAAAAATATTGCCTCTATTCATGCGAAATTATTTCTTCATTTTTGGTGAGAATTCTTGCCCATTTTGGAAATGATTCTTGCCGAGAAGATAAAGAACATAAAATATTTTCTTGGTAATCCCTAACTGCCTCTGTTCTTTATCTATGAAGGAGAATCCTTGAGAAAATGTTGAATGATTAAATTGCTTCTTTATTCTTATCTTGCCTCTGCCTCAAGTGATAATCACTTTAAGAAAATAATCACATTCTGCGAAATAATCACAATTCCTGCGAAATTCTGGGTGAATTTGCGAATGAGTCTGCGTGATTATAAATAACCCTGCTAATTTCTGAATATTTCTGCGATTTTATGAACATTTATGCGAATTATGAATAGTGCTCAAATAGTACTGCGAATTATGAATAGTCATGCGAATAGTGTCGAAAATAGTGTTGCGAATTATGAATAGTGTCACAAATAGTGCTGCGAATAATGGATCAAAATATGAATAGTCCTGCGAAATTTCAAGGTATTATTCTGTAAAATACTTGTGTGAATATAATGTTTATGTAATGATTATGTTATGAAATGTGTATGTGATGCTTATGCCATGAAATGCTTATGCAATGCTTTTATAATGCGAGTATGATGCTTGTATGATGAGAATGCTTATCTATTGCAATGTATAGTTAGATGCTTGTATGATGAGAATGTTTGTGTTACTTAGATCATTTCGCCGCGGTAAAAGTGATGTAGCTTTAAATTGCCTCCATTCTCAATTTCTTTGTATTTTTCTCTAGTGAATGCATTCCTCTTTATTCTCGCAGGTTCATTGTCTTGTGCCTCATTTTTCTAGCTCATTGTGTCTCATTGTTATTTTCTCCACTGTTTATTCCTGCAATGTAATCATCTTCGCAAGTTTATTTGCGTTCTCTCTAGTGGTCTTATTTTCTCTTTTGGATCTTCTTTTTGTAAAACTTGTGTACTTCTCTATTTTTTTCTTGCGACTATTTTCTGCGACAAATTATAATTTCCTGCGAATTTCTCTCTTTCTTCTTTGCGGCTCTTTATTCTTTGCGGTTTTTTTCTGCAACATATTGTAATTTTCTGCGAATTTCATCAACTTTTGGTATTTTTCAATATATAAATTCTTTTTTCTTCTATCTGCGTATTATTAAGAAACAAAGAAACAAATCTCTTTTTGCAATATGGTTAATATAAGTATCAATCTTTGACTATCTTTCATGAATTTATCATATAATGATGAAGAATTTATCATATAATGATGAATAACAACATTACCATTCTATGCATTCCCATACTTGCCTCTTGTTATTGATCTTCAATATGATAAATGAAATAAGACTAATATAAATTCTTTAGCAATCTGTTATACGCTTGTAGGTATAACCTCTCTTGGGGTCTTATTTTGCCTTCCTAGTTAAAGGTCTTATTATGCTACTTGTTTGCGACAAGATCGCAGAACATTCTTACATTTTCATGTAATAATCCATTGATCTTGTCTTATCATTTTTTTTATCTCTGCGACAATATGATAAGTCTAAGCCGTCTTGTGAGATTAATCTTTCTCCTTGCTCTTTAAGACTTATGACATTGCCGTCTTTGCGATTTATATCCTCTTATCATTGATCTCATCTCTTCTTATATTGATCTCATCTTAACATTAGTCTTATCGCAAAAACCCATTGATATCATCTTAACATTTCTTTTTTTAGGCTTTTTGGCCTGTCATGCGGCAATATGACGGGCCTAAATATTCTTGCGAATATAAAGTCCCATGACATTGCTGTCTGTGTCACGCGATAATATGACGGGCCTAAATATTCTTGCGAATATAAAGTCCCATGACATTGCCTTCTTTTTTGATACACAGCTCCCTAATGGAGGGTATCTCCCTTATCTCTCCCCCTAGTTGCCCCTTCAAGGAGACGTACTTCTTCCATACAAGACTAGCTCCTCCCATCCGGTTCTAGAAACAACCAGTTGTTTTCGTAGCCTCTTATCCTTTATGCCTATATGGATTATAGTTACGAGACTACACCCTAGTGGGGTTTTCTTCGGGCCGAACACATCGTAAGCCAAGACTTGCCATGGATGGACAGGGTAGGTTCATCCGTCCCGGTCACCCACAGCTCAACCGTGTACCTCGGCGCCTTGATCATACTTTGCATTCCTTAGGAGAAACTCTCGGGCGCCCAACCAGGGTATAACCTTATATAGTTGGGAATCCAAGTTATCTCTCCCGGATGGATTTTTTATAATCCTAAATCTCCATGACTAGGTTCCAGCAGCAGTATATCTTTTCCCATATCCATGCAAAGAGATACCCCCCTTATGACGCACTTTAAGGACATTGCCTCTTACGGAATAGAATCCGCGAACTAAGTTGTACGCCATAAAGGTTCGTCTCATTCTTATATGTTTTTAGGTGATTTGCGCCCGTCTTATGCATTTGCATTTTTCTCTTGCGAAATTTTATTCGCGTCTTTTGCGATCATTTCGCATTTCTTTATTCTTTCATTTCTTGCGATTTTTCCGCCATCTTATGCAATTGCATTTCTCTCTTGCGAAATTTTATTCGCGTTTCTTGCGATAATTTCGCATTTCTTCATTCTTTCTTTCATTTCTGTCATTTCTTCTTTCATTCTCATAATATCATTTTTGAAGTAAATTCTCTGTAAAATATTTTGAAATCTTAGAAATCCTCTTTGAAACCTTGCGATTATATCGCGTCTTTAAATCAAAAAATTTCTATAGAAATATATAAATTTAATCTTCTCTGTTTTTTGTAACTTTTAAATCTTTGAAATTTTTTGAGATCTTTAAATTTTTGCGATGAATTCTTTTTTGAATCTTGCGATTGTATCGCAATCTAAAAAAATCTTTGAAATGTTTTGAAATCTTAGAAATTTTAGAAATCTTGCGATTATATATCGCTTTTGATAAAATCAAAATAAAAAATCTTTTGTCTTCTGTAAATAAATATTCAAGGAAATGGTACTTATCTTTTGCGGCTTGTTGTTGTCTCTTGCGAAGTTAATGACTTGCTTGCTAAATGAAAAGGAATGAGAAATGATTTTTTGATCTGCTTTTTTCATGTTCTCGCAGCATGCCAACTGGGCTAATCCTCTCTTATGAAATGTGTCTGCGAAATAATCTCCTATTTTCTTCTTGCGAAATACCCTGCGAATGGGGGAGATGAACCCAAGTACTCTAGCTCGCAACTCTAGCGAAAAAGGAGATTAAAAAATTAGACAACAAGACATAATCATGTAAAAACAAATAAAAATAAAATAATATTTCTTGATACTATTTAAGTATAGTCCCGCTGTTGCTTGTTTTGCTTTCGTAACCAGTTTGGTTTCCTTTAACTAGTTGGAATTATAATATGACGAGTTAAATATGTTGATCAGGAACCATTTCTGCGTGTCATATATAACTCCTTGACAAGTGCAAGCAAAAGGAAGCTTGAAGAACTTTTGCAACAGTGGACTAAGTGGAATGATCAACATGATTCTGCGACAAATGTAAGTCTCATAATCCGAAACAATGCGATTTTGTTTTCTATTTGTGCCGTACATACTCATTCAAGTTATACTCGCTAAGAACTTCACCAGTACTTTCGTTTCTTTGTCTGTTAACCTCTTGTCCTATGTGACTATTAGCTGGTAGCATTTTTCTTCTTCGCGCAAAGTTAATTTGCACACCAAATATAATGTCTTCACAAGTTTTGATCCTATATTCCGTTTCTGCGAGCTTGGTTAGTGTTTTGGCGAGATTAAGTCACTCCTTGCTGAACGTTGATGAAGTGAACTGATTGATCTGTGAAGGTCATCTATGAAATTCCCTTTGGTCCCTTGTGTTGTTCGCAAATTAGTTTGCGTATTTCTTTTGCTTTCCCCCTTATATTTTTCCTTGCGAAATTTTTATTCGCCTTTAATTTTGTGTTGGTTGGAATTGTCCCTGCTTCGTTTTAATTCATCGGAATTCTGCATTTTTTTTTTTAATTCTTCGCCCTTTGATGATTTTTATCATCTTCTGCTTTGGTGGGATTCATGCTGCGAAGTAAACATCTTGAGAAATATTTATTCATGCTGCGAATATTCGCCAAGTGATCATTTCTTCTTCACATTGGTGGGATTTATGCTGCGAATGTTCGCCATGTTGCGAATGGAATTTATGCTGCGAATATTGGTGGGACGATCAGATCCAAAAAGAGTATATCATTCGCATGTATTTTGCCTCTCTGCTCGAAGGTAAGAATAGTTAATTAATTCCATGCAAGTAACTCCAACAACTTGGAGTTTATTGTATTGACGCAAGAGACATTTGACGCAAGAGATATTTGACGTAAGAGATATTTGTTGACACAAGAGATATTTGATGTAGCTTTGTTTAGCTGCTTCGCAGATATTATTTTTCACAAAAACTTTATTTCCTTCATTTTTGCTTTGGTTGCGGCAACTTCACATCTTCTTAATTTATGAAAATTTAGTAAAATGCAACGTCAACTACAACAATTCCTGAAATTACTCATACTTCAGGAATATTTCTTCGTGAAGTAAAGTATGAGAAGGATTATATCTTCATTATTAACATTTGCTCCGTTTGCTATCTTCTAGCAAAAAATCTTTCCCATCATGTTACTCTAGTATTTTTCCCCGTCCCTTTTGCTTGTGTCTCAATTGGACAACTTTATTACTTGCTCTCGGTGGAGATTCACATTGCTCCTGCAAGTTTATTTAATTAATCAATAACTTTTCAATTTAGTAAAATAAAATTATTATCTGCGAACAACTATCACTAAATAGAACAATGTAGTGTATAAGCAATTAACTATCGCAAGTTATTCTTCGCGGACTATTTCTATCGTCCTACTAAAATGATAACATTTGATGTTTCTTCGCAAGTTGACTTAAATATAAAAACAACATCTTAATGACCCTGTGATTTCTGTGGTACTAGTAAAATAAGATTTTGTTGTTATAAGTCTAGAATCAAAATTCATTTTAAATCTGGTTTTCAACAGAAATTCTGTTTCAAAATATTTAATCACAATCATCAGATCTAGACATTTAGAAAATATATTTAGAGAAATTTCTGACGGGTGTTTTGTGAAGTGAAAAACCTAATAATCAAATTAAATTTTCCCAAAATTCCAAATCTAAATAATTAAGCATAAAATAAGATAGAATGGTAAGGAATTTGTCATTTTTTGACTCATAGTTGATGTAGATTGATGTATAAATTCATCCTTTTGACGTAACTTTGCATCTTCATCTTTAGCTTTCACTGTGTTGTCGGTGTTTGTTTGAAGACACAACTTCTCCATTAGATAATTTCCTCTCATTTTTTTTAGATCTCACGAATTCTAAATCTTGCAGTAGCCAATTTCTTCGAATCTTCTTCAATCTAACAAATATCAGGTAGTGTTTCTAGCGCCAAAATGTAATTGCAGGAATTCCTACAACACACCCCTTATCAAATCTTGATAACAATTCCTAGATCTACATATAAAAATGGTGATAAAAATACTAAAATTATAAATTAACACCATGATTTTTACGTGGTTCGATCAATGTGATCTACATCCACGGATTTTCACTATAATAATTTGTAACTACATTAATTTACATTTACAATCTCCATTAATGGAGTTCTTAGAAGAATTCTAGATCTAGTTTTGGGGAAGAAGATGATAAAGAAATTACATTTTCTCTCTCTAAAAATCTCTCTCTGCAAAAGAACTTTCTCTCTCTTCCTAAAATTATCTCTCCCTTTTCTCTCTCCTGCTCTCTTCTTTATATAGGTAATTACATAGTGGATGACAGCTCATGACAGCTCATTTACAGCTAAGCTTTCCATTAACTTCTGAGTTCTGCGGTAATATCTTTCGCAAGCTTTCTTCATTTCTCTCGAGCTCCGCTTCATTTCCCTCAAGTTTCTCCATGTCTCGCAGGATTCTTCCCTCTTGCTATATTTCTTGCGAACTATCACCTTATTCTTGCGAGTAATGATAAAATCTTCACATATTTCGTCATTTCTTGTAATTATTTGCGACACTTGCCATGTGTGGCAGAAATCTTTGCAAGAGCGTTGTTGTTGTGAGATTCTGCTCCTACAATGGTATCCATAATATGTATTTTTTGTTTTTACTCTAAAAGAGGTGGTCATCTCTAGTGGCTTATCTAGTAAAGGGTATTCTCTTTTGTTCGGGTATGGTACGTTTTTGTGATGATATAGTTTGTCTAAGGTCTTCGTACAGTTGATTGGTGTACATATTTTTCGGAGCGTTGTGTCTACTCGGAAACTAAGGTTGTCGGAATGTCGTATGTTATTGTAGCTAAGTGACGTTGATGTTTTTGTTAGAGCATAGTTCGGTTGAACCCACCAAACGTTGGTATGTAAAGTTTGGTTGTCATATTTTAGTATCAAAACTCATCCAGAGTCGCTTGATTAAATACTAGATTCAGCTTCGTTTAGGTTAGACTAGAAAGTCTAAGAATGTTGAGACATACAAGTATTACCCCGAAGACCTTAAGAATGAGAAGAAGTAACGACTACAACAAAGACATCATCCTTCCTCTTGAGGTCAGTAATATTGACTTGATCTTGTTTCCATTCCTATCGTATCTTTCAAGACGGATTATATTGAAAACATAACATGCGAAGCTGTATATATATATAAAACATAACATGCGAAGATGTATATATATATATAATAATCTATTGGTTAGACTTGGTCATATCATTATGATCAAAGTGTCAAGGAATTTATTGAATTACAAAGTATAAACGCTTATGTACTTCGTAAACACGAAATCAACATAATATTTGTATTGAGTTACTTGATTATGAGTAAGATATAGGTGTGATTTCATCCTAGAAAACTACGTATTATTACATTAGTTTAAGGAAATAGATGTATGAACTTGTTTCATAATCGAAAGGAAAATCATAATCGGTCCGGTTATTTATAGAATATCTTTTGGATGACCAATCCAAGATGACAAGGTAGAACCTATCTTAACTTATGTTGTGAATTTAGGTATAACCGGTCATAGCCTATAATGTGTAGCATTTTGTAATCGGTCACAAGCTACTCTGTGAATCATGGTGTAACCGGTGACAAGCTACATTAGGAAGTTAGTTGTAATTGATCGCTATCGTACGCGTCAAAAATGAATTACTTTCTCACTACTCAAAATATTAAATATAGCAAGGGAAAGAAAGGATCGTTCCCACAGAGAGATCTTGGGTTGTCAATATGTTTCGGTTTCCTACAAAGAACAAAGGGGGATTTTCTGATTTTTAATAAAGCAAACTAATATAAAAGCAAAACAAGAAAGGTAAACAAATCAAATCAAGGATGAGAAAGTATTGGTCATGGATTTCATCTTCATTCACAAATATGTTCTTGTCTAAATAACTAGAATTGATATTTAATCTCAACTTTATTAAAAATCCTAAGATATCTTGATCGCAAGTATATCTCGCTAATTCCCTGATTTCATCACAACCACATTAAAAGATGCATATGTGAATTCTTCTTAGAAATCAACCTAAAGTGTAAAAGCACAATTAAGTTTAACTCCCTAAAAGCATTAAGTTCTATGGAATAAGACTAATCAAAGCAATCAAACGTGTAAAAGCACTAATCCGATTTAACAAAGGTTATGACCCACTTGTGACTACTAGGATGCATCACTACAAGCAATACTCACAATTATGCTACTTGCAATCATGGATTATCACTTTTACGTATAATAACCTAATCTAACAATAGAGATGTATGCAAACTCAATCGATTCGTTACTCGACTAAATAACCATTCAAATCATATAACAATATCAATAGTGAATCATAAGCAACAAAGTATGGAGACAAAACTAATTTATCATATCAAAAAGCATATTATGTGAAATCCAATTATTCCATAACCTATATAAGATTATCTACTCATGTTAATGGGGTTCATAACAAGAATAAAAATAAAAGTTTCCATGTCTAAAACCCTAGAACCAAAGTAGAAGTAAAGATAATATCATATTTGTTTTTTTCCTTTTCTTTTTATAGCTCTCTGTTGAGAATATAACTCTCGCTTCCAATTTATAAACCTCCAGGCATTGTAGCCCATAACCCTTGGCAGATCAGGTCCAAGCCCACTCACTTTTAACTCACTAACCTTTCAGGTTCGCGGAACTCACAAGCTAATTCATCTCTGCCCGACCATTGCACCTGTAATATCACTCCCTTCACTTGAGCTAACACCACCTGCACCAACACCAGTATCCATTGGCATCTCCTCCTTTATCCCAGGTTCTCTATGCATTCACCATTACACTACACCATTTTTCCAAAACAACAACTAAAATTTGCAACAACTCTTATGCAGTTGCGAATTCGTAACTAATTTTGCAACTGCTCTTAATTTCGCAACTGCTTAAAGCAGTTGCGAAATTTTTAACTGTTCTCCAGCTGTTGCGAATTGCAACTGTTCAATATACCCGGCGTGCCAACCGCTTGTGTGCATAGTAACATCAACATCATTCCGTGCGATCAGTTTAAGTGCTGGGAACAAATTTTTTAACTTGGTTAAACCCATTTTTTCACTTTCACCTCACCCTACTTTCCACTGAGCGGGAATTCTCCCTCGCTTTTTACCTGTATGACTCACTCTCAGCCACAAAATTTCTCTAATTACTCCATGAAAACTCTCTCTTTCTCCATTATTTCCATATCTGAAAACTTCTCTGAAGAAAACCTCTTTATCCCTACATTAAACAGAAGCTCTGCAAATGTGAGTCATTTAACTCAGAACCAACACAATACTTTGTTTATTGAGTTTATAGTTAGGTTAGTTTCATCTTTGCAGTTATTATTAACTAATGGTTCCATCTTTGCAGTTGGAAGTAGATCTGTGAGATTTGGGTTTTTCTATTTCGATCTAGGTATAATTTCGTCTCTCTGTTTCTCTTATGGTTTCGATTTCATAAATTTTAGGCTTCGATTTCATAAATTTAGGGTTTTAATTTTGTCAAATTTGCTAGTTTCCACTTTACTTTTTATGTCTATTTTTGTGAAATCTGGTTGTGTATTAAGTTTAGTTTACTGTGAGATATGGGTGTTTGCTGATTTGACTCAGGGTTGATTTTATTTAGGGTTTTACTTTTCCAATTTATTTTTAGGGTTATTTGTGTGAAATCTGGTTGTGTATTAAATAGAGTTTACTACGAGATTTTGGTGTTTGCTGATTTTAATTAGAAGATGGTGAAACCAGGAAAAATCCAAATAAAACTTCCTGCAGTATGCTAGCAAAAAAATTGAAGCTTTAACTAATTTGTTAGAAGATAAATTTCAGTTCTTTTTTTTTTGCTAAATAATAAGAATTTGATTGAACTCAAAAGTTAACCAAAGAATACAAAAAGAAGTTCACTAGGGACTTATATCTCAGAACTGAAACAAATATTTTTTTTAAGTCATTTTTATGGTTGTACATGCTAGTAAAATCTAAAGTAAGACTTGTCAGGATTCTCCAGACCATCCAAAAATGGGGGTTTTGTTTAAAATACCAATTTTCTCCTTTTGTTAAGTTCGCTCCTTTATTAGCTAACCTGCAACAGAGCAACTATGAATCATTTCCCATCTTGTAATGTTTGATAAATTTCAGTTCCTTGTTATCAGTGTTTTTAAAAACGTTAGCTTCACGCTTTAATACGTGCTTTTTAATACTCACGCTTTGTGTGAGAATTGCTGGTGGTAATTGTGTTGTGTATATGAACATTAACTTAACCATAAACTTCGTTAGATTACTATGCCTATTAGTTAAGATTGTAAGGCTGGATAAGTTTTTCCTTTAATCAAAATTTTCAAATAAAGTGGGCACTTTTCTCATAGTCTAATATGTCTGAAACGTGTAGTGTTTTCTTTCTTAAGAGATCCATTTTTACGCATACTCCACTTGATTGTTTTGTTATGTTGCAATAATATCAGACTCATGGCTTGGGTGGGCTCTTCATGAGGATAGCCTTTTTAAATGAGGCAGTGATTGAAAATAATTTTTGTTATATATATTTCTTGATATGTTCCTTCTGTTCATCTGTAATTCTCCATTTGAAATGGAAAGTAAATTTCCACTAGGCTTTGCTTATTGTTCTGTTTCTTCTTAGTAACAGGTGGAACAACTACAGTGAAAATCGAAGGAAAAGAAGAGGAAGGTGAATACTACATTTGGCTTGAGTGAGTAATTCCAAGTAGATGAGTTGTGAAGTAAAGGTATTTTGTGGCTTATGTTGTCTTTTATGTGCCCTGTAAACCATTTGTTTTTGTTATTTTTTTGGGAAATGGTGGATCATGGTGCTATATGCATGTACAGACTTATGTAGTTATATATGCGGTAGTTGTGAAATGTTGGTAGTAATATGTATAGGTATTCACGAAGTTGTGTTTGAATTAATATAGTTTATTTGTGTAATATTTTAAAACCCCTTTCTTTTATGATCTTCTATTCTTTTGAATACTTTAGTCATGAATACTTTAGTCATGTCTGGCCAAGGTAGAACGTGTACCAAAAGGATACAACATGAAAGTATGGTACTCATGTTGATGGTATAGTTATAAGAGGATAACACACTGCCTATGTATTATAGATTTACAACTATCATTCATTTATATATTTAGCGAACGCTTTCTGGTAGCGGTTTACGCTTTGCTAGGGTATCGTATCACTTAGCGCTTTTGCTTTTTAAAACACTGCATGTTATGTATAACATAGTATAGTGTAGATGAGAATGGTGGATGTTTTATTGTTAGAAGATAAAATTCCAGTTCCATGTTATGTATAACATGGTATAGTGTCGCATGATAAGTGTTTGTTGTATTGTTAGAAGATAAATTTCAGTTCCCTGTTATGTAGCATGATGTGTTTGTTGTACCTATGTCAGAGAAGTTAAATTTCAGTTCCATGTTCTGTGTAACATAGTATAGTATATCATAGCATAGTATGATACTTTTTTGTTGTACCTACCTGACATAGATATCTTTTTTAGGATCACGAGTGTAGGGTAATGGAATGTGATAAGGGATTGATGAGTTGTGGTCGTAAATCTTCTCAATACATACAAGGTGTATGGTTATTCATAGAGTTTGTGCATAAATATGGTGGCAATAGTACATTATTCTCATGCCCTTGTACTCGTTGCAAGAATAGTAAAGGATTAGCGCCACTTAGTGAAATTTCATTTCATTTACTAAGACATGGTATTGATTTGACGTATACAATGTGGCGTTTTTATGGGGAAAACTCAATAGCATCTGTGAGGGTAGGAGGTAAAGCTTCCAGTGTAGGAGAAGATGTAGCTGCGACTATAGGAGAAGATGTAGCTGAAAATTAAGGAGGAGATATAGCTGAAAATGTAAGAGGATATGCAGCTGAAAATGTAGGAGGAAATGTTGTTGATAATTTAGGAGGAGATGTAGCTGATAACTTAGGAGATGTAGAAGGTGTAGATGAGAATGGTAGATTACGTAATAGTGTTCACTGTCATGCTGAAACCAGCCGCAGTAAGAAGCGTAAATATACATATGACCGTGCTAGGGAAGCGTTGTACAATTCATGTCCATCAGGAAAGACATCATTATCTGCTACTGTAAAACTGAATAACATTAAGACCCAGTATGGGTTTTCAGACAACGGTGTCACTGCACTTTTAGAAATGATTAAGGAGTTGCTTCCCGAAGAGAACACACTACCAGATAAGTACCCTGAATTAAAAAAGATGATCCAAGAATTAGGAATGGATTATATAACTTACGATGCATGCATAAATGACTGCATTTTGTATTGGAAGGATAGAAGTGAAATGGTTAAGTGTCCTGTTTGTAATGAACCTAGGTATAAGAAAGTTTTCGATGAGGAGAGAAAACTTACCAAATTCGCTCAAAATACTTTAAGACACTTTCTATTAATTCCTAGGCTGCAGCGGCTTTATAGTGTGTCATGGATAACAGAGTTAATGCTTTGGCACTTTAGAGCTCAGTCAGATATTATGTTATGCGCCATCCTATTGACTCCTCAGCTTGGCGATGTGCTGATAGATTTTCGCCAGAGTTTTCTAAGGATCCACGTAATGTGACCCTTGGGATATCAACAGATGGTTCAACCCAAATGGGTGTTTTGGTACTAACCACAATTGTTGGCCGGTAGTTGTCCAGCAATATAATCTCTCTCATTCCTCGTGTATGAAGCGAGAGTTATCGATATTGGTGTTGTTGATATTTGGACCAAGAGCACCAGGTAAAGATATATATGTTTATTTAGAACCTCTGATAGAAGAGTTAATAAAGTTATGGATTGAAAGTGTGTTGACATATGATAGCTTTAGCAAAACTGAATTTGTAATGAGAGCAATGTTGTTATGGGATATACACTATTATCCGACATTAGGTACTTTATCTGGATGTGTAACCCATGGGTACTTAGCTTTTCGTCACTGCGGGGAAGGAACTCATTCAGACTATCTGCCGTTTAGTAGGAAAATATGTTATATGGGACACTGTAGATGGATGCCATAAGGACACAAATTCCAAGATGATAAAACCAATTTTGATGGAGTTGTAGAGCATGGTACAACACCATGGCCACTAGATGGCTTACAAATTCAACAGAAGGTAACTAATCTGAAGACTAAACATGGTAAAGGAAAACAACCAGCAGAACTTAGTAAGAAATGTAAACGGAGAGCTGTAGAGGACAATGAAGAAGATGTTGATGCAGAAGAATAGGTTCAGGATCGGTCGTTGTTTTCGCGAAGGTCTATTCTTTATAATTTTCCAAACTGGGGTTCAAATTCCATTCGACATATTACAGATGTTATGCACACAGAGAAGAAAATAACTGAGCATCTACTTAACACTATGATGGGAAATGGTAAGTCGAAATACAATCCTGGTGCACGCCAAGATATGGAAGCTATGGGAGTTAAAAGAAAATTATGGTTGAAAGTGGATAAGGTGACTGGTAAAACCACAATGCCAGATGGAGCTTTCACAATGTCAAGAAAGGAAAAAGTTACTTTTTGTACAATTCTGCAGAAGTTAAGGGTGTCGAGCAGTTTCTCTTCCAACTTTCGCAACAACATCAACATTAATCCTCCAGAGCTAAAGAATTTCGAGTCGCACGATTACCATGTCATAATGAAATATTTGCTGCTATTATTGGTTCATATAGCTACTTTAATGCCAAAATATCTGCGAGTTGCTCTTCTTCGTATCAGTACATTCTTCATGATTCTATGCACAAAGGTTATCAATAGAGAACATCTTATAAGATCTAAAGCTAGTTTGGTGGAAGCCATTTGTGTTATGGAAAAACATTTTCCTCATTCTTTCTTTGTTATTAGCATCCATCTAATGGTGTATTTAGCCGATAAAGCTTTAATCTGCGGTCCGGTCAGATTTAGATGGATATATCCCTTTCAGAGGTAACATCTACACCTGTCCTTGTTTTTCAATGTATGAACTGTTAGTTATGCTGAGTTTTTAACTTTATATTACTGATATTTGTAGGCTAATAAAAGGATTCAAGGGATTGGTGCGCAATAAAAGGTACATTTAGGGTTGCATTGCCATAGGGTATACCACGCGAGAAGCTATCTTATATTTCATGGAGGAGATGTCAGTAAATGGTGAAGGTATTCACAAACATACTCGGAAACCTTTTTTAGATGATGACGATGAGTTCGCTGATGATATGCCGTTAAGTAAACCTAAGAATATCACTTTGACTACAATACAGTTTGAACAAGCTCGCAACTGGGTCCTATCTAAGTTTGTTGGAATAGAGTACTGGGAAAGGTAAAGCTTTTTAGTTTCAGGAAGTTGTTGTTTTGATTACTAAGTTTATCTGTGTAATATTTATTTGTTTTTTGACTGCAGGAAGTATGCTTATTATGTTAACAGTCGCAAGGCTCATGGTCACAGAAATCGTATATCGCAGCAACCATTGAAGAGCTTTTTGCTATGGTTACGCGATGAGGTAATCTGTTAGCTTTCAAATAGCCTTAAAGTAAAATAATAAACAGTTGAGAATTTACTATTATGGAAGAGAAATGCTTTGATATTGAGAATTTTTTCATTGTTTTACACTTGAGAGTTTGCTAATCATGTTGGTTAGGGTTCCATATTAAATAGATGGATAAAAATTCATAATACAGATAACACTTTTGAATTGAATATCCAATGAATGCAATTTTGTTTTTGATAATAATAAGATCATTCTTTTTTATTTCTTCTCAGAGTAAATGTCATTACGATTATGCACTGGCTCGAACATTGTTGCTCTTTGAAAACAGTTGTTAGAAGCCAACGATGTGAATTCAGTATTTTGGCGACTAGTGCAGGGTCTTCTCTTCAAGGCACAATCTTATAAGAGATACCAAGTTAATGACTTTGCTTTTTGTGCACAAGATTCCAATGAGCGAATGGTAACACAGAACAGTGGTGTCTCACTGAGAGCAATTACTAGACATAGAGCGAAGTCTACAGACAAAAATTATATCGAAGCTGAAGTTATCTATTATGGAGTCATTAAAAAGATTATCAGTTTAAACTATATGGAATTTGAAGAAACAGTTTTTTTTGTGATTGGGTCAAAGTTGAAGATAAGAATAATGGGTGCCAAGTTGATCCAAACTCATACCTGATAAAGGTTAACTTGTCTAAGCTGAAAAGAATTGACAGAGTGCAGGATGAACCATTTATCATGGCTTCAGAAGCAACCTAAGTGTTCTACTCAACAGATCGTTCACCTGAGGGATGGTCTGTGGTATTGCATTCTCCCCAGGGGATAACTTCCTTAGTAGATAACACTGATATACCCATTATTTATCAGTCCATTCTTATTGAAAATAAGAGTTTAGAAAAACTTATATGCGTTGATTCTGTAGTTTATAATGATATGACTGCCACAAAAGTTTATCTTGTAGTTTAATTATTTGAAAAATCTGAATGTATTGTCTTTTTTGATAAGTTCTTATTGATATGTTTATGTGGATTATGACAGGTTTTATGACAATAATGGGGTTAGCTTTGGTTAGTTTGCAGGTTATTATGGCAGAAGTTGAGGTGAATGAAAATGGATTTCCTGTTTTCGCTAACGCAACAAAACTTGGACACTTGAAGGGTGCTCTGGTTCGTACCCATGTGCATGTTTCGTTCAAAACCTGGAAGCACGTAAATCAGAAGTACAAAGATGATGTTTGGAATCAGCTAAAGGTACCACAATTACCCTGAATCTGAATTTGGTTGACAACAACATTAACTTGACTTGATGGTGTTATAGATGTATTAATTAAGCCATCAACTTTGTCCTTCTAGGCAACATATGAGTTACCTGAGGCTTCTAAGCCAACTATAGTGAAGTCGATGTCTGATCCTTGGAGGAGATTTAAGCATGAGTTAAGAGTGAACCACTATGACATATATCTTACTCGCGAAGAAAGAATCATAAATGTGCCTCATAATGTGAAAGAAGAGGATTTGATAACATTTTGTGTCAATGAAAATGATGAAAGAGTAGCTGAACTAAGATCTGCTAATAAGAGGAAAAGACAACTGTATGACTACTCTCATTGCTCCGGTCGCAAACCTCACTGCTTGGTCAAAGCTGAACTGGTATGTTTAGTTCAGTGTCAACAATGTTTTAATCAGACTCTTACAGACAATAATGGTTGACCAGTATTCACTGACTCATTATATTTGTGTTTTAGGAGAGCGTCAATCCTGTAAGAGAAGTCAGTACATCCGATGTGTGGGTAAAAGCTCATATACAAGAGGGTGGGGGAATTTTACCTATTGCACAACCATACTTTGTAAGTCAGCTTATTTTTCCATTTTATATCATACTTTGTAAGTCAGCTTGTTTTCCATTTATATAATTTCTAAAATTGGACATATATTTATCGTGATTTGTAACTTACAAAATTTGTCGCTTGGCACCGTAGTCTGATCTTCAGAAGAAGCAACAAAAGATCAAGGAGTTGCAAGATGCAGGTACTCCCCCAAAAAACACAGATGGATTGACTGAAGCATTTGGAAAGGATTCCAAGGGACGAGTGCGTGCTGTTGGTCCCGTTTCTCGTACGCAAGTTGATAGTTCTGCTCATGCGTGTGCTAAAGTGTATGATTTGAAGTCTAAAGATATAGTTCTGAAGCATAAGGTGGATGAACTAGGTGGTAAGATAAAGGTTGTAATCACCGGCTTAGGATCATTGTGTCACATTGTGAAGGATTTGCAAGATGCAATGCCATCATCATATGTTGCCTCGACTAGTTCACATGCTCAGGCGTCTTCATCTGGTCATGGATTTGGTTCAGCTGCGCACTTAGATTTATCTCCTGAAACCTCACCTGTTAACTTTAGTTCACCTGGTCAACACTCATCTCCAGCTCGATCAATAGCAGGTGATATGCAACAATGTTCCTTGCTTAACATGGAGGGTCAAATCATCGCGACTGGTAAACTTTGTACCGGTGATTTTGGACTTGTGTGCCACGGCTCGCCTATACCACCTACTCTTACAAAGGTTTCACTTGATCGTATTCTCCTTCCAACTGAGCGCATTGTGAAAGCTAACAAATTATTAAAGACGTTTCAAGATGTTGGAATTGGAGGATCCATGGTTCATCCAAAGATGTGCATCAAATATGATTATAAGGGTCAATCAACTTTTTTGGAGATATGCTATGCTTCATGGATATTTCATCCATCGTATATCGCGCATACAAGCAACTAACACTAACACTAATGGCTTTTATCTTTTTTGATTATGTTCACACTTTTCTACTTAGGCTGAACATAGCGGTTATGTACCTATTATGCAATTGTGCATAAGACTCTTTTGCGGTTGTGCTTAGAAAGACTTTATGCAGTTTTGCATAAGTATTTAACTTCGCCAGAAACAACTTTAATATATATATATATATATTTTGTTTTGTTTTGTTTTGATACATTTGTTTTTATTAAACTTTTGTACATGTGTTTAGTTTTGTTCTGTTATATGTGATTAGGTAGGTGACTTCAGCTAAGGCCAATTGAATCACTAGCAGCCATCAGAGGGGAATATCAATCCCTGGTATGTACTTTTCTTTATTCTTATGCTTTCATGTTTATGTGGGCAAATAATAACCTTCAGTATAATTTGTTGCGAGGTAATGGTACTATTGCTGGGTGACAAGTGAATTGTGTGGGGATTGGGATCAACTTGTGCCCCAGTGTGCATTATTCAGTTAAGTTCTCTTTTATACTCCTCAAACTCTTTTTCTTCCAAAGTACATGTTTGTTTTAATCAATCTTATTATTCTCTTAACTTTTTCATACAAAACCATATTCAACTCTTTACTGTCAATAGATTTGTGGTGGACACACAAGTGTTGAAGGTTTTGATGGTATTGCTTGAAACATCACGGCTATATTTTCGACTTCGTAAACTCGGTAAGTTGTGATTTCCTAGCATTGGCTATTGTTTTATTCATTTGATGTTTAGTTCTCATAGAATCCACCCGAACACTCTTGTTTTGTTTCCACTGAATTCACCTATTTAGTTACCAGTTACAGCAGACACATATGGAAAGGCATGCACCTCTAATAACAGTAAGATCCTGCATCTTATTTTAATGATCTTCTTTTATATAATTTATTGCAGCATGGTCTCAATTATATCACCTGTTGAATGGCTCTTCAAATCCTTCGCTTGTAGTCACACTTCTTCTGTTCTGTTGATTTAGTTTGGTGGGCTTGATGTTGTATTGCTTCACATTATTTGGTTTGTATGTTATGACCTAAGTTTCCTTTGAATATATCTGTTCATGAATATATCTATAGCTGGTGGTCTGGAATTGTTGTATGATATGATCTGTCGTTTTGCAAAACTGAGTGGTGATTTTAACTTTATCTCTTGGCGGTAGTTAAACCATGAAGAATAGAGTAGAAAGAGAGCTGTAATGGGGTTGGATATGTTAAGTGGGTTGTCGGCATTAAGTTTCCCTTTATTAGTTTATTTGTTGCCTGATCTATCTTTTGGTTGCAGGAACATGGAAAAGATGGGAAGACTATTGTCTCCACCCAAACTAAACCTGATGTTACTGCTTGTGGACTTGATGACGTCGATCTGGTTTGTATTCACAATTTTAAAGCTCATTTATGGGTATTTATGGTTTGCATTCTTTCCCACGTCTGTCTTATGCGTAGTTGCATAATACCATTGCATGATTTACTGTCAGCTTCATTTTCTAATCCTGGACCCCTTGCGATTCACCATTCATTTATCTTCATTTTCTTATTTAGTAATATCATATCTTTATGAAGAACCAATTATGCGGTGAAGGAGTGATTCTATTCATACTCCTGTCATTCATACCCCCTGCTGACATGTATGTATTACACTAAAATGTTCTTTGAGACACAATACTGGAAACATAAAATTAGAACCTGTATACCACTTATAACACATCACGAAAAACCGAAAAAAAAACTGCTACAACCTATGTTATATGAACCTAAAGTAGTAGTTAGTGTACGTCTTAGAGGTTCTAATTTTCCTCTATATGCTAGCTTATATCATCTCTGTCATTCTATAGAACCATCTTCTCATAATTTAGAAACTGAACTTCATTCGGTATTGATTGTATGTTATTGGCCTGAATTTATTTTTGAAATCGAAGACTTTGTTGTTCAGTGCGATAACAATGTGTCTCTTAGTAGTATTTGACCTGAATTTAGAAATTGAACTTCATTGGGTATTTGATTGTATGTTATTGGCCTGAATATTCTGTTGAAATGGATGTCTTTGTTGTTACAGTGGGAACTCAATGTGCCTGAATTGGGCCTGAATATTATGTTGAAATGGATGTCTTTGTTGTTACAGTGGTAACTCAATGTGCCTGAATTTGGCCTGTATTTTGCCTAAAAATATTGCAGGGAACTCTTGACAAGGTCAACTACAAATTGACTTGACTTTTTTTTTCATGTTGCAAAAATTTAGCAACGGCAAAAAACAGTTGCTAAATTTAGAACCAGAATAATAAAACTTGGTCCGGCTAAGAATAGTCGTTCTTTTTTTTTTTTTGGTTCTAAATTTCGCAACGGCTATATAGCTATAGCGAATTTTTAATTTCGCAACTGTTTGAAGCTGTTGCGACAATAATATAGCAACAACACTAAGTTGTTGCTAAATCAATTCACAACAGCTGAAATCGTTGCAAAGGCACACAAAAAAACAGTTAGCTGAACCGAAAACCGTTGCGAAATTTTTTTCACAACTGCTTAAGAGCTGTTGTGAAATAAATGCAACACCACGTTTCGCAACGGCTGGCTGCTGTTGCAAGTCTATTTTGCAACAGCAATCAGCCATTGCTAATCCCCAAAAATGGTGTAGTGTTAATCTAGATAAAAGTATCTCAAGGAGTTATTATCTCAATTTGATTTACTCAAGCAAATAAAATCTGCGAGTCTTAATCAAATAGAGATAACTTCGATGGCACCAAAGATCAATATCCAAGTGTCAATCAATTTAAATCAACAACCAATAAGGTCGGATATTCTAATTGATTGAACAATGCACAACCTGTACTATTTTAATTATATAACAAAACATAATGCGGAAAAGAAATAACACAGACACCAAAATTTTGTTAACGAGGAAACCGCAAATGCAGAAAAACCCCGGGACCTAGTCCAGATTAAACATACACTGTATCAAGACGCTACAGACACTAGCCTACTCCAATCTCACTTCTGTCTGGACTGTAGTTGAACCCCAACCAATCTCAGACTGATCCAAGGTACAATTATGATCCTACGCCTCTGATCCCAGCAAGATATTGCGCACTTGATTCCCTTAGATGATCTCACCCACAAATAAGAGTTGCTACGACCCAAAGTCGAAGACTTTAGTAAACAAATCTGTCTCACACAGAAAAGTCTACAAGGATATATAAATTCGTCTCCCACGAATAAACCTATGAGTTTTGTTCAGTCTTTTGATAAATCAAGGTGAACATGAACCAATTGATAAAACCAGACTTATATTCCCGAAGAACAGCTCAGTTTTATCAATCACCTCGCAATAAACTTAATCGACGCAGCGAAGAAGATTATCGAGGAATCACAAATGATGTGACAAAGTGTTTGTGACTACTTTTATATCTTGCCTATCGGAGAAATAAATCTCAATCCAATTATTACAATTGTACTCGTACGATAGAAGATGCAAGATCAGATCACACAACTTCGATAAAAGTAGTATCAGTCTCGCTTCACAATCCCAATGAAGTCTTTAACCTGGTTTTAGAAGAAGAAAACCAAAGGTTAAAGGAAAATTGACTCTAGCTTAGCAAACTAGTATCACACAGAATGTGTGGGGATTAGGTTTCCAAGTTGCTAGAGTTCTCCCTTATATAGTCTTTCAAATCAGGGTTTGCAATCAATGTTAGCTTAGTAACAAAGCATTCAATATTCATCGTTAGTTGAAAACCTGATTAGATACAAGCTAATATTTATCAACCGTTATATCGAAAACATAGCTTGTTATACACAATTGTAATGCACGTTTGTAGGCTTGTGAAAACCGTACCCAAACTTGTACATTAGTTGGTTCAACACTAGTTAACCAAATGGTTAGCCAAATGATAAATTTCATATCAACCATATTCTTCTTCACCATAACTAGTCCAAATGACTCAAATGAACTAGTTATAGAGTTGTTCAATTGCTTAGATCTTTATGTACTACACAAGACACAATTGAAGCAAAAACGATGTGATTCACTCGAATCGATTCATGAACTATAAAGCCATGGTTTGAAATAACATTCCTTAGTTTATTAAGATAAGTTCACAAACATCGTTTTTATACATAACCTACTCAAGTTCGCGGACTTAAGTTTCCGGATGGAGTTCACAAACTCCAGCAGAAATTCTCGGACTCGAGAACTATGCCAGTTCGCGGACTGAACTTGTATGCTGAGTTCGCGGACTGAGCTCACGCACTACTCCGGTTTCACTTGATCAACAAAGTTCGTAAACTTCGGTTCAAGCAATAAGGACTTATACATATATATGTTGCCACAACAATGCTTATGTCCTTCAATGGTTATTTTGTCTAAACTCTCATTTCAATTATTGAAACTTTCTCAGAGGACGTTATATAATTGTTATTCACAAACTATTTTTCGTCAGAGCTGTAGCGCTCCCTAAGCTAGCAGATGAATAATCTAAGAGATTAACTACATAAAGAGGCACTAACGATCTACAACATCTAATTAAACATTAAGAAAAAAATTATAAACAAAGATTAACCCGAATCTAAACCCTCTCTGAAATAAATACAAGAACTCCTCTCAAATGATACATATTTTATAGTGAGTTGGTTTACAAATAGAATATAAACACAAAATAAACATAGCAGAAGCTAACCGACTAACGAAACCAACTCCTCAAATCATCCAAGAATTGAACGATCATTTCCACGTGCGCATCCAAATCTGTCTCTGAAACTGAAAGTGGGAATAAGTGAGCAAATCATCCCGAAGGGTGCCCAGTAGAAATAACAACTAACTTTCGAGTAATCACTAGAATGATTTCAAGATAATCTAGGTTTTGCTAAAAATGATAAAACGCGGAAAAAACATATTAAAATAATAAGTTGTATTGAAATATAAAGTTCTACCAACCATTAAACCGGCACACATTCAAAACATAAATAGTAGTTGAGCGACGTCTTCCTTCGGAGTAGCAAGGAATGACTGTTGCGGATTATTCAATGATCATTAAATCCCCCCTGATGTTTCCGGCCTCAAAGTCATAAACGATAAGTACCTTACCATTACCTCATTCTACGCACACTCTACATATCAAGTGTCTAAAGAGATCTAATGAAACATAATATAATAACTTTTGAAAGTAATTTAAAAGAACAATAAACATTATGAGACATGCTTTTCCCGTACAGAAATAGGGAAAGTAATATTCGGTAACACGAGTACATAGCTAATACTTTATTGGTTGGCAGCAATTTTCACTCCTTTAGAGCATAGATATAGATATAACTTTTGGGCAACCACATCACACACCAATCAAAAGGAAAAGGTTTCCTTACATGCTAACAATAAGTAAAGATTGTAACCACTTTCCAGTTAATTGATGAGCACGAAAGTGTGACGCATTTTCACCCATAAATACATTAGCTAGGACTCATTTTATCACTAATAATCTTGTTTGTAGGTGTTTTTGGAAAATAAGCTCTTATGGAGAAAGTTGCTCAAAAAGTGGTTTTTGTACCCCGGAGGACACGTGTTATTCGGACTCTCAATGTCGGTTAAGGGGCACCTCAATTACTAAGGGGTGTACAGTTGCTAAGGGGCGCCTTCTTTGTTATTTGGAACTTGTGGTTATTCGCACCCCAGGAATTGATATTTATACCCAAATTGCTAAAGGGATACCCACTCTGGTTAAGGGGATATCTTCCTCAACCTTTTGAATTTGTAATTTGGCGGGAAATTTTGGTTTTAATAGAGCAGAATTAGGGTTGGACTTTTGGAGGAGTTAGAGGGAGATTGAATGGTTGAAACTTAATGAGACGTCCTGTTAGAGCGAAACAGGGAAGGTATGGTCGTTACTTTCAATCAGAATTGGCTGAAACATCAAGTTTGAGTGAATCAGGGAGTTACGGGTTTCTCTTGAGAAAACTCGAGAGTTGTTGTTTTCGATTTGGAAGATTTCTGGAGAGATTCAATCACTCCAGTGTATTGTATGTGCCTGTTTTTGACCAAACATGGATGGTAAGGTCCTTGGAATTGGTTAGATTTGGCTGAATAATTACGTTGAAGAAAACAGGGGCGTGCAAGATACTCAGACCTCTGGAAGTAATTACAAGAGATTCTCTCGAGATTTACTTACTGTTTTTGTTAGAGAATGACCTGTCACGATAAGATAAAGATGGTAAGTCTTTTAGTTTCGAAGAAAAAGGAAGAAATCGTGTCAATATACAAAACACAGGAGGGGATATTTTCACGAGTTATTCATGGGATTGCATAGGATTTAGACGTGTAATGGGTGTGTTTGGAGAGTGCTATACTGCAACAGGAACGTGTAGAAGATAAATATCGAGATTTGATAGCAAGGAAACAACGTGAGAAGAAATAAAAAAAAGAAAGTAAATTCGGTGGCTTGAAGAGAAAATATTTTCGAATAATATTGAGTTACTGTGAATATTTTTGGGCAGTTAAATTGGAGATTTGAGTTACTGTCGAGTATAAAAATGACTGTATGGGTTCACAGAAAGGGGATCGAGAGTTTGGTAGGCTACAGAGTGGAAGAGGAGAAGTTGCAGAAACTTATCTGCTGCTGCAGAGAGGTAGAAAAAGAAGAACACAGACGACGTTAAAGGTCTGTCGTTTTAGAAATGTCACAGTTCTTGTCTTAGTGACAGTTCTTCTACGACAGTTTCCTAATATAGTTTCAGTGACAGCAGCTGTTTGTAACGCCTATTAAGCATTGCAAATTCCCGGTTTATGTTATTTTTATCCTTTTCTTCATTGTAAACACCATTTGAGCTATATAAAAAATATTTTGAGAGTGTCTACATCATGAGTAACTAAAACCCTACACTGGGTCGACGGAGGAAACCGAACTTCACACATGGGTGAATTTATTGTATTTTCTATTTGACTTTGCACTTATTTTGAATTGATTTATGATTCGATAAAAGTAGTTGTGATTTAATTAGATAGGTTTTGCTTTGTTTAGATAATCTATGCTTAGGGGATACAATTAATGTTTTGAGGATATACTTTGGCAAAACAAGAGTCGATGTTTTATTTATTTACTGAGCGATAATTGTTGAGAATAAATAATTGAACCTCGTGTTGTGAATTCGGTGGAATCTTAGACCCAATGACTCTCTTTTTTATTATTTTCATCAACCTTTAAATTTAATCTTCGCAAATCTGAGAGAACGAATCTTAATTACTACTACGAAAACTTTGAAAAATCTTTAATCATTGATGGAAAGTATCACATTTTGAAGATAAGTAAATACTCTCAAAACACAGATATTAGTTGTTTCTAAAGATCCAGTCCCATCCCAAAATGTAAAAGAAAACTAGTTTGTATTACACACATATAATACATGCATACACATATAATATAGTAACAAAGATATGCATGACTTTTGCAATATAAATAGATTTATAAAACAATAATGAATACAAGAGAGTTCGTTATAGATTCCCACCTCTTTTGATGCCAAGCCTCGCATACCTTGAGATCCATGATCCACTGGTTCATTCTTTAGATCAATCGTTGTTAATACCGATTAACTGTTAATCACACAAGCATTCTAAAGATTAGCCAAAAGGCTCACACAAGGCTCATAACATAATCTCATACAATTCTTTAGTTATAAGCTAATTGAACTACCTAATGGTTCTAAGCCCATTTATGGTTCTACGTCTTTTCATTATTTATCTTTAACATATCTAAAGTTTACTAATCCAATTAGATTGATTCTACAGTCCATTAGGTAAATCTTAAGAATATCTACAACTTTGTAGAAGGAACTAAAGGTTAATTCGGACCACAAGGTCCAAAGCATCAAACTAAGAATACATGGAACTAATCCCAAGCCCAATAGGTCTGAACTGGCACGACCCATTAATCTAAGGCCTGGTATAACTGGTCAATTAACGGTGACTAACATTCCATGTCTGGTCAAAAGGGTCTAATAAGAGTCAAAGTCCAAAGTCCAGGGTCAAGGTCAAGTCAAACTAGTCAAAGTATGGTCAACAGTCAACTGGAACCGGTCAAGGTCTGGTTTATTGAGTCAACTCAGGGTTAGACTGATTCAACTCAGTCAGATACACTGAGTCAGCTAAGCTGACTGGGATGACTAACATGTCTCAAAACAGAAAACAAGAATTATTACTACTAACATCAATACTGACAGACTAATTGAAGTTACCCTAACAACAACTCTAACAACAACTCTACTGCAATCTAATTCCCTTTACTTCAGACTAGCACTACATCTTCAATCCATCAGCACAGCACAACAACATTCAATAATTTACATACTCGTCTTAACTCAGCCCTAGTTCATTCATCCAGTCCTTGTAATCCTTTCTGCCATATTCACAGTATCACTATCTTCTTAGGTTCACCAACAGAAGATCACCACCACTGACAGTTCCATTTATTTCCTATATCATTCACTAAACTCTAACTCCATAAACTGTAGTTGTATCATCACCACTCCAATACTGCACACACACTTCATCCCAAGAACAACATCCACTAAAACTAAACCACAATCATCATCTGCAATACCAACACCATGCTCAGGTCACATTTGTCATTCCTTCTTAACACAACTTCATTTGCACCATTGATGCTACATAAACCACCAATATCTTCATCATCTACTCTCATTATCCGTTGAACCAAGCTCAAATGCTCAGCTACAAGATAATCTCAACCTCAATACATCACTTTTATTTGTAACTCAACTTATAACTCTAATTCCATTCACTTGAGTTCCACCAATAATTTAACACCATCAACATTAGTTACGCCCTAAAACTACCAGAGTCTCAGCTTCATTTATATTCTTCTCAAACCAGCAGTCTTGTAATTCAAATCCAGTAACTAAGAACTTCACCTGCCGTCTGTAATTGTAATACGATCAACTCAACAAACACAACCCAACCATTTGCAACTTCCAAAATGACTAACACCACCAATTCAGTAAAAAAATTCTTCTTGTTACAAACCTATAATTCTAAACCATTAACAGCAATCCCAAATCACTAATTCATCTTCCTCTCAACACCATTCAGTTAATTCCCAATACAAACTCGAACTCCAGATTCCATTTCTTCTTTGCAGAACCTTGAAATCAACACCCAACTTCAATCACCTCTAAATAATTCATCTTCTCCATCCGCTGATTCCGATTCAAACACCCTATTCCACAAGAACCCTAACTTCTGGTTGATTTAGGGAAGAACAGAAACCCTAATTTTCTATGAAATCTAAATTAAGCTTCAATAACTCATCTGCACCTTAATTAACCAAAAACCCACTTTATAATCGATCAAAAGAAAACAATTTCATAAAGAACTCTCAATCAATTACAAAAACCCTAATTTAACTTACCCAAATCTCCGTTGTTTCCACAACTCAATCGGCTTCAGTAACATTACCTCCTTCCTCACATCATCAAGCTAACTAGGTCTACGATAATTTCACGAACATAAGAATCTTAAATCTCTGAGACTGAAATCAGCTGAGACGAGAAGAAGAAAAACTGAGAAGAAGGAAAGAGAAGAAGGAAAGAGAAATGAGGGTTTATCCTCTCGACACGGGTAGATAAGGCCGACCATAATTTATTAAGGCACCCATAAAATTGATACGGGCAGCCAGGCGGTTTAGATGTAAAAAAAATGATTATTTGCCCTTCATACTTATCCGATGATATCTTCGTCGTCCAGTATCCGATTGACACGTTCGGGGTAGTCTATCTCGCATAAATTTTCGAGCTCTATATGATGATAATAGTTTCAAATATAAATCGTTGTTAGATTAATTTATATTAATTAAGGTTCGTCTCTAATTAATCGAGTCATTAGCGGTTTAGTCATCTCTTGACTAGTCTAATAGCGTTGACGAGCTTGAGGGTCTTTACAAGAGAAATTTCCAAAATGATTGAAACATTACATGACTTTCGTCACTAGGTAAAGATGAACTTGGCTAAAGGGAAAGCTTTACCAACACATATTTCGAGAAATAGATAAGCGAGATATACTCAGCTCGAAATATCATATGTGTATATTCTTAGTCTATATAGTAATACGACTTTTGTCTCAAGATATGAGATAGAATAGATAGACTTTTGAGTGATAGATAAGTTCAAGTCTCCACATACCTTTTAGTCGATGAAGATCCACTGGTTCCTTGAGTAGTCCTTCGTCTTATATGATGATCGTCATGGAGTTCGTGAGCTCAACTACACTTTCTATCCTAGTCCGAGACCTTAGCTATAGTACACTATAAATCAAAGAATTTATAGTTTTGATCACTAATATTGACAAACATGCTTGAGATAGAAATGCATGCGAGTTCGACTGAGCCATGCTCTAACAATCTCCCCTTTTGTCAATTTTAGTGGCAAAACTATTAATACATATGGAGTACAAAAAATATATAAATAAACTTTGTAGCTCCTATTCCACATGTCGTCCGATCTTCAACAATACTCGAAATATTCGTCACTTCCTAGTAATCCAATGATCTCAAAGGTTGTAAGTTTAGCATCATTGTTGTTGAAAGTTCATAGCTATAACAATGAAAAAACAAGATTTCTCAAGCATTTTTATACGGTGTCATAGTATCATTACACATCGTCAAAGTCCAATTGCATCACAATTTTAAAAAAAATACTATGGTGATACTTCACTCCCCCTTAGTCAACACTCCATCTCACATGGAAACCACTCCCCCTTACATAATGATCCGAAAAACATATGTATTTGTAGTGTGAACTACATATTAATTCTCCCCCTTTTGTCAATAAAATTGGCAAAGGTACAAGAATGGGATCCTAATGAAATTTCCGTAAGAGACATATCATGACCAAATGTAAATGTATATCATCTTGTTTATATGCAATCATAAATCCTAAGCTAAATGCATTCATCAAGGAGTTCATAAACATACAACATAACCCCTCTAATATTCCACAACCGCACTCCCCACAAAGATTTGGCAATTAAGCACAAGTTCAAAAGAACTCTCCCCCATAATATGTCATTCCCAAGGGAATAACAAGAGCGACCTTAATTTCAAGAGAGAAAATAAGGATTTCTTTAGACTCAACAAATCACATACAAGTATGAATTTGGAATCCAAAAAGAAATATTCAATCATATTAACCAAAGCGAACCAAGATTAATTTGACTAAATATGCTCGACACAAGTAAACTTATGGAGACTTAAGATACCAATTAGATTTATCACAAGAGAACTCGCAAACAATATAATTGTCATGCACAACCAAACCAATTACAAGAGTAATCAATTTAATTGGCCACACTCGACATAAGAAATTCTATGGAGCAATGACTAAGTTAATCACAAATAACCAACCTAGTCAAAGAAATGCTCAAACATAAGAAAACTTATGGGGTGATAACTAAATAACCACACAAGATAATTAATTTAGTTTATCATGTTCAACATAAAGTACCTTACGGAACAACAACTAAACTAATAACAAAAGCAATCAACTTTTGTTGTTTTTAGTGCTCAACATAAGACACTTCATGGAACAACACAGTATTTACACAAAAATTGTGGATCGGAGAATCGACCTTATACTGTGGAATAAGAAAGGATTCATTCTATTTCCATCACCATTTGCACAATGACGTACAATAGCCATAATCCTTGAATCACAAAAGATTTTAACATATCTTCCATCAAAACTTGACAATATAGGCTTAACTTTTGTGTTTGTAAAAATTCTATTCATTATTTTATCAATACTTGCATATCAATTCACGAACGACTTTACTTTTGACAAAGTATGGGACAATCAAGTTCACAGAAGTAAACACACATATCCCATAATAATATTGCAATATAAAAAACCATAAAGATTAATACTGCAAAAATCATCTTCCAAACAAGTTTAGAATTGGAATATATACAGAACTAGGCCTGGTCTGAACCCTCACTTTCATTCTTAGGCCACTTTTTTTATTTCTTGCTAGACTAGGCAAGTTAAACAGTTTCCATCCAATTTAACCATCTCGGTCAATTTATCGCGTTGACTTGTCAATATCTCGCCAAAATATCATATGAGGAGATATCACAGATGTAGTAAGATTACCAAAATATCCTTCACACGTGTGTGTCAGTCACATGTGATAAGATGTCCACCTGCCTCGATAGGATCTCCACGTGTTGCTATCTGAGAGCCCGATCTAACTATCACGATATCTCGAGGATTAATTCAACGACCATGATAGTTTTTCATTGTTATCATCGACAGTGCGGGAAGGTGTAAGGAATAAGAGAACACAGAGAGAGAAATCGATTCAGTCAGTTTCTTCTTCTCTCTTGTTCTTCAGAGAGGGTTTTAGTAGAGATAAATTAGTGAAATAGTGTGTTGTTAGTTGAGATTCGAAGAAAAAATTGAAGATTTCCTGCTGGTGAAGATGACGAGACGCAAGAAGAAGAATACATCGAGGTAACAAAAAAACCCTAATCTGTTTTTATAGGTTTCATGGTTGATTTTAACGTTTCATTGATGAAAAAATTATGGGTTTTGTTTGTAAGGTTGATTTATTTAGGTTCGTCGGTGTTTAGATTTCTAGGGTTTTATCTGTTTGTATAATTTTTATGAAGTTCGAATTTGTTCTGCTGATAATCAAGTTCTACTGACCATTTTCTAGGGTTTGTTAATTTCAAAATTGGGTTCTGCCAATTTTGATTAATTGAATTGATTTCCATAATTTTTCTTAGATGGGTTTTCCAATCTTTTTCTGATATATATTTTTTTGTTCTTAAATGTAGAAAGCAAAAGGTTCAAGAGGTTATCTCAGAGGTTGAACAAGACATTTTTGCAACCAGAGATATTAAGGTAAAGGATCAGATTAACCCTGCTATGTGTTTTGAGTTTAGGGGTTTGTCCAGAGAAGGTATGGGTATAAATCAGTTAAAGTCTAGGATTAGTCCTATGTTGAGATTAACCAGTAGGGAGACATTAGACCTTTTATGGTATGTTGATCCATGCCAACCATCAAATATCATTAATGATACATAGTTTTGGTTTTTCTGGGAAAATTCAACTCAAGATGAACATGGTTGGATTACATTGTATTTGCAAGTGATGCCAGTAGATGAGAATGGTGAAATCCTAGAAGTATCTGGTTTATGTCAAGATTCACAGCCTGCTCCACCACAGATGACACCCATAAAGAATGTGACTCCAAAGAAGCCAGTTTTTAAGACTCCACCAAAGAAGCCAGTTTCTAAGACTCCACCTAAGAAGCCAGTTTCTGAGACTCCACTTAAGAATCCAGTTGGTTGTAGTGGTTCATCACCCAAGACAGTAACAAAGAAATTTAGGGATGGCAAGACAGTAAGAAGAAGTCAAAGAATACCTAGGATTAAGAAGAAGAATCCTACTTCAATATACATTGATTTAGCTGATGATGAAGATGTTTCTGATAAAGATGTTGATGATGAAGATTCTCAACAAACTCAAGCAAGTGTAGCTGAGAATAATCCAGTTTTGGAACCTAGTGTAGCTGAACAAACACAATCAAGTGGAGCTGAACAAGTTAATGATGAGGAATTTTTCAATCATGACTTTTGGGTTGAAGCTACAACACAAGCAAAAGTGGTGGAAGATTTGTTTGATGTTGCCCAAGAATACAAGAAAAGTGATGAGTATGTCATGCACTTGAAAAATGTAGAAGAAGATGAATGTAACCCTGATGATGAGGATGTCCTGAAGATGAATGAAAATGACAGTGAAGAGAGAGATATCAAGAGTTACAATAAGTTTCTTCAAAAAGTTGAGAATGGGTATCTTTCAGATGGTACTGATAATGATGCTGCAAGTAATGGTGATAATGTTGATAATGATGCTGCAAGTAATGGTGATAATGTTGATAGTGATGCTAGTGATCCAAATTTTGGGGAGGTGGAGGTTGAGAATGACAAGGAAGGTATGTGATTGCTTCTGTTTCTGTTTAAACTTTGTTGTGTTTGATTGTAGATTTGTTCCAATTTTTTTGTTTTGTTTTGTTTTGTAGAGGACCATTATGGGGACTTGGTCTCTGACAGAGAAGAAGAAGGTAAATTGTCATTTTGTTTTGTTTGTAGTCTTTTGTTTTTTGGTTTGTTTGTTATCTAACTGAATCATTTGTTTTTGGGAATATGTATCAGAAACCAACAAGACTGATGGGCTTCAACTTAAAGTAGCAGAAACCAACAAGACTGCTGGGCCTAATTGTTCAAAGCCTAAATGTTCACAGCCTCATGATAACACACAATTTGAGGAAGAGTATGCACAGCATTTTAAGGATGAGGAAGATGAGGAGATGTTCCCTGAGGGAATTACTTTTGAACAAGTGGATCCTTACAGCCTAGTGAAGGGAAGCAAGTTTGTGAGCAAGAAAGCATTCAAAAAGTATTTGAGAGCCTACTGTGTGAAGCATAAACATCAGGTCAAGTTCAGAGATTCAAACAACTACAAGATTAGGGTGAAGTGCATTAATAATGAGAAGCAGAAGTGTCCTATGTTCATTTATGGAAGAGTTATGAAGGGTTAAGGAACTACATATACCTTGAGAAGTTGGAATGTGAAGCACACATGCAATGGAAATATTAAAGGAGAGAACAGATGTGCAAATCCAGAATTTGTAGCTGACTGGTATATGAAAAGGTTGGAGACTGTTGGTAACAAAAACAAAATCCATGATCCTGAGTCATTGGCAAATGAGTTCAACAAAACAATGAAAGTGAACATTAAGTACCATACAGCATGGAGAGCAAGAAATATTGTGTTGCAAAATCTTCATGGCAGTTATGAGGAGTAGTATAAGAAAATTCCTGCATTCTGTGAAATGGTGAAGGTAACATTTTTTGTTTGTTAATGTTACAAATTATATGGCATTAACATGACTTAATATTTCAAATTATATGGCATTAACATTAATTTGTTGTAATTGCAGGAAAAAATTCCTGGAAGTGTAGCAAATTTCTCATATGGAACCAAAGATTGCACATTCTTGTCAATGACACTCTTCTTCAAGCCTGCTATAGAAGGATTCTTGGCTGGATGTAGGAAAACCATAGGATTGGATGCTTGCTACTTGTATGGGAAGTATGGTGGTGTGTTACTGGTTGCAACAGGTCTGGATGGTCAAAATGGTTTAGTTCCTATTGGTATAATGGTGTGTAGGAATGAAACCATTGAGAACTGGAAGATATTTCTACATGATTTGAAAGCTATATTGGGTGAAGACTTGCATTTCACCATTATATCAGACAAGCAAAAGGGGATTAGTGAAGCTTGTGACACATACTTCTGCTTGGATGAGCACAGATTATGTTTCAGGTAAGGTTATCCATGTACCAAAGATTAATCTATTTCCTTTTGCAATATTTCCTAATAATATAAGTTGAATGACTAACTAACACTTTGCTACTTGGCAGACATTTGATGAAGAATTTCAAGAAGTATTTCAAGTCATACAGCTTACATGTACATTTTTGGAATGCTGCAAAATGTTACAAGAAGAGACACTACCAGGTTTGCTCATTTCTCAAAACAGTATAATGTAATTTCAAGTATTACCAACATGAGTTTGATACCATTTATGTCTTGTTTGTTTTTAGCAACACATGGATAAATTGTTTGCTGAGGATGAAGCAGCTGAATTGTATCTGCTAGAACAAAAACCTGAATCCTGGTCTAGGTCTCATTTCTCAAATGATAGCAAGTGTGAACACATCAACAACAATTTCTCAGAATCTTTCAACAACATGGCCAAGACCTTCAGAGATAAGCCTATCATTACACTTGCAAAAATGTATAATAAACTGGTGATGGGTCTTTTCTTCAAGAGGAGGAATGAAAGTGAAAATTGGCAGGATGGTGAGATAGTTCCAAAGGCAATGAAGCTGATTACAAAGATGCAGGACTTAAATCATTTGTTTGAGTTAACTGGAGTAGTAAGGGGAAGGGTGTATGAGGTCAGGAGTGTTCATGATGCTGTATTTGCTGTGGATCTTCCCAAAAAGACATGTAGTTGTTTGCAGTGGCAGCTGAGGGGATTTCCCTGTCAACATGTTGTATGTGCTTTAACACCATTGAGACCAAACTGGGCTGAGTAAGTCACACTCTCTTTTCATTTCATATTTTGATTTGTTATGTTCCTTTTATTTTTTCCTTGCTCAAGCTTGATTGTAAACTGATAATTTTTTGATTTCATGTTGTAGCTACTGTGACCCTGTGTACAGTGTGGAATACTACAAAAAGACATATGCTCCAGAATTTGAACCACTGTCAGCTGAAATTGACTGGGTAAGACCATTACTTTAAAGATTAAGATATTGTTTGTTAATGTAATAAATATTTATTAATAGCAAAGATTCTTTTAGGTTTTCATACATGCTTTATATAGTACACAACCTTTAAGGAATATTTCACATCTTAACCAATGTCTTCTCTTTCTTCCTTTGTTTGTGTAGAATATACTGGTTGAGTTCATTAATCCTCCTATTATCATAAGGAAAACTGGAAGGCCAAGGAAGAAGAGGATTCCTTCATGGGATGAACCTGGAAGAGTGAAGAAGATGAGAAAGTGTAAGAAGTGTGGAGTTTATGGTCACTATGCAATCACTTGTGCTGGTGGAGAGGTTGGAAAGAATCCAAAGGGAGACAAACCTATAACCTGTGTTGATGGCTCAACATCATCTATTTATGTCCCTAAACCAGCAAAAAGGCAGTACAACAGAAAGAAACCAATTTTTAGTGCTTCTGCAGGTGCATCTACTACTGCTCAGGATGGAATAAAGAACAACAACAGTTACAAAGCATGTGTTGGTGAATCTTCTAAACAAGGTGCTGCAAAATCAGGCCAAGGGAGAAAGAGAAAGGCTTCTTCTCAACCAGTTTTCAATCAGAGTAACAAACATGTTGGATCTGTCAACAACCAAGTCACATTCACAGTTGCAGATCCAAAGGGAAAGAAGAAACCAAAGAAGTACATGAAAGTTTGATGGTTTATGCTGTTTGTGTTTATCTCTTTTATTTTTGTTCTGTGACTGGATCTGAACAATATGGTTGATTATTGTGTTTCAATTTGGTTATATATTTTGTGAATGGATGCTTTTGTAAGACAATGCAAGTTCTGAAATGGGTTAAATTTTATTATAAAATTATTGTAGGCTACATTTTCATATTTTTCTTAAATTCCTTGCATATTTCATACACTTTACCCTTCATTGTTTCTTTGCTTTCAATGACAATAGCATCTGAATCCCATCTGAATGCATCACAAGATTTCTTCTTGCACACAAGGTATGCTATGTTGAAATTGTGTTGATTTTTGCAAATTTTCAATTCCAATTGAGAGTTGCAGTTGTCCTTGAAGCATTTTTGAACCTTCAGTGGATAGCTTGTAACACTGTGATTGTCTTCTCCACAGGCAATACAACCATGATCTGATGGAAGCTTGATTGGAAGTGCTGAAGAATGGGAAGAAGCTTGAGAAAACCACTCAAAGTAGTTGCAGGTAGGATTCAAGCATTTCAAAAACAACCTTCCATTACTTCCATCTGTTTTAGACCTCAGTAGAGCTCTTACTCCATTACAAGGTACTTGTTTGCACCTTGAATAAACCCATGGAAATGCTTTTGTTTCATGATCTTCTTCCATTTCACACATTAAACACATTAGCATACTAGTTGAAGTACTTGCTTTCTCATTGATACCACCACCCATTTTTCAGATCTGAAAATGAAGAGAGGCGGAAGTATGTGGTTGAGGAGATGGTAATTTATGATTTATGGAGAAGAAGATAAGAAGAGCCACGTAAGCAGTGCCATGTAAGCAGTGCCATATGGGGCTTACCACGTAAGCAGTGCCACGTACGCACTATGTGATGATGTATACAGGGTCAACACATCTGGTTGGGTCGAAATAACCGATTCAAAGGACTGTCTTGTCATTTTAAGTGCACCTAACGGTGCTAACTTTCCATCCATCAATTTTGGTCAAAACTTGCCTAGTCTAGCAATAAATAAAAAAAGTGGCCTAGATTTGAAAAGCACCAAAAAAACAGGCCTATTTCTGTAAAAATCCCTTTAGAATTTAAACCAATAAATCTAAAAATAAGAAGATGAAAATTTTGGACATAGCTATGTGTAATCTTACTATAATAAAGAAAAGACTCCCTTTTGGTGTCCCAAAATTTTTGGTTGCTTTTTTTTTGGACAAAAATATCCTTACTGAATCAATCTAATTACATTGATTAAACAGTAATATATCTAACACCACCAATTAGACAGGACATTTACATAGATGATCACTTTCCACCTCCGCCAGCACCACCATCACCACCGCCACCAGTACCAACTTCACCATCACCACTACCACATACATTAAATAACACGATTACTGCTACTATTGCAACACCACTATTACCTCCTCCGCCACCAGTACTACCACCACCATTTCCGGCAACATCAGTAACACCACTACATACATTATCAAAAATGACTACTACCAACGCCACCTCACAACCATCTTCACCACTAGCGCCACCATTACACTCCACCCTCGCCGACAGAACAAACAACATCTCCGCCACACAAACAACCAGAACCTACGATCCCACTACCACCAGTAGCAGCACCTCCACCACCACTACCACCAGGTCCACAACCAGCATCACCTCCTTATCCGCCATTACCACCAGAACCACCATAGTTATGAATCGTTCAATGTGAATAGGTTTTTAATTTTTTGTGAATCGATTCGATTCAAAGTTAAAAACTTCATGATCTTAACCACCGAAAACTCAAATCAAAAGAAAAAGATGAATAACTCAAAACTCGGGTAAACAAAATCCAAAAGATGTAATGATTCGGTTTATCTGAGGATGCATCATTGTTACACTTAAGTAAGAAGAGACGAGGAGCGGGGAAGAAGAGAGAATGAGAGAGATGTCTAGATTTCCACCAAAATGTGAGATATTTCCGTGGGACAGACGTGTTTGGGATTGGGTAGAACCGTAGAAGTAGAACCTTTAGAAAAGTCAACAAGTTCCTTCTACCATAACCACTTTCTCTTCTGTGTCTAGGTACACATATTGTACTTATAGTCTATATAACCACATGATCCACACCAGTAGTAGCAAATGCAAATTTAGGCAAGCTTGAAATATCACTGTATTTTTAGTCATTGGAATAACTTAATGTTTCAAATTATAGAGGAAAAAAGATAGAGGTTTATGATTATAATAGTGGATATGATGTCACAAAACCAAACTGCACTCTTGATATGACTTTGGACATCACTGATGACTTTGCAGTAAGAGTGACGGTGATCTTAATTTTGAGTTATTTGGTCAGTTGTTCCGAGGGTAGGGATAGTCGTTAGAGTTTCCTGCTTAAAAAATAATAATTACTAAACGATATTTTTTGCGGGTCTAACAACGGAATGGCACTCGCATCGCGTGTGCATCTTTACTAGTCACAATAATGGCTATTCCAAAACACTAGTTATTCTTCTAAATAAAACAAGAAAAATAGAAAATTTACTAGGCAAACTAAAACCGGTTTGCAACTAAAGATCGAACAAGAATAAGTTCATCATATGCTTTCTTCAGTTCGTTCTTTAGAAACTCAAAATTCCTTGTTGCTATTCCGAGTTGTTCACGAACGACTTCAAAATCTCGAAGAAGATTTCCTACCAGTTGTGAAGACATCTGAACTGGTAGATTGTTTTCATGATCAATAGCCTGATGACCAATAATGAAAGCAGCATCTTCATGGAACTCGATAGTCTTGCCCTCCTTGATAACATCTTTGCTGCTTTCCTCCATTGTGCTAAAAATTTAGTAGAATCTTTTTAACCTTATAGAATAAAGTGTCAATTAATGACATATATAAGGAAGTTCATATAAAACCCTAGGCAACAAGATGTCCGTGTGGGTCTTGTGAACGTGCACAAGTAGTCATAGATGACCAAAACGTGGAGAAGTAAACAAACAATGGCGGGACGGTTCAACAAGGAATTCTCTCTCATAAACATTAGAACAGCCTTCAAAAAGGAAACTAAAAAAAAATTGAGATCAACAAGAGAAGGGAATGCACCTTTGACAGCTTTCTCAAGACTCTTTCTTGAGAACACATAGCATCCTTCTTATTCTAAAAGAAGGATGCTATAGGAGGCAGTCATGGTGTATTAGGATGAGCATTTTGCTTATCATTATTGACTTCTTCTTTTTCTCCTTTTATGGGAATTTAGAGACGAATCACTCAACAGAGTTGAAGAAGTTTTACTAGGAGAGGAACAACGAGTACCTGAATCAACTGCTTTCCATGTTTTCCTGATGCCCCGTTTGAGTCTGTTTATGTTTATCTTAAGTTCCGAGACTCGATTATTAATATGTAAGGAATCCGAGATTGAATTGTTGGATTTGCAGCCTTCTTCAGAGAGAGACAAGTAGCTTGAACCTTTCTTCTTTCTCCTGCACCTTTTTCTCTTTTCAGTGTTGTTAGGGAAATCAGTTACCCTTCTACTACTGAATACATTTTTTGTTTCAAATACACGGTTAGAAATTGATTTACCACAAATATTGACTATGTATTTTACTCCAATGAAATGAGAAACATGTCTGATAACTTCTTTAGACATCCACGCAAGAATGTTATGAAGTTTTTTATTCCTTAATCGAAGACGACATTTATGCTCAGAATGTCCCTTGATCCCAAAATAGTGGCAAATATAAGGAAAGTTCTTACCTCGATTCGCATGTACTGGCTTTAGAGGTTGATAGACTCTGCTTACTTTGTATTTAACTGTCGGTGAAGGTGTTTCACTTTTGCGATTAGTGGAAACCTTTTGTTGAGAAGAATTACTAGCCTTGACAAATTTTACCTCTTTGATAATACTTGGAGTATCTATTCCCTCATAGCCCAATCCTCGTGTATCACGATGATTTTTACTTGCTCCTAGCATAGTGGTTAACTTGCTTGAACTAGTATTGAACTTTTTCAAGTCATATTCCAACCTCTTGATTTTATCAAGAGCAGTAGTTAAATCAGCCTCAAGGCATTTTTCTCGGGCAAGACATGCACTTACTCTGTCATCAAAACATGTTTGCTGGGAGATAACCTTTGCTTCAGATTTTGCAAGTTTCTCTTCCAACAAAAAATACTTTTGATAAAGATTATCACATTCAAGTGATTTCATACGTAGGTTTTCTTCAGAATCCTTGAGGATCGATTCGTTAGCACGATTTGAAGAATAAACACTTGCATAACATCTTCTCAGTTTCTTGTTTTCTCGACAGAGAGGAGTCAGAAAAGGTGAGATATGAGAAGTTGTAATTTTCTTCATATTCCACGAATCCATAAACTTGACATACTCTGAGACTTCCTCATCAACATCTCTATCAATATCTGAATCACCTTCATCAGAAAGTTCATCCAACTGTTCTTCTATAAGGGTTTCTCAATCAACAGTTTTTGCATTAGGAGAATGTTTAGATACTGATTTTTACGTGACAGTCTTCTCAGGTGAATCCAAGTTTTTAGGCTCATCTGGTAATTTTTGAACTGGTACCTTATTAGAGATACTACTCTTGTCCATAGAGTCAGATCGCTACAAACACATACTTGTAAGGTCTTAAACGTGTTTGCCTGCTCTAATACCAATTGAAAAAGCAGGGGTATAACAACCACAGCCAATATTTCGATTAGCAATCTGTATGGACAAACTACGAGTTACTTTACTAGAGAATCAACTAGACAGCCAGACTCAATCTAGATAAAAATATCTCAAGGAGTTATTATCTCAATTTATCAATTTGATTTACTAAAGCAAATACAATCTGCGAGTATTAATCAAAGAGAGATAACTTGGATGGCACCAAAGACCAATATCCAAGTGTCAATCAATTTAAATCAACAACCAATAAGGTCGGATATTCTAATTGATTGAACAACGCACAACCTGTATTATTTCAATTATATAATAAAATATAATGCGGAAAAGAAATAACACAGACACCAGAATTTTGTTAACGAGGAAACCGCAAATGCAAAAAAAAACCCGGACCTAGTCCATATTAAACATATAATGTATTAAGCCGCTACAGACACTAGCCTACTCCAAGCTAACTTCGGTCTGGACTGTAGTTGAACCCCAACCAATCTCACACTGATCCAAGGTAAAGTTATGCTCTTACGCCTCTAATCCCAGCAGGATACTGCGCACTTGATTCCTTTAGCTGATCTCACCCACAACCAAGAGTTGTTATAACCCAAAGTTGAAGACTTTAGTAAACAAATCTGTCTCACACATAAAAGTCTACAAGGATATATAAATTCGTCTCCCATGAATAAACCTATGAGTTTTGTTCCATCTTTTGATAAATCAAGGTGAACATGAACCAATTGATAAAACCATACTTATATTCCCGAACAACAACTCAATTTTATCAATCACCTCACAATAAACTTAATCGACGCAGCGAAGAAGATTATTGAGGAATCACAAATGATGAGACGAAGTGTTTGTGACTACTTTTATATCTTGCCTATCGGAGAAATAAATCTCAAGCCAATTATTACAATTGTACTCGTACGATAGAAGATGCAAGATCAGATCACACAACTACGATAAAAGTAGTATCGGTCTCGCTTCACAATCCCAATGAAGTCTTTAAGTCTTAAACCTGGTTTTAGAAGAAGAAAACCAAAGGTTAAAGGAGAATCGACTCTAGCTTAGCAAACTAGTATCACACAGAATGTGTGGGGATTAGGTTTCTCAGTTGCTAGAGTTCTCCCTTATATAGTCTTTCAAATAATGGTTTGCAATCAATGTTAGCTTAGTAACAACGCATTCATTATTCACCGTTAGATGAAAACCTGATTAGATACAAGCTAATATTTATCAACCGTTAGATCGAAAACATAGCTTGTTATACACACTTGTAATGCGCGTTTGTAGGATTTTGAAAACCGTACCCAAACTTATACATTAGTTGGTTCAATACTATCTAACCAAATGGTTAGCCAAATGATAACTTTCACATCAACCATATTCTTCTTCACCATAACTAGTCCAAATGACTCAAATGAACTAGTTGAGAGTTGTTCAATTGCTTAGATCTTTATGTACTAAACAAGATACAATTGAAGCAAAAATGATATGATTCGCTCGAATCGATTCATGAACTATAAAGCCATGGTTTGCAATAGCATCCCTTAGTTTATTAAGATAAGTTCACAAACATTGTTTTTAGACATAACCTACTCAAGTTCGCGGACTTAAGTTCCTAGATGGATGATGCAGTTTTACAAGTGGTAAGTATAGGGTTTGATTCTCGGACTTTTTTTTTTAAAGATTTAGTTTTAGACAAAAAGATGGTGATTTTTATAAAACTTATAAAATAATGGAAATGCTAAAAATGATTTTTGTGTTCAATTAAAAGAGTCTAGGATGTCAAGATTCCATCACTACTACACATACTAAATGATTATAACTATTCCCTATAACATTCTCCCAAAATTACTCAAGACGATTTAGGACAAATAATACGTCTCGGAAAATAAATCTTTTCAAGCAATTATTTTTCTCAAAGAATTAACAATCTTCTTCACTATAAAATGCTATTCTCTAACATAGAGTATATAAATCAATTATCAAGCATCATAGGACACATGAAGAAAATTATTACCTTACGAATCAAGAATAAGGACCAAGAGAATTATTATAGAAAATAATCAAAACATTCTAGCACACATAGTAGGATTTCCTCCCTAATCCTAGATAGAAATTTAGCTACTCATAATTAAAAATACTAACCAATAAACAAAGAAGAAGGAATTTAAGAAGAGTATGTAGAAGGGGTGTGGGATGAATAGGTGTGGGAAGAGAGGTGTAGAGATTGTGTGTATGATATGGGATGGTCTGTGTATTCCTATTTATACTAGATGATGCCCGACCCTTTCTTTTATTTTCTCAATTTCTTTTTACTTTGTGCACTAGGCACTCAACAGCAGTGGGTACTGCATTATCTTTTCTTTTTCTTTCTTTGTTTTCGGTGCATTTTCTTTCGGCAAGGTGTTCTACGCACCAATGGAAGCTTTACTTTTTTTTTTCTTTCTTTTCCTGGGTGCGCCGGGTCCTCTCCAATGACATCAACGCTCATCATCCTTCGTTGCTTCTCTTGACAGCTCCGTCGTTCACGGCTCTACTTTCAGTCACGGCAAAACCAGAGCTCCAACAGCCGGAGCTTCATCACAGCCTAAACGTCCCTGTTCTTCAATGGCCATGCATGCAACACCGTCAAGCTTTGTCACAGCAGCCAACAGCTCCTTCATATCCCGTCACCCATGGAAGCATCTCTGTCACGTTCCATCTCTTCACAGACCAACAAACCCGAACAGCAGCAATCACGAGCATGGCATGTTCTCTGTATGTGAAGAAAGCTATCATTCTCTTGATCTTCCAACGTCGTCGTCCCTGTGTATTCTCTGTTACCGAGCACTATACCTTATCCACAGCGTCACAGCAAACCTACTCCTCGTCTCAAGCTTCTTCACCTTCTTCTCAGCCAATTCCAATGATCACCAAGAGCTCTGCCATCATCACCTGTTATTGTCAACAACTCCATCTTCATTCTCGTCGTTACTCGGCTCGTGCTCTTTCGAGCTTTCATCATCACTCATTGGCTCAGTCCACAGTCCCGTGTTCTCTCCAACTAACGGCAGCAACAACTCTTCCATTCATCTCCATGTTCTCTGCCAATGTAAAGATGAACTGCCATGAACTCCATGCATGCCAACTTCTCTGTGAAACTCGATGGAGAAGATGATGGTGCCATGAATAAAAAGAACCGGGTGCCTTTATAAATATTTGAATCTTGGAAGCCCCGTTGAGTAATCAGACTGGGTGCCTTCAGCAATATTTGACTGCCCCTTAGCATATAGTGAGGATGCCAATAGTACTTCCCTATAAAATGACAATTTTGCCCTTGTACTTGTTTTGCCCGTAACTTCTTCGTACGAATTCCGAATGACTCCGTTCTTTCGCCATTGTCTTCGCGTTCTTGTCCTCTACATAATGAAAAGTCGAAATCTTGTATTTGAATGAGTTACATTTGGTCTTTGGACCTTCTTCACTTTTAGCTAGCTTCTTTTATTGCTCAATTAAGCTCAAATTCACTTCTTTTTGGATTATTCACCTAATAGCACACAAATAAGAGAAAACAAGCGTAACACACAATAATCTGCAAGAAAACCAACAAATATTAGCATGGAATTAACACAAAATATATGTGAAATATGCACTTATCAAATTCCCCCACACTGGCTTTTGCTAGTCCTCGAGCAAACTAAAAATCCTAACTCACTGTCGCAGGCATCACGATTGCATTTAGCGTATGCAATAAGCCTTTAAACCCCTAGGTGTCCCTAGTGGCCGAGTTATAGTCTCGGGAGGGTTTACCAGAGGTATACCCACAAACCTACTCCAACTTCAAAGCGTTCCAGCGTCCCAAGCATCCAAAGAGCTATGAGGACATAGAGTTTCTGCATGCTAGTAACAAGAAGTTAGAAATACCAAAGAACATATTCTCATTCTTTAATTTTGAGTGAGATATAATCACACCATAATGAGAGAACGCGTGTTTGAGAAACGACCAATAAGCATTTCGCCTCGACTTCTGCCTCACTTAAAGGATTTTATGATAATTTCACTCAATAAGACAGCTTTTTATGGGTCTCACATGTGTGCAGGTAGGAATGAAGATAGAACTCATACACACGTTGAATGGTGGGAAGGAAACCTTCCGAATTATTTCTGGAGACCCCACAAAATCGTGAGAAACAAAAGACTTTTTCTGATGATCTCTAAGAAAGGAAATCAACCACTTATAGCAAGGATGAGAGTACTTACCACCTTCACATCTGATTGCACTGATGATAACACCACTCTCACAGAGATCCAATAGAAACGTCTTCCTTCGGCTCGTCTTCTTCATCTTGGTCTTCGGTCTTCAACTGTTGATGATAAATTCTTGAATTTCGTAGAACTTTGACAATTTATAACTCTTTTTCCTCTATTTCTTGTCGCTTGAAACTTCTTTATATATTTTTCTTCCCCATGGCTTTATTGAACAAATAAATCCTAAATGCAAATCTTTTTGTATTTTGTATATTTTTTTTTTAAATTTTTTTTTTAATTAAGATTGCAACTACAATAATAAAATTAACATGGCCATGAAAGAAGTACTTCACCACTTTGATCTTCACAACTTGTATTGTCTTTGTATCATAAACTTCAATATTTTTCATCTTTTGATTTTCTCTGCTCTTGTAAATAAGTCTTCATACTTAGATATAAAATTTGCTCTTCCTTGAATTGTTGCTTAAAAACCTTAAACGTCTTCAAATTTCTTTGTAGATTTTGATATCGCTCCTTTGATGATGTGTTTCTATGGACCTGTTGATGGCGAGAGAGAATGGTGCTAACTGCAAATCAAACTACAAGAAGGAGGTTTTCATCTATAGACGTCACCCTCATGATTGACAAAATTAGCACTCAAGAGATCAAAAATAGTGCTGAAAATAGTGTGAAGTTAGGTAGCTCACCATTCTACCCGGAATTAACGTACGGTGACACACACTCAAAAGCAAGATCTTTAGTCAGCTTCTAAGAAATCTGGTCTGGTGCCTCTGTTGATTTGAAAAAGGTAGTCTCCACTAATGATTGATCAGCAACTCTAATAATGCATTTCTCTCTGCTCCTAATTTGCATCACCGGCATGATTAAATCCATTATTTAACACTCCAATTCGTAAGAAATCCGAACATAGTTCTCTAATACTTCCAAGTTCAGTTATGTCGGTCAGAACTCTCTATGTAAACATACCTAGAAGTATGCTAGTGACTCTAAAATCTCTATAAGTTGGAGGTTTTATTAAAATAATTTTTTTATATTTTTTTTGAAAATTTTTAATCAAAAAGGCTAAAAATTCTATATGCAAAAGGTCAAAACACTCCCCCACACTTAAACTCTACATTGTCCTCAATGTTCTAAAGATAAAATTAAAAGCATGAACAAGGAGAAACTGTTACCATCTGAATCAAAAGAGTGAAGGAAAGATATTACCGTGTTGCATGAGCATGGGTTACCTCCCAAGAAGTGCTAAGTTTAATGTCTTCAGCCAGACATAACTGTACCTGCAGAAAATTAGTCGTGATAAACGGGATCCTGTAAATTTGTATTTTCCACATCCGGGTTGGTCAATTCGATGAATGGTTTCAATCGCTGACCGTTGACTTTAAAAGTCTCTCCAGTATCATGGTTCCTCACTTCAATAGCACCGTGCGGATACACAGTCTTGACATAGAATGGGCCAGTCCAGCGAGATCTAAGCTTACCAGGAAAAAGGTGTAGGCGAGAATTATACAAGAGAACTTTCTGTCCTGGTGTAAATGACTTTCGAAGAATCGATTTGTCGTGAAAAACTTTTGTTTTCTCCTTGTAAATTTTCGCATTTTGGTAAGAATCATTACGAATTTCTTCCAACTCATTGAGCTGAAGTCTACGGTTATCACCAGCAACAAGTAGGTCAAAGTTTAGCCGTTTAATGGCCCAATAAGCTCGGTGTTCTAATTCTACAGGCAAATGGCAGGCTTTACCGAAGACAAGTCTATACGGAGACATCCCAAGTGGAGTCTTAAAAGCGGTTCGGTAAGCCCATAATGCTTCTATTAAGCGCAAAGACCAATCCTTTCGGGTAGGTTTTACGGTCTTCTCTAAAATTTGCTTGATATGCCTATTAGACACTTCTACTTGGCCACAAGTCTGTGGGTGGTAAGGTGTAGAAACCTTATGAGTAATGGAGTATTTCTTCATGAGCGTCTCGAAAGACCGGTTACAAAAATGTGATCCTCCATCACTAATGATTGCTCTAGGCATACCAAATCGAGAGAAAATATTTTCTCTAACAAACTTGATCACAACATGGCGATCGTTTGTTTTGGTAGCTATTGCTTCAACCCACTTAGACACATAATCAACAGCTAATAAGATGTAAAAGTTTCCATAGGAATTGACAAACAGGCCCATAAAATCTATGCCCACACATCAAATATTTCTATTATCAGTATAGGATTAAGTGGCATCATATTTCTTCGGGTCAACTTCCCTAACTTCTGACATCTCTCACAACTTTGACAAAATAGGTGGGAGTCCTTGAACAGAGTTGGCCAATAAAGACCAGATTGTAGAACCTTAGCAGCTGTTTTCTTAGAACTAAAGTGACCCCCACAAGCTCCAGAATGACAAAAAGTCGAACATTGGATATGTCGTTGTCGGGAATACAACGACGGATGATCTGATCGGGCAGTACTTGAATAAGTATGGATCATCCCAGAAAAAGTATTTAACCTCAGACAAGAATTTAGCTCTATCCTGTTTAGACCAATGGTCGGGCATTTGACCAGTTACCAAATAATTGACAATGTCAGCAAACCAGGGTAACTCAGAGATGGAAAATAGTTGTTCATCAGGTAACGTGTCATGGATTGGTATCTCATCATCTCTAGTCTTATCAAGGATACGGGATAAATGGTCAGCTACAACATTTTCAGACCCTTTCTTATCACGAATATCTAGAGTAAATTCTTGGAACAGCAATACCCATCTAATCAGTCGTGGTTTAGAGTCCTTCTTTGAAAGGAGATACTTGAGTGCGGCATGATCAGAATAGACAATGACCTTAGACCCTAGGAGATATGATCTAAATTTCTCCAAAGCAAAAACGATGGCTAACATTTCTTTCTCAGTGGTTGTGTAGTTCATCTGGGCATCGTTTAGGGTCCTACTAGCATAATAAATCACACTAGGTGTTTTATCATGTCGTTGGCCAAGGACAGAACCAACCGCATAATCGGACGCATCACACATGATTTCAAATGGGAGGTTCCAATTGGGTGGTTGGATGATAGGGGCAGAAGTCAACAATAATTTAAGCTTCTCAAAAGCTTGAACACATGCTTTATCAAATACAAAGGCAGTATCTTTAGCAAGTAGGTGCGATAGAGGTAAAGCAATCTTGCTAAAGTCTTTGATGAAACGACGGTAAAATCCAGCATGTCCAAGGAAAGATCTAACATCGGTTACATTCTTAGGTTGTCTTAATTTGGAAATTAGGTCAACCTTGGACTTATCAACTTCTATTCCCTTAGAGGACACCACATGTCCTAACACTATTCCAGATTTAACCATAAAATGACACTTTTCCCAATTAAGGACTAAGTTCTTTTCTTTACAACGTTCTAGAACTAGTGTAAGGTGGTGCAAACATTCATCGAAAGAGGATCCAAACACTGAAAAATCGTCCATAAAGACCTCGAGAAATTGCTCAACCATGTCCGAAAAGATACTTAGCATGTGGTGTTGGAATGTTATGTGCATTACACAACCCAAAAGGCATACGCCTGTAAGCAAAAAACCAAATGGACATGTGAAGGTTGTTTTCTCTTGGTCTTCGGGGCTATAGGGATTTGGTTATAACCAGAATAACCATCTAGGAAACAATAATAGCTGTGGCCCGCTAATCTTTCTAACATCTGGTCGATGAATGGTAAAGGAAAGTGGTCTTTCCTAGTTGCTGAGTTTAGCTTACGGTAATCTATACAAACTCTCCACCCAGTAGTAACACGGGTAGGTATCAATTCATTATTCTCATTCGCAACTACCATAATCCCAGACTTCTTTGGGACAACCTGAACAGGGATGACCCATTTACTATCGATATGGGGTATATGATACCCGCATCTAATAACTTGAGCACCTCGGTGCGAACAACTTCCTTCATATTAGGATTCAAACGTCTCTGCATTTCTCTTGAGGTTTTGGCACCTTCTTCTAAGTAGATGTGGTGCATACAATCAGCAGGACTAATTCCTTTCAAATCTGCTATAGTCCACCCTATTGCAGTCTTATGCTCACGAAGAACACTAACTAGTCTACTTTCCTGGTCGGGCTCTAAGTTAGAGGCAATTATGACAGGAAGAGTATTCTCATTACCAATAAATACATATTTCAGTGTATCTGGTAGTGGCTTTAATTCAAGGTTGGGAGCCTTAACTGATGATGGGAGGGGTTTATCTATGGTCGGCGGAAGAGGTTCTGGTTTACGCTGCCATTTTCCATAACCCATTACTGGCGCAGAGTCTAACAACGCATTAACTTCTTCAAAATGACTATCCTCATCATAGTAAGCTCCAAAATGGGCCAAACACGCCTCTAAAGGATCGCTAACACTATTGGTGGTAAAGGTATTCTCCACTAGAGATTCAATCATGCATATAGACTCATAGTGTTCAGGATCTGGTGGGGCTTGTAACGCCTTAAAGACGTTCACTGAGATTTTCTGATTCCCAAAGGAAAATTCTACTAGGCCATTTTGACAATGTATGACTGCATTTGCAGTGGCTAGAAACGGACGACCTAGGATGATTGGGATATTGATATCTTGACTAGAGACGGGTTGAGTGTCTAAAATCACAAAGTCAACAGGATAAATAAAGTTTTCTACCTGAACCAAAACGTCTTCAATAATTCCACGTGGGATTTTGACTGACCTATCGGCTAACTGTAGTGTTATCTTAGTTGGCTTCATCTCCCCTAGTCCAAGTTGTTCATAAACCGAGAAAGGTAAAAGATTCACACTAGCCCCAAGATCTAATAGAGCATTGTCTATCGTTTGGTTACCTATGACACATGTGACAGTAGGACAACCAGGATCTTTAAATTTGACTGGGTACTTTTGTGAGATTATGGAACTAACTTGTTGGGTCAAAAAGGATTTTTTATGGACACTCGCCTCTCTCTTGACAGTGCACATCTCTTTTAAGAACTTGTCCATAGCGGGTACATGTTTAATTGCATCTAACAAAGGCAGGTTAACCTTAACTTGCTTAAAGATGTCTAGGATTTCAGCATATGTACTAGGTTTTTTCTTAGCTAGTCTTTGAGGAAATGGTGCAGGTGGTATGTACACTCTCTCAGGGGTATCTTTCTCACTTGGACTCTTAGCACACTCAGGCCCATTAAGGTCTTTAGACTAAGTTTGGTCAACTGTCTCCTTTTCACTGGACTCTTGTCCTTAGGTGGTTCTACCGAGTTCTCTAGAGTTTTACCACTCCTAAGGGTGATAACTGCTTTGACATGTTCATTATGTTTAGAACTACCCGACATATTAACCTGGTTAAATCCTTTCGGATTTGGAGTTGTTTGACTAGGGAATGTCCCACTCTCTCTATCATTTAACCGGTTCGAAAGTTGACTTATTTGAGTCTCTAGGTTGGCAATAGCTCGGTCACTATTTTGTTGGTTACGCTGACTCGTCAGGACAAATTCATCGAGCTTCTGACCTAAATGGTTGACATTTTGGGTAGTCTCGGCATGGTTTATCACACTACGGTCAATAAAGAGTTTTAGACTTTCCTCTAGGGATGACACCTTTTTATCAACTGGTCTCGGTTCCTGAACTTGAGATTGGTTCCTAGGAAAATTGGGTGGTGAGCTACTCGACGGGCCACCTTGATGGTTACCTTTAGACCACGAGAAATTCGGGTTATGTCTCCAACCAGGGTTATAGGTATTTGAGTATGGGTCAAACTTGGGTCGAACCTCATATTTAGAGTTCATACCACCATGTAGGACACTAACCTGGTCACGAGTAGTTTCAGTTGGGTAAAACTTGGGACACTGAGATCCAATATGACTTTGATCACCACAATTGGTACATGGATATGTTCTGGGCTCACTATTACAGCTCATAGTTTGGTTGGACCCTTGGTTTATCTCTAAGGCCTCTAGACGCCTAAGGATGTCAGACCCATTATCAACTCTATTGACCCTATGGATAAGGTTCCTAGTTATTTCGGGCTCCCTCATTGAAGCCCATTGACGGGTCTTTTCAGCTAACTTGACCAACTCGTCAAAACATTCAGCTGGGTCTTGATGGGTAAATTCTCCACCACTCATTGTTTCTACATGCATTCTGGTTTCACTATCAAGGCCCTCATATAAAATTTGGGCCATGTGAGCTTTATCAAAGCCGTGATGTGGGCATTGTTATAACAATTCATTAAACCTTTCTATATAACCGTGTAGGTGTTTACCTAATTTCTGCTTAAAGGTTTGGATAGACTGTCGAATAGCAGCAGTCTTATGGTGTGGGTAGAATTTCTTAACGAAAACCTCTACAAGTCCATCCCAAGTAGTGATTGTTTTGGAAGGAATGATATGATACCACTCACTGGCTCTTTCTTCTAGGGAAAAGGGAAACAAACGTAACCTAACATCGTCTTTGGTGACATTTGGATAACTCATGGTATCACAAATCATCTCAAAGTCACGGATATGGGTATACGGGTTCTCATTCTCTATTCCCTTAAACTTACGTAGCATGCCAAATTTCCCAGGTTTAATATCAAACTTCACGGTAGTGGCCGGTAAGACAACCCCAGGTTCACGTATCACCCTAGACGGGTTTAAACGGTCCCTAAGGGTTTTGGTTGGCACAACTTCACCCTCATCATTTTCATTAACCATTTCGGTAAAAATAGAATTACCACCTAAATCCGTGTAAATGGTCGGACTTAAATTAAAAAGGTCATTTTCTACAAGTCGATGTTCTACCCGTTTCCAATGTCGCATACACACACAATAATACTAGTGAAGCAATTGGTGTGTAAATTTTTTTTTTTTTTTTTTTTTTTGAACAAAGAAAGATAGAAATAAAAATAGAATAACACAAACAAGGAAGGGAAGTTATATTCAATCACAAAAAAGGCTGACTCCACCACAGTAAACCTGCTGATTTCTAGCAAACAAAAATCATGATGGCTCCACTTAGATTGTTTTCTAGACCAGCTTCTAATCCTTCGAAAGGGAATTCGTTACAATCTGAGTAAACTCCTCTGGAATCAATCTGAGTTAAAGTATATTGAATAGAGGCGAGAGAAGCTGCTAGAGCTTTGATACTCAAGGCCTCACCAGATTACAAGGCGGCAGATCACGCATTCAATTTTGAGAAACCATCATGAATTTCGGAGTATGCCTAAAGAGTAACCAATATTTTTCGAACGACTTTCCTACTAAGCTCGTTACCTTATAGGTCTCGTTCTACTTCAAATTTTAAAGCTTAGGTTCGCGTAGGTATCGTTTTCCTAAGGCGGGCAAGAAGAGAACGATGATGAAATCCGAACCCTTATCTTGTATGGCCAGTCCTTGCCCTTTACTAGGAAAATAAAACAGCCGTATTCAAGTCCTCAACATATATGCAAACGAAGGAATACAGTAACTCGCTAACAGGAGATTCGCGAGTGTTTCGACAAACTTACCTCCCGTATCATACGGGGGATGAACCGTTGTTGTCGACTCGGTCCACGACTCCTATGTCATGCACGAACCCGAGGGGCCGAGGTGATATTGTAATCACCGTCCTTCTTTGCAAACAGTTTGATATTTAATATTACCCTTCCGTAGGGTTTTTTAAAAAAATAATAAAAGAATGTCCAAGTCCAAAGTCCCAAAAAAAATAAAATAATGTAAAATAAATATAAAATTACAAGAATATAGAAATCCTAATACAATCAATAAAATAAAATAAACTCTTTTTTTTTTATGTAAAAAAAAAAAAAAAATTCTTCTTTTGCTCTTTTAGCTTTGCTCTTTACTCCCAAGTCTTTTTACACATTCACCAAAAGCTTTGGCAAATTTTTTCGCTTCGAATTCCAAATTCTCTTTTGGTATGCAATTCCACAATAAATATAGAATATTACCTGCACAATAAAGAGAAATAACAAGAATAATACCAAGTAAAATCAAAGAAAATAAAATAAAACAAAAACTAAACTAAACTAAACTAAAATTTAAAATTTAACTAAAAAGAAAATAAAAATCTAAAACCTAACCTAAAGGCAAGTCCGCGTCGACGACGCCAAAAACGATGCGTTTTACAAGTGGTAAGTATAGGGTTTGATTTCGACTTTTTTTTTTAAGATTTGGTTTTAGACAAAAAGATGGTGATTTTTATAAAACTTATAAAATAATGGAAATGCTAAAAATGATTTTTGTGTTCAATTAAAAGAGTCTAGGATGTCAAGATTCCATCACTACTACACATACTAAATGATTATAACTATTCCCTATAACATTCTCCCAAAATTACTCAAGACGATTTAGGACAAATAATACGTCTCGGAAAATAAATCTTTTCAAGCAATTATTTTTCTCAAAGAATTAACAATCTTCTTCACTATAAAATGCTATTCTCTAACATAGAGTATATAAATCAATTATCAAGCATCATAGGACACATGAAGAAAATTATTACCTTACTTAATCAAGAATAAGGACCAAGAGAATTATTATAGAAAATAATCAAAACATTCTAGCACACATAGTAGGATTTCCTCCCTAATCCTAGATAGAAATTTAGCTACTCATAATTAAAAATACTAACCAATAAACAAAGAAGAAGGAATTTAAGAAGAGTATGTAGAAGGGGTGTGGGATGAAGAGGTGTGGGAAGAGAGGTGTAGAGATTGTGTGTATGATATGGGATGGTATGTGTATTCCTATTTATACTAGATGATGCCCGACCCTTTCTTTTATTTTCTCAATTTCTTTTTACTTTGTGCACTAGGCACTCAACAGCAGTGGGTACTGCATTATCTTTTCTTTTTCTTTCTTTGTTTTCGGTGCATTTTCTTTCGGCAAGGTGTTCTACGCACCAATGGAAGCTTTACTTTTTTTTTTCTTTCTTTTCCTGGGTGCGCCGGGTCCTCTCCAATGACATCAACGCTCATCATCCTTCGTTGCTTCTCTTGACAGCTCCGTCGTTCACGGCTCTACTTTCAGTCACGGCAAAACCAGAGCTCCAACAGCCGGAGCTTCATCACAGCCTAAACGTCCCTGTTCTTCAATGGCCATGCATGCAACACCGTCAAGCTTTGTCACAGCAGCCAACAGCTCCTTCATATACCGTCACCCATGGCAGCATCTCTGTCACGTTCCATCTCTTCACAGACCAACAAACCCGAACAACAGCAATCACGAGCATGGCATGTTCTCTGTATGTGAAGAAAGCTATCATTCTCTTGATCTTCCAACGTCGTCGTCCCTGTGTATTCTCTGTTACCGAGCACTATACCTTATCCACAGCGTCACAGCAAACCTACTCCTCGTCTCAAGCTTCTTCACCTTCTTCTCAGCCAATTCCAATGATCACCAAGAGCTCGCCATCATCAATTGTTATTGTCAACAACTCCATCTTCATTCTCGTCGTTTTCGGCTCGTGCTCTTTCGAGCTTTCATCATCACTCATTGGCTCAGTCCACAGTCCCGTGTTCTCTCCAACTAACGGCAGCAACAACTCTTCCATTCATCTCCATGTTCTCTGCCAATGTAAAGATGAACTGCCATGAACTCCATGCATGCCAACTTCTCTGTGAAACTCGATGGAGAAGATGATGGTGCCATGAATAAAAAGAACCGGGTGCCTTTATAAATATTTGAATCTTGGAAGCCCCGTTGAGTAATCAGACTGGGTGCCTTCAGCAATATTTGACTGCCCCTTAGCATATAGTGAGGATGCCAATAGTACTTCCCTATAAAATGACAATTTTGCCCTTGTACTTGTTTTGCCCGTAACTTCTTCGTACGAATTCCGAATGACTCCGTTCTTTCGCCATTGTCTTCGCGTTCTTGTCCTCTACATAATGAAAAGTCGAAATCTTGTATTTGAATGAGTTACATTTGGTCTTTGGACCTTCTTCACTTTTAGCTAGCTTCTTTTATTGCTCAATTAAGCTCAAATTCACTTCTTTTTGGATTATTCACCTAATAGCACACAAATAAGAGAAAACAAGCGTAACACACAATAATCTGCAAGAAAACCAACAAATATTAGCATGGAATTAACACAAAATATATGTGAAATATGCACTTATCAATGGAGTTCACAAACTGCAGCAGAAATTCTCGGACTCGAGAACTACGCCAGTTCGCAGACTGAACTTTTATGCTGAGTTCGCGGACTGAGCTCACGCACTACTCCAGTTTTACTTAATCAACAAAGTTCGCAAACTTCGGTTTAAGCAATAAGGACTTATACATATATGTGTTGCCACAATAATGCTTATATCCTTCAATGGTAATATTATCTAAACTCTCATTTCAATCATTGAAACATTCTCAGAGGACGTTATATAGTTGTTATTCACAAACTATTTTTCGTCAGAGCAATTTCCAAAATGATTGAAACATTACATGACTTTCGTCACTAGGTAAAGATGAACTTGGCTAAAGCGAAAGCTTTACCAACACATATTTCGAGAAATAGATAAGCAAGATATACTCAGCTCAAAATATCATATGTGTATATTCTTAGTCTATATAGTAATACGACTTTTGTCTCTAGATTGGAGATATAATAGATAGGCTTTTGAGTGATAGATAAGTTCAAGTCTCCACATACCTTTTAGTCGATGAAGATCCACTGGTTCCTTGAGTAGTCCTTCATCTTGTATGATGATCGCCATGGAGTTCTTGAGCTCAACTACACTTTTTATCCTAGTCCGAGACCTTAGTTATAGTAGACTAGAAATCAAAGACTTTATAGTTTTGATCACTAATATTGACAAACATGCTTGAGATTGCAATGCATGCGAGTTCGACCGAGCTATGCTCTAACACATATTATCCTAAAGTCCCTGAAGTCCATTTATGCAACAGTACGATCTTGCAAACACCAGTGACTTAAGAGAGTGGTTGAGAACAGCAAATGAAATTACACCAACAGATTAGTAAGATTCATAATTTGGATTGCATTATTCATCACACGAGTACTTATTAAAGTAGCAACATTATTCACAAACATGAAAAACAAGAAACTGACTAGGATATAAAGAAAAACAACAGTAAAGATAACTAAAACAGGTTACATCAGAATTGAATGTAGACTCATAAAGGATAACATCAACATGTACTTAATATAACTCCCCAATTCTAATCCCATAACATCATCTTCAGTTTCATCATTAAACTTGCAAGCCAACTCACTCATAAAAATAGGATTGTACCAAAGCCAATACCAATGGGATGAACTGAGAATAAGCTAATTAAGCACATATAGTGCTGCAAAATTTCATTCCATACACATATCACTACACATCTGTGATATAAGAGGATATTTTCTTCACTTTCAAGTGGAACAACTTTAATCTTCTATCTTCTCTAGACAATGTGTAAAGGAGATAGGCATGCTCAGACTCAAAATCGACAGGTATCAACATAAGTAAGACTTGATGAAAAAACTAGATACCACAATTCTAGTTATGATAAAAAGGCTTTTTAAGACAACATTGTCTGTTGTTGAGCTAGTGATATAAAAGCTGAACACATGAGGTTAAAACCTAAAGTAATCTAAAGATAGCAATGGAGATTACCAGCAGAGACTCAAATTTCAGTTGATGAGTTAAGAAATTCCAATCCTAAACAAGCAAACTGGAAACTGGAAAAACCAAGAGTTCAAACCCAAAACTGAGTTTTAGATCCAAAATCATGCTTAATCCTCTTGAAGACGTTGCAATACTAGCATCAGGATCAGGTACAACATCACACTACTTAACCATCAATAATCACAACTGCATACTAGTTCCATGAAAACAAACTCTATGAACAGAATTGATGAAAATTAGAAGAACTCAAACCTGTTGATTCAGCACAACTTCCATATGAAATTCAGCTCAGAATTAGAAACACAATATTCTTCAACACCTTGATGATGACTGCTTTGAAATAATAATTGAGACCAACAACTTCTCAATCTTCTGCTGAATCTAATCAGTAGAACGGCTTTAAGTTTTCACCCTAACTAGACCTTGGTGTAGTGAGATAGAACACGCTCCGACTCTCTCGGCATCAGGAATCAAGAACAACAATCTTGATTAAGAAATTTGATTGCAAAAAATAACCTAATTATGATGACAAACCTCTGTTGAAGATGAAATTGGAAGATGTTGAGGTAAGAAATCTAGATCTGAGATTTAATTCTTTATAAGATGAAGAACAATTTGTTGATTTTTGATGAAGAATAATCAGAGTTGTTGATGAATAGCAACAGGAGATGGAGATTCAGGTTGAATTAGTGGAAAAATTGGATCGATACCCTCAGAAATTCATGATTTCTGAGTCTGATACCATGATAGCATTCAATGAATGAATGTCTACATTATATTGAGACGATTTGAATCAATGAATGATTATTAGAAAAGATACATGATTACATGACTCTGTCGAGTTTATATCCTCGAACATTCATCACACACGATATTCATGACTATTACAGATGCACGTGTGAGTAACATATTTACACAAACACCACAAACCTGACTTGACTTGACTCTTCTCTATCACTCACTCACACAACTCACTCGACTCCGAGCTACGGATGTTATTAGGCATGTCATATGTGATGGTATACATGTGGTACATTGACACACAGAAAACAAGGGACCCACTTCTCCTCAAACACACATGAGATGAAGAATAATCAGAGTTGTTGATGAATAGCAGAAGGAGATGATTTTCTTTGTATAAATTCTAGGAGAAATCCTTTGTCAACATAGCGCCAGATATCATTTTGAAATTCGGCGTTCCTTTATATATCCTCTAGAAATACTAACGGTACCGCTATTATTTAACTCCTTTAAAAGCCTAAGGTCGTTAGGCTCCACGTTGAACGGTGACGCTCACCCTCGCACAGAATTGCTCTGTTTTACTTTTCCTCAAAGAAGATAAAAAAGAGGGAGAAAAAAGAGGAATTCCCACACAAATTTCACACGCGAAACATAATTCCCACACAAATTTCGGCCGCAAAACATAAAGCCAAACAAAACACAAACAAAACCCTAAGCATAGGTTTTCTGTCTCTCTCACGAATCATTAGAAAAAAAAACTGAGAACAAACCCTTAGGTATGCTTTGTTCATCGGATGATAATGATACAAAGAAAGGAAAAACAACTAGCCAGGGGACAAAGGCTTTATCTTTTACTGCAGAAGGCATTCTATGTGCAGATGAGAAGAGAAAAGAAGAGAAAAAAGAGGGAGAAAAAAGAATGTGATCACAGGGAGAATAGAGAAAAAAATCACATTATGTTAATCGGTGTGTGATCACATTCTGTTAAGGGAGTTTATACCTTAAGAAGATTAAAAAGATAAGATTAGGTTTTTTTTTCTCTTCCTCCCTGTTTTTGACCTTTTTTCTCTATTCTCCATGTTGATTTCTTTTCCCTTTTCTTATAGCAGGTGCAAGATATTATGAGCTACAGGTTTTAAGCACAAAGATGTGGATTTGCAAGATATAAACGAGGTGTCAGTTAGGGTTTGTTCCTTTTCTCTATTTTTTTTTGTTCTTATTTTCTAATTCTTAGTTAACCTTTGTTCATCCATTATATTTTTATTTTTTGGTGATTTTATTTTTATTTATTTTTGATATAGGGTTTGTTCTTTTCTCTATTAATTTTGATTTTGGGTTTCTTATTTTTTGGTGAAACATAATCGACTGTCTTGATATCCAGCAGGACCGCTATGAACAACGACAACAAGAGATGATAGATTATATTACTCGCCAGGATGACCGCTTTGAGCAGCTACAACAAGAGATGATTAATCGTATGGCTCGCCAACTTGAGCAGAAACACAAGGAGTTTGTGGAGCAACAAAAGACTGCTGATCGGATTTCTACCCAACATGACCTCCTTGAGCTGCACCTTGAGGAGTTATAGCAACAAGAAAAGAGAATTGAGTGTCTTTCTACCCATCAGGACTGCAGTGAGAAGCAACAATAAGAGATAATTGATCGTATTGCTCGCCTAGATGACTGCTTTGAGAAGCAACAACAAGAGATAATTGATGGTGTTGCTGGCCAAAATGACCGCTTTGAGAATCTACGGAAAGAAATTATTAATCTTACTGCTCGCCAAGATGACCACTATCAGTAGCTACATCAAGAAATAAATCAGCAACTACAGCAAGAAATAATTAATCGTACTGCTCTCCAAGATGACCTCTTTGACAAGCAACATGAGGAGTTTGCACAGTTACAAAAGATGAGTGGTAGTATTGTTACCCAACAAGACTGCCTCAAGCTGCGACTTGAGAAGTTTAGGCAGCAACAAAAGAGAATTGGCCATCTTGCTTCCCAGCAAGACCACTGTGAGCAGCAACAACAAGAGATGATTGATTATATTGCTCGCCAAGATAACCGCATTGAACATCAACATGGGGAGTTTGCACAGCTACGGAAGATGAGTGATCGTATAGCTAGGAAACAAGAGCGCCTTGAGGAGTTTAAGCAGTAAACAAAGAGAATTGACAGTCAACAAAATCAAAAGATGATTGGTGGCAATGCTCGCAAACATGACAGCCTTGCTCGATGACAGACTCACTACCAAGCTATGCTTATAAAGGATGTTGAGCGTGCCTACCATGATCAGGTAATATCTCTGTTGATAATTGTGTTCAATTATGGACTTCTACTATATAACTTATTTGATACCTCGAAACATAAAAATTTATATTGCTTTCTTCTTGGTTTTTCCATCAAGTTGTGGTACTACGGCGTGGCATTATTCGGATGTTTTCGTATTTTGTGGTCTTTGATCTTACTTTTGAGTTGGATTTTGATGACACTTTTATACATGATCTTAGTTGGTATACTTCCGTAGTCATTCATGATAGAAGGGGGCTACAATTTGCATGTTTGTTGAACATATTTGGTTTATCTTATAGGTTATAACAAATAGAAGCTGCTCAAGGTAACGGAACCCTAAATAAGTTTTTTATTTTCCTAAATTATCGCAGCTCCATTACATGAAGTGATAGTGCCTTTGATTCTGAAACCATGTGTTCGTGAAAGCAAGATGATGACATCGTGAGACGAGCTTCGTGAAAGCCTGACCCTTTCATCCTGGTAAAGAATTTATGGTGTGCTCATCCTGACTACATGGATAGACCCTCGATCAGGAAAGTGATTAATATTCTTAACATGGTATCTCCGTTGTTGAATATCCCATCAAAGTTGCCTACACCCGTGTATTATTCTCTCCAATCCAAATGTTCAAACACTTTTACGGTGATCTCACGAAAACACAAACAAATGGTGCTAAGCTCTGTGTCGGAAAAAAACTGTATGTATTGATGGTATCTTGACAAAACAGTCGAACTACTCTATGCAGGTTGGTAACGGGGTGGCTACAAGATTTTGGAAGGATGCTTGGTTATGAAATTTGACTCTTCAAACTCAATTACCTACAGTGTTTGAGGAATGTGATTCGAAGGAAATAATCAATACAAGTTCCGGACATGCGAGTTCTTGATACAGTTTCATGAACAGCAGCGGGGTGATAAGATTATTGTTTTTTCTGATAATATTTTCGCGCTTACTGAGTATGGGGTGATAAGATCATTATTAATCTTAATAATAATCTTTAAAACAAATACATGTCATTTCATATTGGGAGTTTGTCTTTGTATCCACCAGGAGAGATCAAGAATTGTTCACGCTTTTAAGAACATTACAGATCTTAATACACTTTTCCTTTCAAAGTTACATTTTATTTTTGCCTCCCCATCATTCCAATATTATATTAACTTAGAGGTTCTGTTTTAGGATCCCTATCATAGGAGACAAGGATCTAGATTTGCATCGACAAGGTAATTGGTTCGTACAATGCTTACTCCATTGTTCAGTTTGATTACGTGCACGCTTCCACTTCATAATGCATACAAGACATTTACATATATATTGTACACAGGTCATTAGAGAAAGAAGATGGAAAGAGGCAACTGCAGCATTTAGTTTTCCCTCTAAAGATACTAATGCATCGTTTGCGAAAACACTATGTTTCCTTAATCCATCACTATGAGCAAATATACCACTTTGAGGCAAAAGGATGTAGCACTTCCTCTCAAGGTACAAACACTAGCACTACCAAGTCATAATATGTATCACTTAACATTGATCCAAAAAATTTCATACCCTTCTGTTTTCTTAACCTTAAAATTCAAGATTATTTTTTTTGCAGATCATATGCTAAGTCTCTCTTCATTACCAATACCAATTCCATGTCCAAATCCACATGAACCAACAATGACTCGGTCCTCCTAACTCGCAGCAGCAGTATGTTCAGGTCAAAGAAGAAGCAGGGACACAGAAGAAATCTTAAATGAAGGTTTATCTTTTCCATAGCTAGACGCTCAATTGTTTATGTTTGGATATTTCTCAAAATTACTGAAATAGAATGTTCCATAGTTGAGTTTTCTAAAATTTGGTATATTTTCTTTGGTTGCAGCATCACCTCACTAGGTCGTCATTGATGCGAAATTGAACATGGTTAATTTTTTTGGTATTGTGGTGGAGTTCTTTATTTGTCATTGTTACAGTTTCTTTATTTCTCAGTCATTATTCGTATTATGTGTGGTATATTTTAGAGAAAAATATTTACATAAAACTAAAGGATATCGTGCCAGAAGAATATACTCAGAATGTGTAAATATTCACGAATTTGCACCAAGTGATCTGTTTAGCTGATTCCACTACTTTCTCTGGTGACCCTTTTAGGTTAATGACTATGAGAATCTTTACATAAATATAGTGGCAATGTGTTTGGTGGGTTTTTACCTTATTTGTATAACAATGGTAGTGTTGTGCTTCTATTTTTCTAATTGCAGAAACAAAAAATATATAGGATGCAAGAAAGGTCACCTACTCACGGTCAGTTGGAAAAATCAAGAAAACAATGTTGAAATTCTAGCATTTGTCAATATCTATAAGTAAAAATGCAGACGGGGTGAGATTGATGACGAAATGCCATCATTGGTTGAAGATAGCGATGACGAAATGCAAACATTGCTTGAAAATAGTGATGGTGAAGTGAAGGAGACGAGGGCGTGATTACAATAAATAGATAGGTACTAACAGGAAGACTTTAAAAAAAAAATCGCAAAAGGCAACGTGAAAATGAAAAATACAGCTGAAATTTTTTAATCCATTTATATTTTCTACAGCTCATATATACATAAGTGAAATAAATTTTCGAGTAAAAATACTAACAGGAGAATAATAAACAAATATAAACATGGTTCAAATGATGCTTTCTTTTAGCTTGACGTTCATAAGGTTAGAAATGGGGTACAAACCAAGCTATCCCTTTGATTGATTAATGGACTCAAACTTGATGATTTGGGTTGGATTTAGGTATAAATTAGAGTTGTACAAAAGAGCAAACGAAGCAAGCTTATGAGCATCCAATAATATTTTGAGAACGTCCTCATATTGACTAAACTTGGTTGAAGAGTTTGTTTTTTTTATGCAGTAAAAGAAACTCAAGTCATACCACTTTTTATTTTTATTTTTTGGTAACTATAACACAATGGGACCTTACCCATTCACGTAAACAAAAGTTCTTTGAGTTCGAAGTATCTGATTATCATTGACGCCATCTTTATGTTCGGAGCCACATATAGCGTGGATGTAATATTTGTAATTTTTATGTGATACTTTGTTTATACATAAATTGTGAGCCACACCAAATCAAAAATTCATGACATGCCAATTTTGTTAACAGAAAAAAAATGGTTTAATGCATCGGGATCAAATCATAATGGGGCGAGGCGAAGCCGAGCTTTACCAAATCAAATGGGGACTTGGGCGAGGCAAAGCCGAGCTTTACCAAATCAAATCTGGACTGGGCGAGGCGAAGCTGAGCTTTACCAATCGGGACGGGGCGAGGCAAAGCCGAAACAGATCTTTACCAAATCATATATGGGCGGGGCAGGGCAAGGTGAAGCCGAGCTTTACCAAATAAAAAATATGGTCCAAAGATGCAGTGTATTTGTAGTTTGTAGTTGTAGATTGAATTGGTGAATCAAGTTGGCGACGCCCGGGCACAAAATCTAGTTTAGTTATATTAGTTATAATTCAGTTAGCATAAAAAACTTCGAATTTTTTGATTTTTTTTTTACACCCGTACCCCTTTTATGAAGTTTGCAGAAAACTTAGGGCACACAATTTTAATCATGAAGAACGATTATTGATTCATCAACACTCAACTGCTGGTCCACGTCCAGCCACACAATTACGTTACATCAAACACTTCAATTACCACCACAGTCATCAAGTTAATTAAGCATACATGATACCAAAAGAATTATTCAGAAATTCCGTCTTAAACAACAGTGACTAATTGAACTACTGTTCCTGAGTTTAAGATCAACTAATAGATTATTGATAATTGGGTCGAAACCGTCGAATTGATGATCTACTTTTGATTCTCCACCATTATCTTTGTAGATTTCTTGAGACACATTCACGAAAGGTTGTGTCTAGTAGTAGATTCCTTCTCCGTGATGTTTTTGATCAAGAGAATCAAATACAAATCTTGTGAAAATAAAAATAAGAAAAGAGGAAATTGAATCTCGAGAGAGCATCCTGTGGTGATTATATTTTTGTTGCTACGATTTAACAATAACATCTGCTTATGCCGTTCTTCAACTGCTTGTGCCACATTTCTAAACTTCAATTAAACCACAAGAACCCTAACCTTATTGATGGTTGTTAATGTTAATGATGCTGTCATTGGAACATCAAACCTCAAATATTGATCAAAATTTCTAACAATCAATGAAATCCCTAAAATCTGCTCCAAAAATCGTAAGTGGCGTTGATTAAAAATGGACACTGGTGGTTCACGGGAGTACACAAAATTTATATTTTTATTGACTAGTAATACCCTATGTGCGATGCACATACTTGAATTTGATTCTTTTTAACAACACCAAATTTAATAATAATTAAAAAAAAAAAATCTTGTTTGTACTCATTATGTAGATAATTCAAAGAGCTTTACAAATATACTAATTTTACAAAAATCCGATATGTATTTTTAAAGATATCTAAGTTTTATTTTTTTTTGATCTCTTTTTAAAACAATGGCATTCCTGTAAATATATAAACATTGATTAAAGGCTTATTTAATGGGGATATTGTTGTCATGTGAAAAGGCTTCACCAAACAATTACCTATTTTCTTTATATTAGTATAAGATAAGATGGGGTAGGAAGAGTAACTTAGTGGGTACATGGATAAAGGGGTCGGTAGATGGAATGGAAGATTAAGAATCTGATATAGGTCGAGACTGGGTCAAGGCGAAAGTCAAGGCGATTGGTCATGCGATGTTGACTTAGTCAACTATTAATTTTCATCCGTCTTCTTCGACAATTTCTTAATTTGTTCTTCAATTTTACTAGTTCTTTTGATTTTTCTAAGCTCATTATGATCTCCTTTCTAGTAGATTTTTAAGTTATTTCTTATTTTTCAGAATTTTTTCTTCTTCTTTTAATCTAAAAACCCTAAATCCTTTTTTTACCTTTACATGATTTAATCTATTAGGGTTTGTTCTTAGAAGTTATGTCAATCAATATTATCTTATTTAGAATGTTTAAATTTCTGATTGTAATCTAAAAAACTCTCTATTTTTCGATTTTGATTTTTCTGTGGCTGACTAAAAGGTTTTTTCTTTTTCGTGTTTCTTAGATAAGGTCACGAGCTAAAGGAGGTAGAATACATAGGGTCTTGGTTTTTCACCATCATGAGATTAGTAAGTTATGAAAGAAGTGGAGTTTGTGGTTTGTGTTACTGGTGGATGTAATTTCTCATATAATCTTCTTTGAATCTTCTAATATTGGATTTCGTTTGTGTTATTCATCGTGGTCAGGGTTGATTAGAGAAGAATAGTCTGAAATTGGAATGCGTTTAAGCATTGAGAGATCCTACTTAGGTAGGGATTTGTTTATCTTGCCAAGACATATGTTTCTTATGCAAGAGAAATACAATAATCATATTTTTATATAATTTCTTAAGCATTATAACTGTTGTTGTTCTTCACTCTATGAATTCATGATTGCTTACTCTCTTAGATACTATGCAATGCTCTTTGTTTTTGGCAAGTGGTGGTTCCTTGTGGAACATGTTTTTTTAAGGCTGGATTGTGTGCTAGTAAAAGCTATTTGCTACTTCCAATCACTCAATGGTTGTTTTATCTTTTAGGTTACTCACAGAAGCTCTGCTGATTAAGGAATGATTAAGGAAATAGGTTATATAATTCACTCAATGGATGTTTAATCTTTTGGGTTCCTCACAAGAGAAATTCAAAAATCAAATTTTTATATATTTTCATAAGCATTATTGCTGTATCTGTTCTACATACTATGAATTCATGATTGCCTACTCTCTTAGATTCTATGAAATGCTCTATGTTTATGGAAAGTGGTGGTTACTTGTGGAACAATTTTTAAGGCTAGTTTGTGTGCTAGTAAAAGCTTTTTGCTACTCCTAATCACTCAATGGTTGTTTTATCTTTTGGGTTCTTCACAAAAGATCCTCTGATTAAGGAATTTTATAACTGGTGTTAAGTATTATGATTGTTGAGTATCACAGATGTTTTTTGGTGTGATTTTTTGCTTCTTCATAGATGAATTATTCTTCTGATATTTATATAAATCATTTTTATGACAATGCTATGATGAGTAATCCAATCGTTGAAGATTTTTTGGATAAGGCAGTTGTTTTAGAACCTACTCCAATTGCTACCCATCCTCTATAACCAGTCGTCACTGTTGAAGATTTTGACAAGGAGGTTAATCTCATGATGATGGATACCGTTGACTCTATGGATGCAGAGCTTTCTTCGGCTCATGACCTTGTATGTTTATTAATCTCTTTTGATCTCTGAATTTTAATTTTTCAGTTCTCGTTTTATTCTGTTTTTGTTATTCCAATTTCTGTCCTCATAATCATGAAGTTCATTTGTTGGAACATGAATGGATTTTGCTCTGATATATAAAAAATGGATACATTTGTCAAGCATTTTTAGATAGTATAAGACACATGCTGTTTGTCTTATGGAAACAATGGTAGATAATGATACTGTTAAGAAATTAAGTCACTATCTTCCTTTCGATTCTTGGTTTGTAGTGCCAGCAATAGGAAAATCTGGTGGATTAGCACTAGGTTATTTTACTAGATCAAATATTGAGATAATTAGTAGTTTTTTTAATATGATCCATATCCTATGTGATGTTACTCCTAGTATTAAAAATTGTTTGGTATCTTTTGTGTATGGTGCTCTAAATATTCCTGGGAAGAAAAATAAGTGGAATTTTCTGAGTAACATGAATGATGATTCTGCTAGGCCTTGGTTACTTTTAGGAGACTTTAATTTTATTCCGCATCCTTCGGAAAAGCAGGGAGGTAATCCTGATACTTCTTTGGCTCCAGCTTTTGTTATAAACTAGTAGAATTAAAATTGAATGAGGTTTTCTCCTTTGGTAATCCTTATACTTGGTGTAATAGAAGATTTAAAAATCCTTCGAAGTTGATTTTTGAAAAGCTAAATAGAGGTTTTATGAATGATGAATGAGTCTCTGTTCTTCCTCATACTCATATTACTAATCTAGATAGAATTTATTCGGATCACAGCCCAATTCTGCTCAAGTGTTTTCATAATGAACAAAATTTGTACATCCCTTATAAATTCTTCAAGTGTTGGCAGTTAAGTCCTGATTTCAAGAATGTTCTTATAAATTCTTGGGATAAGAAAGTATGTGGTTCTCCTAGTTTTATTGTAGCTGGTAAGCTTAAAAATCTTAAAACAGATCTTAATAAATGGAACATTGAATCATTTGGTCACATTAAAAACACTACCAGTAAACTGAATGTTGAGATAGAGAAGTTGCAAGCAATGCCTTTTACTTCTGCTATTGGGGATTTCATCTTAAACTACTCAAAACAATTGGATTACTGATATGAGATTGAAAATTCCTTTTATAAGAAAAAATCAAGGATTGACTATTTTACTCATTATGATAAGAATACTCAATTCTTTCATAATACAGTCAAACTCAGAAATATGTACAACACTATACACACTATTAAAGACGATCAGGGGAACTGGTTGGAGAACAGAGATCAAGTTCTTAATCACCTTTCTCAATACTTCAAGAAAATTTACACTTCTTCAAAACCTAATAATAATGTTCTGGCTGAAGCTCTGAAAGATGTTGAACCTATAATCACGGAAGATATGAATACTCTTTTGGTAGCTATACCAACTGTTGAAGAAATTCAAGCTACTGTAAATGGCATGGCCCCTTGGAAATTGCCAGGTCCTGATGGATTTCTTGCTGGTTTCTTTAGGGATAACTGGCAAGAAATTTCGAAAGAAGTGATTGAACATGTTCAAAATTTCTTTCGAACAAGATTTCTTCTCAAGCATCTCAATCATTCTTTCATAGCTTTAATTCCTAAGGTAAATAACCCTTATTCACCCCAATATTTTAGGCCGATTAGTTTATCTAACACTGTTTACAAAATAATTTCAAAAAATTTAACAAATCGTCTTAAACCTCTGCTTGATTCTCTTATTTCGCCTTTCCAGTCTTCCTTTATTGCTAATAGACAAATCCATGATAATATTATTATTAGTCATGAAATTTTATACTCTTTTAAATGAAAAAAGAAAACGGCAAAAAATGGTTTTATGGCTATTAAGCTTGACCTCTCCAAAGCTTTTGATAGGCTGGAGTGGTCTTTCATCCTTTCTGCTTTTTCGAAAACTTGGTTTCTCTGAAGAATGGTGTCAGATTGTTGATCAATGCATTAGTACAGTGTCTTATTCTATCCTAGTTAATGGATCTCCTGGTGAAATGTTCTTTCCTACCAGAGGTATTAGACAAGGTGATTGTTTATCACCTTATATTTTCATAATATGCATGGAAATTTTATCTCAACTTCTCTTGAAAGGTGAAGCTGAAAATTTGATTCAAGGTTTTAAAATTAGGAAACATAGTCCCTCGTTTTCTCATTTATTCTTTGCCGATGACTGTATGCTTTTCTCTAAAGCCTCTTTAATATATGCTCGAAATTTGCTGAATTTTTTTAATATTTTTGCTAAAGCTTCTGGTCAAGCTATAGGCATCTTAAACATAAGAAACTTCTGTCAAAAGCTCTAGGCATAAAATACATGTGTTCTTCTGAGAAGTATTTAGGCATTCCTCTTTTTGTGAACAGAGATAAAACAAAATCTTTTCAATTTTTAATAGACAAAATTTATTCCAGATTAGGAAACTCTAAAAAATCTAGTCTAAATGTTCCTGGTAGAATAGTGGTTACAAAGCATGTTTTATCCAGTCTTGCAGTTTATCATATGTCTTGTTTTCCTTTTCCTAAGAAGATCACTTCAAAGATTGACACTATTCAAAGAACTTTTTGGTGGTCTAAGAAAGACCCTAGACATGCTGCCTATTTTCGTTCTTGGGGAGATATAGGAAAGGATAAAAGGTGTGGTGGGATTGGAATTAGAAATACGATGCTACAAATAGAGTTTTTATAGCTAAACTTGGTTGTCGAATTCTTCAAAATCCTCATCATTTAATTTCAAAATTTCTAAAAGATAAGTATTTCATTAATCAAAATATGCTGGAAATTGACAAAGCAGCTGATTCTACTTCTTGGATTTGGAAGGGTATTGTGAATAGTCTATACTTCTTAAGGTCTAATATAGTTTTCAAAATAAATGACGGTGCTTCTACAAGAATATGGGATTCAGTTTGGTTACCTGGTACTTCTTCTCCACCTATGTCTCATAATCTAAATTTTGAAGATTATACTTATGTTAATGAACTTATGGATAATAGTTCTGGTACTTGGAATCTTGATCTTTTAAATTCTCTATTTTTGCCTGAAGATGTTATTAGGATTAGAACTATAAGGGCTAATGTTCTTCTTAAGGATCAGATTATGTGGGCTCATACCAAAAATGGAACTTATACAATTAAAACTGCTTATAGAGTTTATAAGAATGAAAATAGTAATGGGGAAGAAGCTTTGTTTTGGAAAAGGTTTGGTCTCTGGATTTTTTACCTAAAATTAAATACTTCATGTGGAAGATCTTTGCGTATATGATTCCAGTTAATACCTTGCTAAAGAATTATAACCATGTTGTTGATGAGTCTTGTCCTCTTTGTAAAAAAAAAAATTGAAATTGTTACTCATTTTTTCTTTTATTACCCTGTTGCTGCTCATGTTTGGTTTGGTTTATCGCTCTAGCATTTAATTATCTTTGATCTAGATTGGACTGAGGATTATTTTCTTAAAAGGTTTGATGATAGACTAGGGTATTCCCCCTTTGTGGTTAACTGGCCAAGTATAGATGCTATAGTCATGTGGTGTATTTGGAAGCTTAGATGTGAAGTGGTTTTCAGTAAAGTTACTATTAATCTGGATAAAGTTATTCTTGAAGTGAAAAGAATGATAAATACTTATGTAGATCCTCCTGTGAAGATCCAGAAGACCAATTCGTAAATTAAACTTCCTATTAATCTGGTGGATCATTGTCTTTTTATTGATGGATCTTTCAAAAAAAAAATGTGTGTTGGCTTGATTCTGTGTGATAACGCAGGAACAATAACTCATTCATGCTCGGACTTTGGACTGATTTCTGATGCTGTGAGTGCAGAGGTGGCTGCACTTTTTTTGGCTATCTCCTGGGCAAAGGAGATCAATCTTTCCAAAGTCTTGTTCATCAGTGACTGTCTTCAAGTAGTGGATTTCATTAATGGAGACAGCGTCAGTGTCGAGTGGAGATGCAAGGATATTTCGGTGGACTGCAAATCTCTCCTCTTAAGTAGTAATAATTTTAGGGTTGTTTATATTAAGCATATCAAAAACAAACTTGATGATCGGCTTGCACGCCGAGCTAGAAAGCATAGTCTTAAGGAAGTCTGGGTCTCTTTTCCTCCTTTTTTGAACAATTTGGTCATGAGAGAACCCTTGTTGAATGTTTGTAATTATCTTTTAAGTTAATGCATAGTTAGCCTGGTATTTTTAGGGGCGACCCAACAGAATTAGGGGCGACTTTTTTATTCCCAACCTATACACAACGTTAAGGGATGTCCAAAAATGCGGGGAATACGTTATTTCCCTTCCATAATCGGAAGCTAGTTTGTGTCCGATTGTTAAAACCTAATCGAAATCTTAGTAACGCCTTTGTCCTGCCGATTAATATAGATGTTGTGCCAAATGCGTATCTTGCTCCTATAACAATCGGTAGGAACAAGTACCTCACTAGACTACTGATTATAATAGCTCCCAAAATTGGTGATTTCGTCAAAGAAGAAATTAGGGGCAACTTTATAATCGGCAGTCATATTAACTACCGATTATTATAGTTCTCAAATTCGAGAAAATTGAGATTTCTCCAAAAACAAAATTTGGGGCAACTGTATAATCGGAAGTTAAAATACCTTATTTGCCTACCGATTATACAGTTGCCCAAATAAATAGAGCCGTTGGAACTCTAAACTCTATATAAGGATTGTATCCTTTTACTCTCTATGTAACACAAATACCTTTAAACTCTCTACAACATCATCTTCAACATAATGCAATTCATTAATCCTACGGAGTTCACGATTGAAGAATATTTATCTTTATGTAGGCGCTATGTTCAATTATATCCGAGACGAGGAGAAAAACGTAGGCAAGGAGGCATAATGAGTATGAGTTGGGGAGAATTCACGAAAAATTATGCGCCGACACAGGTAACCCAAACAACCGTCACTCCGCCGATCTTTTCATCGCCCTAAGGATTCTAAAATGAGCTTCATAACGGAAGGTTGATCTTTTCCATCTCCGCCATTCCCCGAGAGATCGTTCTATAAGCTCATCATTGGTTTCACCCCTCAATCGATATTGATTCACAAGATAAGTTAAATGGAAGAATTCTTCGACGTGTCCGTTTATTGAACCAATTCGGCAGAAAAGATTAGCGGAGTGACGGTTTTTTGGGCGCCGACACCGGTAACCCAACACGTCCACGACGCTAATCACATTACCTTGTAATAGAATTGTGGAAGTTCAATGTAAAATTATGATGATGTCTAGGTGATATTGTTATGAATTTCAAAATATTTATGAAAATCGGAAGTTTTAATTATTTATGTAACTACCGATTATACTTCAACGGCTATTTCGTTCAAAATAAACTAGTCGTGCCTCGAAAACCACACAAAATCGGTAGCTAATACATATTGATAAACCTCTGATTATACTACTCTAATGGAAATGAGAATTCTGTTGACAAACCAGCCTATAATCGGTAGTTATACAAATATCCTTAGCTTCTGATAATGCATCATCGGTTGCTTTGGTTCAACCATTTCCTACCGATTGTATGTAATAATGGTTGGCTCAGGGTGGCTCTGCACCCTGAGCCAAGTGGTCATGCTTGGCTCTGCAACCTCATAACCTATGGTTTGCTACGTATAATCGGTAGGTATTGAAGTTGGATTATCTACCGAATATAGCATATTCCAAAATTCACCAGATGAAGGATTTATGAAAAATATGTTTTTGGGGCAACCTATAATCGTAAGGTTTTGGAACGTAATTTTCATCCGATTATTGTTGCATTGTTAAATGCATATTTTGCATATATTTTGTGTCGAATCGATGCTAGTAATTGCTTATATTCTCGCAAATTATTGTATATTACTCTTGTTTTCTCTTATTTATGTTTTGCTAGGTGAATCATCCAAAAGAAGTGAATATGCACCTAATTGGGCAAAGAAAGAAGTTAGCCGCAAGCGGAGAAGAGACAAAGACCAAGTAGAGCTCGTTTGAATCTAGGAGTGCTTGCTATCACCATGAAGAGGATGAAAAGACGAAGCCAACGGCGAAAGAATGGAGTCAATCCGACATCGTATGAAGAAATTACAAGCGTTTGAAGCAAGTCAAAGTTGCTGAATTTTGCAAATGCACAGAAGTGTTAACGGCACCTGATTATTTTACTCAGGGCACACCACCTTCTTCTTCAACACATTTCACGACAGTTCAGGGAAGTAAAGATGGGGAATGAGTCTGTACCACATACGAAGGATGTTTGCTTCTGGAGTTCAAATGGGTGGCTGGTTGCGATGTAACTATCTAGTGACGATGGAACTGGGGTGATAAAAGAAGAATATGAAGAGGTTGTTGTTGCTCGGGTGTTGCTGATGACGCTGTGATGATACCATGTTGGCAGCAAATGATGATGGAGCTCGGGAATGGTAGATTGTTGTCTGGTGGTTGCATGGAGCCGTAGAAAGTGACTTCTTAAGACGATAATGAATCTTGGTCTTACTGCCATTGGCCGTTGATGCTGAGACCCGAGTGCTGCCATTGGTGCTGCGAGATAGTTGGCAGGGATGATGAAGTTAACAATACGAGCAAAATAGGGACCGATGGAGCTGTACTTACTGATGGAGTATGGAAAATCAATGGAGCTTGGTAGTTTGACGGAGTTGTGAAGTTTTGAGACTGATTTTAGCAAAGATCTTGATGGTGATTCTCTGTGAAGTTTAGCTGAGCTTGATAATGGGTATCAGATGTTAAGGGCGATGAAGGAGTATTGGGTTGTTTGGCTGAGTACGTTGTGGTCCTGTGATCGAGATGCCAGAGATGAAAGAAAAGAAATGGAGTTTGGGTTTATATCCGATGAAACAGGGAAGAAGGCGTTGCTGCCAAAGATACCCTGATGAACTCGTTGCCGGTGTTTGGCTGTAAAGATGCAAAACGAGAAACTTGAGTTTAGTCGATGAAACTCAAGCAAGAAGCTATGATGAGATGAAGCTGTAGATAGTTTGTAGCAGTGTTGATCGATAAGATTCATGGCAGTGGAATGGATGATGCTGGCAGAAAACAATGGAGGTGGATGAAGCTCGAGATGATTATACAATGCTGGCAGGGGATGTTGAATTATAACAATGGTGTTGATCGGTGTCTCTGAGATTTTGAGCTCGAGCTTTGTTTGAGAAAGAAGACGACTGAGCTTTGATGCAGTGAGAGTTTGAGTTACGAACAGGAATTGGAGATGAGTAGAGAGAAATATGGAAACAAGTTTTGGCAGAACTCAGATGTTGGAAATATTCACGTATAGCCTGGTATACGTGAGTAACTGCTGGAAAAGTAAAAACTTCAGGGACTTAAGAGTTTTCACGGAAACTCTGGTATACGCGGGAGTTATCGGTTTGAGTTGAAAATCCAGAGAAGAAAAATACTCATTGATAGATGAGTATCCGAGGGAAAACAAGATATGAATTGAAATCCCGCAACTTTGAAAACTCACGGAGGTATGAGTAGCCGTGATTCCAACCGGAGTAAATTAAAAATCCAGCAGAAATTTTCGCTCACGGGGAGTGGTATGTCCGCGGGCTGGAGGAAGAAATAAGGTGTACTGTCAGTTCCACGGAACTGACAGCTGAGTGAATAAGCTTCATTAGAATTGGGCTGGGCCTCTACCATTTTCGCAAGCCCACTTGGCTGAATAGCCATTCTTTCTGCGAACAAGCCTTGGGCGTGAGCTGTTTTGGCAATTTGGAGAGTTTTGGCAAGCTACTTCGACCGGGATTTGGCGCACGGGCATAGCCACAATTGGGACACTTATAAAAGTGATGTTTCTACAACTTCTAAAAAAAAGAATCTGATAATCTTTAATCAAGTTTTTGGAGAGAAGAACTCAAGGGAGAAAAGCTAGGGTTTTGGAGCGTTCTTCATCACCGTAACTATTTCTTTACCATTTTATTATATGAAATTCATGGGTTTTGTTAATACCATGAGTAGATAAACTTCTTAATGATTAGGGATGAATTCTAAGTTCTAATATATGATTCAATTTAGCATATAAATCTATTTTAACTCTTCATATGATTATTGTTTGTTTTTACAATAATTAATTTTATGTTTGATTGATTGATAAATTGTTTAGGTGGTCAACTGAACTAGTTTATTAGTTAACCTAATGCTAGTAGAGAATTAGGATATCCGTAATTGTTGAATAATTCTCTACACAAGTAGAAATTGCGAAACCTTGCAGAGGGATTCTGTGGAGCAATCGCAAGTAAAAACAACACTAGAAAGTGAACCTTGCGCTAAGAGTTCAACTACTAGGATTGACCTAAATTCACAAAATATAAAGCATTCGACCAAATTACACTTAGAGTGCGCTACTTATAGGTGGTTTATAGAATCTGGCATTCGAGCGCTTCGGTGTCCAGTGACTTAAGGAATTTTAAGGATAGCACTGCGCTAGTTGTTTTCCTACGGTTGATAATAATCTGTGAATGATAAAGAATATAAGAATATGCTACTTTGATGACTATTTAGTAACGAAGAAGGATTCCCTGATCATATTTCTCTCCATTGCTTGCAACTTTATTATTTTCAATTGCTTTGTTATAAAATCAAAAATAAACCCCCCCATTGTGACACTTTTGACAACTAAATCTCCCTGCTCTTCGTGGGAGCGATCCTTACTTCCATTATATTACCAGTTAGTTGTGTGGAAATAAGTAATTTAATTTGAGTGCACCTACGACACGCATCATGCATCCAAAACACAAACCAAGTGGTTATTGTTCTATGGAATTTGGTCAAGGTTGAATCTGGGGCTACTTACAATCGGTAGTTTTACAAGTCCAATTAACTACCGATTATAAAGGGAACATTAGCCGAAATATCCACACATCGGTAGCTAATGATTCATTTTAACCTACCGATTGTTTGTAAACCTACCGATTGAGGTGTTGGCTACCGATTATGTAAGGCATAGTTGCCATTTCGAAAAATCGTAAATAAGGGGTAGCTTAGATTTACGTTTGGGTGACCTTTTTTTGTCTTTTTGTGTCGCCCATAATTCTGTTGGGGTCGCCCCACTAAAAATGCCAGGATAGTTGAGGTGTTTTCTTAGAGAAAAAAAAATGGATAAAAGGGTACAGTAAAACCTCTGTATAAGAATATCATAGGGACCACAAAAAAATATTCTTATATGGGGGTTATTCTTATATGGAGGTCTCTACCTTGAATAGAGCAATTTGGGAAAACACATGCATATGCATAGGAAGCACCATAAATGTATCTAGGTAAATATAAGTACTACTTAGATTGGGATTTTGTTTTACATGTATGTAGATATGAAATTTGTTATAACACAATCCACATAAAACTCAACTTTGACACTGAAATCGACGAATATGAGTGAAAGGTATTTGTATTATGTTGTGCACAAAATAACAAAGAATTTACTTTAAAGCAAAATAATCTTGTAAATGGTTACAAGAATCTCTTCATCTTAAACTTTGATGTATGACATGACTTATATTATTTATATTATAATGTCAATTATTCTTATATGGAGGTATGTTCCTTAAGACGGGACCGGAAAAAATTATGACTTATTTCAATATGGAGTTTATTCTTAATTATCACTGGCCCAAGTCGGGACCAGACATTTTTATTCTTATGTGGAGTTTATTCCAATATGGAGTATTCTTCCAGAGAGGTTTTACAGTATCACTATTGTTTTAAGGTATCCAGGAACACCCTTGAAAATAAAGAAAATAAAAGGACATGCGATTTTTAAGTCAACTAATTAATTAATACTACAGGTTTGTTCACCCCCGTCAAATGTAAGTGACAACAGAAGTTGTAGGGGACTGCTAACAGCCACCTAGTACTGTTACTATTACCCTTATTATGTCAGGGAGAAAAGAAACCCTAAAAACCTATAATTTTTCGCTACTCCTGCTAGTCTCTGTTATCTGTTGCTATGCTCTATAGCCTAATCTACTGTCACCCAACAGTGTAAAAGCAAAAGCAGGTAATGGAAACTCGATCAATACAGTCTCTCCAATGCAAACTCCGAAGTACCACTTCCCATCTACAGCTACAGGCCAGCCAACATTACTTCAAAAGTATCTAAGCCTTCAACAAGAATATCTAACTTAGATTTCTCTCTCTGTCTCTAGGAACATAAATGCTGCAAAGTTGTATTATATCTTTTAGGTTTTGCTTTATTATTATATAGGCCTCATACTAGTATTTAGTAGCAATGGCATTCTATTCTGTTCTGTTAAAGCAGCAAGAAAGCTGCATGTATGTAATGTACTGATATGGTACAAGTGTAGTAATTAACAGAATACTTATTGATTTTAATAAAGTGTCCATAATGGTTGTTGTATATTGCAGATAAATTTAGATGAGTACTGTTGTAGAGTAGCTGTTGTGGTAGGCTGTTGTGGTAGTCTTCACAGTTTTATGTCTACCTCTGGGCTGGCATTGTTATAAACCCCCACAATTTTTTTTTAATTTTTTTTTTGACATATGAAAGAGACAAAAACCATTTATGCAGTGACAACTCAATCAAGTTTTAATAATATTGCTTCCAAAGATTCATTACTATGTAGGGCTTTTAGCAGTTAGTACTAATGGAAAAAGCAAAAGAAATAAAGAATGTACATAGCAATGTGCAACCGGACAAGTTACTGATTGTTCGTGTGTTGAAGATGTGTAATTTTTCCAGTGGAATGAACAGAAAAAGAATGAGCAAATTGGAAGGGATGCACCTCAGATATTACAACAGAAGAAACAAGGCAATTTTCTCACATGGGACTGACTACTGAGATCATAATGCTTTCTCATACAACTTTTTGCATTCATCCAAAACAAGTAACGCAAAATATGAAAATATCTACCACCAGGTACTCTCAACCAAATCTGAAATTCATCACTGTCAGCGCCACTTCACCACAACATTATTCTACTCAATCCACTAGTAACAAAGCCATCCATGGCCGGTGTATCCGTGTGACAAAGTCAGTGGATAATAATATCAGTGATCTGAGTTCGAAACTCGTTGACATCAAATACTTTACCGATTAAAAAAAAAAAACCATCCATGTATGGCCTGCCAATTATATCATTTCTTTTCCTAAATTACATTCCATCGAAGCAAAGAGTTTAAGAAATCACACAATTACAAGTCATGAGTTCATTGAAGACGTGGTACACCTTAAAAAATCAAGTTTCTCATTGCAGGCATATTCTTTCTCAAATATAAAAAACAGTTTCACTTTACTCGCGTTCTTTTAACTAGAAAAGTTTCGCTATTAACTATAAAAAACAGTTTCGCTTTCTCCATTGAGGCATAGCATCTCAATGGAGAATCAAATACAAGTTCTACGCTGCATTTAAAACAATCAAATGCATCAATCACTCACAAAAAGAGGATGAGTTAAAAAAAAAAACACAGTTATTCCACTCCATTTCCACAAATGATTCGTATTTATTTATCAACAATGAAAAGAGATTCGTATTTATTTCTCAACAATGAAAAGAGAAGATGCTTGCATAAACAAATAGTGAATGTATGATTAAATGGAGAAAACATATCAACCTAAATTTTATTGTTCCACCAAATAATTAACTTTGAAAGCTAGACAACCTTAAAATGTGGGTATGAAACTCTGAATCTATATTATTTGATAGGCATATATTAGGCCTCTTCCTATGCATATGCCAAACTCATGTATTTGACATATATGCACCCACTACGGGTATGTCAAACTGCCAAACTCATATGCTAATATGTTATTTCTGGCATATTGGCATACACGACAGAATTTCCAGCGAGCGATAGAGTCTTGATCGCTCGATGGTCATCACATCGCTCGATGGTCTTAGGGTCGATAGCGATAGTCAAACTATCGCTCGCTGGTATGATAATCGCTCTGCATATCTTCATCTAACGGCTGCAATTTCCCCACTCTATAAATACGTGATTTCAAACTCATTTCAACTCACACCAGAAATTCTAAATCTCTGTAGAATTTCTTAATCTCTCAAGAATTTCTCAATCTCCAATCGTTAGAGAGCATGGCTGATACTATGAATCTGGCTGAGTGCATGGAAAATCAATGTATTATCCAAATTCGAAGAGCGACTTGTTGTGCAATTGTAGATGGTGAAACTAGGAGAAGTCAAATTAGGAGACGTCAATTGAGGCAAAACCAAAAATGGGTTAATGCGGAAGATGAATGTATTTGCAGGAATTATGTTGATATTACAATGGAGCCAGTATTTAATCCCGAACTATCGTGGGATAGGATTTTTGAAAAATTTCAAGAACAAACAATGAACCTACGCGGTCGTAGTGTTTCAGATTTGGTTATGCGCTTCGAAATAATTAGGAAGGAAGTTACTAGGTATGTTGTTTTACTTCAGCGAGAAGGTCCAACCTTGAGAAGTGGTGAAACCACGATGGAATTTCAAGAAAGGTGTCGTGTGGAATATCGTCGCATCTACGGGGAAAATTTTCATTTTGAAAGTTGTTTCGAGATTTTAAAATATTGTCCAAGATATTGTCCAACATTTATGTTGTAATTTCTCAATTGTCCACTTTTAAAGTTTTAATATTTGTAATAGTTTTAATGTTTAACAATATAACTAATATTAATTTTCAACAATATTCGTCAAATTTTTAAATTCAAACTTCACAAAAATAAAAACTTCAATATAATTAATAGTCATTTTACAAGACATAAAACTAGAAAATAATAATTTAAAAAATAAAAATAACTACACTTTAAAAATAAAAATTTGGGACAATGTTCTTCATCTTGTTCATCTTCTTCATTTGACCAAACTTCCAATCAATGCGCTCATGAACGGAGTCTCCTTTGTTTATCTTCTTCTTTGGCATCAAATTTGTTTTTCCTTGATTTTCCTTGCCTTTAACCTTTCTTTGCGTTGTCGAATCAAGTTGGCTTAATTCTTCCATTTGGAGAAAATATAAGAAAAGAGAAATAGATTGAGAAGAAGAAAAAAAAATTTGTGTAAAAAATTTGGGGTAAATTTTGAGTTTGAAAGTTACATATTTATAGCGATGAAGAACTAGCCGTTAGCGCTAGAGTGAATAGCGCTGTCGACATAAACAATATCGCTAGCGATAAAGTCTTTATCGCTGGCGATATTCACAATATCGCTCGCTAGAGATTCAATCGCTCAGTAATTTCTCCATAGTGGTACAAATGGTTTGGCATGCCAAACACCATTTTTTTGGCATGTGCATAGGAAGAGGCCTTAGAAATTTAGATACAACTTCTCCATTCACCTTTTCTTTCCAAGCTTGGTAAAGGGGCGTCACATAATGGTAGAGGGGCGGCACCCTAATAAGACAAAAAGGTCATTACAAGTAATTTTCAAGTGTCCCTTATCAAATAAAATCTAGGAATGACTAATTAGCCCTTATTGTTGATAATCAAGATTAGTGTTGATAATCAAGATTAATGTTGATAATTAATTTTCACTTATCATATGATTCATAACTCTAAAATAGGTTATAAAAAAAAATTAGAGAAGAAAAAAGAAACTTTTGTGATATTTGTGAAGGTCAACCTCAACCAATTGAAGAAATTAACCAACAAAGTGAAAAACCCAACATTGAAAATGACTAGGTATACTTCAAAAGTACGTAACAAATCAAATTTTTTAAAATTTCGAAGAACATACGGTTGGAATTGAGCTCGTTACCAACCTAGTAACTATATATTACGATGCGTAATGTATCAATTACCAATCAGATTGGTTCAATTTTGGGAAAACCCAAAATTTCAGAAGAACATACGGTTGGAATGGAGCTCGTTACCAACCGTAACTAACCTACGGTTGGTAACTAATGAATAGAAACCAACCGTAACTAACCTACGGTTGGTAAGTCATCTTAACTTTTGAACCGTACATAACTATTTGATAAGTTGTTAACCTTCGGATAATTTACGGTTGGTAAGTTTAATTGAGTTTCAAACCGTAACTGAACATATTCTCAAAACTAAGAACTTACGGTTGGTATTTGAGTTTAAACCAACCGTAACATCAACCCAATCAACGATTCTGTTCGTATTTGAGTTATTACCAACCGTAACTAGCATAAACCCAGAAATTTCAATTTCAATTTTCATTCAAAACCCTAATTTTTGATACAAAATTAACTTAAATCCAACACGATAAACTAAACCCTAACTGGGTTTTTCCAAACATTTTTCAAATCGCCGATTAATCGAAGACGATGACATTTTCGGTTTTAATGGAGGTTAGGGTTGATGGAGGAGAAGAGAAGATGAAGATGAAAAAGAAAAACTGATTTGATTTTGGTTAATTAAAAAAAATTGATTTGATTTTGGTTAATTTAAGGTGAAAGGGTAATCTAGTCAATCTACACCCCTATAGGACACCCCCTAACCAATAAGAGGGACATTGCTATCATACTTGACGCCCCTTTACCAAGTTTGTTTCTTTCAAGAAATAAAGGTACAATATTGCAGTTGCTTAACATCCTAGTGTACATTTTAATATATAATTAATACGATAATACTAATTAACCTAATATTCGAAAAACTAAATTAAGTTGGTGTGTGCATGCATGCTTGAACTTCGTATAAGCTACCTCTAAATTATCCTAAGTCGATGTATACTAATACCATCAATAGATACACTTTTGTTTTACAGAGTATAGCTGGGAGTTGATCAAAACATGCCAAGGGACTAGTTCTTAATTCGCTGTTGAACAGAACATCAAAACAATATAATGATAACATACGTGAAAATTCCGATTATCAAGACTATCCTGCATAGCTAATCATCCTTCAGATAGTGTTTGCAGATTAACTGCAGATCTTACGCACTTACTTAATACTGCATGAGCCCACAATGTTTTAAAATAGTAACAAAACAGTGACATATACTGATTACGTTAACATACCTCCGTTAAGGGATTGGAATGACACATGTCATAAAAGTATATGCATAGATCTAACGATCAGCCTTCTCACCGGTATTACTATTTTCCCTCTCTGCAAACTGAATGAAAGCAGATATCCCTATCAAACTATTAACACTAATCTTTGTGCACATAAAATGAAAGTATAGTGCCCCAAAGGTGGGCTATTGGCTTATTTTGTGTATACTCCATCTTCAAAGTCATTCCCATTTAAGAGGTAAAATCCCATAGCATGATTACCTGGTGACTTTTGCAGGTTGCTTTACTTAGTTTCGAATTTGGGTGAACAATATCATCAAACAATAATTTTACCACTGTATTATAGTGATATCGGAAAAAAAATTGAAATCTTGTGACATAGGAAAAGAATTGAAATCTTCTAGCTATTGCTATCGTCTTATATATCACATTAGCTTTTTAAATAACCAACAACTTATATATCTCATTAGCTTTTTAAATAATCAACAACAAAGCGGTTGTTTCTATTGAATAATTTTTGTTTCCCAGCTAGTCGAGACATTTAAAGGTTTGATATGGTGATACATGATGCCGGAGCCATTAAGAATGTCTAAATATGACTTTTTTTTTCCCTTAGCTTTCTATACGGTTCTACCCAAGGACTATGTTACCTGCTTCCTATGAATGTAAGATACTGGCACAGAGATAAATTTTTGGTACATGAATTCTTATATTTTCAAGTATCGTCTTTTTCCTAATCTTTACCTGACGCATTAGAGATGCTCATAGAGGCTTTCGAATGGAAATGAGGTGCAATCAAGAGACCCCTTCAAAATTACGAATAACAAGTGTACTTACCTATATTCTCTTGAATCTGTTGGCAATTAATTAATAAAACAAAAACCTATCTAATCAATGTGCACTCCCCCATGTTGTCAAGGTAATGTGACAATTGCTTATAAACAGTAAAAAGAAGTCCCATCCTTGAATGTCCTTTTTAAGGCAAGAAAAAGAAAAACTTATCTTAAGCATCATTATAATCATCCAGTGCTGTTCCATACGTGTGTATACATATGAATGTAGATGATTGTTTGTTGAATATGTTAGTGTAGAATGAGATAACGAGCCATATTTTTCAACATTGTTGAAACTCTTTTGAAGTTGAAAGCCAATGCATGGAAAGACTCTGCAGAGATGGGGGCAAGCTCTCTTAAATCCCATCATCATCAGTTTATTCATGTATATTATATTACAGAAAGTGATGATGATGCATACATGAACCCAAAAAAAATATATAAAAAATGAAATGATTTTTAGAAACTGATCGAATGGCCCAACAAAGCACGTATAAAAGTTCGGCAGCTTGTCGACCCCAATTTTCAAAGAAGCAACAAACGCAAAATCGGGGAAGAAAAAAAAAAAGTCACTTTAGATAAGTTTAGAGCCAACCACACACCAAAAACATGTAACCAAACCCCATAAAATCAGAGAAAATTATATTATATACTAATAAATCCCCTCAAAACTAATGATAAAATGTACCAATTCAAGGATGAATAATAATTTCATAAATAATTCACTATTTTAACACACACAATCTGACATTAACAATTAATTTTCTCATCCCTTTTTCTTTATGCTAGTTTCTCTTTTCAAAGAACCAACTCAATTGATGTAGTTAATCAGGAGGAGGATTACTAGTTCGACTAAGTAACTAAATAACAACAACAATAATAATAAATGTAGGCAGAGAAACGTGACGATCAAAGATTTTGTTAGAGAATGTAAGGATTTCTAAATTGACCGATAAAAATTGAGAGTTCTCTTTTGGTTGTGTAGTATTACGATCTTGGGTGGGGAAAGAATTGCGTACCGGCCACGAATGTGTTGAACGGAGTACCAGGGTACATTGAAGAAGGATCAACAAGTAAAGCGGCAGCGCCGGAGGTAGTAGCACTACTGCTACTCGGTTGTTGCTGCTGTTGCTGCAGTATATGAGGATGGTTATGTGCTGCCATAATAAAATTACGGCCTGATGAAGTGATTGCACCACCACCTGTACCTGCACCGCCACTTTCACTACCACCAGCACCCGAGGTTGATGTTTCACCACCGCCACCGCCACCGCCATGATGATGTGGGTAATGAGATTCAGGACCTTGATCGTACAGAATGCCCTTAAAAACATGACCACCAATATTAACAGCTGTTTGATATGCATATTGTTCTTCAGCTTCGTCCATTGCACTAACTCTTACACATCTAAATGTCGCTGCTGAATTCACTTCTGCTGGAAATACGTTCCCCACTTCTAACCCTAAAATACATGATCATCATCATCACTAAAATAATTTCATGATAATTAAGAAGAACAAAGTTTAAGAATGATTAAACAAAAGAGAATTTAAGGACAAGGGAAGGGCACACATGATTTGTTTCTTTTTCTAAAACACACTATTGTATGTGCAGTAGTGTATCAGTGAACCATACCATGATAGTGAAAAGAACTGAAAAGAAAAAGAAAAAGCTGTTTTCGAGTGACGATTGTAATGTCGGAAATTCGTTTCAACATTACACGCAAACGATATGTGCTTGATTTGTTGTACTATAGCACAGCAGTGTAAAATGGTGCAGTTTGTGTGTTGTCATTAATCATCATTCCCTTTCTATTCTCTAGCTAATGTCATTCTCTTTCTCTCACACAGACACATTCTCTCTCACTATCTAATTATCTATCTATCTATCTATCTATCTCTACAGACTGTGAGCAATCAAAGATCATCATCAAAGTTATAAGTGTATGTATGTGTTTGTGTGTAAGTAGTACCAGTTGTGTTTGTAGCAGGTAAGCGATGAGATTCTCTTGGTCTTTTAGAAGTATTAGTAGTAGAAATATGATCTCTGTCTAAAACTACAACAACTCTTTCGTCTCTATCACTTGTTCCTCCTTGATGAATGGAAGAAAGTTGCTGCTGTCTTTCTCTTCTTCTAGAAGCAGGAACCCAAGTGCTTTTAACATGAGTAGGGCAATGAAACCCTCTACTTTTACAACAAGTTCTACATCTCATATGTGTACAATCTTTCTTAGCTTGATTTCCACAATCTTGACAACTAGTTGTTCCTCCTCGGTCTCCACTTCCTTCTCCTCCTTGTCTCATCATCATAGTTGTTCCCGCTCTACTCGACAACGCATCTGAGACGTTGGATCTTCTATTACTACTAGCTAGTCCCACTTCTAAAGCTGTGGAGGAGGATGCGTATATATTCTGATGGTTGTGCTCTTGCCATAACTCAAAACCCTTGCTGCTGTTGTTGTATGTTGATATAGGAATTTCTCCACTTCTGTAAAGAAATAATGGGATTTCTTGAGATTGGTTACGCTGCTGCTGGTTCCTTGCTGATGATCTTCCTAGTGAGAACCCAGCCATTGTTTTGAACAATTAGCTGAGCAAAACCTCAATTTTAAGACAATCAAATCCATATCAGAAAAAACTACACCCTATCTCAGTTTTTCAAGAAATGCTAGCTCTTACTTGGTTACGGAAGAAAGAAGAAGAATAAGAAGGGAGATGGATAGATTTGGGGTGTCTGATAGATTTAGTGAATTTAGGTTTTGTTTTTTCTTGCTGTGCAGTCTACTAGTCGTAGATGTTCATAGAGAGGTGGTGGGTTTGTTTTGTTTTGTTTGTTTCTGTGATTGTGAGTGAGTGTAGGGAGAGAGAGAGGTGGGAATTAGTTTTTGTTTTTACAGCAGAAGAAGCAGCAGCTTTTCTAGAAAGAGAAAGAGGAACAAACAAACACACGTCTCTTCTCTTTGTGATGATTTTCTTCTCTTCTTCTTCTTCTTCTTCTTACTCGTTTTCTATTTGTGTGGATGGGTTTGATTTAGAATTTCTCTTTTCTTGAAAATTCAATTCTCTTTTTCTTTCTCAAGGCTGAGCTACAAACATAGAGACGACATTGAAGACACGGAATTTACAGCCCTACAAGTCGTGCCCTACTCTCTTAATCTCTCTGCAACAGCCGCCATTGACAGCAGCAGCAGCTGCAAACCTCGAAATTAAGACAACAAAAAGAAGCAGAGAATACAGAGATAGAGAGAGAGGGAAAGAGAAATAGTAGCAAAAAGAAGGAAAACAAAACCCCACCTTATTCACTCTCACTCCCTCTTAACTTTCTCTTTCCTCTGTTTCTTCCTTCTTCTTTTTTCACATTGATTGTGATGATTAATACTGCTTGCAAAAAACAACAAACATAATCCTCTTTGTTTTCTTCTCCTTGACCTATCTAATCTAAATCCTATATCTAATCTATCCGTACTACCTTAATAATCTTATTTAACTAAATTCTAGTTCTCTCTATAATTTTTTATCCGCATCATCATATTACTCATCACCTATATCATGTGTTGTTAATCTAACGGTTTTCTTATTAGCCACGTGATACATTGAAACTCGAGGTTTAATTTTCTCGCCACTTTGGTACGCCGTTGTCAATGAGAACTGTTTACTTTATTTCCTCCTCCCGGTGATACGTGTAAAATATATGTTTTTTTTTTTTTATATAAGCAAAAGCCTAAAGCAGGCTAAAGTTCAGCTTCAACTGCTGGAGCTAGCCAAGCAGGAGGCTTAGACCAGAACATAGAAGTTTTTTTCTGTTTTGACCATTGAGCCAATTCATGGGCTACAGAGTTATAAGTCCTAGGTTGAAAAGTAAAAACACAAGAGATAAAGCTGGAAGCAAAAAACTGAATGTCTTTAAAGATGGCATCAGTCCTAGAATCACCATCAAAATATCCTGACGAGAACTGTTCCACCAGATGTTTAGTATCACTTTGAATGATAAAATGGGTAAGCTTCTGTTCCACTGCTTTCTTGAGAGCTTCCCAGATAGCTCCAGCTTCAGCTTCTTCTGCTGACAAAACATCAAAGACCATGGCAGCACGGAGAGAAGCTTTACTAGTGTGATCTCTCATCACATAACCTGCACCATTATCTCCAAAGATGTCATCATAGGCACCATCAGTGTTACATTTGATCCAACCAACCAAAGGGGGCATCCATTTATGATTCAAACCGATAGGACTAAGGGGGGCTACAACATGGTTCTTCCTAGTTAGAAGCATAGCTTTGGATCTTTCTAAGACAGACTTATGAGTCTTAGACAAGTTTTGGAAGACCAAGTTAATTCTACTAGTCCAGATAGACCATAAAATAGTAGTAAAAAGTTGTTGATCATCATCAGATAATCTAGAGTTATTGTCTAGCAACCAGAAAACAAGCCACTATTGAAAAGTGTTTTGAGTAAAGAAAGCAGTATTTATATAGAACTTGGACAGAAACCAAACTTTAGAAGCAAAGGGACACTGGACCAAAGTATGCATGGTCGGACGGCTAGGTAGCCCAGTCCCGTGACACCTTCCCCTATTTTTATTATTTTTCATCTTTGAATGAAAATATGCAGAAACCATGATTTTTGCTCAAACAAGGAAAGTTGCTCGAATGAAGGAGTCTTCATGACATCATGAAAACAATAAAATATGAAAAAATAAAGGAAGAGGCGTGGGGGACCGGCCACAACGGCATGATCGGCCGGCCGGTGGGCCCGGTCCCTATGCGCCTCTTTTATTTATTTTTTAATAATTATTTTCTCTATCATATTTTGCATGGGTTTCCTCGTTTGTCCATATTTTTGAATGCCCGTTCGTGTATTTGGGTTCTCGTTCGTTGAGTACACTTTTACCATTTTCTTGGGGCTTACTCGGTGATAGTCCAAACACCCGATTGTTGGATTTTTATTACTAATTCATGAAATTCAGCTGAGAATGGCTCATGAAACAGAGTAATAAAATGAATTGAGTGTCTATTACTAATCCATTGAATTCATCCGGGGAATTCAAGGAACGAAGTAATGATATAAAGTGATTATTAATTACTAATCCATGAAATCTAGCCGGGGACATCCATGGAACGGAGTAATGAGATATAATAGATTATTTTCTAGGAATTCAGTTGGCGAATGACACTAGAGTTAATCTATGTGCAGAATCGAGATATGAGATAGTTGAAGCATCATATTCATTCCGAGGGGTGTATAATCAGGGAACAACGAACGACGTGATGTCCTGAAGCATCGAACGCTCAGCCGGGGACGCCTTTCGAGAAACATATTCATCATAGCTATCTGTTAGAGCATAGCTCGATTGAACCCACCAAGCGTTGGTATGTCAAGTTTGGTTGTCATATTTTAGTGAATCAAAACTCAATTTAATAGTCGCTTGATTATGTACTAGAGACAACTTCATATAGGTTAGGCTAGAAAGATTAGGATAATGAGACATACAAGTATTACTTGAAGAATATGAAGAAGTAAAGAGCTACATCGACGACATCATCCTTCCTCTTGAGGTTAGTAATATTTTGACTTGAACTGTTTCATTCCTAACGTACCTTTCAAGTCATGTGATATTGAAAACATAACTGCGAAGCTGTGAATGATTATACTCTAGTATAGATAGTGTTAAGGAATTAGAATACGAAGTATAACACTTATCTTTTGAACTTCGTATATAAGATATCGACATAATCGTATGAATGCTATTGTGATTATGGGTATGGGTGAGGATTTCTTCCTAGGAAACAATGTTTACATTCGTTTAAAGGAAGTACATTCATGAACTCATTTTATGAATCGAAAGGGAAATCGCTAGGCTTATTAGTATTGTTATTCATTGTATATCTTTGGATTACCAATATGTGTGAGTTAGTAGAACTTATCATAACTTGTTATATATCTTGGTAAAACTAGTCTCAATGCCTAACTTATGTATAGGTATGACTTTTGTTAGTGTAACCGATTCTAAGTAATCACCTAAGATGGTATGATCGATAATTATAATTGGTATGACCGATCACAAAAAAATTGTAATTGATCCTTGTAATCGGTGTAACCGGTCCTGGTAATTGGTGTAACCGATCCTGGTAACTTGTGTGGCCAATCACAAGTAATACCATGAGAATATGCTAACCGGTCCTGGTAATTGACGTAACCAATTTGGTAACTAATGTAACCGGTCCCAGTAACTATATTAAGGTAGAACCGATCCTTGTGTTTGGTAGAACCGTAAAACCATGATTAGTGTGTTGATTTCATCAATCACATAGTTCTTGGAAATTAGATGAACCAGTTCTAAACTTGTTTGGAAGTGTGGTATAATCGGTTCCAAGATTGTAAATATGAAAGAGGATTTACAAAGAATTAAGATGTTGACATACTTTGAACATGTTCAGTAACTCTTATCTTTTATTGTTCAAAGATATTCCTTAATAGCTAAAGGAGATCCCAGACCGAAATAAGTTGAGAATCTTTTAATTAAGGTTGTTAATTTTTAATGTGCATTTACTAATTGGAGATTTTTTAGTAGGATTTTGGTTTATATTTGGACATAGCATTTCCAGGAATTATGAAAACCGATTTGGGAATTTATTGCATATCTTAAGAATATTTCGGTTTTGGAAATTCCTTGGTGTCCAAACTTCCTTGGTCTATAAATACCCAAGTTAGCATTTCATGTAAACTATCCTAAGAGCTAGCAAAACTACCTTGTTGTGTTGTTACTGGTGGAGCCGTCTATTCGGAGAGGAAAGTACCCTCATTATGCGAAATCTCTTACGAACGCTCGTTTAAAAACTTCCGTGGAATCAAGAAGCTCTACGAGTATCGTTGGGGGGAAACTAGATAATTGTTGTATTATTAGTTTTCGATTTGATTTGATTGACTAACGGTTGTTGAACTTTGATAGAACCTAGTTTGTTTATTCTTGAGAGTCTTCTCTTCTGATATAAGATTCACTCAAACTAGATCGAAGTGCCGACGTGATCTTTAGAACTATTTGTGTATCTAAAGACATCTTGTGATAATCCATTGTTAACAGACTCTGTTCTGTGCGTAATTGATCACAAGAGATTCAAGTTGTTGTGTGCAGGTGGTTATTAAAGATTTAAGAAGATTTGAAGATGAAGAAGATTTCTGATTTGAGTTTTGATAGACACATTTTTGTGTCTGGTATAATCTCAATTGTATATATTGTTAGTGCTCGATTTTGTATTTATTATGGATTTTTATGTCTTTGTACATATTTTTGGAGAAATAAGCTTTTGCGGCGAATTTGGCTCGAAAAGTGGTGTTTGTACCCTCGAGATGAATTACTAAAAGCACCCAGAGGACGCTTTACAGGCACCCGGAGGACCTCCTATTCAGACTCTCATTTTGGCTAAGGGGCACTCCACTGATAAGGGGTAACCCCAGGGCAGTTGCTAAAAGGAGACCGAAAATAGATAAGGGGGAGGTCACTTTCTTCCCAAATTCAAATCAGGAAAAAGGCGGGAAAATTGGCTTTCAATGGAAGCAGATTAGGGTTAGCGATTTGGGCGACCTATAATGAGACTAAAGGGCTAAAATCAAATGGGTGTCTTCCTTTTGGTCTAACATGGCTGGTAATGGGTTTTGTTTTGATCGAATTTGGCCGGATATTCACATTCTCGACAAACAGGGGATTGAACTTTTCTTGGGTTCTTGGGAGAACTTTGAACGAGATTGAATAGGAGATTGCCATGGGTATGGGCTGATATTGTCCTCTTTTGATCAAACATGACTGATAGGTGCAACAGATTCGAAGAAAAACAAGTTATACACGGAGTTGGATAGAAACATAGGTGGAGTTATACACGGACCCTGTATGAATTGGTTTTTGGTATTTCAGGGAGACTAAAGGTGGGATACTATTTCCTAAGATGAGTTTCTATCTAAGGAAGATTTGGGGAGGAAATTATTGTAACAAGTAAGGGAAGAAATCATTTCCATGACTTCCACGAAAAGAAAAGAAGACATTTAATCGGGATTTTGAGGTTGCTGAAGTGTATAAAAGGCTTTGTCGAGTTTCAGAGGAGGGGATTGAATTTTAGAAGAAGTTAGGGGAAGTTTAGAATACCACAGAGATCAACAGGAGGAGTTACAGGAAGTCGAGTTCTGCTGGTGTAGAAGGAAGAACATGAAGAACATTAGACCCTTTAGAACAATCTTTTATTCTACAACATACCTCTTCTATCGTTTCCTGTAACAGCTCATATTGCAACAATTCTCTGTAACAGTCAGTTTGTAACGCCTATAAAACGTTGCAAACGGTCTGCTTCATTAGTTTTCTCTTGTTTTTCACCCTTTTGAGCTATGAACACCTATTTTGAGGACGTGAATAATATGAGGAGCTAAACCCCCTTAGCTGAGGAGACGGAGTAATCCATTGTTCCATGAAATATAATATATTTCTATTTTAATTATTTTTGCAATTTCTTTAATGATCATTTGCATGGAACTAATATTGGAAAATTGATTTTTATTGAATGATTGTGATTCGTTTTGATGGAGCATGCTTAGTTTAAGACTTTTGATGTTTCATGCTTGATGTTTACAATTGTTACTTCGAAAATATACTGGAGGCAATAAATGAGAATCACTTTAAACGCAAAGAATTGCATGAATATTGATTAGATTGAATCAGTTAATTGGTCAATGGTGGAATCCTGAATCTCGGTGCTTTTTATAATCTTGATAACACATCAATTGAATTTTCTATTTTATTTTGAATCTAAAAATCATCCTTTACAAGTCTGAGTGAACGACATCTTTCTTACCACTTTTTCTACAACATTAAAATATCACATCAATTTTTGACGCCGCCGACGCTGACTTATATTTAGGTTTTAGGTTTATTGTATTTTTAGGTTTTGTATTTTTATTTTTATTATTTTCTTTAGATTTTGGTTCTATTTTACGTCTTTGGCATTTTTGTTTTTGTTGTGCAGAATTGACTCGAGGCTATAAGTGGAAAGTTGAACTTCCCAAAAAAGGAGAAACCGGAGATATTATTTTTGAACTTTTATTTATTAGTTTCTTTATTTTCTTTTGGACTTGTAATTTTCTTTTAATTGGTTGCTTGTTTATTTTTATTTATTATTAAAAAAAAAACAGTTGCACACACCAATTGCACCCCTCGTCAGATCATCGAGTTTATGAAAACTCGTGGATTAGTAAGCTGAACCCGTGCCTTGGGCCTTTTAGGAGTTACCATCTGAAAGTCCACAAACCTCAGCCTCGTACCTTTGGGTATATTTTGCCGTGGTAACCCAAGCTTACCTAAATTAGTGAGACCGGCATTTGCATGTGCACAGATTTGGTCGGTTTGCTAAAGAAAAACCTAGTGGTTCTATTTTAGGAAACAAGAATCTCGACTACGTTAATCTAGAGACATCTGATTTTGGTAAGTCTAGTTTTGAACGTCAATATCTTGGTGAGAATCCTAGTACTCCAATAGTGCCAGAAATGGCAACTTTGAAAACTTTGTTGAATCTTACTAGGACCACTCGTCCTTCATGTATCAAGTTAGCTGAAACGGTGGCAACCTATGAACTGAAACCTAGGACCTTACATATGCTCCCAATCTTTATAGGGAAAGAAAATAAAAACCCCTATTACCATGTTAGGGATTTTGAGGAAATTTGTAGTACCCTAAAATTAGAAACCTTGATGATGATGCTTTAAAACTTAGGTTATTCCCATTTTCCATAAAAGATAAATCCAAATCATGTCTATATAGTTTTTCTTCCGAGTCAATTGAAACATATGAACAACTTACATCTGCCTTTTTGAACAAGTTTTTCCCTAGGCACAAAACATCGTCTATTTGGACGCAAATCTGCACGTTTTCTCAACAGGAGGGAGAATATTTGTATAGGTATTTGGAAAGGTTCAATGATCTATTATCCCAATGTCCTCATCATGGTCTAGAAAAGGTTAGGTTATTTCAGATCCTTTATGAGGGTTTAGATTATCCCACTATAACTACAGTAGAATCTATGTGTATAGGTGGGTTTGAAAACCAAACAGTTGATAAGGCGGTGATATTTTTGAATAAAATCGCCGAGAAAACCCAGAAATGGGAAAATAACAAGGAACCAACGAAAAAAATTCTTCTAACTAGAGGAAACGTTAATAGGGTAGAAGGAAATTTTGAATCAAATGCTAAAATTACAGCAATAGCCAAAAGGTTAGAAGCTTTAGAATTGGGTCACACTAGTGGTCGAGTGGATCCTTTTTGGGAAGGCCAGACTATTGAAGAGCAAGCCAATGCGCTCTATAATAACACTAGAATCTATGTGTATAGGTGGGTTTGAAAACCAAACAGTTGATGAGGCGATGATATTTTTGAATAAAATCGCCGAGAAAACCCAGCAATCAGTTTCACAATCAGTCCGATAAGAAAATTGTAAGTCTAGAGGAATCTCTCGCCTTGTTAACCCAACAAACTACAATGTTTCACCAATCAATGATACAAGGTTTAGATGAAAATAAAAAGATGGTCCAGGATAATTCTCGGGATATTTCTGAGTTAAAAACCCAAGTTAGTCTGATTAATGAGTCTTTGAGAGAAAAAGGTAGGTTTCCTAGTCAAACACAACCTAACCCTAGAGGAGTTCATGAAGTAGGTGCAAAACCATCACATCAATTGAATGCTATTAGCACCCTTAGAAGTGGTAGAGTTGTAGACAATAAGGTAACCATGCCCAATAGTGAGCATACTGTGGTTCACCCCTTAGGACCATTCATAGATGAGGAGACTGATAAAGTCTCTGATGATGCCAATTCGGCTCCTAAGATGCCCTATTTTATGCCTAGATCCCCATTTCCACAACTATTAGTACCAAGAAAGAATGAATCTAACTTTAATGACATAATGGAGGTTTTTAAGAAAGTTGCCATAAACCTTCCGTTACTAGAAGCAATTAGGAAACTTCTGGCTTATGCCAAGTTCCTCAAGTATATGTGTACGCGAAAGTGCAAGATTAGTGTCCCTAAGAAAGCCTTTTTAGCCAGTCATGTAAGTTCGATCATTTAGAACCCCACAACTCCTAAGTATAAAGACCCAGGTGCCTATACCATTGCTTGCACAATAGGAAAACATCGGGTAGATAAAGCTTTACTTGATTTAGGAGCTAGTGTGAACTTACTGCCGTACCATGTATACTTACAACTAGGACTTGGATAATTGAAACCTACCAAGATAACACTCCATTTAGCTGACATGCCTGTTAAAATTCCTCGTGAAGTGATATAGGATGTTCTAATTGAGGTCGACAAGTTTATTTATCCTGTGGATTTCGTGGTCTTAGATACCCAACCTGTTTCTGACCCAGAGACCAGATACCTGTGATTTTAGGTCGCCCATTTTTAGCTATGTCTAATGCGATCATAAACTGTCGAAATGGTATTATGAATCTATCTTTTGGTAATATGACTATTGAGTTGAATATTTTTAATGTGAATAATCTACATTCTGAGCTAGATGACACGTGCATTGAAGAGGTGAACATGATAGGAACCTTAATTCAGGAGTCTTTACCAAATATCATATCGGAAGATCCATTGGAGAGTTGTCTAGCCCGCTTTAGCATGGATTTCGACGAAGATAACAACATTGAATAAATAAATTATTTGTTGGATTTTATTCCTGTGTTAGATATTGATAAATGGAAAGCTAGGGTCGAACCATTACTGGGTTATAGATCTACCTTAATCTCTTATTTAGAAGAGCCTGAAGAGCCTCCTAAGTTGGACCCTAATTATGCTTTTTTTAGGCCCATCTGAAACTTTTCCTGTGATTATAGCTTCCGATCAGGACAGTAGGCCAGAGATCGTGCTTCAATATGATAAGGAAACTTTAAGGTTGACCATAGAGGATATGAAACATATAAGTCCTATAGTTCGTATGCCTCAAATGCATTTAGAGGATGAACCACCTGATGACCTTTTTCAGGAACCTAATGGTCTAGAAATTAGGAATATTGTGACTAGTTTATCTAGAGACACCCAAAATTCTAAGTTTGGGGGTAGTAATGGTCAAGGATCCCCATTATAAGTCCCTAACTTGGGAATCAAGCCTAGTGTGCCTGAAGTATTACCCGAGTCTCTTCCGACTCCACAACTTGATCCTCCTGATATTGTCCGGGAGGAAATACAGGAATTAGAAACCCATAGTTTAGAAGAATCCGTTTATCAAGACACTCATATGCAACCGAAGTAGGCACCACAGAAAAACCCAGTTGTTTTGCAGGAAACCTTGGATGAGGACATGTTATGTCTGTTTATTTTTATGATTCAGTGCAGTTGTCTCATAATTGTGGCAGTTTTATTCGGTTTTGGTGACCCACAGTTGTTTCGATTATTGATATATGATTTAAAAGGTAATTAGCCACTTTGTGGTATATGAAGTCTGGCTAAAGACTTTAAACTTAACACTTATTGGGAGGTAACCCATGCTCATGTAACACGGTAGTATCTTTCCTTAACTCTTTTGCTTCAAATGGTAACAGTTTATCATTGTTCATGCATTTAATTTTATCTTTAAAACATTGAGTACAATGTTAGATTTAAGTTTGGGGGTATGGGAGAAACTTTTTGTTAGTTGCAATAAATAAACTCCAGAGCCTAGAAATTTATGTTTATTAAGGATGGCACTAACCAATCTAAGTGGATGGAAGTATTTTGGTTGTAGGAGTTGAGGAACCAATCTGATTAGATGGAAGCATCTAAAGAGTCTATTCATAAAAGCACAGAGCTCAGGTGTTATAAATAACATGGTAGTTTCGCCATATCTCGTTGAGTCCTTTTCACTTCCGTTTTTATTTTGTTTCTTCTTAAATATTTTTCTCTAAGTGATTAGGTGGGGCTCACGATTCAAGTTGTTACCACTGCTAGGGAGAAATAGAGTGATTGAGTTACTACAAAAAAAAAAAAAGACTAGACCTATCAGACCAAACGGAATAATTCACAAAAATAAAATAAATAAAAATTAACACTTGGATAGCAATATGTGTGTGTTCGCCTAAACAAGCGTGGAATGCAGGATCCATGGGAATTACCATGTAATCTGCTGACAAAAAGCATGAGCTTGGATCCGTAAGATCTAATCATGTTGTTAAATAAATAAATATATATATGTAAATGCACAGTGAATACATTGACCGTTGGTTCCCTTGTATATGCCAGATGAGTTGATCTAAAATTAGGATTGTCGACCACTAGTTTCCTTGTATATGCTAGTTGTGTTTATATTAGTCAGACCAATATCTCAGTCCATTAGGATAGGTTCATTTTGGCAGTGGCCTTCAAACAAATATGAGAAACACCATTCACTTAGTCAACATCAAAACCATCTATGTTTATGCCTATATCCATCTCTTAATCTATCCATGTGATTTGTTGACTCCGGATATTGATGTCCATAGTGCAACTATCTGAGTAGAGATGTGTCACTTATATATGAGTTTTAGTACGCTTGAGTGCAAACTCGTATACAACAATTGGAATTTCGCATCAGCGTACTTCCGCTTGTAGTCAATAAGTATGCCAACCAAGGAGATTCTTTAGTACCTTCCAAGGTTATGCATAGATAGCTAGGGTCTGGAGTAAAGGTTTTGTGGGTATATCTATTGTAAGCCCTCCCGAGACTATAACTCGTCCACTAGGGCCACCTAGGGGTTTAAAGGCTTGTTGCATACGCTAAATTCAACCGACGATGCCTGCGACAGTGAGTTAGGATTTTATTTTCTAGATTTGATTTTCTCGAGGACTAGCAAATAATAAGTTTGGGGGTATTTGATAGACATATTTTTGTGTCTGGTATAATCTCAATTGTATATATTGTTAGTTCTCAATTTTGTTTTTATTATGGCTTTTTATGTCTTTGTAGGTGTTTTTGGAGAAATAATCTTTTGCGGCGAATTTGGCTCGAAAAGTGGTGTTTGTACCCCCGGGATGAATTACTAAAAGCACCCAGAGTATGCGTTACAGGCACCCGGATGACCTGCTATTCAGACTCTCATTTTGGCTAAGGGGCACTCCACTGATAATGGGTAACCCCAGGGCAGTTGCTAAAGGGAGACCAGAAACGGATAAGGGGGAGGTCACTTTCTTCCCAAATTCAAATTAGGAAAAAGGCGAGAAAATTGGTTTTCAATGGCATCAGATTAGGGTTAGCGATTTGGGCGACGTATAATGAGACTAAAGGGCTAAAATCAAATGGGTGTCTTCCTTTTGATCTAACAGGGCTGGTAATAGGTTTTGTTTTGATCGAATTTGGCCAGATATTCACATTCTCGACAAACAGGGGCTTGAACTTTTCTCGGGCTCTTGGGAGAACTTTAGACGAGATTGAATAGGAGATTGTCATGGGTATGGGATGATATTGGTATGTTTTAATCAAACAGGACTGATAGGTGCAACAGATTCGAAGAAAAACAAGGTATACACGGAGTTGGATAGAAACAGAGGTGGAGTTATACACGGACCCTGTATGAATTGGTTTTTGGTATTTCAGGGAGACTAAAGGCGAGATATTATATCCTAAGATGAGTTTCTATCTAAGGAAGATTTGGGGAGGAGTTGGAAAGATCAGAAATGCGTGAAACAAGTAAGGGAAAAAATTATTGCCGTGACTTCCACCAAAAGAAAAGAATAAATTTAATTGGGATTTTGAGGTTGCTGAAGTGTATAAAAGGCTTTGTCGAATTTCAGAGGAGGGAATTGAATTTTAGAAGAAGTTAGGGGAAGTTTAGAACACCACAGAGATCAACAGGAGGAGTTGCAGGAAGTCGAGTTCTGCTGGTGTAGAAGGAAAAACATGAAGAACATTAGACCCTTTAGAACAGTCTTTTATTCTACAGCATACCTCTTCTATCGTTTCCTGTAACAGATCATATTGCAATAATTCTCTGTAACAATCAGTTTGTAATGCCTAGAAAATGTTGCAAACGGTCTGCTTCATTAGTTTTCTCTTGTTTTTCACCCTTTTGAGCTATGCACACCTATTTTGAGCACGTGAATAATATGAGGAGCTAAACCCCCTTAGCTGAGGCGACGGAGTAAGACATTGTTCCATGAAAAGTGGTATATTTCTATTTTAATTATTTCTTGCAATTTCTTTAATGATTGTTTGCATGGAACTAATATTGGAAAATTAATTTTTATTGAATGATTGCGATTCGTTTTGATGGAGCATGCTTAGTTTAAGACTTTTGATGTTTCATGCTTGATGTTTACAATTGTTACTTCAAAAATATACTAGAGGCAATAAATGAGAATCACTTTAAACGCAAAGAATTGCATGAATATTGATTAGATTGAATCACTTAATTGGTCAATGGTGGAATCCTGAGTCTCAGTGCTTTTTATAATCTTGATAACAACATCAATTTATTTTTCATTTTTATTTTGAATCTAAAAATCATCCTTTACATGTTTGAGTGAACGACATTTTTCTAACCACTTTTTCTACAACATTAAAATATCACATCAAGTTCATAATCTTTGGTGTGCACAAAACTTGATCGGCTGGGATCCAACTATAATCGGTTTATCTTTTGGTAGATTTGATTGATTATTTGTGTATATCGACATCAATATTTAGCATCAGAATAGATCCTATTATTGATTGCAAAATCTAAACTCAGATACTTGTTAGTTGTTTGTTAGATAGATCTAAACCTGACAAAGGAGTTTTTTGGATTAAACAGAAGAGCCTTTGTCTAACTCATATCACTGGGATTGAATAGAGTTGATACCGAACATAATAGGATAAGTGAATGTTGGAAGCGCAAGGATACTGAAGAAACTAGGTGAACTATAGGTTTAGTTGCTTGGTCTCAACTATACCAAGTTAGTTTGCTTTTGTATAACAGCTTAATTCTAAGAGTATTCAATTCTGGACTAGGTCCCGGGATTTTTCTGCATTTGCGGTTTCCTCGTTAACAAAATCTTGTTGTGTCATTCTTGTGTTTTCCGCAATCATAATTGTTGTTTTTATAATTTAAAGTAAATTACACAAACGTTAACTCCGTATTACTTGATAGTGATCCTATAGAGTTTGGTTAAGTCCGAACCTATTATCAAGTAATCACACTTTGATTGTTGTATTTTCTCGATATCGTATCCATAGACGATCACACAAAGTGTGAATACCAATTTGTTGTATTGTGTCGACTCAGTCCATAGACAATCACTTTCGGTAAGAGGACTTATAGGTGGAAAAGTTTTAGATTAAGGTATATTTGGGTACCCTCGTGTTTTCACTCTCTGAGGGGAACGCTCACTCGGTCAGAGGTCATGAAACGGTTCATGGATCGTAAAATATGAATTATTCCCGAAGCAGGGTCATAAACATGCAGTATCATGATTTTACGATTTTGATCTTTGTCAAAAATCCACCATCAATATTAAGTCCACTGCTTAGTGAGGGACAGTCATGTTCCGCAGTAAGCACTAGATGGTGATTTTCCATTTGACAAGATGATAGGTGTTGTAAGCACCTAATTTAATATCTAGTATTTATGCTTTCTTTGCGAGTTTTCATGTAAATTATGTATCTTATGTGTGAATTTGAGTTTGTTAGGTACTTTGGAGTCGTTGGGAGCAAAAGAAGAAAAAAAAATCATTTATTTGGAGCTGAAAAGGAGAAAAGATCAATTCACATGCTGGCGATATCTAGAGCTAGCTGAGGGTATGCGGTGAAGAAGGCTAAGAATGAGTTGTCAGTTCCCCGCAACTGACAGCTGAGCAAGGACCACAGATGGGGAATTACAGGAGATGATGCCAATTCTCGGCAATTATGAACTCTGAACTCGCCTAATGGGTTATGAGCTAGGTGGACTACAAGTGCTAGGTTTGAAGGACCAGTCTTGGTCTCATTACTGGTGGGCTAACTTGTACCATCTAAAGAAGGGAGGAATGTGTCTAATTTTAGACCACAAATGCTGAGTGGAGCTCGCATCATGGATTGCACACATGTGCTGGTGGAGGAGAATAAGTAGTTCTCTTCATTGAAAGCAGACAATTAGGTCGAGAAACTCGGCTGTTTTTCCCCACTTTGTGTCTCTCATGTTTGTGTCACTACACCAAAATTGTTGTGCCGTTAATCCACATATCGAGTAGCTGTTGTTGCTGGTACAGATTAAGAAGAATAAGCAAGACAACAGGGAGCAGATAAGGGTGATCAATTTGTGAAGGTTTTGTGGGTGAAGTGTGAGAATGAGATGAATGAAAAGGAGATCTCGGCTGTAAACTGGATATTTGGGGATAGCCTGTCGTGGATTGAATTGTGGGTTCAAGTGAGAATTCTCGAGACAATTGAGAAAGACTGTGTTACCGAATTTGTGGGTTCTTATTTGTGAATCTACAATGGTCTGTACCTGCCGAGATGGATGTAGTTGAATTAGTTGTAGGGGATTTCTGGAATTGTTCAAATTGATGTTGACTGCCAGATATGACAGATTTGTAGCTGGGGACACTAGTAATGGTATTCTAATGGATTGGCAGCAAAGTATTGGATCCAAACTGGTGGTAATTGTGGGTTGTGTGAAACTACAGTGCAGGTATTTGTGAAGAAACTTGGAGCTGTGACTGAATGGATGTGGAGATGGATTTGAAGGCAACATGAATGAAGCTGTTTAAGCTGAGTACAGGGTAGTTGTGGTGTTGGAATGAGTTTTGGCTGCTGTGAGGTTCAGATGGAGTTTAAAAATGGGCTGAGCTGTTATTGCAGGTGGTGGATTCCATTAGTGGTAGATGGCGGCTATGGAGGTAGTACTGAGTTGTAGGTTGCGGCTGGTTTTGAAGGTTAAGAACTGGGCTCAAGAACAATGCAGATGTAGGTGGAGCTAATGCGTTATTAAGCTAAGTTGGCAAAAGTGCAGTAGCTGTGGTTGTAGCTGCAGGATCAATTGGAAGAAAAGTCATTGCAGATGTTGAAGTTACAGGACAAGGTTGTTGCTGTGTACGCGATATTGGCAGTACAATAAGCTACTGAAATGAGCTGAATGGATGAAGTGCTGTGTGGTAAGATGGTTTTGGTTTGTCTTGATTGTGATTTGAACTGTGGTGGTAGGTGTTCTGAAAGGGGGCAACTGGTGCTGTTGGGGAGCTGTGTGTTGTTCTTGATTTGGGGACTGAGATGATGTATGATATGCTAAACAGAAGCATTGGTCGGCTAACAATGTATTAGGCCTTGCATTCTGCATTCAGGGAATTGAAATGCCTTCCCTAGGTTCCTTCAAAACTGATGGAATTCTCTTGCAGATGCTACTCGACCATATTTCGTGCTTGGACTAGGGGATATCGTAATTCTTGGCATTTTTGTGGCATTGGCAATTCGATTTGATGTTTCAAGAGGAAAAGAAATTCAATATTTCAACAGTGCTTTCTTTGGTTACGCGCTTGGTATATTACTTACTATTTTTGTGATGAACTGGTTTCAGGCTGCACAACCTGCCCTTCTGTACATTGTACCAGCTGTAATTAGATCTTTGGCAGTTCACTGTTTATGGAATGGGGAAGTGAAGCAGCTATTGGCGTTTGACGAATCCAAGACTGTTGCTTCATCTGAAGATGGAGAGTCCAGGAGTACTGTTGATGCTGTTGCTTTGCAGATGGATATGGCAGGTTGGCAGCAGGGGATGCTACTGCGATGATTGAACGGGTATTTTCCAAGGTGCTAATGGGTTTGTGGTGATTCTGAGTTCGAAGGGGGGACGACGAGATTGTGCGTGAATGCTTGCGGTTCCGGTTGGGGCAGAGTTGGAGCTGTTGCTCTCAAGCTACAAGCCAGGGAATTGAGGCTGTTTACGTAAGGAAGATCATTATGGAGCTGGATTAGAACATGTGTTGCTGTTGTGAATGAGACATAAATGATATGGTTGTATGGTAGTGTTGCAGGTGATAGGGATGGAGGTACTGATATGCAGTGATTGCTTGAGGTTTAGGAGCTGGGTAATTCATATTACAGGCAGACTTGTTGGTAAATTGTGTTGGAAATTGGCAATGGCTAGGATGACTGAGTTGCAAAGAGGGCATGGCCATCATGGCTGAGCTGACAGGGAAGTGCAAGTGTTGTCCAACAGCAAGCTCTTGGCTTGGCTTGACCACTTAGCCGATTCAGTTAGTGACTCTGATTATGACTCGGTGTGGCTTAGTTGACTCGGTTGACCTGACCGAGTTGACTCGATGACTGGTGACCGGGTGGACTTTTCCGGTCACCTGAGATTTTTTCGGCGCCGGATTCCGGCCAGTGCACTAGTTTTCCGGCAAGCATATTTTTGGGACATATTTTCACATGGGTTTCTCACACTTGGTTCATGGGCTTGGTGGACTTCTTGGTATTGAACCGTGGGCCTTTGGAGACTTAATTTTGGAAAGTGGAAGGCTATAAAAAGAAGAAGTTTCTATTCTTTTGGGGGATGACTTATCACGTATTTTCTACTGGGTTTTTGGAGGAGAGCAGCGACTAGGGTTTGCTTCCATTTATTTTTATGTTCTTCATTTTATTTTTAATAATAATTATGTTGAGTCTAAAAACCATGAGTAGCTAAATTATTTTATTGGTTATGGGATAATAAGTAGATTTCGCAAATAATATTGGAATCAATGAAGTAGTTTTGTCTCAAAATTTATTGTTTATGTTTCATTGTTGATATTGATATATGATTTGATTGTTTATTTGGTTGAGTCCGGAATCAATCCTATTTGCATTCATTTCTAGAGCTATATTAGGGTTCTAAATACGAAAACGTTGTTCATCCCTGATTCTAAGTAGCATAAATGTGGGTAGTGCTTGTAGAGATATATCCTACTAATCACATATGAATCATAACTTGGGTTAAATTGATTTAGTGCTTTTACACATTTCGATCGCCTTTATTAGTCTTATTCCATATAGCTTATTGCTTCTAGGGAGTTAAATCTAATTTGCTTTTACACTTTAGGTTGCTTTCTAGGAAGAATTCACATATGCATCTTTTAATGTGGTTTTGATGAAATCAGGGAATTAGCGGAATCGTCTTGCGATCAAGATATTCTAGGATTTTTAGTAAATGAGAGATTAAATTTCAATTCTAGTCATTGATGAAAATATGTGTTTGTGAATGAAACTATCACGTGACCAATATCTTCTCCTTATTGATTATTTTTAATACTTTATTGCTTTCAATTTATTTATTTTTTCTTAGATAAAACAATATCCCCCCTTGGTTACTAAGAAACTGAAAGTTTGCATAACAACAAAAACCTCCCTGTGGATATGAACTCTTTCTTATCGAATACTATATTCATATTAGTTAAGTGAGGAAGTGAAATTATTTTTGACGCATACGACACGCATCAAATTTTGGCGCCGTTGCCGGGGAGGTAAACGGCTTGTTACTAAGTTTTTAGTTTCTTTTTATCATTTTTCTGCTTGCATATTTGCTTTCCGTTTCTTGTCTTGTTTCTTACTTGTTTGCGAGAATTGTTTTTCAGGTACTAATCCCTGGCTTCTAAGGATTGGAGCTATCCAAGGTGCGGGATTTCTACTCGGAGAGGCACAATACTCCAACCAAGTCAAGACACAACGGAAGAACAAGTCTTGGAAGTAGAACACGCAGCTCTTCATCAAGAAGTGGAAGAAGAGTTACATCTAGAAGAAGAACTAGAGGTTCCATTTGTAGAAGAACCACTAGTTGAAGAAGAAGAAGAAATGGAAGACGCAAATCGTACACTCAAGGATTTGGTGTCTCATAGGCTTGATGCACAACGATGGTGTATTCAAACCAACTCAACATTCGAGATCAAACCGGGGTTGCTTAGAGAGTTGCCAAAGTTTCATGGTATGGATAATGAAGATCCAAACAAGCATCTCATGGAATTCTATACCATTGTCAAGGCTATGCTTCCAGCGGAGACCGATGCCGATGGTGCAATGATGAAAGTGTTTCCATTTTCTATGGTGGACAGCGCTAAGGATTGGTTGTATTGTTTGCCGGCCGGAAGTGTCACTACATGGAACGGATTGAAGAAAATATTTCTAGAGAGGTATTTTCCTGCGTCGAAGGCCACTCAAATTCGCAAAGAGATTTACGGAATAAAGCAACATGCGGGAGAGTCTTTGTATGAATGTTGGGAGCGATACAATATATTGGTGGCAAGCTTTCCTCACCATCAATTCAGCGATGCTATGATAATCCAGTACTTCTACGAAGGTCTTCAATCAAGTGATAGATATTTTCTTGACGCTGCGGATGGTGGTGCACTAGTGAACAAGACGGTGGCCCAAGCTACCGATTTGATTGAAAGCATGGCTGCAAACTCGCAACAATTTTACACAAGAGGTGAGCCAATGGTGAGGCAAGTGCATGAAGTTAGTGATTCATCATCATCACACCGTGATCAAAGGATGGACAATATGGAGCACATGATGCAAAAGATGGATGCGGTTATATTACCTTCATATGGTGAAGAGTTGGAGCAAGCTAATGCGGTTTTTCCAAACCAACCAAGAAGGTATGATCCCTATTCCAACACCTACAATCCGGGATGGAGAGATCATCCAAATTTCAGCTATGCCAACAATCAAGGAGCGGCTCAACAACCTTCTTTCAACCGCCCAAGTGGATTCCAACCGCAACAACAACAATTTCAACCGCAACATCAACAATTCCAGCAACATCAACAACAATTCCAACCTCAACAGCAACAATTTCAGCAACCACAACAATCGGTTCAAAACCAAGGTTTCGATATTGATGCAAAGTTGCAAACAATGATGCAAGGTATTTCTACCATGTTCAAGGAGAGCCAACAAGAAACCAAGAGTGCGATTAAGTATTTGCAGACTCAAGTGGGCTCCATGGCGATTGACATCAACAAGTTGAAAGCTCAAAATAGTGGGAGACTCCCTTCTCAACCTATCAACCCAAAGGAGGGTGTTAATGCTATTACATTGAGAAGTGGTACACAACTTGAGCAACCCAAAGTTGCTGATTTGGGTGAGGAAGAAGCTCCAATGGAGCCGGTTTTGGAGGAAAAAAGGGATGAAATTCCCCAAACACCCGAGGTACCAACTCCTAACTCTAAAACTCCTATTCCTACTTATGTTCCTTCTATACCTTTTCCTCGCAGATTTGCAAGTTCTAAGAAGGCGGAACTAGAAAAGGAGATTTTAGACGTTCTCAAGAAGATTCATGTGAATATACCACTCATTGATGCTATCAATAAAGTCCCCAAGTATGCGAAAGTGTTGAAGGACTTGTGTACCAACAAGAAAAGGCTTAAAGGTAATGAAGTGCTAAGTGTGGGGGAGAATGCTTCGGCAATCTTACAACACAAACTCCCACTGAAATGCAAGGATCCCGGTAGCTTTGAAATTCCCGTCACAATTGGTAACACAACTTTTGACAAAGCAATGTTAGACTTAGGTGCATCCGTTAATGTTATGCCGGCATCCATGTATAATTCACTTAATCTAAGTCCTTTGAAAAAGGCTGAAATCGTGTTGCAATTAGCCGATCGCTCTAATGTGTACCCAATGGGTATTGTTGAGGATGTTCTTGTGCAGGTTAATCAATTTGTATTCCCTGCTGACTTTTGTGTGTTAGAGATGGATGAAGGTGCACCGGACTCGTCTCTTCCATTGCTACTTGGGCGTCCTTTCATGAAAATGGCTAAAACCATTATTGATGTGGATAAGGGAACGTTGACTATGGAGTTTGACGGAGAAATAATACGTTTCAACATTTTCGAAACGATGAGATATCCTAGTGATGTCCACTCTTGTTTCTCCGTTGATGTTATGGATGCATTGGCGCAAAAAGTGTTTGAATTAAATGGTGATGATGCTTTGGAAACTGTTTTAACTACATCTATGGATGATGGAGTAGAGTGTGGTAACGAAGTTAAGGAAGCCCTTGGTGATCTCAACTCACTACAAGGATGTCCGGAAACTCATAATGTCTCTTTTATTTCTTTACCATGCAGTGATGAAAAGATTTTACCTTCTATTGTTAAATCTCCAAAGTTGGAATTGCAACCTCTTCCAAGTCACTTAAAGTACTTGTACTTAGGTGACAATGAAGAGTTACCTATGATTGTTTCTAACGAGCTTAGTGAATTACAGGAGAAAAACCTTCTAAGGGTTCTAAGGAAGCACAAGACGGCCATAGGATGGACAATCGCTGATATCAAGGGTATAAGCCCTGCCGTTTGTATGCATAAGATTCGTTTGGAGAACGATGCAAAGCCTAAAAGGGAAGCGCAACGTCGTTTTAACCCTCCCATGATGGAAGTTGTGAAAAAGGAGATACTCAAGCTTTTGGAAGTGGGTGTTATCTACCCCATATCCGATAGCAAGTGGGTAAGCCCGGTACAAGTTGTACCAAAGAAATCAGGGGTGACGGTAGTAGAGAATGATGAGAATGAACTTGTCCCAACTCGTGTGCAAACCGGTTGGAGGGTTTGTATTGATTATAGAAAGTTGAATGCTACTACTAGGAAGGATCATTTTCCTTTACCCTTTATTGATCAAATGCTTGAACGTTTAGCTGGACATGCATATTATTGTTTTCTTGATGGTTATTCAGGTTACAATCAGATTGTGATAGCACCGGAGGACTAAGAGAAGACCACTTTCACTTGTCCTTTTGGCAATTTTGCTTATAGAAGGACGCCTTTTGGCTTATGCAATGCTCCAGCTACCTTTCAAAGGTGTATGGTAAGTATCTTTTCCGAATATGTTGAAAACATCATTGAAGTGTTTATGGATGACTTTAGTGTCTTTGGTGATTCATTCGATCTTTGCTTGAACAACTTGTCTTTAATCCTTGAACGATGTGTTGAAAAAAACCTTGTGCTAAATTGGGAGAAGTGCCATTTTATGGTAACTCATGGCATAGTTTTAGGCCATATTATATCTTCTAAGGGTTTGGAAGTTGATAAATCTAAGATAGACCTTATTCGTGCTCTAACCCCTCCCACTACGGTGAGGGAGATACGTTCTTTTCTTGGTCATGCAGGTTTTTATCGTATATTTATCAAGGATTTTTCCAAGATAGCATCACCACTTTGCAATTTATTGCAAAAAGATGTGGTTTTTAACTTTGATGAGAAGTGTATGGCGGCATTCAATCGTTTGAAAGAACTTTTGATTTCAGCCCCTATCATTAAACCACCGGATTGGAGCAAGACTTTTGAGATAATGTGTGATGCTAGTGACTACGCGGTTGGTGCGGTGCTTGGGCAGCGTGTGGGGAAGATACCTCATGCCATTTATTATGCTTCTAGAACGTTAAATGAGGCCCAACAAAACTACACAACCACTGAAAAAGAGTTTTTAGCTATTGTATTTGCATTAGAGAAATTTCGCTCTTATCTAATTGGTACAAAAGTTGTTGTTTATTCTGATCATGCAGCTCTTAAGTACTTGTTAATGAAGAAAGAAGCGAAACCGAGGCTCATACGCTGGATTTTGCTCTTGCAAGAGTTTGATATTGAAATCAAAGATAAGAAAGGAATTGAGAACACCGTTGTGGATCATTTGAGTCGTCTTGCTGTGGACAAGGAATCTATCCCATTGCGTGAAAGTTTCCCGGATGAGCAACTCTTCTCAATTGCCGTTCGAGAACCATGGTATGCGGATATTGTGAATTACTTGGTAACTAAACAAATCCCAAAGAACTTGTCTCGTGCTGAGAGGGACAAACTAAAGAGGTTAGGAAACCAATATATATGGGATGATCCATACTTATGGAAACATGGCAGCGACCAAGTAATGAGAAGGTGCGTTCCCGAATCTGAGTTTAATTCTATCTTGTCATTTTGTCACTCATATGCTTGCGGAGGACATTTTGGAAGTAAAAGAACCGCGTACAAGGTACTTGAAAGAGGTTTCTATTGGCCAACCTTGTTTAAGGATGCACATATATTTTGCACAACTTGTGATAGGTGCCAAAGAACAGGCAATCTAGGTGCCCGAAATCAAATGCCACAAAACTTTATTCAATTTATTGAAGTTTTTGATGTATGGGGTATTGATTTTATGGGTCCTTTTGTCAACTCTCATGGGAATTATTACATCTTACTTGCTGTTGATTATGTCTCTAAATGGGTGGAAGCTAAGGCCACCCCTACTAATGATTCCAAGGTTGTTTCAGATTTTGTGCAAGCTAACATTTTTGCAAGGTTTGGAATTCCGAAAGCCATAATTAGCGATGGGGGTTCTCACTTCAAAAACAGGACTTTGCAAATCTTGTTGAAGAAGTACAATGTGTCACATAAGGTTTCAACACCTTATCATCCCCAAACAAATGGACAAGCCGAGGTGTATAACCGAGAGGTGAAATCCATTCTTGAAAAGACGGTGAATCCAACAAGGAAAGATTGGAGCTTGCGACTTAATGATGCTTTGTGGGCGTATAGAACCGCATACAAGACACCTATTGGGATGTCTCCTTTTAGGCTTGTGTATGGTAAACCTTGTCACTTACCCGTGGAGATTGAACATAAGGCGTTTTTGGCGATAAAGTAATGCAATATGGAGATGGATGGGGCTGGAAAGCAAAGGAAGTTACAACTCCAAGAGCTAGAGGAGCTTCACAATGATGCATTTGAAATCTCTTGCATCTATAAGGAGAAAACGAAGGCCTTTCATGATACTATGATTTCTAGAAAACAATTTTGTGTTGGGCAGAAAGTGATTTTGTTTAATACTCGCTTGCATTTATTTCCGGGTAAATTAAGGTCACGATGGATAGGACCTTTCATTGTTACTAATGTGTTTTCTCATGGTGCAGTAGAAATTCGTAGCATAGCTACAGGCAAGGAACTTAAAGTTAATGGTCACCGGTTGAAACCATATTACGAGAATTTCACTTCCGAAGTGGTGGAAGGAGCGAATTTTGTGGATGCACTCCCTCTGGAGGAGTCATAGAAAGCAAGGAGATAGTCGTGCTGACGACTTTAAACCAAGCGCTTAGTGGGAGGCAACCCACCGGTTTTGTATCTTTACCTTTATCTTTTTATTTTCAAGCATTTGCTTTTATCTTTATTTTCTTTGTTTTTACATATCTATTGCGGAATTTCCCACCTTGAACTTTCTTTGGACGATTCAATTTTATATTGAGGACAATGTAAAGTTTAAGTGTGGGGGAGCATTTATATGTTTGTATAGTTTGTTTTATGCGTTTAGTAGTTTTATGCCAAAAAAAAAAAAAAAGTGAAAAAGAAAAGAAAAAGAAAAGAAATATGATTATTGTGTTGAATAAAGTCACTCCTGGTTCCCTTGTATATGCCAGTGAGTTGATGTAGAAATAAGTTTGTTGACCACTGGTTCCCTTGTATATGCCAGTGTGTTAACTCTAGAATTGACCAGTAGCTCAATCCAATAGGTTTCATAGGTTCATCTTGGCGGTGACCTTCAGACAGATATGGGAAACATCGATCACTTGTGAACATTCGCCAATATCTACATCTATATTCATCTTCTTAATCTTTTCATTGTGATTGTGGTTAGTTAGTTTCCGAGTATTGTGGCTTGTTCGACTATCTAATTAAAGCTTTATTTACTAATATATGAACTGAATTTGAAAGGTACCTCCTCCTGTAGTTATTTTGGATTCGTTCATTGATTTGTCACAAATAGACGGAGTTGGAAATATAGGTTTTGTAGGCAGACCTCTTGTAAACCTTCACGAGACTAAAACTCGTCCACTAGGGACACCTAGGGGTTCAAAGGCTTGTTATTTATGCTTAAAGTGACCGTAGCCTCGACGAGACGGAGTTGTATGTATTTGTTTTATAATAAGTTTTGTTTGATTTGCTCGAGGACTAGCAAAGTCCAAGTGTGGGGGAATTTGATAGGTGTTGTAAACACCTAATTTAATATCTAGTATTTATGCTTTCTTTGCGAGTTTTCATGTAAATTATGTATCTTATGTGTGAATTTGAGTTTGTTAGGTACTTTGGAGTCGTTGGGAGCAAAAGAAGAAAACAAAATCATTTATTTGGAGCTGAAAAGGCGAAAAGATCAATTCACATGCTGGCGATATCTAGAGCTAGCTGAGGGTATGCGGTGAAGAAGGCTAAGAATGAGTTGTCAGTTCCTCGCAACTGACAGCTGAGCAAGGACCACAGATAGGGAATTACAGGAGATGATGCCAATTCTCGGCAATTATGAACTCTGAACTCGCCTATTGGGTTATGAGCTAGGTGGACTACAAGTGCTAGGTTTGAAGGACCAGTCATGGGCTCATTACTGGTGGGCTAACTTGTACCATCTAAAGAAGGGAGGAATGTGTCTAATTTTAGACCACAAATGCTGAGTGGAGCTCGCATCATGGATTGCACACATGTGCTGGTGGAGGAGAATAAGCAGTTCTCTTCATTGCAAGCAGACAATTAGGTCGAGAAACTCGGCTATTTTTCCCCACTTTGTGTCTCTCATGTTTGTGTCACTACACCAAAATTGTTGTGCCGTTAATCCACAGATCGAGTAGCTGTTGTTGCTGGTACAAATTAAGAAGAATAAGAAAGACAACAGGGAGCAGATAAGGGTGATCAATTTGTGAAGGTTTTGTGGGTGAAGTGTAAGAATGAGATGAATGAAAAGGAGATCTCGGCTGTAAACTGGATATTTGGGGATAGCCTGTCATGGATTGAATTGTGGGTTCAAGTGAGAATTCTCGAGACAATTGAGAAAGACTGTGTTACCGAATTTTTGGGTTCTTATTTGTGAATCTACAATGGTCTGTACCTGTCGAGATGGATGTAGTTGAATTAGTAGTAGGGGATTTCTGGAATTATTCAAATTGATGTTGACTGCCAGATATGACAGATGTGTAGCTGGGGACACTAGTAATGGTATTCTAATGGATTGGCAGCAAAGTATTGGATCCAAACTGGTGGTAATTGTGGGTTGTGTGAAACTACAGTGCAGGTATTTGTGAAGAAACTTGGAGCTGTGAATGAATGGACGTGGATATGGATTTGAAGGCAGCATGAATGAAGCTGTTTAATCTGAGTACAGGGTAGTTGTGGTGTTGGAATGAGTTTTGGCTGCTGTGAGGTTCAGATGGAGTTTAAAAATGGGCTGAGCTGTTATTGCAGGTGGTGGATTCCCTTAGTGGTAGATGGAGGCTATGGAGGTAGTACTGAGTTGTAGGTTGTGGCTGGTTTTGAAGGTTAAGAAATGGGCTCAAGAACAATGCAGATGTAGGTGGAGCTAATGGGTTATTGAGCTAAGTTGGAAGAAGTGAAGTATCTGTGGTTGTAGCTGCAGGATCAATTGGAAGAGAGGTCATTGCAGCTGTTGAAGTTACATGACAAGGTTGTTGCTGTGTACTCGAGCTTGGCAGTACAATAAGCTACTGAAATGAGCTGAATGGATGAAGTGCTGTGTGGTAAGATGGTTTTGGTTTGTCTTGATTGTGATTTGAACTGTGGTGGTAGGTGTTCTGAAAGGGGGCAACTGGTGCTGTTGGGGAGCTGTGTGTTGTTCTTGATTTGGGGACTGAGCTGGTGTATGATATGCTAAACAGAAGCATTGGTTGGCTAACAATGTATTAGGCCTTGCATTCTGCATTCAGGGAATTGAAATGCCTTCCCTGGGTTCCTTCAAAACTGATGGCATTCTCTTGCAGATGATACTCGACCATATTTCGTGCTTGGACTAGGGGATATCGTAATTCTTGGCATTTTTGTGGCATTGGCAATTCGATTTGATGTTTCAAGAGGAAAATAAATTCAATATTTCAACAGTGCTTTCTTTGGTTACGCGCTTGGTATATTACTTACTATTGTTGTGATGAACTGGTTTCAGACTACACAACTTGCCCTTCTGTACATTGTACCAGCTGTAATTAGATCTTTGGCAGTTCACTGTTTATTGAATGGGGAAGTGAAGCATCTATTTGCGTTTGACGAATCCAAGATTGTTGCTTCATCTGAAGATGGAGAGTCCAGTAGTACTGTTGAAGTTGTTGCTTTGCAGCTGGAGATGGCAGGTTGGCAGCTGGGGATGCTACTGCGATGATTGAACGGGTATTTTCCAAGGTGCTAATGGGTTTGTGGTGATTCTGAGTTCGAAGGGGGGACGACGAGATTGTGCATGAATGCTTGCGGTTCCGGTTGGGGCAGAGTTGGAGCTGTTGCTCTCAAGCTACAAGCCAGGGAATTGATGCTGTTTACGTAAGGAAGATCATTATGGAGCTGGATTAGAACATGTGTTGCTGCTGTGAATGAGACAGAGATGATATGGTTGTATGGTAGTGTTGCAGGTGATAGGGATGGAGGTACTGATATGCAGTGATTTCTTGAGGTTTAGGAGCTGGGTAATTCATATTACAGGCAGAGTTGTGTTGGAAATTGGCAATGTCTAGGATGACTGAGTTGCAAAGAGGGCATGGCCATCATGGCTGAGCTGACAGGGAAGTGCAAGTGTTGTCCAACAGCAAACTCTTGGCTTGGCTTGACCTCTTAGCCGATTCAGTTAGTGACTCTGATTATGACTCGGTGTGGCTTAGTTGACTCGGTTGAACTGACCGAGTTGACTCGATGACTGGTGACCGGGTGGACTTTTCCGGTCACCTGAGATTTTTTCGGCGCCGGATTCCGGCCAGTGCACTAGTTTTCCGGCAAGCATATTTTTGGGACATATTTTCACATGGGTTTCTCACACTTGGTTCATGGGCTTGGTGGACTTCTTGGTATTGAACCGTGGGCCTTTGGAGACCTAATTTTGGAAAGTGGAAGGCTATAAAAAGAAGAAGTTTCTATTCTTTTGGGGGATGACTTATCACGTATTTTCTACTGGGTTTTTGGAGGAGAGCAGCGACTAGGGTTTGCTTCCATTTATTTTTATGTTCTTCATTTTATTTTTAATAATAATTATGTTGAGTCTAAAACCCATGAGTAGCTAAATTATTTTATTGGTTATGGGATAATAAGTAGATTTCACAAATAATATTGGAATCAATGAAGTAGTTTTGTCTCAATATTTATTGTTTATGTTTCATTGTTGATATTGATATATGATTTGATTGTTTATTTGGTTGAGTCCGGAATCAATCCGATTTGCATTCATTTCTAGAGCTATATTAGGGTTCTCAATACGAAAACGTTGTTAATCCCTGATTCTAAGTAGCATAAATGTGGGTAGTGCTTGTAGAGATATATCCTACTAGTCACATATGAATCATAACTTGGGTTAAATTGATTTAGTGCTTTTACACATTTCGATCGCCTTTATTAGTCTTATTCCATATAGCTTATTGCTTCTAGGGAGTTAAATCTAATTTGCTTTTACACTTTAGGTTGCTTTCTAGGAAGAATTCACATATGCATCTTTTAATGTGGTTGTGATGAAATCAGGGAATTAGCGGAATCGTCTTGCGATCAAGATATTCTAGGATTTTTAGTAAATGAGAGATTAAATTTCAATTCTAGTCATTGATGAAAATATGTGTTTGTGAATGAAACTATCCCATGACCAATATCTTCTCCTTATTGATTATTTTTAATACTTTATTGCTTTCAATTTATTTATTTTTGCTTAGATAAAACAACATCCCCCCTTGGTTACTAAGAAATTGAAAATTTGCATAACAACAAAAACCTCCATGTGGATACGAACTCTTTCTTATCGAATACTATATTCATATTAGTTAAGTGAGGAAGTGAAATTATTTTTGACGCATACGACACGCATCACAATACAAGCAGTTGAACTCAGTCATACAAAGGTATTTCAGAATCCTCGATTTGCTCCAACGGTGTCATGTACGAGTGAATTCCTAGGTAAGGACCCTGACAGTATGTTAGAGTGTTATCTCGGGAGCACAGAGAGATGAAGCACTGCTGATTTGGACAATTGAAGGTCTAATTTTTGTCGGTTTAGCATTTACAGGCCCAGCCTAAAAAAGAAATCCATGTTTTAGGAACAAACGTTTGTTTGTTCGTTAGTTAGTTTAAGAAACAAACAAAATAGACTTGAGTCTAATGATAAAATTTTGTTTTTGCGCTTTCACGGAATCCAAAATTTTATTTTTTTAATATGTGAGATTTCACAAAAGGGAATAAACTCTCGTTTCAAAGGTGGATGCTCGTACGAGAGAAAAGTTTTTTTTTTTTGAATAGACGTGCGTCTGTTAGTAATAAATTTTTTTGTCTATGAGCTTTCATGAATTTTTGAAAATATACTCTTATTTCAAATACGTATGCTCGCGTGAGGGAGAAAAATATATATATATATATTTTCAAATTCACGTGAGTTTCACGTTAAAATATATTTTTGTAAAATCAATGTTTTGATTTTGAACAATTGTTGAAAGTAGACAATTATTCATGGTGAAATAATGTTTGTGAGTTTTCATAATTGTAGTGAATATTCACGCAATGAAAAATTAAGTTTTGGTTTTTGAATAAATTTTTTGCTAGTGTTTTCAGGTTCGAGGAGACGAGATAATTTTAAAGTATTAACTCTTGTATCACAATCACTACTGTTAGTGGAATCGTAAATAGGTTAGAGTTGAAAGTTACCATTTTTGTAGACGATGTTGTGAGCATCTTTATTCCATGATTCATTGTTTTGTTGAATCTTGCGCTTTGTATGAATGATATGCTGAAGTAGAAATGTTATGCATCTGTCACAACCACTTTGCAAGAGTGACTAACTCCCATGATGACACTTCCAGAGATGACATCTCTACAGATGTAACTTCAAGAAATAGTACTTCTGGGACCTCTGAGCGATGGTGAGAGATCCTTCATAATGAGTTGTACTCCTGGTTACTTAGTATGGGTAATACATGGAGAGTTCTTCGTGGAAGAGTATAACATTGACAGAGCAACATACCAGATGGGCTTTGACCAATGTATTTCGGACGTTCGAAGGAATAAACCATTAGTTGAACAACTTTAGGATCATTTGGATTACACGTACCTGAATGGTCATGAATATATGTTTCCTTGCTCTATCCGAGCCACGTATGAAACTCACGGTTATATCGGTTTTTGGACCAAGCAACTTGAACGCCTTCATAACTTTGTAATAGCTCCTCAAACTCTCTCAAAAGAACCTCCTACTATTGAGATGGTCTCTGCTTGGCCAGATTGAAATATCCATAGGACAGTCGTGCTGTGAGACCTCAGATCGATGTGGATTACTTAGAAATAACAGTAAGTCTTCGGGGCGGAGAATAAATCCAGAAGTATGACTTTTTCTTGTCCATGCAATTAGGATCATGAAACCAATGTTTATTACTTCGTCTCAGAACTTTGCCCCATCGAGCCTTGACGGTCTTCAATTCACTGTTGTTGAACAAACAGTCTCTGAATCAAGCTTTGAAGATGAAGTTGATGCAAGTACCTCTTCATATAATCGTTCATAGAACTCCTTGAATGAAATATTAATAATTGTTGCTGGTATATTCAGGAGGAGATTTCGTGGATAAAAAAAATATTGGCAATACTCATTCTTCCTTGGAAAATGGTGAGACGGGGAATTCTCAAAACCCATGACCGAATGAAGGAAATAATGCTACTAATGGTGATTCCGGCAATATTGATCCTCCAAACGGATTAGAGACCCCTCAAGTAAGTATTCCCCTATAATTTCTTCATAGAAGTATGAAATTGATGATTTGGGGATGAATAAATGAGAACCCACATGAACGAATGAATTTTTTTTCCGAAATACGTCACCAGAAAAATCCAGACTTTAGTCTTTCAGTAAAAACGCTGTATAATCTTCGTCCGATGTCGGATTTTCGCGATCTACCTATGTTTTTTCATACCCAGGAAAATTCCAAGATTTATGATAGAATCTTTTTGAGTTTTGAGCATATTTAGGGGCTGAAATAGGCTAAACAGTAAACTTCCAGGAGACTTCCAGAAAAGTTTCAGCTGGCATGTAGTCCAATTTTTGGCCACATACCTTTGATAGTTTATACAATTGTTATGAAATTCTTATGTGTTGTATAGAACATCCATACGAAGATAATAGTATATGACTTAACCTTTTATTCCCCACCAATTTCTCCCAGTTCGTCGTCTTATACAGGGCAGTGTAAAATCCCCACAGACAATCTTGTTGCAAAACGTGTTTTATGACTTTCACGCTATTATCTCATGTCTTGAATGCATAGTAAATAATTTAGATAGTGTTAGTTCACTTACATACTGGATTTTATGATTTCCTTTCGATTTTCATGCATGGGGCGTCCTAATCCAGCGTAATCTTCATGTTAGGTTCCAAATGTTGAAGTAGAGAATAATTGAGCCAATGATGATTCAAACCATGTGGCGAATCGAGTTGATGATGTTACCATCTCTGTACCTCAATGCCATGAAAATGTTTCTACTGAATTTGTCGAAGAGAATGAATCTCAAATCACCATTACTGCAGGGGTAGAAGAAAACAGAATTTAGATGAAATAAGACTTGCCTAAGTGCGGAACCTTTTGATGAAAGCATGCGCATTTTATTTAGGTTTTTTCGTCAGTTCTATCAAGGCTTTGACTTCCTCCATATGCTCGAATGATTGAGTATCTTCTATTTCTTCTGAATTGGAGCTTTCTTCAACAGAGAAATGTGTGATTGAAGATGTTGGAGTTACTTTTTCAGCATGAATCCATGTTCGTATAGGGATCATATCATATCCTAGGTCCTCCCTAATTATGTGAAATTATTTTTCTGCCTAGGTTGAACCGGATTTCATCTTGAGAATGATGTAACCATACACATCCTTGGAGACTCCTTCATGATATCTGACTAAAACAGGAGTGGCTTCTTGTTGAGTGATGCCTACAGCTCTGAGAGTTTTAAAAGGATAATATTGACAGCAGTGCCAACATCGACCAACGCTCGCTTGAATTCATTTCCTTTGAGATTGACTGTGGTGAGAAGTCCCCAGTCATACATCTTTTTGTCAGTGACTGGAGGCTCAGGGAGCGTTCCTGGAATGGACAGTCATTTGACGAAAATTATATGGTTCAAATCCGTAAACATGTCCATCCTTTGAGCCTTTGATAGATAAAGCAATTTACAGATGTGCTCGATCAATGAATGAACTGCTTCTTTGACTGGTTGTTCATAGAGTGTGAAGGTTCTAACTGGGAGAGGATTCTTGTGTACTCCTTCAGCCCCTAGTTCTCCTGAATCGTCCTTTTATTTGAATATATATTTCAAAGTTCTGCAATCACTTGTTGGATGACTGACATACCTATGAAATCGGCAGGAGCGCGGATTCTCCATTTATTCCTCTGTCGGCTCTCTCCTGACAGGAGGTAGTTTGATCGCACCTTCTTGAATCCATACTTATAATAACTCGATCATCTCTTCAATGAGAAAAGTAAATTCTGGTTCTTCCTGGTCATTTCATTTACATTGAGCCGGTGCTATTGTGTTTCGGGCCTGATTGTCCTTCCTTGGTATTTTTGTAGGATGAGACGTTGGAGTATTCTTATGCTGATGTGCTTCAAATTTCCTCATGCTTTCTTCAGCAACATGCATGGAAGGTTTAAGATTGTACTGCTTTTTGATCAGGTGCCTAGCACTACCTCGAGTTTCTCATGGTTCTCGACTTTTGCTGTTCTTGTTCTTTCCAATAAGGCTGGAGTAGTAGTTGCTAATCGCTTGGCTACTTCATGAAGTTCTGAGAAAGTATGGAATCGCAGATTGTCCAGCAAATCTCTATAAACCGGGATCATTCTGTTGATGCAAAATCCCACCAGTTATTTTTTGGTGATATTAGGGTCATGACAATCCAAAGCTTGGACTCTGAACCTCTTCACATAGTCGTTCGGATGTTCATTATTTTTCTGAGCCATTCTTCCTAAGTCAGATAGAGTAATCTGCTCTGAGACGAAGAAGTATTTATTGTAGAAGGTATTAACAATTTCTTTCCAACTAGTGATGCTCCCAGGTGCAATGTTATTATACCATGTGTATGCTCGGCCTGTCAGAGATTTCGATAATTCCTTCAGATGAACGACATGGTTGTGTTCGTGCTCACCTAGTGCCTCCAGGAATCGAGAGACATGTTCTCGAGCATTCCCCGTTCCATTATACAGCGTAAACATTGGAGAGGTATAGCTATTCGAGAGAGGAATTCTTGGCATAGAAGAAGGATACGGAGGTTGATGACGGTGAAAAAATTGGTGTTTTGTCTTTTCCTCGGTCCTCCATGGAGCGTTTTAGGTCCTCACAAGTGATGAAGCCTACAGGTTCCTTCGTTGGTGGGTTGTCTGCATCCTTGTGGACTTCATCATCATCTACTACATGGATCAGAGTGACTTCATGATTAGCAGCTGAATACGTTTCTTTAGTTTTTCCCTTCTCCTGAGTTTTCTCTGACATCTTGTCAGTAAGAGTATTGAGATAATTGCATAACTCCTTCTGAGTGTTCGCCCTGTCAATCTGATTTTTGGCAAGAGTTTCATGAACCTTCATGAGATCACCTATGGTAGGTGGATTTCTTCTGACTTCTTCAGGAGACCTGCCTAATAGAGGATTGTCTCCGATGTTGGTTTGCGGAGGAGTCGTATCGCTAGTGCAGTTATTGGAAACATGAGTAGTTTCTGGAGGACCACCATTGTTGCTAGTGCTAGCGTTGTTTGGGTTAGGATTTGTGACTAAACCTGACCTAAGATCAATAATTTTGTAAGAATTTGAGATTGCATCCGAGAGATTAATCTCCCACTGTGGTCTCCAATCTGTTGATGGGGAAAAATAATTCGCTGGTTTTTTAGGAAAGTGAAGAGACGACCGTGAGGACGAGACTCCTCAACTGAGAAAACTTCCTAACCTCACACAGATGCACTGCATGGGAGTACTTTGAGTCCGAGATATCAATTTGTATGACTGATACATGTGTATCCATACTCCTTTAGGGAACTTAGTTAACCTCAAGCTAAGTTGAGGGAAGAATCCTATTCTAGGCATGAATCCTTGTTTAGGCAGAATTCCTAGTTAGGGAAGAGTTTTATTTTAGGCAATACTCTTAGTTTAGGAAATAGATTCCTAATAGAAGTCCTTGGTCGGTTGAGTACGATGAAGGATATAAATAGAGAGATTTGGCTAATAGCTAAACACACAGAAAACTAGGCATAGAAAACCTAGAAAAAGCTTGGAACAATACTTGTGCAAGCTTAGAAAACATTTTAAGGTTAAACCACTGTTTAGAGAAGATTGTGAGCGTAACAAAGATATAATTGTAATCGTTTTCTTGTTCATAATCTAGAGAAGATATTTTCTTCAAATTACTACTTGTGTCTCTGTTTTCTAAGTTTCTCGTCTATTATTATTCTGAATTTCGCTTTTATAGTAATAGCTACCAAGGTATAGAGATCAATACATATCAAGGTGGTACCAGGAGAAAGGTTCGTTTTTAGGGTATATCCATGTGGTTTATGGTTTTCACTAGATATCTCTACATAAATCTTGGTGAGGTACTCGAGAAGTTAGAAGACGTTAGGAGAACAAGGGGATCAAGGATGACAAAGTCAAATGATGAACCTAAGCATAGCGAACCACAAACTATGGAAGAAAATGTGTCTACGCTACAAACAGACATGAAGTCGATCAAAACCACCCTTGAATAATTGACTAAATGTATTCGTTCTCATACACCAAAGCCGAAGACGAAGAAAAAGATTACACCTTCGCCCGAAGCTTCGGAAAAAGATGAATCGGAAGAAGAGGATTCAGAAGAGGAAGAAGATGAGGATGAAGAAAAGAATAAAAGTGAGTTTCTTAAAAGTCCTACATCAACTAAACCTCATGGTAAGAATCTGAAAATTGATTTTCGTGTTGATATTCCACTTTACGATTGGAGTGTCGATGTTGAAAAATTGGATGATTGGATAGAACGTCTAGAGACATATTTTTAATTCTTTAAATATGGTTCAAAGGAAAAGATTGCTTTCGCGGAATTGAAGCTAAAAAATCATGCTCTAACTGCTCTAACCTGGTGGAAAGCTTATCAAAGACAAAACCTAGGTAAGGGAATATTTTCATGGAGAAGATTCAAGGCAGTTGTAAGGAAATAGTTTTATTCGGTTGGCTACCTTGATGACAGATGGTTCAAGTGGTACAACTTGAAGCAAACTTACAACCAAACCATGCAAGAATATACTTAGGAATTTCAGAATCAATCTATGATTTTGGATTTAGACTTGGAAGACTATGTTATCTATATAAAATATATTTATGGGTTCCATGAGTATATACGTAAGGAGTTGAAGATGTTTTCGGTGGATTCTATCTCCAAAGCAAGTATAAAATCTAATGCCATTGAAGGCAGGATTAAGAAATCTGATTCAAAGGGAAATACTAAGGTGAAATCTGGAGGTACCACTGTAAAAGAATGTGAAAGGAGCAAAGAAGAAGGGAAGTATAGTAACAATGAAGGTTTGACTTGTACCCATTGCAAACAAACAGGTCACGTTATCGACAAGTTTTGGGTTAAGAACCCTCATCTAAAGCCTAAAGGGTTGCAGAGGAAAGAAGCCAAGAAGGCAGCACTAGTCGCTTAAACTCCAAAATAAGTCCACAGACTAATGGAACCTAATTCAAAGCTCTCTCTTATGACAGGGGAAAAAGAAAAAATTTCAAAATATGAACTTAGGAAGCGACTCTTTACAGTGAATATGCTAGTCAAAACATCACTAGTTGATGTTGTTATTGACCCGGGAAGTCAGAAGAATTTACTTTCACATTCTTTAGTGCAGAAGTTAGGATTAAAGACTATCAAACATCCTAAACCATACCCTTTAGGATGGCTTCAAAAGGAAGGGGGCTTATAATTTTCACATCAGTGCACGTTCAAATTTGCTCTATATGTGTCATATATTAATGGAGTTACATGTGACGTAGTTCCTTTGGATGTTTGTCAGGTAGTACTGGGTAGTCCTTACATATGTGATAGAGATGCAACTCTACACATGAGGGAACAAAAGTACACCTTTACCAAAGATGGAGAAAGTTTTGTGATTCGGGCTATAGATTCTCCTCTAGAGGGAGCAAGCTTGATTACATCCACTCAGGCTAAGCGGTTGGTGAATGCTAGCACAAAGTTCATTCTCTTTGTGATCCGTTCTCTTGAGGAGAAGCCGAGTAGAGTTTGTTTGGAAGCCTTGATCGCACAATAGGAAGGCGACCTAGAAAGGTTGAACTTGAAATACAAGGATTTATTTTATGATGTCATAGGGTTACTGCCAAAGAGGAGTGTGGAACATGAAATTATGTTGACCGGAAAGAGTTCTCTTACTAATGTAGGTCTTTATCGCATGTCCATAGAGGAATCTGATGAGATCAAGAAACAAGTCCAAGAACCCCTAGAATTAGGAATGATAGTGCCAAGTGCTTCACCTTGTGGATCAGTGGTATTTTTGGTACCAAATAAAGATGGAGGTTGGCGTATGTGTATTGATTATAGAGCATTAAATAATATCACTATTAAGAATCGTTACCCTCTTCCTAGGATAGACGACATGATGGATCAATTGGAAAAATCTTGAGTCTTTACAAAGCTATATTTCAAATTTGGATACCATCAAGTGAGAGTTCGAGAAGATGATACATGGAAAACTTCTTTGAAGACCAAACAAGTCTTGTTCGAATGGTTGGTGATGACTTTTGGTTTGTGTAATGCTCCAGTGACGTTTTTGCATTTGATGAATAATTTGTTACGACCTTTTAAAGAAGATTTTGTGATTGTTTATTTGGATGACATCCTTATATACAACAGAACTTGGGAAGAGCATCTCATTCACGTTGATAAGGTGTTTAAAGTGTTACATGAAGGCCAGCTGAAGTTGAACATAAAGAAATGTGAGTTTGGAAAGGAGGAGTTGGTGTACCTTGGATTCATTGTTGGTGGTAGACAATGGAAGATCGATCCAAGAAAGGTCGAAGTGATCACTAAGTGGCATAGACCTAGTACTGTAACTGAAATCAGGAGTTTCTTAGGGGCTTGCACATACTTGCGTAAGTTTATCCGGCATTTTTCAACTATTGCAGGACCATTACATGGTTTGAAGGGAGCTAATGCAAAGTTTGAATGGAAGCAAACCCATGAAGACGTTTTTCCGTTACTAAAATGGAAGATTTCAGAAGCACCAGTGTTGGTATTTCCTAACTTACAACGTACTTTTGAAGTTGAGACTGATGCTTCTAACTATGCATTGGGAGGAGTGTTGTTGCAAGATGGCAAACCAGTAGAGTACCATTCAGAATTGTTCTCAGGTGCTATTAAAAACTACGCACCTTATGACAAGGAATTTTATGCTTTATACCAATGTATCAAGCATTGGCGAGTGTATCTCTTAGTAAATAAGTAGTGGTACATTCAGATCACAAACCATTGTAGTATCTACACGCACGGACAAAAATGCAACAATCCCGACACATGAAGTGGATGTCTTACTTGATTAGTTTCAACATTCTCATTAAGTACAAGAAGGGAGTAACAAACAAGTTAGCAGATATGTTGTCTCGTCCACCAGTCCGAGCATTAATGGTGGCCATGAGAATTCAGCTGATTGTTCCTCAAGAGTATGCAGAGTCATACATATCTAGCAAAGTCTTCAAGAAGGTGTTAGAAGGTGTCAAGAGTGGATTGAAATGCGATTTTAAACTCCGTGATGGATTTTTATACAAGGGTCAGTTACTTTGCATTCCAGAAGATAAAGATCGTTTACAATGTTTGAGTGAGGCACACACATCCCGAGTTACTGGACACTTTGGGATGAATAAGATTCCTCTTAATCTTCGTCATCATGTCTTTTGACCAAAGATGCAAGATGATGTGATTAAGTTAGTTAGAGGGTGTAAGTTGTGCAGCACATCTAAACCTTCCAACATAAAATGTGGGTTATATTTACCATTACCAGTACCATCAAGTCCCTGGGAGAGTATTTATATGGATTTTCTTGGTGGATTACCGAAGACCAAGTCTGGTTATGATTACTTGTTCGTTGCGGTCGACCGATTCAGCAACATAATTGCATTAATTCCATGTAAAAAGACGGTGACGGGATCCAGTGCAGCAAATCTCTTCTTTGAGCATGTGTGGAAGCATTTTGGTTTACCTACTTCGATTATTTATGATAGGGATGGTCGATTCCTTAGTCATTTTCAGGAATCTTTATGGAAGATGATGGACACTAGGTTGAAGAAGAGTACAACTTTTTATCCACAAACAGACGGACAAACAAAATTGGTCAACAGGATTATGGTTCACATGTTAAGGGGACATAATTCCAAGCATCCTAAAACTTGGGATGAGAGTTTATCATATCTATAATTTGCATTCAGTAGAGTAGTTCATAATTCTTCGGTAAAATCTCATTTTGAGACGTGCTATGGTTAATTACCACCTAGTCCTTTCGATCTAGAATTTTCTAGTGACACCTCAATGGAGGGAAAGGAAGGAAGTGAACGGAAAAAGGCACAAAAGTTCTTGGAGAAAATATCTCAGATTCATGCAACTGTTGAAACACAATTAAAGATGTCACAAGCTAAATATAAAGAAAAGCATGACCAGCATCTTGTGCCTTGTAATTTCGGCGTTGGTGACCTGGTATGGTTAAAATTAGGTAAGGAACGACTGAAGGGGAAAGGTAAGAAGTTGAAGCCATTGAGGTATGGACCATTTCGTATTCTCGATCAGATTGGTGACAATGCCTTTCGTATGGATCTTCCACCTTATATAGGAATGTACTCGGTTATAAATTCCAAATACTTGAAGTTGTTTGAACCACCATTACTAGATGATGACGGTGACGACACTATGATCTTACCACGGGTGGAAGACTTACGGTTTGATAGAGAGAAACCACTCAAGGAAGACTGCGTATTGGAGACAAGAGTGACTAAAACACGACAAGGAGAGAAAGAAGTTTTTCTAATTGGATGTAAAGGTCGAGTTCCTAGCAAGGCCAAGTGGTTTAACAAGGGAAAATGGGCTATCGAGTTCCCTAACCTTCATTTTTAACTGTCACAGGAGTTCAAGTTCTTAAAAGGGAGGCCCATGATACATGTGTATCCTTACTCCTTTAGGGAACTTAGTTAACCTCAAGATAAGTTAAGGGAAGAATCCTATTCTAGGCATGAATCCTTGTTTAGGCATAATTCCTAGTTAGGGAATAGTTTTGTTTTAGGCAATACTCTTAGTTTAGGAAATAGATTCCTAATAGAAGTCCTTGGTCGGCTGAGTACGATGAAGGCTATAAATAGATAGCTTTGGCTAATAGCTAAACACACAGAAAACTAGGCATATAAAACCTAGAGAAAGCTTGGAACAATACTTATGCAAGCTTAGCAAACAATTTAAGGTTAAACCACTGTTTAGAGAAGATTGTGAGCGTAACAAAGAGAGAATTGTAATAGTTTTCTTGTTCATAATCTAGAGAAGATATTTTCTTCGAATTACTACTTGTGTCTCTGTTTTCTAAGTTTCTCGTCTATAATTATTCTGAATTCCACCTTTATAGTAATAGATACCAAGGTATAGAGATCAATACAAATAAAGGACTCCGGCCTAAACCAAGTCAATGGCCTTTCCAGAGTCAATTTGGTCAATAAAGAGGGAAATGGTTTGATCTGTAGGAGGGAAGCTGAGAATTGTGGGATCAATGATGATCAAGGATTGTAGATATATTAAAGGTTTCTGCAAATATATGAACTGTAGAGTTCTGCAAATAAGTTTCGATCGAGATAATTGTCGTCTCTAGTCATCGATTTTGGACTTATTTATATTGTCATAATGGTAAACACCTTGATCCCAGTAAGTTTGACGGTTTCTTGAGTGAAAGAATGGGAAAATGGGAGATCGTGGTAAAATCAGTTTCATGTTGTATGGAGACTTGGTTGATCATCCACACATTACTTTGCTAACTCCCTCAACCGCTTTTACAACTTACTCACGTTTCTCATCGTTGATGAAAACACGTGCCGTAGGCCGCCAGATCAAAACCCTAACTAATATCCCCCATGTGACGTGATTAATGTCTAACGAACATGGAGTCTGCAAGGCAGACGTATATTTAATTATTCAGCTATTGACTTGTTAGACGTTGAGTCTAAGTTTTTTTTAGTTGAGCATGGTTGTCGAATGTTCTAGGATTCATGGATTAAACATGTCTGTTGGGATGTAGTTCATAAATGAATGATGTTGATAGTCTGAGCAAATATTGCTCTGAGCAATTAATCGATAAATTACTGAATATTGATAGTTGAATCAATATTCATGTATTTGAGAAAGTATTTCTCATTTGATAAATTACTGAATATTGATGGTTGGATCAATATTCGAGCAGATGAGCAAGTATTGCTCATTCGGTAAATTACTGAATATTGATAATTAGATCAATATTCGAGCAGGAATTACTGGTAACATGACTGAATAAAATATTAATTAAAATATTGGTAGCTCGATCAAATATTTTATAATTAATCTAGATGTTGATTGATGGATCAATCATAAAATTATTAGTGTTTGAAATCGTTCAGAAGAGCGTTTGTTCGAAACCCTAACTTTGATCAATTGTTCATCAATTGATGAATTACTGAAAGTAGGTCACTGAGTGAATGAGGGACCGACCGCATGGGATGATGGACGACCATGTGGCGCCCAAGCGCTCAAGTGAGCATGCACAAAAAGTCCTTTGTTGACTAATTGGTGAAAAATGATTAAATGTTGTTTTAATCACTTATTATAATAGTTCTCGTCTGAGCATTAGGTAACAAAACCTAATTATGGAGAAGTGAGGGACCGACCAAGAGGGAACGATACCGGCCCTTGGTGGTCGTGGGACCAGCTGATGGTCGTTTGAGCAAATTCCAGGTTGGTTGGAAAGAGTTTAGACCCAATATGAGCAATTGAGCGAATTAGGTAAAAATTATGAAGATGTGTGAGACCGGATCCTTGCAAGCCTTAGGGATGGCCTTGATCGGTCAAGGAAGCATTCCCGTGTCACCATAATGTCCGTGTCTTAGTCTTGAGAGTTTTGGTGTTTTCTAGTGTGCGTTTGAGCAATATTTTAGGTATTCAAAAGAGTTCGATCTTTGACTGAAATTCTTGATTTTTCTAGAATGAGCAAGTAAAACTTTGCCCATTTGATCAATACTTTGAGAATATAAAATAATAATATTTTAATATTTTTAGTAAGTAGCTTAACCGGTCATATGACCATTTGACTTTTTGTTTTTTTCACCGTTTGAGCAATGTTCGAGAAAATATGGAAAAACCAAGGCTTTTTGCTCAAACGGAGGAGTTTCATGAGATGAGAGAAATAATAATTATGAAAATAAGGGATTGCAAGGTGTGGGACCAGCCATGGCTAGGGCATGGCCTTCCGTCTAGGTAGCCCGGTCCCGTGACACCTTCCCCTATTTTTATTATTTTTCATCTTTAAAAGAAAATATGGAGAAACCGTGAGTTTTGCTCAAACAAGGAAAGTTGCTCAAATGAAGGAGTCTTCATGAGATCATGAAAATAAGAAAAAAATAAAGGAAGAGGCATGGGGGACCGGCCGGCCGGTGGGCCCGGTCCCTAGACGGCTCTTTTATTTATTATTATTGTTATTATCTCTCTCCTATTTTGCGTGGGTTTCCTCGTTTGTCCATATTTTTGAATGCACATTCGTGCATTTGGGTGCTCTTTCGTGCATTATCGTTGTAGTTGCATGAATTCCTACACTACACCCCTCACAAGAATCCATAATTATCAACACATATTTGAAGATTAAAAACAACACTTTATTGATTAATTCTCAGAAAATGTTACAAGAAATGGAAGAAATCAGGAATACAATCGCTCACAAGAACTTTCTCTCTCCTCAAAACTTTCTACAGACTTCAAAAATGATCTCCCCCTTTCTGGGTCTAATAGTTCTCTTTATATAGGATAGTTACATAGTGGATGACAGCTAAGTTATCCATTATTTTCGGATTTGACTCGCGATACTCTCGCAGTAGTTGTCATGTTAACCCTCACGGACGTTTGTAAGCTTCGCAGCATCATCACTCTTTTCTCATGTTTCTATTATCGTCATCCGCTACGTTATTCTCTCAATCATTCTGTGACACTCGCAGTGTGTTGTTGAAGAGCTCGCAGAACTGTCGCTGTAAATCTCGCAGGAGTATTGCTGTGGCGATATTCTGATCCTACATTTTTCCTCTTCTCATGTATTTTCTGCGAAGGGGAAAAGATCATGAGAAATTAAAATCTTTTAAAATGCCGCAGCTGTCTTTCTATTCACGTTCTTTTGTTCTGACACGTATCTGCATCCCTCGCCAGATTTATTACACGTATCTTTTTATCCATTCAACTTCTGATACGTTCTTTTTAACCGCTGCGCTCCAACCGTTCACGTATTTTCTTTGCATTAATTGCACTTATCTTCTCGATAATTTTTACCTTCTATATATATCTTCTTCACTCTTCACTTTTCTACTTTTTACTTTCTTCTTCCTTCTCTCTGCAATCTCTCTGCAAATTCACTGTTCTTCCATAAATTTCGCATCTGCTGCTGTTGCAACTTTTCTTTTGATCTTCTACTCTTTTCTTCATTCCCATACTTACTAAGAATGGCTCCAGCTGGTCGTAAAAATCTCATCGCCTTTGAGCAACTGCAAAAGAAACTTAAGGACGAAGGTTTTGCTTTATCTACCATCCCTGATCAAAACCCCAAAGCCGAACTTTCCATTAAATTATTTTCTGATTATCCGTGTTCTCGCGAGAAGATTATAGTCTCTCTAGGTCAGCTTGAAGCTGGTCTTCACATTCCTCTTCATGATCCTGAGCTCCCTTTATTCTATGAAATACTTTCTCATGCGAGATTCTCACTTGCCATATATCAGTTGAGTGGGGATTGCATTCGTCTGATGCTGGAGTATGCTACTCGCGATGCTGGTAAGAAATCTCTTTATCTTGATACATCGAAGAATCCTAAATTCGATGATGTTCTAATTATTCCTGCGAAGTATACTGTAAAGAATTTCTTCGCAAATTATGATATAATCCCCATGAGGAAAGACAACACTTGTTGGGGTGTCCGCTTACAAAAGAAAGATGATATTGCTGGAGATAAAATTCTCATGTTGGATATTGACTGGCATCCGGGTAATAATCAAGGTCCGCGCCATTCTAGTGATGATAAATGGTGTATTTTCCCATTATTTCTAGAGGGTCCCTACATCTGCGGTCATCATGTTTTACCTGTGAATCTCGCAGAGTTCCAGCCATGGGTGTTCAGCTGGCCTGAAAGGAATAAAGAGGTATGTTCTCTCAATTTTTTGCATAAATTATCATTATCATCTTCCTCATGCTTTTATACTCTCGCTGACTACTCCAATTTTTTCCAGATTAATAGGCTAAAAACTAGCTATCAGAAGCTTAGGAAACCCAGTACTTTATCAGCTCTTAAGTTACTCACATATGAAGTAAGAAATATTCTTTTGTGATTTTTAACAATATATTGTTGCCTCTATTTCTTATCTTTATCTGTGTTTGAAGGTTATCGAAGAAATAGATCCTGTCAAAGTTGTAAGGACCAAGGGAAAAGACAAAGGTGCTGCTTGCAAGGGGAAATCTGATGCTTCTCGTAAGGAGAAGTCTGGTGCTCCTCCTTCAAAGAAAAGAAAAGCTCAATCTCCTTCTCCTTCAACTCCTCAATCTATTGAAAGTTCAAGTGACAATACTGATAATGACGATGATGATGATGATGATGCTGATATCTTTTCTGCGAAGGAATCCTCTCATCCTAAGTCTTCTATGGCTCATCTATCCGGCATTTTTGCTAATACCATGCAAGTAATTGGTGATACCCCTCTGACTGATGCTTGTAAGTCTATAGCTTCCATCTGCGATGCCCCTCTCCTAGAGAATAATGAATATCTTCGTGGGGTATCAAGATCTATATCTCCAAATTTCTTGTATTCACTTAACAACTTGGTAAATTTCCATACTTACATTTTCCTTCTCTTTATTTTCATTTTGAATTTATAATTAATTCTTAAAGCTCGATGTATTATTTCGCAGGCTGGGAAAGCTTCTTTTGCTGTTGTCTCAGACTTGGAAAAGAGGTGTGCGGTTCTCACAAAGAAAAATGCTAATCTTCGTAAAGATAATGAAGAATTAAAGTCTGAATCTGTCAATCTTCGCGAGCAGTTAGAATCTGGATCTGTTGGCCTTCATGAGAAGATCAAACGATTAGAAACTGAACTCTCTTCTTCGCAAGATAAGGTTGCTAGTCTATAAGCTGCGAATGATCAACTTTATGGTAAGAAAATTTTCTCTTTTTCTTTTATCCCTGTATTACTTTATGTTTTCTTATTAGTTAGTCCTCTTCGCAGATATATACGGCCTCTCTGATAAAGATGTATTACTTCGTTCTTTTCCAAATCCAATAGATGATGATACTCTCCTTAATCGCCTTAATGATTCTTTATGCAATTTTTTAAATGATGAAATTAAATCTCTTTCCATAGATGAACTTAGATCCAAACTTCACCTCTTAAAAATCGAGCATAGATTCAAATTGGGTTTAACCAATAAATTTAAACGCCTTTATATTGATTCAAAAGAGGAAATTAATAGATTAAGAAGCAAGAATAGTGATCTTATTGATGAGAAAGACCTTATTGCTAAAAATGGTGCTCAAACTTTAGCAGATTTCCATAAAACTCTTCTCAATGTTCAAATTGAAAGAGATAGACTTATCTGCGAGAATAGAGCTCTTGTTGAAAGGGAAAACCAAGTTCGCTCCCGCCTTATCATTAGTAATGATGATGAGTTTTCTTGGGCTGCGAAAATTCTTGACAATGCCAGAAACAATTTAGGCGTAGATGTTAGTCTTCAAGATGATCATTCTGCCCTGATTAAGGATATGATCTTGCAAAGAGAAGGTTGTTATTCTTTTTTTTCCACTAATCCATTTTGTAGTTGTATCTTCACTATTTTATTAATATGTTGTCATTTGTTCGCAGTATCTGAAGGAAACTTTTGCCAAAGAGTTAAAGAGTTGGAAGAAGAAAAGGGAAATCTCGCAAGACTTATGTCTTCTCGCAACGAGAAATGTTCCAAATTCAAGAAGCAACTTCAGATTTCTCAGGCGAATTTCATCAATGTTCTTGTTGGTGTTCGCAATGATCCTATTAAGATGGTCTGCGATGATCATAAAATTCCTCATTCTACTTACCCTTATCTCGCGAACGAAATTCCAAAGAATATTCCTGACCTTGTCATCTCCGATAGCGAAGCTGAAGAGTCTGAAGAAGATGAAGATGAAATTGAAGAAGAAGAAAAATCTGGTGAAGACAATGATGGATCTAAATAGTTTTGTCTTCCTTTTTAATCTTTTTGTAATATTTGTACACTTATCCATTTTTCCTTGTAAAATATTGCTGTGAATTTCTCCAGCTTCTAATGTTCTTTGGTGTATAGATCTGCATACATTAGAAAACAATTTCTTTTTGCAATATGGTTAATCAATTTGCTTATTAATTTTTTAATTATCTGCGTAAATGTGTCATATAAAGATGAATAATAATTTTATCATTCTGTTCATTCCCATACTTGACTCTGTTATTCATCTGCAATATGAAAGATTGAGTTGATTAGTTACGAATAAGAACTGTTTGTAAGTCTTGCCTCAATATCTACATAAATATCGCAAGTCATATCTGCTTATTCTCATGATCTCTGCGTAAATATCGCAAGTCATATCTGCTTATTCTCATGATCTCTGCGTAAATATCGCATGTCATATCTGCTTATTCTCATGATCTCTGCGTAAGTGTCGCAGGTATTCAATCTTGATCTCTTGTAGTCTTATTTTTCCTTCCTAGTTAAAGGTCTTATTTAGCCACATTTTGTTTTGGAGACAAAATCGCAGTACGTCCTTACATTTGCATGTAAAGACCCATTGATCTTGTCTTATACTTATCTTGTCAATTTGTTGCGACAATATGACATGCCTAAGTTTTCTTGCGAGAATAAAGCCCCATGACATTGCCGTCTTGCGATGAAATCGCAGGACCTTTACACTTTCATGTAAAAACCCATTGATCTCATCTTATCTTTTTCTCTTGCCTTTTTTCCTCTGTATGATTGTTGTACAAATATGACAAGCCTAAATATTCTTGCGAATATAAAGCCTCATGACATTTGCGTCTTAAGACACTTATCATCTCCCTAATAGAGGGTGTCTCCCTTATCTTCCCACTGGTTTCCCCTTCAAGGAGGCTTACATCGGTCATACAAGACTAGCTCCTACCATCCGGTCATGACAACAACCAGTTGTTTTCGCAGCCTCTTATCCTTTTTGCCTATATGGCTTATAGTTACGAGACTGCACCCTAGGTGGGGTTTTCTTTGGGCCGAGTGCATCATAGACAAGACTTGCCAAGAATGGCCAGGGTAGTTTCATACGCCCCGTGTACCCTTGGATCAACCGTGTTCCTCGGCGCCTTGGTCATACTTTTCACTCCTTAGAAGAGACCTTCGGTCGTCGAACTGTTAATATATATGTAGTTGGAAATCCAAAGTATCTCTCCTGGATAGGTTTTCTTTAACCCCAACATATTCATGACTCAGGTTGCAGCGGTGGTATAACCTTATCCCTGAGCCATGCATATAGATACCCCCTTATATGACGTACTTTAGGTCCTACATTTTCCTCTTGCGAAATTTTTATTCGCGAACTAGGGTGTACGCCATAAAGGTTCGTCCCATTCTAATGTCTCTGTAAAATTTTATTCGCGTTTCTTTAGTCTTTGATTTTCTGTTTTTGCATTTCATCTCTTGTATAATTTTTTAATTTCATCTTTTTCATTGAATCGAAACATATTTTTGTAAAATTCTCTTCAACAAATCATTTAGACATTTCTCATACTTCACGATCTAAATCTTTTACCTTTTCTACTTACTATTTTCTGTTTCTGATTTTTTTGTTGCGCTTTGCTACGTTTTATCCATCTGCGAGACGCTCGCCATCTATTGGTTTTAGCATATGTTGACTTCGCAGCATTCTTTCTTCTCGTCGTTCTACTATATCCACCATCAACCTTTCACTTCTTTGCTTTTTTTTGGTGTTATGTTTCCAGTTTCTGTTCTTTGCAGCCCTTTCCTCGCAAGATTCCATATCAATTTCATAGCACTTTTTTCCTTCAACCCAATCTCCCTTGATGACTCCAATACCGCTGGGATGTGGAAATTTAATGCACTGGTGGTAAGTCGATGCTACACCTAGAATCCCATGCAGCCAAGGTCGGTCAATCAAAGCATTGTAAGGATATTCAACATCAACCACACAAAATTGAATCTTAGAAGATGTCCCATTCAATGGAATGCGCATTGTAACTTCCCCTTTGGGCTTGTTGGCAGTACCATTAAGATCTTATAAGTCGATGGTATTAGATCCTCATCTCTTCCTCCCATGGTTTTGTAAGTATGATAAAATAAGATATCCACTGAGCTTCCAGTGTCAATTAGAACTCTGTTAATGGCCCACGAATCTTCAGATTCATCATCCTCATCTTCTTCTTCTATCTGTTTTGGGTTTATTTCTAATCTTACCACTAGTGGGTTGTCATGCATCTCGCTAGGCTCTGGTACCTCTTGTGATGTGAAAGAAATAACTTGCTTTTTCCACTCTTCTAATGGCGAAGCTTTCGCAATGTTCATTATCTCTCTTTCATCTGCATCTCTCGCAAAGACTCTGCTTAAAATATTATCGGGGAAGTCTTCTATAGTCTTGTATGAATGTATGATGGAGTTACATGATAGATTCTTCGCTTTTGCTCCTATTTCTATCACAAATGTTTCTCCTCCTTTTGTTGTATTCACTCTGCGAATTTCTGGAGTTGGGGGTAGTTGATGAGACTGTGGGTGATCTCTTAGAAAATGGTTTAATTTTCCCTGGTCTATCATCCTCAAAATGATTCTTTTTTACATTCCTGTAGTTGTTTGTTGTGTGACCATGAAAATGATGATAAGAACAAAATTCTAGACTTCGATTATTTGGATGTGGTTCTTTTCCCATATTCCATGGTACGGGTATGTCCTTCATCAAAATTATAGCCTCCCAAATTTTCTCTATGCTAGCATTTAGAGGTGGCATCTTAATTTCTTCCCATATTATGTTCTAACTTCCTTTCCCTCTATAATAATTTTGCCTCTGTCCACCATAAGTCTCTTGCGGTTGATCAAGCCTCTGAATTTTATTATTTCCACTTCTACTGAAAAAATTTCTTTCCATTTCGAATTCTTCTTGATCTATACTACCCATAGCTACTAATTTCTATTGACCACCATCCATACTATTTTCTTTCTTCGCCTGTGAAGTGCTCGCTACTGTATTTATTAACCTAGGAAGTAAACTTGCATTTGTTGCACCTGAACTGGTGTTCGCAATGGGATATGACTCCATCTCGTTTTTCTCCTCCTCCAATGCAATGTATTCTTCTTGTAACTCTCGCAGCTTCGTCATGGTGATTGTATTTTTGATTCTGAAAATTTGTATGTACAGCAGATTGGTTGCGAACATAGCATTACTGAAAGATAAAATGAGGTATCTCTCATCCACTCTTCCTGCCATTTCACTACACATTGTCTTCCATCCTATGGTTAGATGTTTCAAACTCTCGCTAACCCTATGTTTTAATCCAAATACATCTTCAATGCCAGGTCGCGAATAATTGTTACTTATATACACCCCCAATAATGTGGTTTGTAGATGATTGAAACAAGTTATAGTGTTCTTGGGTAACCATTCAAACCATTTCAGAGCTTCGCCAGTTAGGCTCGATGCAAAATATTTGCACAATATAACATCATGATTTTCCCACTGTATCATACACATAACATAAGATTTGACATGTTGAATAGCACAAGTAGTTCTACCAAAGATACTGGTTGACGTTGGCAAATTACATTTTGGGGGTATTTCTCCCAATTGTACTTCTTGGGTAAACGGAATTTTCGCAGCTTCTTCAATGGCCTCATCAAGTTGTCTTCTGCCTCCCTCTCTTATGTTATTTAACATTCCCCTTATTTCTGCTAACTCTCTTAAGATTTGTTCATTCCCAGCCGAACTTTGCTCCATTGGCCTTTTCAGTGCAGCTTCCCTTCTTCTGCGTTCATGTATTTCTTGCCTTTCGAGATTTTGTGCTTCTTCTTCTGCATCTTCACTCTGCCTTCTTGAATTCGCAAATGATTATGCCTTTCATTTTCTATTCTGCGATTTTCTTCATTTCTCATCGTTTCTCTTCTCTGTCTTTCTATTATTCTTTGTCTTCTATCATATTCCTCATTGATATTATCATTGTTGAGATTTCTTGCGCGTCTCCTTTCTCGATTGTCATGATTGTTCTGACGTATTGCTTCTTGAAACTCTTGTTCTTCCACTTCTGCTCTCAATCTTTCTCTCTCGCAAGCTTGATGTGCTTGTTCAACATGATGTCTCTCAATTTCATCCTCAATTATTCTTCGGTTTCTTTTAATTTCTCGCTCATGTAATGTTCTCCTACCTTCTTCTCGATTTTCTCTACCGTCTTGGTTATTTCCACCTCCTTGATTTCTATTATCACGTCCATCATCCATAGTTTCACCACGCGGAATGTAGCGATCATTAATCATCTATTCTTCTCTACAACGCTACTCTTCATTTGGATTTTGCATTTCCTCTCAAATGTTTTCACCAGCATTTCTCAGAGGGGAATTTCACCTTGCTTCTTCTCTAAATGATCTTGAACTTGATCTTGCAGTACTTCTCTATCTCCTACTTTGTAATCTCAAATTCTCCATTCTTAACTTGTGATTTTTTCTTGTTAAATTTGCGCGTTCTTCCGCCTCTAATCTCCTTTCCTCTTGTATTCTTTGGCATTGAGCCTCTACTGCTTTATTTTCGTCATCTCCATGAATTAATCCTTCAACAGCCTCTTGATATCTTTCCTCTCGCCTTCCATTTCTTAATTGTCGATTTTCTGCTTCTTCCATTGAATCTGATCGCCAAGTATTCACGCTTACTCTGTCATAATCCATAGTTCTATCTTGTATCGGTGTTTGCTGATTTGGCTGTTGAACTTGATTTTCTCTATTATTCCTTGATCTATTGCTCCTTGTTCTTAATCTTGAAGATTCTCCTATTTCATTTGTCCTTTCACCTGCAATTCTTCTACTCCTCCTTACAGTTGTAGGTTGTTCTGATGTATTTCTTCTTCTAGCCATTCCTTCAATTTTGATGTATTACTGTAAATCACGTAAAAATCTTCTCCAATTTCTTCAAATTCTTACTAATCACAATTTGAATCTTTGCTTAGAAACATTCCCTGTTTCTAGCGCCATTATGTAGTTGCAGGAATTCCTACACAACCCCCCTCACAAGAATCCATAATTATCAACACATATTTGAAAATTAAAAACAACACTTTATTGATTAATTCTCAGAAATGTTACAAGAAATGGAAGAAATCAAGAATACAATCGCTCACAAGAACTTTCTCTCTCCTTAAAACTTTCTCCAAACTCCAAAAATGATCTCCCCCTTTCTGGGTCTAATAGTTCTCTTTATATAGGATAGTTACATAGTGGATGACAGCTAAGTTGTCCCTTATTTTCGGATCTAACTCGCGATACTCTCGCAATGGTTGTAATGTTAACCCTCGCAGACGTTTGTAACCCTAGAAGCATCATCACGCTTTTATCATGTTTCTATTATCGTCATCCGCTACGTCATTCTTTCAATAATTCTGTGAAACTCGCAGTGTGTTGTTGAAGAGCTCTCAGAACTGTCGCTGTAAATCTCGCAGGAGTATTACTGTGGCGATATTCTGATCCTACAATCGTTGAGTACACTTGCGCTATTTTCTTTGGGCTTACTCGATGATAGTCCAAACGCCCGATTGTTGGATTTTTATTATTAGTTCATGAATTTCAGCTGAGAATGATTCATGAAACGGAGTAATAAAATGAATTGAGTGTCTATAACTAATCCATGTAATTAAGCCGGTGAATTCAAGGAATGTAGTAATGAGATAAAGTGATTATCTATTACTAATCCATTGAATCTAGCCGGGCATAACCATGGAACAGAGTAATGAGATATAATAGATTATTTTCTAGGAATTTAGTTGGCAAATGACACTAGAGTTAATCTATGTGCAAAAATCGAGATATGAGATAGTTGAAGCATCATATTCGTTCTGAGGGGTGTATAGTCGGGAACAACGAATGGCGTGACATCTTGAAGGCGTTCAGCTCTCTAACAAACAATTATGTCTAGAGAACCGCCCAATCATCAAGATTTTATACACGATCTCTCTACATAGTCAGGGAAAAAAATGTAGCGTGTCGCCCTGAAGGCTTTAAGCTCTCTAACAAACAATTATGTCTAGAGAATCGCCCAATCATTATTCTGTGAGAGGTGATTCTCTTTATGTAGTCAAGGAACAAAAAACGGCGTGACGTCATTGTAGATGGGGCAAAATGAGTTGCTGGTTTTTACGAAATTGAGGAGACAACCATACAGAGGAAACTCCTTGAACCGAGCGAACTGTCAAACCTCACACAGATGCATTGCAAGAAGGGAGTGCTTTGAATTCGAGAGATCAATCTGTAGTACTCCGGCCTAAACCAAGACAATGGCCGTTCCAGAGTAAATTCGTTCACAAGAGAGGATGGTTCGATCTGTAGGAGGGAAGCTGAGAAATGTGTGAGATTAATGGTGATCGAAGATTGTAGGTGTGTTGTGTATTCTGAAATAAGATAAGTTCTGAATGATTGAATTTTCTCTGTTGAGAGTAATTGCTCAGATGTTGAGTTGTTAATATCGTGTTATCTGTTTAACGTAAGATTATTGTTGTTTCAATCATGATTCAGAGACTTATTTATATTGCTAGAATTGTAAACACCATGATCCCATGAAGTGTAACAATTGATGGAATCAAAGAGTGGGGAATCGGAAATCGTGTTAAAACCAGTTGCTCAACGTATGGAGACTTGGTTTATTTTCCATTAACTACTTTGTCAACTCCTCCAACTGATTGCACGACTTGCTCACATTCTCATTGTGTGTATGAACACACGTTCCATAGACCGTCAGACAAAAACCCTAGTTCATATTCCCCCATGTGACACGAGTCTCGTGTGATTGTGGTGTCTGCAAGGCAGACGTGTATTTAGTTAGTCAGTTGCTGACTTCATGACTTCATAGGACGATGATTCCTTGTATTGTTGAGTCGAACGTGATTTGAAAATATTCAGAGACTCATGAATCGAACATGTCTGTTGAGATAGAGGTATAATTCTCGAATAAGTGTTGATAGCTAACGTGAACACATATTGTTCATTTGATGAATTGTTGAATATTGATAGTTGAATCAATATTCCTTGATGTGAGAAAATGTTGCTCATCTGAGCAAATATTGCTCGTTTGGTGAGTTACTTAATATTGATAGTTGAACCAATATTTATCAGTGCAAACAAATATTGTTCATCTGAGCGAATGTTGTCCATTTGATGAATTGTTGAATATTGATAATTGAACCAATATCCCTTGGTTTGAGCAAATATTGTTCATCTGAGAAAATATTTCTCATTTGATAAATTATTGGTAGCATGACCAAATAAAGTATTAAATCAGAATACTGGAAACTGAACCGAGTATAATTAATAAAATTTTGGTCATGAGATCAACGTAAAATTATTAGCGTTCGAATCTGGAATTATGAACCTTGGACTCAAAACCCTAATTTGATCCATTGATGATTTATTGAAAATAAACCACAGAGTAAAGGAAGGACCGGCTACATGGGATTATGGGTCGACCATGTAGCGCCTAGATGCTCACCTGAGCAAATACCAAGGTCTCTTGAAGACTTGTTGATTTGTTGATGAAATGACGATTAAATGCTGGTTTAATCATTAAAATAATGCTCGTCTGAGCCTTAGGTGATAAAATCTAATTAATTATGAAAATATGAGGGACCGACCAAGGGGTCATGAAACTCGCCCTGGGTGGTCACGTGATTGAATAACGATCGTTCCATGAAGCTCCAAATTGTTTGGAAGAGTTTTGGACCTAATACGTGCAATTGCGCAAATTAGGTCAAATTGTGAAAATACGTGGGACCGGCTCTTTGCAAGCAAAATATCCAACCTTGGTCGGTCAAGGTAACACACTTTTGTCACCAAAGTGTTCGTGTCTCAGTCATGAGAATTTTGATATTTTCTGATGTGCGTTTGAGCAATCATTTGGGAAAATATGAAGAAATCAGGGATTTTTGCCGAAACCGTGAAAACTTCATGAGATGAAGGAAAATAATAAAAAATGAAGGAATCATGAAGTGTGGGACCGGTTATGGCCAAGGCACGTCCGACCAGCCAAAGAGCCCGGTCCCACGGCATTTTTCCTAATTTTATAATATTTTTCATGATTTTAGGGAAATATCATAAAACCAAGGAGTTTGTTGAAACCAAGGAGTTTTGTTGAAATCAAGGAGTTTCCATGAGATGAGGAAAACATAAATAAGAATAATAAGAATAATAAAATAAGGGGTATGTGGGACCGGCTGGCTTGGGACCGGTCCCACGAGTTTCCCTAATTTGTATTATTTTTCATGAACTTGAAGGAAATTTCATGATTTTAAGGAAATATCATGAAATCAAGGAATTTCATGGAATCAAGGAAACATAATAATAATAAAATAAGGGGTGTGTGGGACCGTCTAGGGCATGACCGGCCGGCTTAGGCCTGGTCGCACGAATTTCCCTAATTTTGTATTATTTTTCATGAACTTGAAGGAAATTTCATGATTTTAAGGAAATATCATGAAATCAAGGAATTTCATGGAATCAAGGAAACATAAAAATAATGATAATAAAATAAGGGGTGTGTGGGACCGTCTAGGGCATGACTGACCGGCTTGGGCCCGATTCCACGAGTTTCCCTAATTTTGTACTACCTCCGTTTCAGGAAAAGTGTTACTTTCACTTTTTCATTTTAGCCTAAAAATAGGCCAAATTGAAAAAGTGAAAGTAACACTTTTCCTGAAACGGAGGGAGTATTATTTTTCATGAACTTGAAGGAAATTTCATGAATTTAAGGAGTTTTCATAAAACGAAGGATATTTGCTAAAATAAAGATATTTTCATGAGATCAAGGAAAATAATAAAAAATATGATAAAATATATAAAATTGGGCGTAGGACTGGTCACGGCACGACCGATCGGTGGGCCCAGTCCCTCAGCGCTTTGGTCAATATTTTATTATTTTATTTCCTATTTTGCATAGGTTCATCGTCTCATCGTATTTTGAAATACTTATTTGTGCGTTCAAATGCTAGTTAGTCCATTATTGCTAAGTACACATGCATCATTTTGGTCGGGGCTTATTTGAAGTTACCTGAGATGCCCGTGTGTTCAATATTTATTACTAACCCATGGAATTCTTCTGGGAAGAACCATAAATTGAAGTAACGAAATATTATAAAAATCATTGAATATTTTCAAGGGATTCAGTTAATGAATCTAATGATTTAAGAATAATTAATTGATGGCTCTATACTAGTACGATCATATAGGAGCATTAATTATTCAGGAATTGAGTGATATGAGCTTGTTGAAGCGTCATATTTCTTTTATATAGTCAGGGAAAACATTGTTACATCTTGAAGATGTTATTGCTTTATACTAGCAGGAAAGTTGTCTTGGAACCGTCCAATCATAATGATTCTATACACATGTCTTTTATATAGTAAGGGAAAACATTGTTACATTCTGAAGATGTTATTGCTCTATACTAGCAGGCAAGCTGTCTAGAAGCCGTCTAATCGTTCGATTCTATATAAATGTGATTACTGAAATTTATCAGTATTCATGAGATATGCCGTTGCCTCAGTTGAGAGACTACATATCTACATATGCTCTGAGAGACAGTATTCTCTGTCAGAGATTCTTGCGACATGAACTTTCATGCTTCAGTGAGAGACATGAGCCTCAATACTCATATGATTGTTGGATCAGGAGTATGCACAATATTTTTTTTACGATTTTAGCCTTGGTTGAAAATCCACCATCTACATTAAGTCCCCTACTTAGTGAGGGACAATCATGTTCCTCAGTCAACACTGGATGGTGATTTTCCAGTTATGAAAGAAATAAGTAATCGAACTTAATCGTACGATAAGATGTTACCGGATTTTCGATTGCACGAGCGAACCACGGCTTGAACGAAGATCCCAGTGGCATGATAGAGCATCATTTGATGAGCATAAATTGGTGTAGAACCGCTGATTTGATGCCGGAACCTTGGTCGGATTCAGGGGTCCGGGCCCGTGAAAAGACATCATTGTTTTAGGAATAGACGCTCGTTCGTTCGTTAGTTTAGGGAACAAACAAAATAGACCTGAGTCTAATGATATAAAATTTTGTCTATGAGCTTTCACGAAAACCAAAATTTTATTTTTTAAATATGTGAGATTTCACAGAGTGGAATAAACTCTCTTTTCAAAGGTGGATGCTCGTACGAAAGAAGAGTTTTTTTTTTGAATAGACGTGCGTCTGTTAGTTATAAAATTTTGTTTATGAGCTTTCATGAATTTTTTTATCTTCGAGCTTTCGGAAATCTTTGAAAATATACTCTCTCTTCAAAGACAGATGCTCGTGTGAGGGAGGAAAAATATATAGATATATTTTTCAAATTTACGTGAGTTTCACGTTAAATATTTACATATTTTGTAAAATCATGTTTTGATTTTGAACAACTGTTGAAAGTAGAAAATTATACATGGTGAAGAAATGTCTGTATGTGAGTTTTCACAATTGTAGAATGGACGCCTGTCCAATTTTTGAAAAACCAGTGGATGTTAAAATTCACGTGAGTCGTTCAAGGTTTTATGAACATCAAGTCGTGATTTTAAATAATGAATTTTGCTCGTCTTTGCAGGTTTGAAGGAACGAGCAAGTTTTCGAAATTCTGACATTATAATCACTACAGCTAGTGAAATTATAAATAGGTAAGAGTTGGATTGTTACCATTTTTGTAGACGATGATGTGAGCACCTTTGTTATGCTTTAATTTCACTACTTTGATGAATTTGCACCTATGAATGACATTCTGAAGTAGAAATATGACATGGATACCGCGGCTACTTTGCAGAGATATCAAACGGCGGTTATGAGACTCCTTTAGTTGATGAAGAGGAAGAAGCAGTGATTAAGAGTTCTCCAAATGCGAATGACGAATTCTTCTTGGTCCAATATAAACCCGAAAAAAGTCATCCAGGTTCGAGCACTGTAAAGTCCCCTGTCTCTTTGGTGAGTTGTTAGCGCTCCTTACATCATGACTTTTTCTTGTCCGTGCAATTAGGATAACGAGACCAAGGTTTGTTATTTCTTTTCAGAATTTTGCTCCGTCAAGCCTTGACAGTCTTGAATTCTCTGCTAGTGAACAAACGGTTTCTGAATCGAGTGTTGAGGAAGAAGTCGACGTAAGTACTTCTTCGTATAAACGTTCATAGCATTCATTAAATGAAATATCACTAATTGGTGTTGATGTATACAGGAGGAGATTTCCATGGAACGAGGGAGTACTGATGATGCCCATTCGTTTTCGGAGGATGGTGAAGAAGAAAACCCTGGATTTCGAAACCGAGTGAAAGCAATGATGTTTCCAATGGTGATGTTGGGAATTCCGGTCCTTTGAGCACTTTAGGGGACACTCCAGCAAGTACCCATTGTATATTTTCTTCATAGAAGTATGAAATTACTGATTTTTGAATGAATGAACGAGTACCCATATGAAATGAATGAAAATTTTGCCGAAATATGTCACCAGAAAATTCAGACTTCAGCATTTCAGTAAAAACGTTGTATATTCTTCATACGATGTCGGATTTTCGCGATCTACCCATGTTTTTTCATGCCCAGGAAATTTACAAACTATAACAGAAAATCTTTTTGAGTTTCGAATATGTTTAGGGGCCGAAATAGGCGAAACAGTAAACTTCCAGGAGACTTCCAGAAATTTTCAGCTGGCATGTAGTCCAATATTTTGGACACATATCTTTTCTCATTTCTCCAATTGATGTGAATTTTGTATATGTTGTACGAGACATCCATACGAAGATAATGGTATAAGACCCATCCCTAGATTATTCACCAATTTCTCCCAGATTGCTTATTTGCGTGGGACAGTATAAAATCACCTCAGACGAGCTTGTTGTAGAACACTCTCGTTATGTCTTTGGACCATTCTCTTATGTCTTGAACGGTTGGTGAAGGATTTCAATGCCATTGATTCATTTGAGATCAGGAACCCTTGATTGATACATGAGCATGGTGGTGCTTGCAGTGCCATCTTCTGTCAGTAGTAGAAACATCACTTCTGAAACCCTGGTCACGGGACCATAACTGAGGTTTCTCTCAAGAGGGGGTGATGTAATGACCATGGTTTCATGTCTCGGTGGTAGCATTAATTTTATGATGAATGATTAGCACATGAGAGTATAGTGCCATGGGTCTTGGACTGTGAAACTGAACGTCATGATCAATGGACCGTCAGTCCCCAGGATTTTTTTAAAATCTCTCCTTTTCGTTTTCTCTTCTTCTGGAAAGACTTGGATAAAGGACCCGGGTAGAAAATTGATGTAAATACCTAGGTGGTAGAAGTTGGAGCTACCTTGATGAATCCCGTCTAAGAATTTCTACTTGCATGTTGTATGCTCAGGATGTTGTAGGAACCTCATACGACGTCGGAATTCGATGATTGACCCCAACTTTTGAAGCTAAGAGATTGAGTTATCAAATTAGAAAATAATCACTCAATTTGGAGTTACATAGGTCATCCAACGAAGCATGCACATTTGTGATTTGTAATCCCGTACAAATTTTTCAGATTTCTTAGACCTGACGGTAAAGGTAATATCTTTCAGCTCGTATGTCTGATTGATGCTCCCTTTTGGTATATCGTAGAAGAGACATATACGAACATATTTTGTTGAGGAAGAATTATCCCATTCCTCACCCATTGGTACATTTTTGTAAACCCATGGCCTGAAGTGTATTGTATCTCATTTGTAGAGGTGATGAAAACATCTTGTAGAAGACTTTGGATTGTGCCCACCAGTCGTGCAAGCTTTGAGAAGACTTTCATGTGAGCATATTATCAGGTATATGAATCATTAGTTTTTGGAGAAGTCCGCTTCATGTGTAACACTTCAGAGAATGGTTAGTTGATGAAGCCATGTCATGAGGATGTTGCTCCTGAGACCGTTGTTGATGCTGAGATCACAATTGAATTTTCTCTAGACATTCTTGTTGATGCTGAGATCATGAATGGAATTCCTCCACATATCCTTGTTGATGTCGATACTACGGTCGGAGTTGCTTCAGAGACTGAAAAGGTTAGAACCATGATTTATAGACATATAGCCTTTACTCCTCCATCCAGTGAGCCTTTACATTCATAGACTATTTGGTGGTTTGCGCATCCCTAAGATGTAGGTGTACTGGGAGTACAACCCGAATTCTCCTGATTAATATAATTTTACTGTGAACTAGCTTCGTCGGTGAGTTGACGTTGTTGCGGCAGATAGCAGCAACGGTTTCCATTCTGGGTGTGATCAGTGAAGATAGGAAGTTCCTCAGTCGTGCATGGGCTTGTGATGTAGAGAGATTCCGTTGATAAAGTTTTCATGGAATCGCATCAGGTTGCAATGACTTGCTATTTCTTGAATCTTGTACAATAAGATCAAGTCCACAGTGCATGTTGAAGGAATTCGTGCCATCAATGGATGAATGATTTTGCATATGCTTCAGAAGTCTTGTCATGGAGGCAATGAAGACTCGGCGATCGTAGTTCAGTTTCACTTTGATCGTATCGATAGTGAATAAATGTGTCATCGTCTAGATATTTTTTCTGAAGCTAGAGGCGCTATTATAGAAGGTGTACTCTTTGATTGGGAGTAAAATCTGAAGGCTTCTGAAGAATATATAATACTCAGAGATGAGAGGTTTTGATTTTCAGTTGGCATTGGAAAAGTAGGCGATTGACAGTTGTAGGGATTTTCTTTTGGTTTGATAAAGATTTTCATTTAAATAAACTGATGTAGATTGTTGAAAAGAGATTCAATTATTGAATGCAAGTATTGCATATGCTTTGGAGGGATTGATCGAAACACTAATAAATTAAGAAAATCCTTCTTCAAACTTCAGATGCTTGAGGTTCAAAGCATCAAATCCCTTAAGAGAACTTCTTAGGCATGATCTCTTGGACCTGAATATCTTCTGTTCGACTTTTCCTTCATCAATCCTCCAACGTGTGAGATTTCATGCATGTACAGGCGTCAGCAGTTTTCCATAATTCGGCGGTGGACATTCCTGAATGCGGAACAAGAGTACATCCAAGACATTCCTTATCATGATTTCATATCGTCTCTAAAACGAACATTCCAATGAGATGCTCGATTCGAAGAGGTGCGACCACTTGGTAAAATATTGTTGTGGTGAAGATATCCATTCATGACGTCTTGTAGTGGCTAAGTTTTTAGCAGAATTGATTCCCCATGCTAGGAGAGCATGTAGGAGAATATATGATATGGATATATGAGGAATAAGACTTTCCTGAGTGCAGAATGTTTTGAGAAATGTCAATGCACCTTCTTTAGGTTCTTGTTTCAACCTTATCAGAAATTCCTCCCAGTGCCATGACGACAAAGCGCTCACCAAATCCCCTGGATCGAACCTTCTTCATTGGAGAGATGTGAAAACAAAGCCGTTTTGTAAATAGCCATCTTTTCAGCATGGATCCATGTTCGTCCGAGGATCATGTCATATCCCGGATCTTCCTTGACTATGAAACTTGAATGCTGTCTAGGTTGAGCCTACTTTTATCTTGAGAGAAATGTAGCCATAAGCATCTCTGAGCGTTCTTTCATGATTCTTGATTGAGATGGAACATGAGTAGCTTCTTTTCGAGTGATTCCTGCGGCTCTAAGAGTCTTCAGTGGAATTATGTTGATGGAGGATCAACGTTCTTCCAAATTTGTTTCCTTTGAGATCGACTTTGGTAAGCAGTCCACCGTCGTGCATCTCCTTGTCTGTGGCTGAAGGCCCAGGGAGTATTTTCGAAAATGGACAGTCTCCTTCCTGGAATGATGTGATTCAGTGTTGTGAACATGTCTTTCATTTATGCCTTCGACGGATAGAACATTTCACATATATGTTCGACCATGAACCGTTTCTTTGACATGTTGTTAAGAGAGAGAAAGTCCTGTCTGAGAGAGGATCCATGTGCACCCCTTAAGTCACAAGGTTAATTTCTCCTGATTCGACCTTTTCCTTGAAGATGCGCTTCAAAACCTTGCAGTCGCTTGTTGGATGACAAACCTATGAAAGCGATAATAACGAGGATTCTCCATTTCTTCTTCAGTAGGCTTTTTCCTGACATATGGAAATTTTATTGCACCATATTGGATCCGGACTTCTATCAACTCGATCACCTTTTCAATGGGAAGAGGGAAATCTGCGTCTATCCGGTCATTTTGCTGACGCTGAGTCGACATTTGTGCATTTCGGGTTTGATTATCCTTTCTTTGTGGAAGAGCATGGGATACTAGAGAAGCATGCATGTGCTGATGTACCTCAGTTTTCCTTTTACTTCCTTCAACAACAATGTTCATGGAAGGATGGAGGTTGATTTTCGGATCGGAATAATACCCGTTTTTCCTTAGACCCTTGCAAACTTCTTTATTCTGGAATGGCTCAGATTTGCTGAGTAGAGCAGAAGCCGATCGGTCAGTTGCTTCGGCTACGATCCGGGAATGTAAATCCTCCAAAAGGGATTTATAAAATGACATTATCCCTTCATCGTAAGAGTCTTGATTGAAGCGTGCCAAAATGGACGGGTCTTCTTTATGAATTCGTGAGAATTGTTTCGAGCTTTCATGAACGTCCAAGATAGATTGGTGGAGCCTTTTGCGCTTAGCATGGGTGTGGACTTTTTCTTCGTCGTTGTTGATCGAGGTATGGATCTTAGAAGAGAAAACTACACCATTGGTAACATAGGAAGGATTGCCATCAACATTCTTTTTAGAGCGATCATATGTTGGTTCCTTTGATAACTAATCTATAAGAACTTTCAAAAGGGCAAACACCTCGTTCTGTATCTTAACAATTTCTGCTTGATTTTGTACTACATCATTTAGGATTTTCATCAGATCAGCAATGGTGGTTGAGCTTTGAGTGTCCATAACCTTTGTGGGAGCTTGACCATGCCAGCCGAGTTTAGTAGTAATTGGAAGAAATTCGACAGTAGGAGAAAATAATTGAGATTGGATGTTTTTGAGACCTCCCCATAATCGACCATCTGTGATGAAATTGTGAGTTGCAACCGATAGAATAATCTTCCACTGTGGTCGCCAATCTGTAAATGGATCAAAACGAGTTGTTGGTTTTTACGGAATTGAGGAGACGACCGTACAGAGAAAACTCCTTGAACCGAGCGAACTATCGAACCTCACACAGATGCACTGCAAGAAGGGAGTGCTTTGAATTCGAGATGTCAATCTGTAATACTCCGTCCTAAACTAAGACAATGGTCGTTCCAGAGTAAATTCGGTCACAAGAGAGGATGGTCGATCTGTAGGAGGGAAGCTGAGAAATACATGAGATCAATGGTGATCAAAGATTGTAGATCTGTTGTGTATTCTGAAATAAGATAAGTTCTGAATGATTGAATTTGCTCTGTTGAGAGTAATTGCTCATATGTTGAGTTGTTAATCTCATGTTGTCTGTTTGACGTAAGATTGTTCTTCTTTCAATCATGATTCAGAGATTTATTTATATTGCTAGAATTGTAAACACCATGATCCCCTGAAGTGTGATAGTTGATGGAATCAAAGAGTGGGGAAGTGTAAATCGTGTTAAAACCAGTTGCTCAACGTGCAGAAACTTGGTTGATTTTTCATCCACTATACTTTGTTAACTCCTCCAACTGATTGCATGACTTGCTCACATTCTCATCGTGTATATGAACACACATGTCGTAGACCGCCAGACCAAAACCCTATTTAATATCCCACAATGTAACACGATTGATGTCTCGTGTGATTGTGGAGTCTGCAAGGCAGACGTATATTTAGTTAGTCAGTTGCTGACTTCATGACTACATGGGACGATGAGTCCATGTATTGTTGAGTCGAACGTGATTTGAAAATGTTCTGAGACTCATGAATTGAACATGTCTATTGAGACAGAGGTATAATTCCCGAATAAATGTTGATAGCTAAAGTGAACACATATTGTTCATTTGATGAATCGTTGAATATTGATAGTTGAACCAATATTCCTTGATGTGAGCAAATGCTGCTCATCTGAGCAAATATTGCTTATTTGGTGAGTTACTGAATATTGATACTTGAACCAAAATTCATCAATGCGATCAAATATTGTTTATTTGAGCGAATTTTGTTCATTTGATGAGTTGTTGAATATTAATAGTTGAACCAATATTCCTTGGTTTGAGCAAATATTGTTCATCTGAGCAAATGTTGCTCATTTGATGAATTATTGGTAGCATGACCAAATAAAGTATTAAATCATAATACTGGCAACTGAACCGAGTATAATTAATAAAATGTTGGTCATGAGATCAACTTAAAATTATTAGCGTTTGAATCTGGAATTACGAACCTTGGACTCAAAACCCTAATTTGATCAATTGATGATTTATTGAAAATAAACCACAAAGTGAAGAAAGGACCGGCTACATGGGATTATGGGTCAACCATGTAGCGCCTAGATGCTCACGTGAGCAAATACCAAGGTCTCTTGAATACTTGTTTATTTGTTGATGAAAGGACGATTAAATGCTGGCTTAATCATTAAAATAATGCTCATCTGAGCCTTAGGTGATAAAACCTAATTAATTATGAAGTGATGAGGGACCAACCAAGGGGTCATGAAACCATCCCTGGGTGGTCATGGGATCGAATAACGATCGTTCCATGAAGCTCCAAATTGTTTGGAAGAGTTTTGAACCTAATACGTGCAATTGCGCAAATTAGGTCAAATTGTGAAAATATGTGGGACCGATATTTTCAAGCCAAAGAGCCAACCTTGGTAGGTCAAGGTAACATGCTCTCATTACCAAAGTGTTCGTGTCTCAGTCCTGAGAATTTTGATAGTTTCTGATGTGCGTTTGAGCAATCATTTGGGAAAATATGAAGAAATCGGGGATTTTTGCCGAAACCGTGAAAACTTCATGAGATGAAGGAAAATAATAAAAAATGAAGGAATCATGAAGTGTGGGACCGGCTATGGCCATCCGGCCAAAGAGCCAGGTCCCACGGTATTTTTCCTAATTTTAAAATATTTTTCATGATTTTTGGGAAATATTATAAAACCAAAGAGTTTTTGAAACCAAGGAGTTTTGTTGAAATCAAGGAGTTTTCATGAGACGAGGAAAACATAATTAACAATAATAATAAAATAAGGGGTGTGTGGGACTGGCTATGGCATGACCGGTCGGCTTGGGCCCGATCCCACGAGTTTCCCTAATTATGTATTATTTTTTATGAACTTGAACGAAATTTCATGATTTTAAGGAAATATCATGAAATCAAGGAATTTCATGGAATCAAGGAAACATAATAATAATAAAATAAGGGGTGAAAAGGCGAGGGTACCCAAATATACCTCAAGCTATTACTTTTCCTTCCTATAAGTCTGTTCCCCGAAAGTGATTGTCTATGGACTAAGTCGAGACAATACAAAAAATTGGTTCACACTTTGTGTGATCGTCTATGGATACGAGATCGATACAATACAACAACAAAGTCTGTTTACTTCATACAAAGGTTTGGACTTAACCAAACACAATAGGATTCACGTATCAAGTAAATAGGAATTAATGTTTGTGCAATTTACTTTAATTATATTAAAACAATTATAATGCGGAAAAATAAAGTAAATGACACAGCAAGAGTTTGTTAATGAGGAAACCGCAAATGCAAAAAAACCTCGGGACCTAGTCCAGAATTTAATACTCTCAGGATTAAACCGTTATACAAAATAATAACAACTTGGTATAGTTGAGACCAAGCAACTAAACCTATAGTTCACCTAGTTCCGTTTGTATTCCCACGCCTCCAACCTGTAAACAAGTCACGTACTTGGACCAATTCCTTTGGTTCGTATTCCAAACAGTAAAGGAACAACAAATCTGTTTGGTATCAACTCTCTTCAACCAAGTGATATGCTTTGCGCAAAATTTCCCCTATTTATCTTAACTTAAACTCCTTTGCCAGGTTCCAAGAGCTATCTTATGTTCAATCACCCAAAGGAAATTGTTAAGATTAAGCCAATCAATACCTTTAATCCCAAGGAAATGTATTGATGCCGATCTTCCTCAACTATTCTATCAAAATAACCAAAGGATAAATCAATTATAGTTGGATCCTCTTTTTCCCAAAAAAGTATTGTGCACACCAAAGATTATAAACACCAAGTCAGACATCTTATATCTCTTCTTCGTCTTCAAATCTTCTGAGATCTTCAATAAACACCTGCATACAACAACTTGAATCTCTTGTGATCAATCACACACATAACGGAGTCTGTTAATAATGGATTATCACAAGATCGTCTTTAAATCTAACAACAGTCTAAAGATTCATGTCAAAACCTTGAACTAGTTTGAGTGAATCTTATATCAGAAGAGAAGATTCTCAAGCATAAAAAAAACTAGGTGCCATCAAAGTTCAACCACTGTTAGACAATCAAATCAATACGAAAACTAAAGATAAACCGCAATATATAGTTTCCCACCAACGGGTCGCGCTAGAGCTTCTCAATCCCAAAGAATACTTTAAATTGAACGGTCGTAAGAGATTTCATTAGATTACTCTCCTCACCGATAGGCGGCTTCACCAGTAACAAAGACAAAAGAGGAAGTCTATTGTTACACAGGATTAGTTTGCTAGAAATGCAAACTCAAAGTATTTATAGACAAGGAAGTTTGGACACCAAGGAATTTCCAAAACCGAAAATATTCTTAATATATTTTTCATTACTACACCAAATTCGTTTTTCATAATTCTTGTGAATGCACTGTCCAAAAATACAATTGAAATATCCTTGGAAAATCTTTAACTAGTAAATGCACATTACTAATTCTTATTTTCCATATATAATTAAAAACCCTTAATTAAAAAGATTCTTAACTTATTTAAATTCGATCTTGGGATTTACTTACTTCTTAGCCTTTAAAAAATATCTTTGAACAATATAGAATAAGCATTAATGCACCGTGTTCAAAGTATGTCGACATCTTACTCTTGCAAGTCCTTTTTCATACTTGCTCACTTGAAACCGATTTACCACACTTCCAAACAAGTTTAGAATTGGTTCATCTGACTTTCAAAAACTAGGTGATTGATCAAGTAACACTCAATTACAAACCATGGGTTTAACGGTTCTACCAAAACAAGTTTCGGTTCTACCTCCATGTGAGTACTGTGCATAGTCACACTAGCTTACCATAATTCGGCTGACTAGGTACTAGGATCGGTTCCCCATATATATTTGGTATCTAACTTGTATGCACTGCACATGTCCATAGGATCGGTTCCCCCTTCCCAAAAACGTGTTGCACATGTTCATAGGATTGGTTCCCCTTTCTTCCATAAACCTTGTCGTACCTCATACAAGGATCGGTTCCCCTTGTGATGCACAGCACCTCTTACTAGGATCAGTTCCCCTTCTCCTAATAATTAGTCAGACACTCACAAACCCAATCATACCCCAGGTGATTACTTAAGATCGGTTTCACTAATAAAAGTCATACCAATACATAAGTCAGGCCTCATGTGAATAGTTTTACTAAGAACACAAACAAGTCATGAGCGGTTATACTAATCACACATATTGGTCGTTCATACCAATAACTCCTGGCGATTTTCTTTTCTGTTCAGAACACATATCATGAACTTACTTCCTTATAACACATGTAAACATTGTTTCCTATGATGAAATCCTCTCCTCATACCCATACATAATCGCAATAATATTCATACGATTATGTCGATGTATTATATACAAAGTTTAATGGTTAAGCAAGAAACTTCATATTGTATTCCTTAATACTATGTCTATCTAGAGTGTTCATGCTTCGCAGTTTTATGTTTTCAATATGCACGACTTGAAAGATACGTTAGGGAATGAAACAGTTCAAGTCAAATATCACTAACCTCAAGTGGAAGGATGATGTTGTGGTTGTAGCTCTGTTTTTCTTCACTTCTTCAAGTCTTCGCAATACTTGTAATGTCTCATCCTAATACTTTCAAGCTAACCTATACGAAGTTGACTCTCGTACATTTAAATCAAGCGACTCTTAAATGAGTTTTGGTTCACTAAAATATGACAACCAAACTTGACATACCAACGCTTGGGGGGTTCAACCGAGCAATGATCTAACAAGGTGTGTGTGGGACCGGCTAGGGCATGACCGACCGGCTTGGGCCCGGTCCCACGAGTTTCCCTAATTTTGTATTATTTTTCATGAACTTGAAGGAAATTTCATGAATTTAAGGAGTTTTCATAAAACGAAGGATATTTGCTCAAATGAAGAGATTTTCATGAGATCAAGGAAAATAATAGAAAATATGATAAAATATAAAATTGAGTGTGGGACTGGTCACGACACGACCGGCCGGACGGTGGGCCCAGTCCCTCAGCGCCCTGGTTAATATTTTATTATTATTTTTCCTATTTTGAATAGGTTCATCGTCTCGTCGTATTTTGAAATAATTATTTGTGTGTTCAGATGCTCGTTAGTGCATTATTGCTAAGTACACTTGCACCATTTTGGTCGGGGCTTATTCGAAGGTACCTCGGATGCCCGTGTGTTGAATATTTATTACTAACCCATGGAATTCTGCTGGGAAAAACCATAAATTGAAGTAACGAAATATTATAAAAAACATTGAATATTTTCCAGGGATTCAGTTAATGAATCTAATGATTTAAGAATAATTAATTGTTGGCTCTATACTAAAATGATCATCTAGGAGCATTAATTATTCAGTAATTGAGTGATATGAGCTTGTTGAAGCGTCATATTTCTTTTATATAGTCAGGGAAAACATTGTTACATCCTTAAGATGTTTATTGCTCTATAATAGCAGGCAATCTGTCTAGGATCCGTCCAATCATAATGATTCTATACACATGTCTTTTATATAGTCAGGGAAAACATTGTTACATCCTGAAGACGTTATTGATCTATACTAGAAGGCAAGTTGTCTAGGAGCCGTCTAATCGTTCGATTCTATATAAAAGTGATTACTGAAATTTCTCAGTATTTATGAGATATGTCGTTTCCTCAGTTGAGAGACTACACATCTACATATGCTCTAAGAGATAGTATTCTCAGTCAGAAGTTCTTGCGGCATGAACTTTCATGCTTCAGTGAGAGATATGAGCTTCAATACTCATTTGATTGCTGGATCAGGATTATGTACAATTATGGTTTTATGATTTTAGCCTTTGTCAAAAATACACCATCTACAGTCCTGAAGGCGTTTCACTCTCTAACAAATAATTATGTCTAGAGAACCGCCCAATTATTAAGATTCTATATAGAGGTGATAATGAAATGTGTGAAGCATCGAACGCTCATCCGGGGAGGCCTTTCGAGAAACATATTCATCATATCTCTCTGAGAGGAATGCCCACTCAGTCAAAGATCGTGAACGGTTCATGGATCGTAAAATATGAATCGTTCCCGAAGTCGGGTCAAAAACATACAATATCATGATTTTATGATTTTGACCTTTGTCGAAAATCCACCATCAACAACTTGTTATATCGTATTGAGTACTATCTGAAAAACGGGGGTCTAACAACCTTACCCAATATTTTGCTTAGCAATCTGTGTGGACTAACTCCAATATACTTTTAAGAGAATCAACTAGACAGCCACACTCAATCTTAATAAAAAATATATCAAAGAGTTATATCTCAATTTCTCGATTAAATCCTCACTCAAACAAATAGAAATCTGTGAGCCTGATTGAATACAAGAGAAATAAATTAAACGGTACCAAAGACCAATGTTCAAGGATCAATCAATTTCAATCAACAACCAAAGGTTGGATTTACCAATTGATCAATTCAATGCACAACCTGTGATATTTCAATTATATAACAAAATATAATGCGGAAAATAAATAACACATACACCAGAAGTTTTGTTAACGGGGAAACCGCAAATGCATAAAAACTCCGTGACCTAGTCCAGATTGAACACATACTGTATTAAGCCACTACAGACACTAGACTACTATAAGCTAACTTCGATCTGGACTGTAGTTGAACCCCAATCAATCTTACACTGATCCAAGGTACAGTTACGCTCCTTATGTCTCTGATCCCAGCAAGATACTACGCACTTGATTCCCTTAGCTGATATCACCCACAACTAAGAGTTTCTACGACCCAAAGTCGAAGACTTGATAAATAATTCTGTATCACACATAAAAGTCTATAGGAATAGATGAATCTGTCACCCACAGAAATACCTACGCATTTTGTTCCGTCTTTTGATAAATCAAGGTGAACAAGAACCAATTCATATACCAGACTTATATTCCCGAAGAAAAGCCTAGAAATATTAATCACCTCGCAATAATCTTAATCGGCTAGCGAAACAAGATATTGTAGAATCACAAACGATGATACGAACGTCTTTGTGACTACTTTTCTTTCTTGCCTATCGGAGATATAAATCTCAATCCAATCTTACGATTGTACTCAAACACGATAGAAACAACAAGATCAGATCACGCAACTATAGAGAAAATAGTTAGGTCTGGATTCACAATCCCAATGAAGTCTTTAAGTCGTTAACCTACAGGGTCTCGAGAGAAACCTAAGGTTAAAGGATAATCGAATCTAGCTTATACAACTAGTATCACACAGGAGGTGTGGGTATTTAATTTCCCAGGAGGAGTTTTCCTTTATATAGTCTCTAAATCAGGGTTTGCAATCTAAGTTACCTTGGTAACAAAGCATTCAATATTCATCGTTAGATGAAAACCTGATTAGATTCAAGATAATATCTTTCAACCGTTAGATAGAACTTAGCTTGTTATACACAAATGAAATGTAACTTCATTTAGGTTTGAGTAACCGTACCTAAACATGTACACTTAGTTGGTTCAACAATAGTTAACCAATGGTTAGCCATATGAGCACTTTCATATCAATCTTATTCATCTTTACCATAACTAGTTCAAATGACTCAAATTAACTAGTTAGAGAGTTGTTCAATTGCTTAGATCTTATAGAAGTATACAAAATACAATCGAAGCAAAATCGGTTTTGATTCACTCGAATCGATTCATGAACATTATAGCCACGGTTTGCAAAGATTGCATTCCTTAATATATATAAATGTTTTAGTTCATGAAAAAACCGATTTTAGAAAGTAACCTACCTAAGTATGCATACGGGTACTGTACTTAAGTAACTGGTTTAAGTTTGTTTTCACTTCCAAACTCTAGCAGAAATTCACGGACGTGAACTTTCCTCCAGTACGCGTATGGGTATGCATACTTTGGGTTCCCGGTTTTGGACTTTTACATAAATGTGAAAACATACTATGCTTATATCTAAATATGGTTACATGTTCTAAACTATCATTTCAATCATTAAAACGTTCTTAGAGGATGTTATATAGTTGTTATTCACAAACTATTTTTCATCAAAGTAATTTTCAAGATATGGAAATAACCAACATGACTTTCGTCACGAGTAAAGATGAACTTAGCCAAAGCGAAATCTTACCAACACATATTTCGAGAAATAGATAAGCGAGATAAAATTGTCTCAAAATAGCAAATGTGTATAATCAAAGTCTATATAGCAATACGAATTTTGTCTCAAGATAGGAGATAAAATAAATAGACTTTTGAGTGATAGATAAGTTCAAGTCTCCACATACCTTTTTGTCGATGAAGTTCCACTAGTTCCTTGAGTAGTTCTTCGTCTTTGCATGATGAACGTCGTGGAGTCTAGAGCTCAACTAAAGTTATAATCCTAGTCTGAGACTTAGCTATAAGTAGACTAGAAATCAAGAATTATAGTTTTGGCAACTAAACTTGACAAAAAATCTTGAGATAACAACTCTTGCGAGTTCGACCAAGCAGTTTATTTCTAGTGCCCCTCTCACACCACTCCTTAAGCCTGATGGGGGTCTCAGGCAAATTCCAATTGGCACCATCTGGAGAAGGTTGTGTTCTAATCTCGCATCAAGTTCAGTGAGCCAGGACATGACTGCATACTTGGGTAACCACCAGTTTGGAGTTGGTATCCAATGTGGAAGAGAAAGAATCATGCATTCAGCAAACATACTTCTGGAATTGGAAGGTACATAAACTAATTTAACTATGTTACTCGTAGATTTTAAGAATGCCTTCAACTTAGTTAATTGAACAACCCTTATCAAAGAAGTGAGGAGTAAATTCCCCAGTATATCCAAAGGGATTGAGTTCTATTATGCTAAACCACCAAGACCGTATTACAGTGATTCCATTTTATTATTTGCTCAAGGGGTTTCTGCAAGGGGACCTCATTGGTATTCTGCTTTTTGCCTTAAGATTACATCATCTTGTTTGTAAAATTGATGCTCAATGCTCTTTGGATTTACATGCCTGGTACCTTGATGACGACAATATAATTGGGGACAAAATGGAGGTTTCTAAGGCACTCATCATAATACAGAATGAAGGTGGTGCCAGAGGTTTTCTTTTGAACATCAGCAAAACTGAAGTGTTTTGGCCTTCTCCAGATCCTAGAAGTTTTTAAATACGGAGTGTTTCCTAGAAATATAGGCAGAGCTAGTGGTGGTGTTAGGCTACTTGGTGGCCCTATCAGCCTAGATAAACAATATTCCAGTAATTTGGTAATGTCCAGAGTCAATAAAAACTATACAACTAATGAACTCTGTAAGGAAGTCATAAGATCCAAAATCTGAGCTTCTACTTCTACGCAACTACAATGGTGTGTCCATGCTTTACTTTACCATGCGCACCACTAATCCCCAAGTCCTACATGCTGCTACCAATCACTTTGATCACCACCAGTTTCAGTACCTACAACACTTAGTCACGGGGGATGGTCCTGGGTTTGGTCCTCTTCAGCGATGGCTAGCTATACTAACCTTTAACGATGTAGGGTTGGGAGTTTACACCATTTCAGATACTAGTCAGTATTGTTTTCCCGCATCTTATGTCCAGACTCAGAGCTTACAAGGCATTATCTTAAGCTCTACAAACATTTATATTCCCAACCATCAATTTATGGCATCCCTCAACATGTATGTGCAAACTTGTGGCCTTACTTATCTTACTTTCAATATCAAAGACATTTCCCCATGCCCCATGAGAAAATTAGCAATTCGTTACTTTGATGTTGTTAAGAGAGAATTTCCTACCAGGTTTACGATGTCTGCAAGAGATGCAGTTCTTTAGCAGAGCAACAAGGTGGCTCATGCTATGGATATTTTAAAGGAAATTCTTATTGCTGGGCTCAACTAAAATATTGGGCCGAGACAGTTTAGGGTTGTAATCCAATATCGCCTTGGTGTGCCTCTTTTAGCTGAGGATAGTGTGTGCCCATGTTGTATCCGTAGTATAGGTACATTTGGTTATCATGCCATCCATTGTACGAATGAAGTCGTCCTCAAATTCAGAAACGATTTGTTTCGCAATGTGGTCATGGACATATGTAACAAAGACGGTGTATCTTCTAGAAAGGAGGCTTCTTTGGGATTTTTGGCGGACGACAATGGCTTAAAACCAGCTGAAATTCTTATATATAACTAGAAGAACGGTCAAAAAACTTGTTTTGACGTTAGAGGGATTTCGCCCTCGTAGCTTTGTTCCGGGACGTGCCATTTCTGCGGCTATCAATCGCAAGCGTGCAAAATACTTGGACGCATACACATCTCATGGTTACAGTTTTTGGGTTTTAGCCTTTTCTACAATACGCGAATTAGGAGATGATTTTATTGTTTTTCTGAACTGGTTGAGAAATTGCTTAGATAATTATGATGTTAATTCTAAGATACACAGTTTTCTTTTTCATAGGGTAGGTGTTGCTATCCAAAAAGGAGTTGGGGCGCAACTTGTTGCTAGGCTCCCAACCAACCCCGTGTAAACTCTTACTTGTTTTTCTATTATATATTATTTATTTTATTTTGATAATAATAATAATATTATGGATCATACATAGATTTGGTCGGTAGCCTAGCAACAAGTTGGGCACCAACACCCTTTTGAATAACAACACCTAATTTATAGAAAATAAAGCTACCTGATACTTACACCACTACTGGCGTCATTATTAACTAGGTAATTCCTTAGTCTTTTAAAAAGGTACAAAGTATCTTCACTAAGCTCTCCTAAAGTAGTGAAAGCTAGAATACTCAAACCATAACCATGAGAAATGAATTATCCAAGTATTTAGCATGTTTGAGCGTAACAACATCCGAAATGGCTTGGTTGGGGATGAAAGTTCTAGTAGCTTCACCTGTGGAAGACAAGACACCCATGACGTCCATGCAAACATCTTGACCATTCTCCCAATTATATACGAGAATGTCTGCACCGTAAATCTCTATTATCATCTGAAAATAACCCCAAAGAAACTTCTTTGCGGCAACACGTATTACATACGAGGTTATGTCGGAACTTGAGTCCAACATGTTTGGCATAATGAAGCACGTGATCACTGAAGGTATCCATAGGCCTATTATAGCTTGAACACAGACCATCCACAACAAACAAGGGGATGCCAAGGCGGTAACAAACTACGGCCCTAAACTGTCATGACCCAAGGCACTGATTCATCCCACTAGTGGGTACATCCAATAAGTAATATTTTACATGCTTAACACGGTTTCATTGCCACAAAATGTAATATCTTGCGGACATTGAAAATTGGATGGGAATTTGCAAATTTACTGCATCAAAATATTTGAATAATAAAAAATATTATTTTTATTTCTAATATGAGAAAAAAATTATATATATATATATATATATATATATATATTTATATTTATATTTAAAAAGTACTTTGGCGAGTGCTATTTTTGGTAAAGTGGTTAAAGAAATGGATAGAGTTTACGAGCTTTCACACATACCAAAAGCGGTTTTTGGTTGCCTACAAGCAGCGCATGCCCAGGATTTTATCCTTGCTATTCTGATTGAGGGACTTGGACAGAAGATGACACCCTTGGAGTACCGATCCATTCTCAAATAAAGGTTAATTATCCCTCTTTACCATTCAGATTCACAATGTCCCGCTTGTTTTACAGGATGCTTGGACTCGTATGGGGAGCATGCAGTTCATTGTAAGGTAGACCCTAGGTTTAAATATATACATGATCATATGAGGAATACTTTATATGATGTGCTATGGAGAGCCGGCATTTCAGAAAAGAAAGAAGCCACTGTCAATTTTTTGACATACCCACTTGAGGGGAGATCAACACTCAGGCCAGCAAATGTTCTTATTTTTGGGTGGGTTAATGGGAAACACGCTTGTGTTGACCTTACAGGAGTCTCTCCATTAGTAGGTATTGGACATGGTACTTTCACGGTTGGACAAGCAGCACTAAGGGCAGCCTCGGGTAAGATATCAAAACATGAGAAAGCGTGTACTGACAATGGACATGCTTTTATTCCCTTTGCTTTTGATACTTTTGGTTACCTTGCTCCAGAGGCGGTTGGACTTCTTAAAAGAGTTCAGAAAGTCATGCACAGTAATGTCATGACTTCTGGCTCGAGAGAGTTTGTTTTTAAGAGGATAGGTTTTGCAATTCAAAAAGGGCTTGTGGCGCAGCTTGTTGCTCGCTTGCCTACTATGTAAATTCTGAAGTTTTTCAGCTTCCATTTCAACAAGTTTTCTTTTCACTTTCCATTTAGAATCAAATATAAAAGTTTGCTAATAAAAAATTTATTTGTATAAAATTATTAAATTAAAATTAAAATTACTAGTTGAAAAATATTTAAATAATACTATTAAATACCAGAGTAACTTTGAACAAAAGGATGTTAGAGCCTAGTTTGTCGCTATGAATCCTACCAGTTTCTTGTAGTTTGATTTTTCTTTTCTTCTTTTTAAAAAAATTGAGATATATAATTGAGATAAAGACCAGAGTAGTTAATCGGACAAGATTTTATGGAGCAGTCTCAACATGAAACTATTGTTATTCTCTATTATGAAAGTAATATTAAAAATATTTTAGAAATTATTAAAAATATTGCAAATATAATTATATTAAATTTGTAATGAGGTCTCAAAGGTTATAGCTATAGAGGTACTTATTTTCTTACTCTACTTCATTTTTAAATGTATTTGTTCTCTGCTCTTCTTTCCATTTTTGTTCAATTTGGTTTACATGTTCCCCAAATTTTAGGTTAAAATTCTCTTTTCGCTGGTGTTTTTTTTCTTAGTCTCAATATTCGAAGTTTTTTACATTATGGGTTCACCTAGTTATCAATCTCTATATGATATTAGGACCATCTCCTGGAATTTGCAGGGCATTAGGTCTAGCTTAAAGCAGGATCACTTAAATTATTTGATAAAGACACGTCATATTGATATTCTCTTCTTAGTAGAAACTAAAGCCAAAGTTCCTTTCATGGAGAAAATTTTACCTAAATTTCATGCCAAGGATTGGTTATTAATTCCTTCTGTTAGTAAATCAGGTGGCATTGCAATAGTCTTCTTTTTTTAATATCTCTGCTTCGCTGCTTAAGTTTCAGGATAATGTTTTCTATTTTCAAAATTTGAAAACTAATGCCAGATTTAATATGTCTTTTATATATGGTGCCTTGGATAATCATTTAAGGATTAGGCAATGGGATTTTATCTATGCTTTTAATGATCCTAATATACCAAGGGCAGTAATTGGTGATATGAATTTCATTCTGAATGAATCTGAAAAGGAAGGTGGAAATTATGATACTTCTAGTAGTTATGCTTATGTTTATAGCTGCATCCAAAAATGAGGCTTAATTGATTTGAATTATCTTGGATTTTACCTGGACTAATAAGAGATCTGGTATTGCTCGCATTCAAGAGAGACTTTATAGAGTATTTGTTAATCATAAGTGGTTAGAACTTTTCCATGATTCTCTTAACTTATATCACTAGAGTTTTATCCGATCATGCTCCAATCATGTTACAGACAACTCATTTTGGTGAGAAAATTTATAAGCCTATGAGATATATGAGATGTTGGCAACACCATATACTTGTGAATTTGTTGTTTAGCAGTTAGTTTGCACCAATCAGAATAAACATAGTAGATTTACTAGTACTATGACTCATTTGCATCATACACTTATATTTTGGAATAAACAGGAATTTGGTAATATATTTAAAAATATCTTCGATATTCTTTCTGCTATTGATGTGAAAAATGCTTTACCCCTCACTGTTGAAACCAAAACAGCTTTGACTGATTTGCATAATGATCTCGAGTCATGGTATGCTATTGAAAAAACTTATTGGAGTCAACATGTTAAGGATGAATGGATTAAAGAAAACGATCATAATACTCAATTTTTTCATCAACATGCTTCTGAAAAAAGAAGAATTAATCACATTTATGCTTTACGAGATGCTTCTGGTTTGTGGATTGAAGGTAAGTCTCCAATTAGTACTCTTATAACTAATCATTTTAAACATATTAGCCATTCTACTAATCCTTGTATTGATCCTTTATTTTCATTTATTTTTATGAAAATTTTGACTCCTTCTGATAATTTTACTCTGTGTCAAATCCCCGATGAGCATGAAATAAAATCTGCTTTATTTATGAAGAATTCTTGGGGGGCTCCAGGACCTGATGGATTTCCCCCTGGGTTTTATTAGCATCATTGGGATCTTGTTAAGTTTGACTTGATTTATTAGGTACAACAAGTCTTTCGAACCAAGTCTTTGGATCCAAGTTTGATAACTTTACTCTGTGTCAAATCCCTGATGAGCATGAAATAAAATATTCTTTATTTATGACGAATTCCTAGGGGGCTCCAGGACCTGATGGATTTATCCCTGGTTTTTATCAGCATCATTGGGATTTTGTTAAGTCTTACTTGATTTATTGGGCACACCAAGTCTTTCGAACTAAGTCTTTGGATCCAAGTGTTAATCATACATTTGTTTCTTTAATCCTTAAAGTGCAAGTTCCTACTACTCCATGTGATTTTCGACACATTAGTTTAAGTAATGCTCTATATAAAATTATTGCTAAAATTTTAGCTAATCGTATAAAGCCTTATTTAGACAGCCTGGTTTCCAAAAATCAATCAACTTTTATTCATAATAGGCAAATTACGGATAAGTGGTAGCTCATGAAGTTTTGCATACTATGAAAACATGTTTTTCGCTTACTGGGTTTTTCTGATGAATTCTGTGATTTAATCTATATGTGTATCTCAACTGTAACTTACTCTGTGTTGGTTAATGGATCTCATGCCGAAAGTTTTACTCCTTCTAGGGGAATTCTTCAAGGATATCCATTATCTCCTACTATTTTTATTCTATGCATGGAAGCTCTTTCCAAGTTACAGTTGCATGCGAAACAACATAAATTAGTTAATGGTGTTAAGTTTATTACTGGTAGTCCATCTGTTACGCATTTGTTCCTTGCAGATGAAGCTTTTTTATTTACCAATGCTACTATAGTTCATGCTAAGAATTTATTGTATATTCTTAATATTTTTAGTCTTTCGTCTGGTTAGACTGTTAACTACCAGAAATCTGGTGTTTATTTTAGTAAAGGTGTTCCAAATAAACATTGTAAATTTTAGCTGGAATTCTTAAGATCAGTATACCCTTTATTTTTTTCATAGATCTAAGAGCTTTAATTTTCAATGTATGTTAGATAAATTTTATCACAGAAATAAAAGTTGGAAAGCTCGATTACTTTCACAAGCTGGCAGAGCTGTGTTAATTACTTATGATACTAGTGTAATGCCAATGTATCAAATGATGTGTTTTGCTTTACCTCATAAAACATTAGATAGATTGAATGCTCTGCAACGGGACTTTTGTTGGAAACGTAAAGAAGGCTCCAAGGGCAGTTACATTAAGTCTTGAAGGTTTCTTTGTAAAAAAATAATCTAGTGGGCGTTTAGGATTTCGAAATTTGCATAAATTTAATCTGTCTTTGCTTACTAAGTTAGCTTGGCGGCTTATTGCTAGTCCTGATCAGTTGTGGTGTCAGATTCATAAATGTTAATATTTTCCAAAATCCGATCCTTTACATTATAAGAAGAAACGGTTAAATCATGTATATGGACTAGTATCTGTAGAGGCATTGAGGTGATTAAGTTAAATCATTGTTAGGCAATAGGAGATGGTAATAATATAAATCTTTGGATGGACAAATGGTACTTGTCATGTGACAAGATCTGGTGTTAGTGTTAACTATACACAAAAAGTATATGATATTATCACCCCCTGCAGGTAAGTGTAATTTTCCTTTAATACATACTTTGTTTAATGATACTACCATTCATGCTCTTAAGGTGCTTAACCCGATTATTATAGGCCAGATTATATTAAATGGATAGGTACCAAGAATGGAATGGTTTCCGTTAAATCATCTTATAATTACCTTGCTAACGGGTCAGCTGTTATATATAAAGTTGCTTGGTCTGAAATTTGGAATCTTAATGTCATTCCTAGAGTTAAATATTTCCTTTGGAAAGCTTTAGTTGGCTGTTTACCAGCTGTTAAACCAGTTGTAGGGAGGTTTAATCATATGGACAAAAATTGTTCCTTGTGTCAATCCTTGGATCTAGAAACTGTAGATCATCTGTTTACTAACTGTGTCTTTGTTGAGCCTGTCTGGAGAGGTATCTCTTTATCCCCCTTTTATTATGAGGCTCATAATGTTTCTTTTGTTGACTGGTGAATCAGCTAGTTGCATGATAAAACTCATCGGGATCAAATTGCTTATGTGGTGTGGTTTATTTGGAAATATCGATGTCGAGTGGTTTTCCAAAAGATTAAACCTAATCATCTTACTCTTATTCATTCTATACCTAGAGATATCAATTCCTTTTAATATAAATCACAAACATTGAATCCAGTTATCTCTAAGGTTGCTTAGTGTGAATGTTTGCATCCTGGGAAATGCTTTTCAACATATGTTGTTCCTCCTATGTCTATGGTCTGGTACAAATTGACAATTTTGGAAATATAACTGAATTTGCAGGAGGATCAGGATGGTGTTCCAGTTCATTTGAGGCAGAGTCCAGAGCGTCTAGACCAACATCAGAATGGTCTCGATAGCTCAGACATCACTCAGTAAACTTCTACAATGACAACCAAGATGTAATTAAAGCTGCAGCGCCCCTAAAACTAGCAGATGTCTAATCCAAGAGATTAACTAAATAAAGAGGCACTAAGGAATCTAAAGCACATACTTAAGCATTTAATTAAGAAATATGCTACATAACTTAACCTAAAATTAGCCCTGCTTTGAAATATATATACAAGAACTTCTCTCAAATGATACATAAACAATAGTCGTTTGGTTTGCAAATAAATTATAAACATAAATAAATATAGCAGAAGTTATCCAACTAACGGACTCAACGCCACGTAGCTTCCGCTGCGCAACTCTGATCTGTCTCTGAAACTGAAAGTGGGAATGGGTGAGCACATCGTCCCTAAAAGGGGTGCCCAGTGGAAATAACAACTAGCTTTCAAGTAATCATTAATATGAATCGAAGACAATGCAGGTTTTATCGAAAGTCGGTAATACAAGGAAAGACAATAAAACATAATGTAGAAACTTCTTCATAAACATTCAAAAATGACAGTAAACATCCATGTATGAGATGTGTGTTGCCGCACATAAGGGAAGAGTAATATTGATGCCAATTCCACACCGATTAGGTAATATTGCGGTGTATCGCCCTAGCCATAGAATACTAGATATAAAGGAAGAATAATATTGTGGTGTATCGCCCTAGCCATAATAATATTGCGGTGTATCGCCCTAGCCATAGAATACTGATATTGTGTCGGCACACATCTCACACCACACCAAGCACACAAAGATATGCATGAATTTCACAGCACAAAGATTGATTTGTAAAACAATAATGAATACAAGAGAGTTCGTTATCGATTCCCACCTCTTTTGATGACAAGCCTCGCCTACCTCGAGATCCATGATCCAATGGTTCATCCTTGAATCGATCGTTGTTAATAAAGACTAATTGTTAATCACACAAGAAGTCTAAGAAACTAGCCAAAATGGCTCATACAAATCTATTTAATGGTTGTAAGCCCAAGTCCACAAATCAAGCCCATTACACAAGGTCCAGTCCATCTGAGTCAATTAACGGTCAAACGTAACGGTCAATGGGTCTCAAACAGTCATCGTCAGTCTAAGGTCAAGTCCAAGGTCAACTAGCGAAGGTCAAATCGGTCAACTGAGTCAACTCGGGTGAAAACAGATAACTCAGTGGGTCAAACTGATTCAACTCAGTCAGATAACTAAGTCAACTAAACGAAAACGAGTTAGACTGACTAAGCTCAGTCAGACAAGCCAAAGGTTCTTACATTTCTGCAATTCTAACATCAATTCAACTTCAATCTATTTCATTACATCAAAACATTCATTTGAAAGTAACTTCATAACTTATTCTCAAATATAAATTCTGCTTACCAGCAATTGCAGCTTTAAGTTTTTCACAAAAATTACTATCTACAACTTCAGGTTCACAACTAAACCAAATTACTCACTTGTCTTCCCAAAATGCAAGACTATTTCTCCAACTGAATTACCACTAATACAACAAACTCCATTATCTGCAAGGCAGAGTAACCTCAGCTACATATCTAGTCAACCACCAACACACACAACAATACATATCTTTTAGAACTTCTTTCTTGCATTCCACAATACCACCACAGTTATAATAACAACATTATTCCTTTTAAACCTTTATTACAGATTCATCCATACCCATTCAAACACAATCACTAATCTCAACTCCATTTTCTTGAAGCAATACCACCACTCTTAACATTCAACACAAACAGTTTCAAGTTCAACTTCATATCTGTAATTCAGTCAACACAATTACAAACACTTTTCCTCATATGAACTTAATCTATTCTTCAATTCAGAACACACACTTCAACTTGTCACTTGTAGTCTTGATCCATTTACAGTCCATTATCATCACCAAAAACTCATACTTCACCAATTACTTAGTTTCAACTGTACTCTATTTAGCTCATCCAATCTCAATATAATACCACCACCAGCAAAATCACTGTCCATTCTATAAACTGTAACCACTTACAAAAATAACCAAATCCACAATAAACCCACTTCATAAATTATATTCAAAGCAACCACAGTTCCATCATGAACCAACCATGTCCATCTCAATCTTATTCAATAACTACTCATAAACTCAAAGATAGAAATAATTATATTTACTAGATTTACTGATAAGGATAATTATCTCAACTTAGTCTTGTTGAAGAAATTGAAACCAAACTCTTCTTTACCTCAAATCATATTTGCTCAAACATCAATTAGTTCACCACCAGGGATAACTCCATCACTTCCTTAATTAATAACAGAACTAAGTCCTAGCTTCACAAACAGCTTCAAATCCCTAACTTCATCAAAGTCGAATTGCTCTTCATTTCTAATCCTAAACCACCCGATCGATCAATACCCATCTCAAATCCCCTTCTTAAGCCATCAATTTCATCCTCTAATTATTCCCTGAGTTTTTCCATCGAAGCCCTAACTCTTCAATTAAACATCAACAGCTCCATATCACCAAATTAATAACCACTCCATCTTTTAACATCTAATAGCAACTCATAACAACCATCAGATTATTCAAAACCACATAATTTCTGAAATCAACTCAAGAACCCTAATTCAATTCACATTTTCTTCAACTCAATCGAGGATTCTAACCAAACCCAAAATATGAACTCATCGATACCTCAATCGACTGATTGATCTCACCAATTTTCTGCAAGGTTTTCTCATCGGATAATTCCTCTCTGAATCTCCAGAGAAGAAGAAAATAAGAAGAGAAGGAAAACAGAAAAAGAAAGAAGAATGAAGAATGAAGAAGAAGAAGAAAGGAGAATAAGAGCGAGTTTATCCTCTCGGTTGGGTAGATAAGACCAAAGCTGGTTAATGGGACACTCCTCAAAGGATAAGGGAAGCCGGGTCGGCTAAACCACTAAATGACTATTTTGCCCTTCGCACAGTTTCGATGATATCTTCTTCGTTCGGTATCCGAATGACACGTTCGAGTAGTCCATCTCGCATAACTTTTCGAGATCTATCTAACTGTACTAGTTTCGTATCTAGTTCGTTGTTAGATTAATTACTATTAATTAACGTCCGTGTTAAACTAATCGAGTTATTAGCGGCTAAATCGTCTCTTGACTAGTCTAATAGCGTTGACGAGCTTGAGGGTCCTTACAAAATCTACCGAGAAGAACGATTTTGTTGTTGACTGGTGCGAAACAATTTTTGCTTGAAACTCAACGCCTCAGTCATTTTTTTGCTTGTTCTTCTTTCTCTTATGTAAATCAGAAATGTAATGTATTATATGATAGGTTAGCCAAGTCCCTGTTTAGGAGCAGTTCAAGGTCTCTTAGTTTTGTAACCATGCATCATGTTCATAAGCAAGCATGGATCTCTAAGCTATGTAACATAAATAATACGAACCATGTAACTGTTTCCTAGTGTAAATATATGTTTGTTTATCCAAAAAAAAAATGTACAGTAGAACCTCTATATAAGAATAACCTCCATATAATAATAAGAAATTTTGGTCCCGACTTAGGCCAGTTATATTTAAGAATAAACTATGTATTGGAATAAGTCGTATTTTTCCCCGGTCCCGTCTTAAGGAACTTACCTCCATATAAGAATAATTGACATTATAATTAAATAATATAGGTTTTGTAATATATCACAGTTTAAGATGAACAATTTTTTGTAACCATTTTGCATGATCCTTTAACTTCTAAGCGGGTTTAATGCTTTCATTTGCACAACTCAATAAAAATTGTATGTCGTGGTTGAGTTTTTGTGGGTTGTGTTGTATAACAACAAGCTTCATATATCCCTATTTGTAAAACTAAACAAAGATTATTTAGTGTATCTACCACCCAAGTACATTATGATGTTTCAGATGCATATATATGTATTTTTCCTAGGTACATATATAACAATTTTTTTTTTGATATTTTCAAGGTGAACCTCCATATAAGAATAACTTCCATATAAAAATATTTTTCAGCAGTCCCAAAAATATTCTTATATAGAGGTTCTACTGTTCTTCTTTTTTCTTGCTAAATTGACATGAAGGAAAAATAATTAAACACTCATTCTCATTTCTCTCACTACAGCTCCACCAGTGGGAATTGGTGTTTAGTTATTTGACTTCAAGCTAATGTAGCAAAAGAAATTCAAATTTCATCCGCGCTAACACCTCAATATCTGAACTCCACCCTTAACTTCTCCCGTTGATCAAACTCCATTCTCATTTCATCCGTGCCCTAAGAAAATTTACAAATTCTTCCTATACGTAGGGAATTGCCAACAACGAGAGAATATCTGCCGAACCGTAGAAATGTTGTAACAAGCGGAAAAAAAAAGGTGCATTGCTAGAGAATCGAGATAGAGTTTTCACCCGCTCACATAAAAACGAGAAAATATTTGATGGGGGCATTTTCCGATGGGGGCATGAGGGACAAACCACATGTTGACATGTGTCTTTCTCCTTTAATGCTTCCAACCAATTTTGTTTCCAAACATATCAAAGAAATGTATTTTTGGAGAAAATATTGGTTATCTTAATGGGTAAATTTATTAAATACCCTTAGTTTTGACCCCAAATAAATATACCCTTATACAACAATATAAATACCCCTATCATTTAAATACTTTATCCATTAAAAGATAGATTACATTAATACCCTCACTTACAATATTATTTTTCATTTACAAATCTTATCCATTAAAAGATAGATTTTTCTATTATTTCATTTCACCACCAACAACAACACCGCCGCCACCACCACTCCGCCGCCGCCACCCCGCCACCACCACCACGGTTTTTGCCGCCGCCACCACCACCACCATTGTTGTTGCCGCCGCCGCCACCACCACCACTGTTGTTGCCGCCGCCGCCGCCGCCATTAATATTAGGCGTCAACAACTGAAAATATTTGTTGATGCAAAAAATCAAAAGTTCAAAAGTATTTGTCAAATTTGGTTGTTGATACCATTTTTCTATTGTTGATACACAAACCTTGGTTGTTGATACCATTTTTCTATTGTTGATACACAATCCTTGGTTGTTGACTCCCTAAACTAAGGTCGATTTCTATTGTTGATACACAAACATTTGTTGTTTACTCCTAACACTAAGATCAATTTATATTTTTGATACACAAATATTGGTTGTTGATTCCATTTTTATATTGTTGATACACAAATATTGGTTGTTGAAACCATTTTTCTATTGTTGATACAGATACACTGGTTGTTGACTCCTTACACTAAGATCAATTTATATTGTTGATACACAAATATTGGTTGTTGATACCATTTTTCTATTGTTGATACACAAACCTTGGTTGTTGATACCATTTTTCTATTGGTGATACACAAACCTTGGTTGTTGACTCCCTAAACTAAGGTCAATTTCTATTGTTGATACACAAACACTGGTTGTTTATTTCATTTTTCCATTGTTGATACACAAACACTGGTTGTTGACTCCATTTTTCCATTGTTGATACACAAATATTGGTTGTTGATACCATTTTTCCATTGTTGATACACAAACATTGGTTGTTGACTCCCTAAACTAAAGTCGATTTCTATTGTTGATACACAAACATTGGTTGTTGACTACCTAAACTAGTAGGTTCTGCTTAGAACCTCAAACTTATTGCCTATATAAGGAGTTAAAAGACAACTCCACTGTTCAACAATATGGCAGTTTTTTGTGTGAGGTGGGGTGGGATCATGAATATCCAATCATCAACATGCAACCTATATACCAAACGGTCGTAATTACCTAATGTCAAGAAAGTACAATAATAGCAGAAGAATCCGTTTACCAATTTTCTTGAAAATAAGAAAAGAGAGATTACCTGGGTTCCTGAGAGAGCAGAGCGATGAGAACATGATAAGCATACCAGAGTGAATGCCAGATGAAGAAGAGAGGATTTAAGATTTCAAGGGAAATGAATATGATACCACTAAATGTAGAAAAATTGGGTCATCATATCTGCAAACGGACAGTGTATGCTATGTTCTCATTCAGTCAATTCCTAAACAGAATTTCGCTAGTTCTACCTTGGAAGCAACATAGTCCTATAAACATGATTTTATCATCTACGAATGACAAAGATGCTAATACAACTACAATGAATCAATTGCTCAATAAACCAACATTTCATACAATGAAAAAGAGTAAACAACCTCAAGAAAAATATCGGAATGAGCTATGAGCAGGCACTAGGAATATCTAGAAAACAACTGACATACCTTCAACTCTTGGCGATGATCTTGAAGGATTTTTGCGGCACCAAGAAGCATAGCAACATGAGCATCATGTCCACAGGCATGCATCTTCCCTGGGATTCTACTTTTGTGATCCCACTCCACCATCTCCTGAAACATAACCCCCATCACACCAAAAATCTCATTTACATAACCAAAAAATCAAAAAAATAAAAAAGTTCTGAAAATCAAAAATCAAAACTAAACCTGCAAAGGGAGAGCATCCATATCAGCTCTTAAAGCAACAAAAGGTGGTTCACCACTACCAACATAACCTATAACACCAGTAACATCAATTGGATATTTATAAACAATACCCATTTTATCCAGCTCTTCTCTAATCAACTTACTTGTTTCAAATTCTTCAAAACCAAGTTCTGGGTTCTCATGAATTCTTCTTCTGACATCAACAATCCATTTAACAAGCTCTGGATTTTTAGCATAGTTTAAGAAATTGGTTGGAATCTCAGCTAATTCAGCTGAACTCATAGATTATTAGAAATAAAAGTAACGCAATAAGAAGAAAAAGAGTTAAAAGACCTGCAAAGAACAACAGAGAAATCATAGATTAGTATCAAGAACAAATTAATCAACCAAATTTTGAAATGTTAACCGAATTGAATGAAGTAAGTAATTAACTAACCATTGCATCGATAACGGAGATGAGTACCATCTTGTGAAAGGGCACCAGGAACATCATTACCAGGAAGAAGAGATCCAACAAGACCTAAGTAAACCAATTAGGAGTCAAGTATACATACCTAGGGCATACCGAAATCAAACAAACAAATCAGATCAGTTGAATACAAGAAAATAAAACACAAATGCACTGAAGAAGTGATTTAAGATTGACTTACTGAACTCCATGTAGGAATTGAAGATTGAATAATTGATTCCAACGCCATTTTCCCCTAAAATTAGCTTATCCCACTTGTGTTGAAATCTGGTAGGAGACGGTGTTGAAATCTTATATGTTTAGTATGTTGTTTCCGCCACCAGTTATAGCAAAATTTTCTAACCTATTTCCATCTACACCACCACTGATTACAGTATCACCATCACCAACAAAAACTTAACCAAGGCAAAGGAAATCATCATTTTGTATTTGTTTATGATGATTGAATTTTCAGATTCAATTATTGATGACAATTTTCATCGTCAGTTCCCAAACGATGCTCGAGATTAGGATTTAAAATTCAATTTCTCCTTTTTTATCACCGAAATTAGGTTTTGATGTTCAAAATCGATCCAAATTGATTGTCTAGGAGGAAGTGGTGCTGGTGGTGGTGGTTGATTCGGTGGGTGTATATGAGGTGGTGTTGGAACTGGCGGTGAGATTGGTGGAGGTAGTGATAGATTGGAGATGGCGATGATGGATATGGTGGTTATTCTCTGGATCTCAAAAATCTCTTCTTCGCTCTAAAGTACAACGCATGGATAAAAATGTATTATTAGTTTTTTCGGATTCCTTTTAGACTAAGGAGGGGTATTGGTAAAGGTCTTAAGGGAAGTTTTGAAGGCCCATCAAAACAAGGGGCAATTATATAATTCCCACTATCTTAATTGGTGAGATTTTATCTTTGATATTTTTGGAAACAAAATTGATTAGAAGCAATTAATAAGAAAGACACATGTCAATATATGATTTATCCCCCATACCCTCATCGGAAAATACCCTCATCAAAATATTTCTCGATAAAAACCCTGTCAGGCCACCCAGCATACCATGCCCCGTTTGGAACCAGCCTCAATTTATACATTTTAAATTGAGCGGTTGAGATATAGTTGTTAGAAAAAAAATGTTTTGTTTTAATCAAAAAATGCATGGACCATGTTTTGATCCCAAGACCTATTTCTCCCTAGATGTTTTTTCATGTGAATGAATAAAACATTAGTGCCATATAGACTAAAACACTAAGAGTTTTAGACTTAAATAGCATTGGTTTAGCCTTAAGGGCATGGCCCTTTGGGTCTTTATACCTTTTTGTATGGGGAAAGCCCTAGACTATGGCAAGGTTGCCTAAACCTTATTGCATTTCTTATTGCCTTTCCCGTTCGTGCGGTGCTTCGCACAGAAGCACGCACGCTCGCTCGGCTCGGCTCGGCGTGGGCGTGGGCGAGGGCGTGGGAGTGGGAGTGGGAGTGAGAGTGGGTGTGGGTGTATCCGACCCATCCTTTCTTTTTGCTGAAATTTACCACACGCTTCTCCCACACATGTAAAGAATTTTATTCTTTGCCTTCTCGGTTTTGGATATCCGACAGCCACTAGAAGCATCTTTAGTCACACACGGTTAATTCTCACGCGTGAATTCTCTTAACTGTTTTCATCGTAAAGAATCTTTAATCTCACGCGTGTGGACACCTGTGCATCTCACGCGTGTGGACACCTGTGCACAGAGATTTCTCGTCGAGAAGAATCTTACCCGACAGATGCGTTTTTTACTGTTATTTTAACGGATGCTTTTTTCTTTTACTCGTCCGACAAATTGAACGCGTGATTTACGGATCTGTGTCTCAAACGTTCGAATTCTTACCTATAAATACGATTTAAGGCTTTCAGTTTAAAAAACATACCATTCAGAACTCTTATCTTCTGAATTTCTCCTTCTTCTCTAATTATTTTCAGAAACTTAAGTTCTTATTAATATTTGTCTTAAAACTCAGAAAACGTTCAGTTCTTTTCTTAAACAAGTTGTAGTTTACAGAAACATAATTTTGTATAACTACTTCTTGATTTACAGAATTTTAGTTCACAAAAATATAGTTTACAGAAACATAAAATTGTTTTTACATTACTCAGAAACAATTTGTATTTTCAATTTGAGTTTTTGTTTTTACTTTTGCTGCCAAGTTCTAAGGGTTCTCTCTGTGTATGCTACACATAGAGGAGAACTAACAGTAGTTGTATCCTGGAGGTAATTTGTTAATTGCTATAGAATCTCAGAGGAGTAGCAGGCAATATTACCTTTAGATTGTTGGAATTAATTACAATAATCGAATGCAAATGGGAAATAATACTTAGATTACACTGATAGTAGTAACAAACAACTCAATAAACTTAGTAGAGGCACTGCCTAATATGAGCATATCATCAACATATAGGCATACAATAACATGAGAATCATCCACAGATTTAATGTAAACACATTTATCAGATTCATTAACCTTGATATTATTAATACCATTAAAAGCATGCTTAGAGATAATTTTGACATGAAAGACTTAGGCCCTACTGATGTACTCTTAGGGATGAAAATCAGAAAGACGTCTGATGGATATAGTCTTAGTCAATCTCATTATGCTGAAACCGTATTAAAGAGATTTAATTATGAAAATGCTAAACCTGCGTCTACTCCATTTGATCCCACTTGTAAATTGAAAAAGAACAAGGGTGAGGGGATTGATCAACTTGAGTATTCTCGCATTATTGGTAGTCTTATGTATCTTATGAACTGTACAAGACCTGATATTTCTTACTCTGTGAGTAGATTAAGCAGGTATACTTGCAACCCAGGGAAGGATCACTGGAATGCTCTCTTCAGAGTTTTACGTTACCTGAGAGGGACCTCAAACTATTGCTTAAGTTTTGGGAAGTATCCTGCTGTACTGGAAGGGTATTGTGATGCCAACTATATATCAGACTCAGAAGAGTGCAAATCTACTAGTGGGTACATCTTCTTGCTTGGAGGTGCGTCTGTCTCATGGAAGTCTACCAAACAGACATGTATAGCTAAATCCACTATGGAGTCTGAGTTTATAGCCTTGGAAAAAGCTGGAGAGGAAGCTGAATGGATGCGATGTTTCCTGGGAGGAATTCCACTCTGGCCCAAGCCTGTGTCTTCAATCGCCATCCACTGTGACAGTAAAGCTTCACTTGGTTGCGCAAAGAACAATGTATACAACGGAAAGTCTATACATATACGAAGAAGACACAAGACGGTGAAACAACTACTCTCTACTGGTATTATCTCGATAGACTTTGTAAAATCCAAAGATAATCTTGCAGATCCTTTGACGAAAGGTTTACCGAGAGAGGAAGTTAAATCCACATCGAGGGGGATGGGACTTAAGCTCATAGAATAAATCACCATGAAGGATACTCAACCTTGTGATTGGATTTCCAAGATCAAGGTTCAATGAGACAACTAATTTATGGTGATATTGGTAAAGCACTATCTTTGTCCCTCCCTATGGTGTAATCATGTGATAGTGCAGCCTGCAGATTTACAGGATGATCTTTTGAGATCTTAATGGGTTCCATGGCTTTGATTAAAGCGGGGTGTGGCAGGACACTCTTTATGGACCCACCTTTGTGGATGTTGGAAGTGTGGCCGCTTCCTATGAGAATATGAGCTGATTCTCTAGAGACATTCATTAAGTCCGGGATTTTAGCCCACGGCCAAAATGGGCACAACCGCAAGAGCTTGGCAGCTGTTTTCTTCGGTTGAGGCATCAAGTGTGGCTGTTATTTCTGAATTTCATTCTTTGTTGGCGGTTCAAGACATTGCGTTCACCGTATCAACAAGCAGTTCAGGTAACCTCTCACTAAGTTAAGGTTCAATCTTTGGGACACCTTAGCCTATTTTGTTGCCTTATGTTTTATCGTGTTTTATCGACATGTTTTATTATTCATGTGGGGGATTGTTAGAAAAAAATGTTTTGTTTTAATCAAAAAATGCATGGACCATGTTTTGATCCCAAGACCTATTTCTCCCTAGATGTTTTTTTCATGTGAATGAATAAAACATTAGTCCCATATAGACTAAAACACTAAGAGTTTTAGACTTAAATAGCATTGGTTTAGCCTTAAGGGCATGACCCTTTGGGTCTTTAGACCTTTGTGTATGGGGAAAGCCCTAGACTATGGCAAGGTTGCCTAAACCTTATTGCATTTCTTATTGCCTTTCCCGTTCGTGCGGTGCTTCGCACAGAAGCACGCACGCTCGCTCGGCTCGGCTCGGCTGGGCGTGGGCGTGGGCGTGGGCGTGGGTGTATCCGACCCATCCTTTCTTTTTGCTGAAATTTACCACACGCTTCTCCCACACATGTAAAGAATTTTATTCTTTGCCTTCTCGGTTTTGGATATCCGACAGCCACTAGAAGCATCTTTAGTCACACACGGTTAATTCTCACGCGTGAATTCTCTTAACTGTTCCCATTTGCATTCGATTATTGTAATTAATTCCAACAATAGTATGGTATCAAAAAAATCTTGTCACATTCGACTAACACGTCTCAGCGTTGAAATGTACGTAAGGTCGCGTGTCTTAAAAGTTGAGCGTGCTTTGTCTTGTAGTATCAGATTTTTTTTATTTTTTATTATGAGATTATCAGATTACATTAGATAGCGAACAAACAAAATGTATTATTACTTATTAAGAATGAAATAGATTATATAGCAGCAGCGTTGGTTGGGTAACAGATGATGCGCGCGAGATTCCCAACAAACAATTGTGAGTCGTGTCTTCTTTCCTGTTTTAATATCTCGAGCCCTGCGTTTTGCTCCCCCCTCTCTTTCTCTCTGGCTCTCCTAGTCCTGGTGGTGTGTGTCGTTAAACCTCGTTAAACTGACGAAGGAGTTGACTCTCTCTCTCTATAGAGATAAAGGCTGTAGAGAGAAGGCAGCAGCAATTAACTTATTCTGACATATCTCCCAGTGACTATAACATCCCTCCAAGCGTCGGAATTAGAATTACTACTCTCCGAAAAAGTTCCGAATTAGCCTTTTCTTTTCGTTTTTTGATCCAACGATTCCACATACATACATGTATCCGTATAAATGTTTTCTTTTGAAGCTGTATGCACATATTTTCACCACTCGCCATGTGTCCTCGGGTAAACATGTGGAGAGCATGTGACGCGAGGCATCAAGAGATGATGCCGCAGGCATACAGCCAAGAGACACGTACGATCAAGAAGGGGCCCTCATTTAGCAGATCTTGTTGAATATTCAACACCAACTTAGTCAAGTGTTCACATCTATCTAAATTAACCTAGAAATATCTAGGATGTCTAGAGTCAATGTTAGACAATTAACATGTGTAAAATGAGTGTTCTAGAGTTAGACAAATCAAATAAGAATACTAGATTGTCTAGTAGTTGGTTTGGTGGAAGCCTCCATAGGCATAGTTGTTAGCCTCCATATGCATAGTTGTTAGCCTCCATAGGCATAGTTGTTAGCCTCCATAGACATAGTTCTCTTCTTCTTTTTGTAGCCTATAAATAGGCATGTTGTATTCATTTGTAAGCAAGAAAGAAAGAATCAATCAATCAAAAATATCAAATAGATTGTATTCCACCAAGATTAATATCAATGTAGTCTTTACGCTTCCGCGTTTATGTTCTCCTCTCTCTTGTTCGATCTTTAAGATGGTATCAGAGCAAGGTGAGAGGGAGAGAAGAGAGGAAGAGAAGTTATATGTTTTCCTAAAGAGTTTCTAAAGTTGCAATAAGAAGGAGAAAGAAAACTAAAAAAAAAAAATAGTTGCGCAATATTCTGATGGTTATTGTGACAAGTTTGAAGCTAGAAGTCAGGTGAAGGAGAAGTTTGATGTCGTTTGAATTCACGGTGAAAATCGAGCTTAGGGCATGTTCTTGATGCCGAGAAAACATGGCAGTCGAGATACTAGTGCCGGGAAAAAAAAATGTTACCGATGTTTTTGATGAGAAGAATCAAAGATGGTCATAAAGTCCAAGCTTGAGCTGTTTAGGGTTTGTTTGTGACGGCGTCGCTGCTCCAAAGAAATCGAAAAAAAAATGGTTTATGCTTAGCTGGTGAAGGCGTAAGGATTATTGCTATCTTGCAGCTCAGTCGCTTGTGGTTTTAAAGCCATGCTCGTGATCTTGAAGAAGAAGAAGAAAAAAAAAAGTTCGAGGTTGTTTGGTTTTGAGCTGAGGGTTATGAACTCGTTTCTTGAGCCAAGATAAAGGAAGATTATTAAGACAAGTTTTCCAAAACAAAACGAGCCTGCTGATGTGAGCGAGCACAAGGAAGAAAATATGATTGTTTGCTGCTGCCATTGGCGTAGTAACAAAGATGACAAGCTTTAGCCTAGAAAACATCGTAGGAAGGTGCTGTCATGTGTCGAGATTGGTATTTTGCTACCATTGCCATGAGAGCTCCAACCGGTGATGATGATAATGCTTGCTTCTGGTGATGAGACATGTAGCTCGTTGGTGCTTCTCAGGAGGGTGCTGTCATGAAGAGATGACTATGGACAGCGAAAAGAACAATGGTGGTTTTCCGACGGAATGGAGCTGCTGCCACTATCGGCAGCCGATAATGAAGCATGGTAGAGCTTTGGCAATGGAAGGTGGCAGTGGTTTCGGTGATCGGAGCTGCTGGTGATAAAGATGGCAGTGTTTCATGGAGAGTTCGACGTGAGCACTTGGCTGTTGTTCGAGGAGAAGTGATGAAGAGTGAACGAAGGAAAACGAGTGGCATCTGCCATTATTGACCGAAGCTCGAGATGTAGAGAAAACGTGTGATACCGACACACCTAACACGCCGCACAGAGGAAAGAAAAAACGGAAAGCAAAGGCGGAAAGCAAAAGTGGAGAGAACACGGGCTGTGATGAGACTGCATACATGAAGGACGGCGAGACGGAGACTGCTGCTGGTGCTCCCAGCAATGATGATGCTGCTGCCAACAGATGAAGGAATAAAATGGGTTGAGCAATAAGAGTGGATTGAGGTGTTGCTGCTGTAATGAATTCTTCCACCGATGGAGATTCGAACAAGTGATGAGTTAACCGTTGAAGGAAGAAGAACATGATGTTGTGTCGAGAGAAACAGAATGTTTCCATGATGATACACGGTGGTCGATGGAGTTGGAGATCGATAGTCGCGCATGCAGCAGAAAGCAAAAAAAAAAAAAAGAGAGTGACAGTGAGAAAGTGCCATTCAACTCTCTTTTCATGGTGTGACCGACACACTAAACGTCCATCTCACCGGCAGACAAAAAAAAAATAATAAAAAATTCGAAACAAAGAAGAAGTTGAAGGTGATTTAGATGGGCTGAAAGCCTCAAAGAAAATAGAGAAGATGCAGACAAGATGTTTGTTTAAATGCAAGGATGATCATGGAAACATAAGTGTGACAATAATTGTCACAGCGTTGCAAATCTGTTACGAATTCAGAAATGTGGCAAATCTGGATAGCGTGACAAAATTGTAACAACAATATAACAAGAATAAGAATAGTCAGAGCTTGTGGCAGAAGCTTGACGAAATGAAAGATTGTGAGAGAATCTGGATAACCAAAGAAGTGTTACAGTTTTCGAACAAAAGCGTGACTGGAACAAAGATGAATAGAATAAGAAACAACAAAAATGTTGTGAAGAAACGGAAGCAATCACCAAGTGGTGATGAGATAGAGAACAACAAAAGTGGGTGAAAATCCTATGAGTTGTCTAAAGAGTACAAGAAGTATTTTACTGATACGAAGAGGACCGCAATGTCCCTAAACTACGATGGAACCCGTATGTTCTAAAACTACGAAGAGGACCGCAATGTCCCTAAACTATGATGGAACCCGTATGTTCTAAAACTACGAAGAGGACCGCAATGTCCCTAAACTACGATGGAACCCGTATGTTCTAAAACTACGAAGAGGACCGAAATGTCCCTAAACTTCCGAAGAGGACCGAAATGTCCCTAAACTTCCGAAGAGGACTGAAACGTCCTTAAACTATGAAGAGGACCGAAACATCCTTAAACTATGAAGGGGACCGAAACGTCTACGATAAAGAGAAGTTGGAAAGTAGGTGTTGAGGGGGAGTGTTGAATATTCAACACCAACTTAGTCAAGTGTTCACATCTATCTAAATTAACCTAGAAATATCTAGGATGTCTAGAGTCAATGTTAGACAATTAACATGTGTAAAATGAGTGTTCTAGAGTTAGACAAATCAAATAAGAATACTAGATTGTCTAGTAGTTGGTTTGGTGGAAGCCTCCATAGGCATAGTTGTTAGCCTCCATATGCATAGTTGTTAGCCTCCATAGGCATAGTTGTTAGCCTCCATAGACATAGTTCTCTTCTTCTTTTTGTAGCCTATAAATAGGCATGTTGTATTCATTTGTAAGCAAGAAAGAAAGAATCAATCAATCAAAAATATCAAATAGATTGTATTCCACCAAGATTAATATCAATGTAGTCTTTACGCTTCCGCGTTTATGTTCTCCTCTCTCTTGTTCGATCTTTAAGAGATCTGACGGCTCCAAATCAAGGAGCACCAAGATAAAGCACCACTGCGAAGGAATGGAAACCCCTTCGAGCTCACTTTATCCCATCCCGAGGCAGATCCCAGATCGACGGCTAGGACGAAGCTGACTGACACGGACGCGACTGGAGCAGAAGACTGTGGTCTGGCGCATGCAGAGGCCCAACCACCCGCATTAAACACCTTGAGTAGCACACGTGTGAGCCAGTCAACGGAAGAAACGACCATGACTCTTCGGCAATAATGAAGAAACGATGGGGGCATCGTAAAGACCAAAGAAGCTTTGCGCACTGGCACAAAGCACAAGACGATAAGGTTGCAACGACTCCCTCAGTGGACCCCACATCAGAACCCCTATAAAAACCCCTCCTCACAAAGAGAGAGGGGTAAGTTGTTTTGAAAGGAGAAAAGAGGAGAGAGAATTACGAAGTAAGTAGTGACCCTAATCCCGCTGCCTCAGTTGAGACCCCAAAAGTCATTTGACTACGTTTGTAACCAATCCACATATAATGAAACCCCCTTTTACCCCGTGGATGTAGGCCTCAGTGTTGAACCACGTAAATACTTGTCTCACTTTACATTCTGCACTTTACATTCCGCACGTTATATTCAGTTTTATCCCTGATTTTCTTCGCACAACCTGCGGGATGCTATCTATTTCGTTGTACGAGCATTGTTAGTGATAAACATCCGATAGACAAGGACGAGTCCTAAGACTCAGAGTCGATGAACCGGTATAATCTCTTCGTTTTACACATATTATATCTAATCTGTGGATTCCAATGTGTGCGAACATTGTTTGTGAACATGTTGATACTGATCGTGATTTATGTGGTTACAATTTGGCGCTAGAAACAGGGACTCTGTCCCGATAAAAGATTTATTTTATCCTGTGATTTGAACACTCCGGCCGCTCCGAGCATCGCTCTCTAAAAATAGCAGTGCTTTGAGCGTTTTGTTTGTCCTTTGACACTCGTAGAAAACACGCAAATAACCTATTTATGTGTCTCCCCGCGAATTGTCTAGTAGATCTACATCTTTGAAAGCGTTTTTAAGCTTCTATCTTCGAAAAATGAAACGTACGGTTAAATCCACGTATATTTTGGTAGATCTACATCTTTGAAAGTGTTTTTAATCTTTTATCTTCGAAAAATGAAACGTACGGTTAAATCCATGTATATTTTGGTAGATCTACATCCTTGAAAGCGTTTTTAAGCTTTTGTCTTCGAAAAATGAAACGTGTGTTTAAATCCACATTGGTAGATCTACATCTTCGAAAGCATTTAACGAATAAGTATCTGCGCAGATATACCTTTCATCATATCTACTTTTCTTGTGAAAACACCGCCCGCTCGCGGTCAAACTTTGTGGAATAAACCAATGAAATAAAGAGATCCGATACCCCTGAAAAGGTAAATAACAGCCGAAAAACCTCTCCAAACCTCCAGTGTTTGATTTCCAGGACTCTACTAACGGGTTCCCCTTGAACCATTCCTTTCTTTTGTGCGTGGTAAATTTTGCAGAAAATATCAGAAATGGAGAAGAACAAAGTTACAGGAAAAACAAGGGTCTCATCAAAATAAACACCGAGGACAACACCGGTAATGACCTGGAGCAAGCAGAAGGGCGAAAAGCTCAAAGCCGCAGACAAAACGCAAAATGGAGCAGAAAGCTCGAGGCCTTTGGATGCCAGCGCTATTGCAGCGGAAGCTCTAAAGGTCGCAGCTGCAAAAACTGTAGCTTCCAAGACCGGGGCATCCAAGGGAGGGGCCTCCAAACTGACCGCTGTCACCCGACCGCACGAACCGCGTGAAGGGATGGCAGAGTCAGGAATACAGAAGCCTCTCTACGGGATGCCTCTCACCAACGAACAAAATGTTCCACTCCAATTCAACCAGCCGCTCCTAATAACGAGCCAACACGTTCAGCATCCAACGGGGCTGCAAAACCCGCAGACGGATCTTCCTGAACCCTTGATTAAAATTATCGACGAAGATCAAACGATAGTAGCGGAAGGGCAGATACATGAGGGAACCCCTAATCAGGAATCGAATCAATCTGCCCATATGAGGACAGAGCTAGAAGAATTAAGAAGAACTCAAAATACATACGCGGACGCGGTAGCTCTGTTGGCACATGAAAATCAGCAACTCAGAGATAGAGCTACCCATAGCATGGATATGAAAGTCCAGCGCGACGAAGCTAGCTCAATGGCACCAAGACCGAATCGGGATTGCAGGATGGTACTGGCAAACAACCCAGACCCATCGAACCAAAAAGATACGAGAAAGAGACGAAGATCCGACCCAGATTACAACCCCCATAACTCGGACTACTTCGACAACGATGCCCCGCGGACGAAGCGATCCTCTACTCAAGAAGAACATCAGCGTGCAATGGAAGATCTCCGCGCTGATATGATGGCGGAGATCAAACAACTAAAATCTAGGCAAGGGGGGGGAGGGGAGATTGGAGCAAGTGATGAAGGAATCAAGCACCACCCCCCTAACACAACACTTAGCCAAGGCTCTCATTCCCCATAAATGCCCCGTCCCGGCCTTAGAATGCTACGATGGATCCAGTGATCCCGCCACTCATCTTCGTTATTATAATCGAATCATGGCACGATGGAATTATGACGAAGCCATATTGTGCAGATACTTCCCTTCAAGTTTGAAAGGATCTGCCCTCTCCTGGTTCGACAACTTGCCACAAAATTCCATTAACTCGTACGATCAACTTACCGAGATGTTCTTGACAACTTATATGTACAACAAAGTTGTGAACACCGGAATGGACAAGCTCTTCTCACTAGCAGTCAAGTACATAGAAACGATCAGAGAATACACGGACAGATGGCACAAAATCTGCCAATCCATCAGAAACGTAGACCCCGTGGTCAACATTAACTGTTACAAGTGGGGGCTCGAAAGGATGAGCCCCCTGTTTGTCGAGATCCACGGCATCGTCCCTGCTACTGAGGGAGACCTTCGAGTAATCATAGAAAAGCATGCCAAGCTATAAGAAATCCAACGGGAAAATCCCAGAGCTCAAACCCAGCGTCCATCACGCACAAACTCCGCGGAACAATCCAGCGGACCCAAAAAGGGAAACTTAGGTGAACGCCCTAACGAAGAAAGAAGAAAGCGTAGGGATGATCGACGAGGAGATAATCGAAAATTCGAAGACCAGGTATACAAAAATATGAATACCAGTTACTCGCGCATCTTGAAAGAAATAAAGGGCCGTGAAAACCTAGATTGGTCATAATCCAAGGGGAAGCATCCCCCTAGATCAGAACATTCCAAAGAATACTGTGAATATCATTTCTTCAACGGTAACTTGACAGAGAAATGCAAGAACCTAAAGATGATGATTCAAAAGTTGGTAGATGCGGGAGACCTCAAGCAATATGTGCAAAAGACGGGCGATGAAGATAAATCCAAGTGGAGCAAGCAGGTCCAACTGCCTGAAGGAAACCGCACCCTTAACACCATCTCATGTTCTGAGTCCGCGGGACCCTCCCTAACGGCTCAGATAGGAAAAAGACTGAGGAAGCAGTTTGAAGACTATTGTGAGCTATACAAAATCGATGGGGAAGAAGTGGACGAACACGAACAATGGATGGACGCACCCATGATCTTCGACATGGACGATGTAGAAGAAGATACTGAGGATCATAACGATCCCCTGGTTCTCACACTACCAATTGCAGGATGCAATGTCAAGAAAATCCTCATTGACGGGTGTTAAGTGCATATTTTGCATATATTTAGTGTCGAATCCATGCTAGTAATTGCTTAGTTTCTTGCAAAATTATTATATATTACGTTTGTTTTTCTTTATTTGTGTTTTGCTAGGTAAATCATCAAAAAGAAGTGAATTGGCACTTAATTGTGCAATAAAAGAAGTTACCCGCAAGCGGAGAAGGGCCAAAGACCAAGTGGAACTCGTTCGAACTTAGGAGTGCATGATATCATCTCTAAGAGGACGAAAATACAAAGCCAACGGCGAAAGAATGGAGTCGTTCCGACGTCGCATGAAGATTTTTTGGGCATTTGAAGCAAGCAAGGTTGCGCGCACATAAATTGCTAAGGGGTGTCCAATTTACTAAGGGGCACACACATTTACAAAGGAACTGCTGATTACAGTCACGTCTTTTACTGGGGGAAACCAGAATTTAAATGATGTTAAAAGCACCCGCTATAATTACTCAGGGCACCTATATCTTCTTCCCATGCAAAATAGCATCCATGCTCGGTGATTGATCGAAAATGAAGATGTAAGGATATATACAGGGAGATGGTGATCGAATTAAGCTATGGAGTTTTGGAGTTGGCTGTGGTGATGTTCGAAGATGAATGGAGCTACAAAGAGTAGCAACGATGGAGTTCGCTGTGCTGGTAAAAATGGAATATTGATGGGAGAAACTTTTCCCTGCTGCTCGGGTTTAGTGATGAACCAGTGATGGTTGGCAGAATTTGGCAGAGAATCTCGAGTTCTACTGGCAGTATATCATGGCATTTGGGTGGAGCTGTTGGTAGAAAGTTCATGAAATATTGGTAACGATGGAATGTTGCCGGTGAAGAGGGATTGACTGGCATGAGAGTATACGAACTAAAAAATGGAGATGGCTTGAGTTTAAAACATAGATGGTTATGAATCTAACTTTCATGCAGTTGTTGATGATCAGATGGAGCTCGATAAGATGTTGTTGATTGTCTACGGTAATGGTTTCTGCCAAGAATGGAGGTTCTGTTGAGAAGGTGATTGATCGATCAATTGAGTATGAGTTGTATGACTGTTGTTGCCATGGAGCGATGTGGCAGCCATTGATAGAGTTTGGTGGCTGATGGATTCAACCAGAAGAGAATTTCGTGCCAGTGAGAAAAAGAATGAGCTGAGATGGGTTTCGCAATGAGGAAGAAGCTTGAGTATTGAGGTTGTTGTTGAGTTCAGGTACAGAGAAGAACTGAAGTTGATTACGAATAAGATTTTTCACGTCTAGCCTGGTATACGTGAGTTATGGCCAAGAGAAAGAAAACTCACGGTGACCAGAGTATAAGTGAGCTGCTGCCGTATTGAAAAATCCAGGGAATTTAAATACTCACTGATAGATGAGTATCCGTGGGTTACCGACGAAGAAAGTGAAACTCAGGTAAAAAATATATTCACGGTGGCTTCAGTGCCCGTGGAAAAACCAATTCCAGCGGAATTTTTCGCTCACAGAGGGGTTTCTGTCCGAGAGAAATATGGGTAGAATGGAATTATGCCTTTCAGTTCCAAGGAACTGACAGGCCAAAGAGAGTTAAGAATTGGTTTTGGCCTGGATTTCTTCCATATATGTGAAGCCCAATAGCTGTTTGGGTTAGTATTTTGCACGAACATGACTTGGGCGTGACCTTCTTATGGGAATTTGGCCAAGTTTTGGCAACCATTCGACCGGGATTCGAGCACGGGCACAACTACAATTGGGACACCTATATAAAGAGAACTTCTAATATTTTTGGGGAATCAATCATACAATCTTTTAATCAAGTTTTTGGAGAGAAGGACTCAAGAGAAGAAAAGCTAGGGTTTTGGAGCGATTCATCACCGTAACTATTTCTTTATCATTTTATTATTTGAAACTCATGGGTTTTGTTAATACCATGAGTAGCTAAACTTCTTAGTGATTGGGGATGAATTCTAAGTTCTAGACATGATTTGAGTTATTATATAAATCTATTTTGAAGTTCTTCACATGATTATTGATTGTTTATACTAATTAGAATATTTATGATTAATTGATAGATTGTTTAGGTGGCCAACTGAATTAATTTGTTGATTCAATCAAATGCTAGTATTGAGTTAGGAGATAAGTAATAGTCGAATAATTCATACAAAAGTAGAGAATACAAGAACTTACAGAGGGATTCTGTGTAGCAATTGTGTATATAAACAACACTAGAAAGTGGACCTTGAGCTAAGTGTCTAATGACTAGGATCAATCTATAATTCACAAAAGATAAAGCATTCGGAGAAATTACACCTTGAGTGAGCTACTACTAGGTGGTTTAAATGAATAGAATCTGGTATTGGAGAGCTTCCGTACTCAGTGATATAAGGAATTTAGGGGATAGCACTGAGCTAGCTGTTATTCCACGGTTGGTAATAATCTGTGATTAATTGTATTAATGGATGAATATAATAACTTGATGATGGTTTAGTAACGAAGAAGGATTCCCTGATCATATTTCTCTCCATTTCTTGCAAACTTTATTAATTTCAATTGCTTTATTTACTTTTTTTACAATCTAAAACCAAACCCCCCATTGTGACACTTTTGACAACTAAATCTCCCTGCTCTTCGTGGGAATGATCCTTACTTCTATTATATTACCAGTTAATTGTGTGGAAATAAGTAATTTAATTTGAGTGCAGCTATGACACACATCAAATTTTTGCGTCGCTGCCGGGGAGCAGTCAGTAGCTTTAGTTGTTATTTGTTTTTGTTTTATTTTGTTTTTAGTCCGATTTTTAGTTTTTGATTTAGCTTTTGAGAATTTTATTTCAGGTACTTAATCTCTGGCATCGAAGTATTGGAATTACGAGAGGTGCGGAATTGAAACTCGCAAGGGAACGGTACTACAAGCACATCCAAAGTTTCAAGAACAACCTTCTACATCAACAATGGTAGGCGGTAATAATAATCCACCACCACCTCCACCTCCGGAGAGGAAGACGTTGAGAGATATAACATCACCATGTTTAGAATCTCAACCATTGTGTATTACTCTAACTGACACAGTGGAACTTAAGTCAAATCTTCTTCATTGGGTTCCAAAGTTCAAGGGATTACCGGGTGAAGATCCTAATCGACACCTGCAGCAGTTTCAGAATACAGTAAGAAGTATGAAAAAGAGCGATGATGATGATGATACAACTTTTCTACAATCTTTTCCGTTTTCATTAACGGACCAAGCAGAATCATGGTTATATTATCTCCCTTCCGGAAGTATTACCACATGGACTGGAATGAAAAAGCTGTTTTTGGAGAAGTATTTTCCTGCTTCTAAAGCTGCAGCTATTCGTAAGGAAATCAGTGGAATTGTGCAGATTACTGGAGAATATTTGTACGACTATTGGGAGAGGTACAAGAGATTGTTGGCGAGTTTCCCACACCATCAGATATCACCACAACTTGTCATTACAAACTTCTACGAGGGGTTACTACCGCATGAGAGACACTTGATTGATGCGGCTAGCAGTGGTGCACTGGATAATAAAACTATCGAGGAGGCTACTAGTTTGATTGAAAGCATGGATGCAAATACGCATCAATTTTATACTAGAGATTCATCGGTGGTTAGAAGAGTTAGTGAGATGGGAGATTCTTCACACATAGATCAACGAATGAGTAATGTGGAAAAAATGGTACAACGTATAGCATCTGCAGTTGTTCCTTCATATGAAGAGGATGCCGAGGTAAATGTTATATTTCCTAATCCGAGGCTAAGGTATGATCCCTACTCTAATACTTATAATCCTGGTTGGAAAGATCATCCAAATTTTAGTTATGCGAATAAGCAATCTGCAGCTCCTAATCCATATGCGAGACAAGGTGGTTTTCAACAACAATTCCAACCGCAACAAAAACCTCCAACTAAAGAGTCTAAAATGGATATGCTCATCTCCATGTTTCAACAAAGTCAACAGAAGGCTGATCAAAATCAGTTGAAAACTGATAACGCTATTAGAGATTTACAACCTCAGATGGGGCAATTGGTGACAGAGATGAATCAAATTAAAGCACAAGGTTCGACAAAGTTGCCATCACAAACTTTTGTGAACCCAAGAGAGCACGTCAATGCAGTGACTTTAAGAAGTGGGAGACAAACTGAAGAGCCACAACAACAAAAAGAGGTTAGTAACGATGTTGAAAAGGAAGTAGAGGAGGAAACCGTCCCAAAGGAAAATCCAACCTCAACCGGCCAACCTAAGGACATGGTTCCCACCTTTACCACACCACCTCCTTTCCCTAGTCGTTTTGCCAAATCAAAGAAGCAATCTCAAGATAAGGAGATCATGGATATTTTCAGCAAGATACAAATCAACATCCCATTTATTGAGGCCATCAGAACCGTACCCAGGTATGCTAAGGTTTTGAAGGATTTGTGTACAAGGAAGGATAGGTTGATTTCTAATGAAATTACTCAGGTGGGAGAAAGTGCAACAGCTATGCTATTGAAGAAGATGCCTGCAAAGTGTGAAGATCCTGGTGGCTTCACAGTGCCAATTACTATTGGTAAACGATGATTCAAGCGTGCTTTGCTTGATTTGGGAGCATCCATAAGTGTTATGTCAGCCGATGTTTATGATTCTTTGAATCTTGGACCTTTGAAAGAGGCGAATATTACTAATCAATTGGCAAACAAGTCCAATATATATCCCAAGGGATTCATGGAGGACGTGTTAGTTCAAGTGAATCAGTTAATCTTTCCGGTTGATTTTTACATTGTGGATATGCATAATGGAGATAATTGTTCATCTACTTCGTTACTTCTTGGGAGACCGTTTATGAAAACAGGAAAGACGAAGATTGATGTGGACAATGGTACACTCACTATGGAATTTTATAAGGTGATCATTTGCTTCAACATATTTGAGGCCATGCGTTATACTAGTGATGTGTACTCTGTTTTCTCTATTGATGTTGTTGATTCGTTAAATCATAAGGTGTTTGATGATCGTGGGAGTAAGCTAGACTCCCATGTTTTACCACTTTTGGACGTGGACTTGGGTGTTGATTTTGTGGAAAATTGTGGTGCTTTTGTGCCACAACATAAAGTCCAATTTGATACTTATACTTGTATGCCTTTGCCCATTACTGATAAAATTGCTTTATATTTTGTTATGAAGGCACTCAAATTAGAACCTAAGCCTCCTTACCACTTAAAGTATCCTTACTTGGGTGATGGTGAAAATCACAAGGAATTATGGGAGGTTCAACGCGAAAAAGTGAATGTAGACTCCCTTGAGTTTAAAGGTTTACTCCCTCTGGAGGAGTAGCTTAAGGACAATGCCAAGTCGAGCTGACGACGTTAAACCAAGCACTAAATGGGAGGCAACCCATAGGTTTTGTATCTATATCTTTTGTATTTTATTTTTCTTAGCTTTTCATATCATGTTTTCACCCACGTGTTTAATTTCATTGAGTCCGTAATCTATTTTAGAAGAAAATTCTGATGAATACCTTTTCGTCAGAAAAATTCAGACTGCGCGTAGTTCAGTTCAGAGACCATAACTGTCAGACTGTTTATCGAACCACTGTGCCCTTTTGACACTGTGTATAAAACACGTAGATGAACAACTTTTGTGAAATTGAGTTTTTCCAAATTACTTACCAATTTGCACAGTTTTTGTATTTTATCTGCTGTTACATCAGAATTCAGAACTTTCGGTTTTACACATTGAGGACAATGTGAAGTTTAAGTGTGGGGGAGTATTTTGCATATAGATTTTTCAAAAAATTTCATAAAAAACCTTCAACTTGTAGATATTATAGAGTCACTAGCATACTTCTATGTATGTTTACATAAAGATTTTGACCGACATAACTGAACTTGGAAGTATTAGAGAACTACATTCGAATATTCTTACGAATTGGAGTGTTAAATAATGGATTTAATCATGCCGGTGATGCAAATTAGGAGCAGAGAGAAATGCATTATTAGAGTTACTGATCAATCATTAGTGGAGACTACCTATTTTCATATCAACCAAGGCACCAGACCAAATTTTCTTTGTAGCTGACTAAAGAGCTTCTTTTGAGTGTGTGTCACCGTACGTTAATTCCGGGTATAATGGTGATCTACCCAACCTCCCACCAATAGAAGCACTATTTTTGATCTCTTGAGTGCTAATTTTTTCAATCATAAGGGTGACGTCTATAGACGAAAACCACCTTTTTGTAGTTTGATTTGCAGGCACCATTCTCTCTCTCTCGCCAACAACATGTCCATAGAAACACATCATCATCAACAATGGAGCGACATCAAAATCTACAAGGAAAGTTGAAGACGTTTGAGGTTTACAAACAACAATACAAGGAAGAGCGAAATTTCATATTCAAGTAAAGAAACATACAATGAGCAGACTTTTATATACATGTTGAAGACTCACACATAAGGAGCGTAAATTATAAATCCAAGTTAAAGACTTATTTACAAGAGCGAAGAAAATCAAAAGATCAGAATTATTGAAGTTTAAGATACAAAGACAATACAAGTTGTGAAGATTAAAGTGGTAAAGTACTTCTTTCATGGCCATGTTAATTTTATTTCATATTTATTGTTTTAGTTGCAATCTCAATACAAAAATAAATAAATAAATAAATATATATATATATAAAAGAAAAAAAGAAAAAAGAAAAAGAAAAAAATATATACAAAGAGATTTGCATTTAGGTTGTTATTTGTTCAATAAGGCCATGTGGAAGAAAAATCTATAAAGAAGTTTCAAGCAACAAGGAATTGAGGAAAAGAGTACAAATTGTCAAAGTTCTACAAGTTCAAGAGTTTATCATCAACAGTTGAAGACCGAAGACCAAGATGAAGAAGACGAGCCGAAGGAAGGAAGACGTTTCTATTGGATGTTGTGAGAGTGGTGCTTTCATCATTGCAATCATATGTGAAGGTGGTAAGTACTCTCATCCTTGCTAAAGTGGTTGATTTCATTTCTTAGAGATCATCAGAAAAATATTCTTGTTTTCCACGATTTTGTGGAGTCTCCAGAAATAATTCGGAAGGTTACCTTCCCACCATTCAACGTGTGTAGGATTCTCTCTTCATTCCTACCTACACACATGTGAGACCCATAAAAAAGCCGTTTTATTGAGTGCAATTATCATAAAATCCTTTTAAGTGAGGCAGAAGTCGAGGCAAAATGCTTATTGATCGTTCTCAAACACGCGTTTCTCTCATTATGGTGTGGTTATTTCTCACTCATATTAAAGAATGAATATGTTCTTTGGTATTTATAACTTCTTATTACAAGCATGCAGAAATTATATGTCGTCATAGCTCTTTGGATGCTTGGGAAGCTGGAACGCTTTGAAGTTGGAGTAGGTTTTGTAGGTATATCTCTCATAAGCCCTCACGAGACTATAACTCGTCCACTAGGGACACCTAGGTGTTTAAAGGCCTGTTATTCATGCTAAGAGTAACCGTATCCTCTGCGATATGGAGTTGTTGTATTTAGATAGTTTGCTCGAGGACTAGCAAAAGCCAAGTGTGGGGGAATTTGTTAAGTGCATATTTTGCATATATTTAGTGTCGAATCCATGCTAGTAATTGCTTAGTTTCTTGCAAAATTATTGTATATTATGTTTGTTTTTCTTTATTTGTGTTTTGCTAGGTGAATCATCAAAAAGAAGTGAATTGGCACTTAATTGTGCAATAAAAGAAGTTAGCCGCAAGCGGAGAAGGGCCAAAGACCAAGTGGAACTCGTTCGAACTTAGGAGTGCATGATATCATCTCGAAGAGGACGAAAATACGAAGCCAACTGCGAAAGAATATAGTCGTTCCGACGTCGCATGAATATTTTATGGGCATTTGAAGCAAGCAAGGTTGCGCGCACATAAATTGCTAAGGGGTGTCCACTTTACTAAGGGGCACACACATTTACAAAGGAACTGCTGATTACAGTCGCGTCTTTTACTTGGGGAAACCAAAATTTAAATGATGTTAAAAGCACCCGCTAGAATTACTCAGGGCACCTATATCTTCTTCCCATGCAAACTAGCATCCATGCTCGGTGATTGATCGAAAATGAAGATGTAAGGAGATATACAGGGAGATGGTGATCGACTTAAGCTGTGGAGTTTTGGAGTTGGCTGTGGTGATGTTCGAAGATGAATGGAGCTACAAAGAGTAGCAACGATGGAGTTCGCTGTGCTGGTAAAAATGGAATACCGATGGGAGAAACTTTGCCCTGCTGCTCGGGTTTGGTGATGAACCAGTGATGGTTGGCAGAAGTTGGCAGAGAAGCTCGAGTTCTACTGGCAGTATATCATGGCATTTGGGTGGAGCTGTTGGTAGACAGTTCATGAAAGATTGGTAACGATGGAATGCTGCCGGTGAAGAGGGCTTGACTGGCATGAGAGTATACGGACTGAAAAATGGAGATGGCTTGAGTTTAAAACATAGATGGTTATGAAGCTAACTGTCATGCAGTTGTTGATGATCAGAAGGAGCTCGAGAAGATGTTGCTGATTGCCTACAGTAATGGTTGCTGCCAAAAATGGAGGTTCTGTTGAGAAGGTGATCGATCGATCAATTGAGTATTTGTTGTATGACTGTTGTTGCCATGGAGCGATGTGGCGGCCATTGATAGAGTTTGGTGGCTGATGGATTCAACCAGAAGAGAGTTTCATGCCAGTGAGAAAAATAATGAGCTGAGATGGGTTTCGCAATGAGGAAGCAGCTTGATTATTGAGGTTGATGTTGAGTTCAGGTGCAGAGAAGAACTGGAGTTGATTACGAATAAGATTTTTCACGTCTAGCATGGTATACGTGAGTTATGGCCAAGAGAAAGAAAACTCACGGTGACCAGAGTATAAGTGAGTTGCTGCCGAATTGAAAAATCCAGGGAATTTAAATACTCACTGATATATGAGTATCCGTGGGTTACTGACGAAGAAAGTGAAACTCAGGTAAAAAATATATTCACGGTGGCTTGAGTGCCCGTGGAGAAACCAATTCCAGCAGAATTTTTCGCTCACAGAGGGGTTTCTGTCCGAGAGAAATATGGGTAGAATGGAATTATGCCTGTCAGTTCCAAGGAACTGATAGGCCAAAGAGAGTTAAGAGTTGGTTTTGGGCTGGATTTCTCCCATATATGTGAAGCCCAATAGCTATTTGGGTTAGTATTTTTCACGACCATGACTTGGGCGTGACCTTCTTATGGGAATTTGGCCAAGTTTTGGCAACCATTCGACCGGGATTCGAGCATGGGCACAACTACAATTGGGACACCTATATAAAGAGAACTTCTAATATTTTTGGGGAATCAATCATACAATCTTTTAATCAAGTTTTTGGAGAGAAGGACTCAAGAGAAGAAAAGCTAGGGTTTTGGAGCGCTTCATCACCGTAACTATTTCTTTATCATTTTATTATTTGAAACTCATGGGTTTTTTTAATACCATGAGAAGCTAAACTTCTTAGTGATTGGGGATGAATTCTAAGTTCTAGACATGATTTGAGTTATTATATAAATCAATTTTGAAGTTCTTCTTCACATGATTATTTATTGTTTATACTAATTAGAATATTTATGATTAATTGATAGATTATTTATGTGGCCAACTAAATTAATTTGTTGATTCAATCAAATGCTAGTATTGAGTTAGGAGATAAGTAATAGTCGAATAATTCATACAAAAGTAGAGAACACAAGAACTTACAGAGGGATTCTGTGTAGCAATTGTGTGTATAAACAACACTAGAAAGTGGACCTTGAGCTAAGAGTCTAACTACTAGGATCAATATATGATTCAAAAAATATAAAGCATTCGGAGAAATTACACCTTGACTGAGCTACTACTAGGTGGTTTAGACGAATAAAATCTGGTATTGGAGAGCTTCTGTACTCACTGATATAAGGAATTTAGGGGATAACACTGAGCTAGCTGTTATTCCACGGTTGGTAATAATCTGTGATTAATTGTATTAATGGATGAATATAATAACTTGATGACGGTTTAGTAACGAAGAAGGATTCCCTGATCATATTTCTCTCCATTGCTTGCAAACTTTATTAATTTCAATTGCTTTATTTACTTTGTTTACAATCTAAAACCAAACCCCCTATTGTGACACTTTTGACAACTAAATCTCCCTGCTCTTCGTGGGAATGATCCTTACTTCCATTATATTACCAATTAATTGTGTGGAAATAAGTAATTTAATTTGAGTGCACCTACGACATGCATCAACGGGGGAAGCTCCGTTAATGTTCTATTCTACGATACATTCAAACGAATGGAACTTAATGATGATCAATTATTATCTTCATACTACACTATCTACGGATTCAATGGAGCATCCACAAAACCCTTAGGGGATATTGTTTTACAAGTTGATGCATGTCCAATGAAGGTCGACACTCAGTTCAGCGTGGTGGACGCACCTTCGCCATACAATGCCATAATAGGCCGAAGATGGGTGCATAAATTCAAGGGAGTGGCCGCTACATACCACCAGTACCCCAGGTTCCCAACCCCCCAAGGGGTAATGGAGATAAAAGGAGATCTAGTCACGGCACGGGAGTGTCAAACTCTGCAAAACAGGATCAACAATGAACAAGATGGGCAGCGAAAGAACCGAATATCCCGAAATAAGGGAGACGCGAAAGCAAAAGCAAAAGCAATCGACGCTTACCTAGAAGAAATATCCGGAAGAAGCCTTTCAAAGGGACCTACGATTGGGAACACAGAGGCAAGTAACTCAGCCACGAAGGAAGGAAAGGAGTCTACCAAATAGCAATCAAAGAAGATTCCTCTCCTAGGGGAATCAAAACCCACGTTTACACCTGTAGAAGCTGTGAAAGAAATAAATATAGGAGCTGAAAGAGAACCAAGAATAATTAAGATCGGAACGCTGATGGATGAGGAACGCGAGGCATCCTTAAAACAATTTCTCACGAAATATGCAGATGTTTTCGCATGGAAGATAGGAGACATGCCAGGAATCGACCCTAAGACTATCCATCATGAGCTTCGCATAAAGCAAGGCACGCCACCTTTCAGGCAAAAGGTACGAAAAGTAGCTCCAGAATATCACAAAGCTGTCGAGGTAGAGCTTTGTAAGCTACTAGAATATGGATTTATCAAAGAAGTCAAATATCCAACATGGATTTCAAACATGGTCATCGTACCTAAAAAGAACGGTGGGGGTGAGAATATGCATCGATTTCACCAACCTCAAAAAAGCGTGCCCCAAGGAAAGCTACCCTTTACCAAGCATCGACCAGCTGGTCGAAGATGTCGAAGGGTACGAAGAGATGTCATTCATGGATGGATACTCCTGGTACAACCAAGTATTCTTGTCAGAAGAAGATCAACAACATACAGCATTCTACACCCCGCATGGCCTCTACTGTTGCGTAAGGATGCCCTTCGGGCTTCGAAATGCAGGGGCAACGTACCAGAGGATGGTTGACGCCATTTTCAAGCTATGGATTGGAAACACTTTGGTAGTCTATGTGGACCGATATCCACCGCTTCCTCAAGGAAGGAACACTGCCCGCAGACCTAAAGCAGGCCAGGAAGGTATAATCAAGAGCAGGAAGGTACGACTTAAGGGGAGAGGTTTTATACAAAAAATATTTCCTCGGAACTTTGCTACGCTTCCTATCCAGAAGCGAAGGTCACCTAGTGCTAAAAGATATTCATCGATAAGACGCGGGAAATCACAGCGGGATGAGGTCCCTGGACGATAAGGCAAAAACCCAAGGGTATTATTGGCCAACAATGATACGAGACGCTGCCAGGATGTCAAGAAGATGCGAATAATGCCAACGGTTCACCAGAAGAATCCACGCACCTGAAACGATGCTAAACTCAGTAGATAGTCCTTGGCCATTCTCAAAATGGGGCATAGACATCGTGGGACCCCGGATTGAAGGATTAGGGAAGAGAAGATTTTTGACAGTGGCCACAAACTATTTCAGTAATGGGTAGAAGCTAAAGCCTTGGCTAGAATCCACGACTCGGATATCTTCACATTCATTTTTAAAAATATAATCTGCCAGTTCGGAATCCCAGCAGAGATCGTCTTTGACAATGGTAAGCAACTACAGGGTAAAAACATCGATTACCTATTCGACACTTTCAAAATCCGAAAGAACAAGTCAACACCGATATACCCTCAAAGCAACGGCCAAGCAGAAGCCACAAACAAGACCCTCGCTCTCATTCTCAAGAAACAATTAGACGAGCACAAAGGACGATGGTGCGAACAACTACATAACGTCTTATGGGCATACCGAACAACCCGAAGTTCAGCCACATGGGAATCTCCCTTTTTGTTAACCTACAGAGCCGAAGCTGTCATACCCACAGAGATCATCATGCCAACCACGAATACATAAGCATGGGAAAAGAATCTCACCACGGACATGATGCTATAAAGACTCGACGATCTCGTGGAAAGGAGGGAAACATCGTTACAAAAAATGGAAAATTATCAAAGGAAATTATCGTTGGAGTACAATAAAAAGGTTAAACTTAGAAATTTTGTAGAAGGACAGTATTTGCTAAGAACTATACCCCAATACCAATGAGAAAAGAAGTGGGGAAAATTGGCACCAACATGGGGAGGACCTTTTATCATATAAGATATCGCGGGAAATGGATCATATTACTTGCGCAATCTAAAAGGGGAAGTACTCCGACATCCATGGAACGGTAAATACCTCAAGCCATACCATCCCTAAATTACAGCGCAATGTTGCAACTGCGCGAAGAATGCCAGAAGAAGAAGACGATGCTTCTCGTCAATATGTTTCTATCTCTGGACGAGGAATAGCAAACCTCAACGAATCAATCAAACAAACTTTCTTGCATATATTCTTGGATAGCAATTAACCTAAGGCGATACAAGGGGCGAAGTACTAGCAGAACCAATACTTGTAAATACATTTACAAACATACTACCAAAACGATGCACCTATATTGGACAGATCTCTCAGGACTCCCCTATCAGCGTCTATAAGTGTAAAGACCATGGGGAAGGCATCCAGCAGAAAGAGATCTCCAACTATTCTAAGTCAGCGGGTCGACGGAATGGGGACATGTAAATAGTAATACCCCATATCCTAGAACGTTGCATCGACCCCCACCGTCTGGGAATCCTTTGGCCAAGGATTAGCCAGCGGGGTGACGGGTCTCAAGATGTTCACGAAGGTACATACCTTCGGCATCTCACTCAAACACTTCGCTCTTTTATTTTCACTACCTCATTTGGTTAACTAAGTAACACAGCTAAAAGAAGATCACGGGCGAACATAGCCAACAAACGATGATCCATTCCATGAAAGTTGATTACAAGTTCGACAAAGTAAGCAAAAGAAAAACAAAATAAGCGAACGAAGTTCGACAGATGCCACAAATAAGCGAACGAAGTTCGACAGATGCCACAAAAACTCTATAATCAACAAGGATCAACTCTTTATAACTAACAGTAAAATCTAGTTGGATAACTCAGCTCCACTAGCGGGGTCTTCCCTCTGCGACGAAGGTACGCTCCCACCTGAAGAGGGCCATGAAGAACCGGAAAGGACTGGAGGTTTATGACGATGAGGATAGTCTTTGATGATGCCATGCTCATTTTTAAGGTCATGCTCTATCTTGGCCAAAATCTTGTTCGTCTCCTCTGCAAGTTGACAACGAGCCATGTATGTAATAGCGGTGTTTCGCATTCGGCCTGGGACAACAGAGTAGACAGACAGTTCACTTCCGAGGAGGCCAAGTGAGCTGCTTGTTCGTTAGACATGGCCAAGCCTTTGAAATACGAGGTCTAACCCTCCTGTTGCACCAAGGAAGTCTGAGCCTTCTATAGCTCAGATTGAGCCTTGTCAAGTTTTTCATTTGCAGCGAGAAGCTGTCCCTAGAGATCTGAAAAAGAAGATTAAGAGTTACGGCCACGAAACACAAAATCACACCCGGTAAAGCAAATATATACCTTCGACTCTAGCCGAAGCTATTTCATACTCGTTAACAACCGCATCTCGAGCCTCGTCAAGAAATTCATACTCGTCGGATATTTTATTATAGTCAGTTTGAAGAGTGGAAAGAGAAAATTGACTAGCGTCTAAATCTACCTGCTTCATTGAGTCCAAATAACGAAGATGGTTGACTTCATTATTTAGATCCTCCATTCCTTTGTTGAGTCTGTACATATTAACTTCGAGATTTCTCTCAGACTCGGCCTGACGAGCTACGTCGGCCCGGGATGCGGCCAAGGCCTTTCCAAGGGAAGAGGCTTCGGCCAGAGCATCGTCTCTTTCTTTGGCAAGGCGTTGTATGTGCCCCCTTACATCGGAATCACGAGAGGAACGAGCCTGTCGTTGCTCTTCCTCCATAAGGTTCATCTTAGCCGACAAAGATGAAGCAAGTTCTCTTGCTTCACGAAGATTGTCACGCGTCCACAGCAGAGTTCCATTAAAAAGGTGACGGTCCGCGTTATACTTATTTTGCATATCGACTATCTGAGTATGCCTTAAATGCCATACTTCGGCCTTGGCATCCCATCTTTCGGCCTCACTCTTAATTTGCTCTACTAGCTCGGTAATACGGGTCTTCTGTCGTTCTATCTCTCTCCGGAGCCATATCAACTCAGAGACTCCACCCACTGAAGGTAGGGTGGGGATACTCAGACAAAACAGAAATTGCTAGAAGAGAACAGCGATAAACAAGAACAAGAGACAAACCTGTGAAAGATGAAGCATTTTCCCGAACAGCCTCCAACTCACTACGCACATGGCAAGCTCTAGACGAAGCCTCTCTTCTTCGTTGCCCAGTTTTTCCTTCCCCTTAAGAAGGTTCTTCAGCTCACTTATCTCCTTATCTCGGGCAGAGATAACCGTCTCAGCCGCAGCTATCTCCTCCTCTCTGTGACAAAGCTTACCCTCTAACTTAAGAGACTTGGCCTTGAAAAACTGGTACAAGTTATGATTGTAGTATTCACTTCTCATTATCTACGTTCCAGGAAAAGGCACCATGTCAGAGCACCGTGGAATACCCATAGAAAAGAAATATGAAAAACACGATGTACCTCTAGCATTCGCTGGTGAGGATGATATCCATCAGCTATGGCCATCATGTCAATAACGGTGGATGGAGGGTCAACCACTACGGTAGCCTCCAGAGACCTCAGATTCTTGTCCCTCAAATCCGCAACTTGTTCTTCGGTGGATAACTGCATCATCCTACGAGTATTGGCGTCGTAATCCTTCTCCCTAGCAATCACGGGAGCAGGATTCAGAATAAACATCAAATTTTTCTTCTTTAGCCAAGCAAAAACATCATCGTCGCCTTCCAGCATTAAAGATTGTGGGAAATCATCCGAAGGGGACCTAGTAGAAGATTCCACAGTGGTGGGAACCTTCCCAGCTGTTGCACTCTTAACAACTCTCTCCCCTCCATCAACAAAGGTCCCAGCATCATCAACATTCGCGGCTGTTCTACCCGAAGCCTTCCCCTTGCCAGAGGTGTCCAGCACACGTCCCAATCATCGTTTGGGGAAAGTAGATAAAACTTATCAGCAAGACCCATGGCAGCGCTCACATCAAAGCTCTCCCCCGCGGAAAAGACTCGACCAAAGGATAATTCTTGAACAGTCTTGTCCCCACTACCATCACCAGAAACGGTGATATTTTCAACATCATTACCACCAGGGGCACCCTTTGTACCATCAACATCACCACCTTCTCCGTGGGTAGGGGGAAGTATCGGTATGCTCCTATCCATTGGAAAAGTCCCCATCTTCCTCAAAGTCATCATTAGAAGGACTGGTAACCTCCTCTTGGACCTCTGCCTCATCAACAACGAGAGTAGAAGAGCGCTTGGGACCAATCTTCCTTTTCTTCACAACCTACAGAACAACAAAGGAAACAAATCAACATTTTTCTCCTTTACTCAAAAATTGTTTTTGGGTAAAGAAAAAAATGGGCAACCAAATGATCCGCACCTTCACAGTCGCAGTGCTCTTCGAAGGAAGAACAGCGCCTGAATTTTCTTCTTCATCTCCATCAACGAAATCGAAGGCATAAGGAAAATTCATACCTTCGAAATTCAGACGCCAAGGGCAGAAATATCCGTAATGTACAGGGGTAACCTCACGGGGAATACTACCAACAGTAGTACGCCACCCATGGGGACCAGGAATCCAACCCCAAGCCCACGGACCAATAACCTAGATGACGGTGGCATGCCACTCGTAGTCATGATCGCGCTTAATCCTCTCACGAGGAGGAAAAATATTCTTGTTAGCAGACCCTTCAGTGCCAGGAACATACTTCAATTTGGCATCACTCACCTCACTTAAAACACGAACCTCGCCACGGGAAACAAAATTTTTGCGAAGACCCACACTCCACGGCTTACGATTCCTACTGCTAATATAATCCCCGAAGGAATTATTGAAATTCTGGGGAGTATACCATTCCCTTTCATCCATATCGGGGGTATAACAAGTCATCATCGTTTCTCCCTTGCTCTGAAGATAGCACTCCTTTATAGCACTCCTTTATAGCACTCCTTTATAGCATGGAGATAATTCCCCATCAATTGTGACACAAAACGACTGTGGGTATTCGTAGAAGAACCCTCACGATCAGCTAACACGTCATAGTAGAAAGAATCACCTGACTTGTACAAAGGCAACATGAGACCCGCCTCGAAGGCCCCCACGGTAGTCAGCAGATGAAACTCATCGAATTGATAACTCGAGATGAGATCATAAGTAATGTCATCATCAGGGGCATATAAATGAACCTCAAAGGCTTGAAGTTCATGCTTCTCCTTGAACATCTCCAGATCAATGTGTTTAAAAGTGACCTTTTTCTTACCAACCGGGACGCTCCGTATAATCAATGCAGCGTCTTCCTCATCAGGAGGGTCTTGCACAGAGTCTTTTGAAGGGCTCGTATTCGGGGCCTTTCTTTTTAAAGGAACGTTCTTAGGTGGTTCAACCTTTGAGGCGGTACCCCTGATAGACTTTCCTCTGGAAGGTATCACCGGAGGAGGAGGTAGAGGATTCAGCTGAGGTATCGGAGAAGCCATGGAATGAAGAGGAGGAACATCCAAATCTTCGTTTCGAGGAATAGCCTGCGTGTTTTTAGGCTCGTCACGTGTGCGGGAAGAAGCACAGGTAGCAGCGTACCTAGAACCAGGGGGATCCCTCGGAAGATCTCCTTTCCTGGAAGACGAATGTCTATGACCCAAAGAAGATGAAACCCTCTGGGAACAAAGATCATCCTGCGAGGCCCTAGAGCCTCCTAGCGGAGATATGTCCTGATCTATGCGCGGAGGAGATCTAGGAGGACTCGGTGGCGGAGTCTGGTAAGGAACCCGTGGACGATCATCCATATCTACGGATATATGAACAAGTTGTAAGTTCCGCAGAATCACAAATAAAGATCAAAAAGCTAAACTTACTAGAAAGTTATCAGAGAGCAGAATAAAAACCCTAATCGACTTACGTCGCCGGGAGAACTTTTTCGACAAAAATAAAGAACAAAGGCAAATTTTAACACTAAAACAAAGGCAAGAATGCTCTTTGTGTTCTTCATCACTAAAACCAAAAGCACAGCAGCAGAAGTCGAACTAATAATCAAGAACAAAAGCCGAAGATCGAACTCTTACCTGTACCAGGAGCTTCAAACAACGAAAGAACGCGGCCCAATAAAGAACGAGCAACATCAACAGACGAACACTGAGAATTAAGGACTGGTTGTATTCAATACAGAGCAGCGGCAGGTGGCAGTAGTAGTAGCAGTTAATGGCATCCAAATAAAAATGAAGAATGAAAAACAACAAGAAGAAATAATGAAGGACCGACAGATTGAAATTTATTTCACATTCCCCCCCCCCTTATAAAAAACAAAGAAATTTAAAACTGTCCATTCTCTCAAGGAGGAGTTATTACAAGGAGTTATTGCATAATGGCAAACGGGCCCTGGAATCTAGGGGAAGATATTGGGTGAGTGGCAAATATGCGACGGTTTTCCTCTCACTTCAACTGACGCCTTAAGTCAGGAGGAAAGGGGAAAATTGTATGCACATATTCTCACCACTCGCCACGTGTCCTCGGGTAAACACGTGGGGAGAATGTGACGCGAGGCATCAAGAGATGATGCCACATTCATACATCCAAGAGACACGTACGATCAAGAAGGGTCCCTCATCTAGCAGATCTGACGGCTCCAAATAAAGGAGCACTAATATAAAGCACCACTGCGAAGGACTGGAAACCCCCTCGAGCTCAATTTATCCCATCCCGAGGCAGATCCCAGATCGACGGCTATGACGAAGCTGACTGACACGGACGCGACTGGAGCAGAAGACTGTGGTCTGGCGCATGCAGAGGTCTAACCACCTACATTAAACACCTTGAGTAGCACACGTGTCAGCCAGCCGACGGAAGAAACGACCATGACTCTTCGGAAATAATGAAGAAACGATGGGGGCATCATAAAGACCGAAGAAGCTCCGCGCACTGGCACAAAGCATAAGACGATAAGGTTGCAACGATTCCCTCAGTGGACCCCATGTCAGAACCCCTATAAAAACCCATACTCACAAATAGAGAGGGGTAAGTTATTTTGAAAGGATAAAAAAGGAGAGAGAATTAGGAAGTAAGTAGTGACCCTAATCCCGCTGCCTCAGTTGAGACTCCAAAATTCATTGGACTACGTTTGTAACCAATCTAGATATAATGAAACCCCCTTTTACCCCGTGGATGTAGGCCTCAGTGCTGAACCACGTAAATACTTGTCTCACTTTACATTCCGCACGTTATATTCAGTTTATCCCTGATTTTCTTCGCACAACCTGCGGGCTGCTATCTATTTCGCTGTACGAGCATTGTTAGTGGTAAACATCCGATAGACAAGGACGAGTCCTAAGACTCAGAGTCAATGAACCGGTATAATCTCTTCGTTTTACGCGTATTATATCTAATCTGTGGATTCCAATGTGTGCGAACATTGTTTGTGAACATGTTGATACTGATCGTGATTTATATGTTTATAGAAGCCAATAAAATAATACTCCAGCTGGATGTTATATACTATTATAGTAGAAATTAAGATCTCTGAACAAAGTGAAGATGAATATTGATACACAACTCAAAGGATTTGATATAGAAACAATGTCAAGTTTACTACCAAGTCTCTATACAAACAAATTATGACTGATGGTCACCAAGAGCAGCAGCTGGATGCAAATTTTTGGAAAAATATTTGGAAGCTCAACATAATTCCAAGGATTAAAAATTTTCTTTGTAAATGCATACACGATAATGAGAGGATCGCAAGAATCGTGACAGACGTAAACAAGTCTTGTCCTTTGTGTGGACATCATTAAGAAACTCTAACTCATATCTTTATAAATTGTGATTTCACTTTAACTGTCTTCAAGAGTATTGGCTTTAATTTTGAATTTGTTTTGAATAATCAGGTGCATATCCTAGATTGGATTAGAAACTGGTTTACTGGAAATGACATCGGGGATAAAAAGTTCATCAACTGGCCGGAAATAATGGCAACCATTTTATGGGCGGTGTGGAAAGCTAGATGTGATCTAGTGTTTAGAAAAATAAAACAGAATGTGGAAAACACTAAGTACACAATCACTTCTTTAGTTAAGGATAACACTAGGTGTAGATTGCTACTAATTAGGGAGGAAGAGATAAACATTGTCTTGTGTGATTGTATATCAAACCCACCATTTATGTCTATGAAAATAAATGTAACTGTTGTGTGGGATCTTGATATTAAGAATTCTGCAATTGCTCTAACTTGTTTTGATCATACAGGGGCTTACTGCTGGGCAGGGTGCACTAACACTGCAGGACTCAATCGAGAAGAGTTAGATGAAAAAGAGGCTTCGCTGACTATCAAGTGGACACGTGATCTGCATCTGTAATTGGTGCAAATTGAGAGTGACAACATGAAAGTCCTTGAAGCAACTAGGAGATGGGTGAAGAACATAACGACAACTTGGAAGGAGGGAAACAATCAAAATTTTAATGCTTGTATGAAGGGGATAAAAACCCTTAACTTAATCCCAACTTCTGAAAACTATATATCAAGAAGTTTGGTGGCAGTAAGTCTAGTAGATGGTTTAATGAACACTTGGTTCGGTACCTCTTTTTTGCGTTAGTTGAACTACATCCCGGATGACGGCAACGAAATTCGATAATACATCATGTAATGGTCAGGTTTACCCTGTTTTTTTATTAAAAAAAATATAGAAAAAGAATCTGAACAAAGTGAAGATGAATTACGGATCCCTCGTATAAAAATCAGTCCTGATACTAGGAAACGTATTTTCTCCCCATGGGCTAAATGTCTAACAGGCAAGGTAATGGGCAGAACGGTGGGTTATAAATTTGTTAGTAAAAGAGTTAATTCCTTATGGAAACCTATCGGGAATCTTCAAATCTTGGATTTTCGTAAGGATTTTTTCCTTTTCAAATTTTTCGATATCGCGGATTTGAAGAAAGTTGTGTATCAAGGTCCTTGGTTTACAGGGGGTCATTTTTTATCACTACAACAATGGACTCCTGAATTCAAACCATCTAGTGCTGCCTTAAAGAGATTAATTGTATAGATTCGAGTACCAGAACTTCCAATTGAATTTTTTAATAGGCCAAATTAAAAAAGTGAAAGTAACACTTTTCCTGAAACGGAGGGAGTAACAATTAAGGTGGATGCGAATACTGAGACTATCTCTAGGGGGAGATTTGCAAGGATCTGTGTGGAATTGGATTTGGAGAAACCCCTTATTCCTCAAGTTAAAATTGGTAAGTTTATTCAAAGGATTGAATATGAGTGGCTTAGTACTTTCTGTTACCACTGTGGACGAGCTACCCATAGAGAATTCAATTGCCTTATCAAGAGTACCTATCAAAATGTTAATCAAACTCCTTAACAAAATCCTTCATCTTCAACAACAGAAGTGGATAAACAAGATGGTTTTGGACCATGGATGGTGGTGGACTACAGAAAGAATCTTCGGCGACCAGTGGTCCAACTAAATGAATATTCTAGAAACATGCCAAGTGGGGGTCTGGTTTCTGGGTTCATACCTGTTCAAAATGGATTGAAGCGGTACAATGAATTTGTCAAGGACAAATTTCATCATGGCATATCTACTTCTGAGCTAAGTACTTCTCATAAACAGATTCAGCAAAATGCATGCACTAAACAAGGTGACGCGCTTCATAATAATGGTAGGGCTAAAGAAAATATTCCTTCAATCTCTTATGTGTTTAATGCTTCCAAACAAGCTTCTGATAGTGGATCGGTTAAAATTGGTATGGATGGAGGAAATAGTAGAGGGGTTTCACATGTTTATAAAATAGTTATTAAGTTCCGATTACATCATCTTGGATGGGATAGAGAGAAGAAAGTTAGCTCTGCGAATCGGTGACAACTCGGGCGAAAAATCAGTTTGACTCGTCTACATTAAATTCTTTGATCTTATTAGATTAAACTTATTTCCATCTTTAATCAGGTGTTTTTCAATTCATCATCAATGATTAGTGTTAGAAATACATCAATTCAGCATCATTAAACTCGGAAGAGATGTCGGAACCACAAAGTCATAAATCAGGTGAGTTTTCTGGATCTCAGTTAAATCCATAGGAAATTTTAAAAACCAATGAGGAGCAAAATTGTTCAGAATTTGTTACTTACATATCGTATGAGGATATTGATGAAAGCTTGGACGAATGGAAATATATCTTGATTGGGATATTAAACCTGGTTCAGTTAAAATTTGGTGTTGCAGAATCGTCTTTGAGGAGGCAATGGAAACTATCAGGTAAAGTTCAATTAATTCCTATTGGAAAAGGTTATTTTATAATCAAGCTTGAAAATGAAAATGATAAGAACTTAATATGGAATGGGATCTGGGAAGTTAAATCTCAGGAACTGAAAATTAGGGACTGGGAAAAGAATTTCAATCCACAATCTCATAAAACTTCTCTGGCATATGTGTGGGTACATCTTCCTGGTTTAAGTATTGAATATTGGAAGGAAAAAATTCTTATGAACATTGGGAAATCATTGGGGAGGCCAATAAGAGTAGATGAGGCAACAATTAAGAAGGAAGCAGGATACTATGCTAGAATTCAGGTAGAAGTGGACCTTGCTAAAGAAATTCCAAGTAAAATCTTTGTAAAATCTAAGTATGGTATCTTTGAGCAAGAAGTTAATATCCCTAATTTTCCAAAGTTCTGCTACAACTGTAAGATTGTTGGTCATCATACTGCAGAATGTAGAAATCTAATAAGAAAGAAGATATACCAGTTAATGAAGGGATCAAGGCAACAGAAAAAGTATGGAGAATTGTTAATAATAAGAAGAATTCACTTAATGTGGGATTTGATATAGCTCCAGAAAATCCATCCCCAACTATTCCTTCAACAACATTGAATAATACTTATGTGATTTTCGAGATACCTTCAGGTTCTTATGCAGGAGTCCCAAAGCAAGTGGTAACACCTTCAACTGCAATATCTAATAATCAAGGAAAATTTCAGTTACTGCAAAATTTGAATGAAGAAATTTATAACTCTAATATTGAGTTTCCAGCTCTATCAGTGGAGAACATGTTGAATGTTGCTGCTGGTGTACCAGAATTAACAAAGAAAAGTACACTAATTCCACCAATTGGGAGGTCTATTATTGAGAAGCCTAAAGTGAAGAAGAAACCAGTGGTAACTACAAGACAAGCTTCAAGCAGGGACTTGAGAAGTACTACTTCCCAATCCCACCCTTCCAAATGTGAATAATTTTTTGGAATCTCAGAGGCCTAAGAAGATTAAGGGCCATAGATAATCTTAGGAATTTAGTTAAAACTTTTAATCCTTCAATTGTTATCATTGCAGAACCAGAAGTTCAGTATTCTTCTGATTTTTGTAAAAAATTAAAATTACAGGGTATTCATTTTGAAGCTATTCACAACTCAATAAATGGGGAGAAAGGAAATATATGGGTAATGTGGAGTTCTTACATTCAAAAACCAAAGGTGGTGTTGTCTTCTGAACAAGCAATAATGTGGAAGTTGGAGATATTCTAATAACAGGAATTCATGCAGCAACTTTAACAATAAAAAGGAGAAGCTTATGGGAAGATCTGTCAACAATTAGCAGGTTGGATAAACCTTGGTTAGCTATTGGGGATTTCAACACTATAATGAGGGCTGAAGAGAAAAAAAGGTGGTTCCAAACCAATGCTAATTTCCATGTTAGAATTCAATAATTATCTTCACCAATGTGGTTTAATGCAAGCTCCAAAAAATGGTGTAAAGTATTCATGGAGCAATGATAGAGCTGGAAAAATAAGAATTGTGTGTAACTTGGACAGAGCTATTTATAATGAGAAATGGCTGTAAAAATTCTCTAGTTGGGGATATAATGTGGGAAATAGAGGCATATCCGATCATAGTGCACTATATGGTGGTTCAGCTGATATCCCTAAACCAAAAAATACACCCTTTAGAGTTTTAAAAACTTGGAAGTCTCACCCTGAATTTTTGAGTACAATTTCAAAATCTTGGAATAAGTTGATAGAAGGTAACCCTGCCTTTATTTTTATGAGTAAAATGAAGAAGCTTAAATTGGATCTAAATGAGTGGAATTGGTTTGTTTTTGGTGATATAAACAAAAACCTGAAGAAAGCAGATGAAGAAGTTCTGGAAGCATCATTAATGTCAGATGAAAATCCTTCAGATGTTTATCTTTTGAATAATCTTGTTACCTTAAGGGGTAAACAAGAAGTCTTATTGAAGAAATAAAGAGAGATTCTTCATCAAAAGTCAAGAGTCAGCTGGTTGAAAGAAGGAGCTTGTAATTCAAGATACTTTCATATTCAAATGAAGCTAAGACAAGCTCATAGTATGATTACTGAGTTGGAAACTGATAAAGGTATAATTATAACATATCAAAATGAGATTGCAGCTGAATTGGTTAATCATTATGAATCAAAGTTCAGATATCAAGAAGTTAACATAGATGAATCCTTATTTGCTTGTGTTCCAAAGGTAATTACAAGAGAAGAGAATAATATGATAAATAAAATGCCATCTGCTGAAGAAATTAAAACTGCAGTTTTTGCTTTAAACCCTGAAAGTGCTCTAAGTCCAGATGGGTTTGCTGGGTGGTTTTATAGATATTCTTGGGAGATTATTGGTCCAGTGTTTATTAATGCAGTGCAATTCTGTTGGAGAGGAGGGTTTATCCCTACAGGGCTAAATGCAAATTTCTTGAAGCTGCTACCTAAAATAAGAAATGCAAAGAAAGCAAAGCAGTATAGACCCATAGGTCTAATGAACTTCTGTTTCAAGGTATTTACTAATATTTTATCTTCTAGATTGGAGAAAGTTATTAACAAACTTGTTTCTCCTCAACAAGGAGCATTTATTAAGGGGATAACAATACATGAGCAAATTGATATGGCTTCTGAAATGATAAATGAAATTGAAACAAAGAGAGGGGGGGGGGGGGAAATTTTGGCCTTAAACTGGACATTACACAAGCTTATGATTCACTCAGTTGGACTTTTTTATTTTAATATTTACAAAGCTTTGGATTATCTGATAAAAACTTACACTGGCTTCAAGTGCTGATACGATATGCAAGAGTGTTTGTGCTAGTAAATGGTGGGCCTGAAGGTTATATCCAAGTGGGTAGAGGATTGAGGCAAGATGACCCATTGTCTCCTATGCTCTTCATTATAGCTGAAGATATTTTGAGCAGAAATATTACAAGACAGATCCAAGATGGGAGCTTAAAAGAAATGGTGGAGAGAGGTGGAGTAAAACCTTCACATATTCTCTTTGTAGATGATATATTTCTATTTTGCAATGGTGAAAAAAGGAATGTGAGAAGATTGATGTGTTTGCTAAATAAATACCAAATTTCTTTTGGGCAACAAATAAATCTGGAAAAAAGCAAGTGTTTTATTGGTGGAACAAGTCAGAGTAGAAGGGTACAAATCTCAGAAGAATGCAATTTAATGTTGGCAGATTTTCCAGATAAATATTTGGGGATAATGTTGACTCAAGGAAGTGTTAGAACAAGTCATGTGTGGAAAGTTGTGGATATGATGCAGGAGAGATTAGCAGGCTGGATGGGTAAAATTTTATCCTTCCAAGAAAGACTTATTCTAGTGAAACATGTCCTTGGTAGTTTTCCCATATATTCAATGTCAGTGTATAAATGGCCTAAGAGGGTAATAAGGGAGTGTGAAAGAATTATGAGGAATTTTTTGTGTTCAGGGGACCCTTCTACAAGAAAGATGATAACAATGCAGTGGAATAAAATATGCTCTCCAATAAGGGAAGGTGGTCTTGGTCTGAGAAGATTAGAGATCATCAATAAATATCTTTTAATGAAGCTACTATGGAGAATACAAAATGGTACAGATGAGTTCTCAAGATTCTTTCAAGGAAAGTATAAAAATAAAAAAGGAGATTGGATAGCTTATTATAAGAAATCTTCAATTTGGCCTGTAATCAAATGGATTATTGATGATGTAGAAGACCATACAAGATGGATAGTGGGAGATGGCAGCAATATTTCCTTGTGGAAAGATAGATGGATAAAAGAATTACCTCTTCAAGTAATGTACCCTGATAATACATATTTGAGGCAGTTTCCCAATATGAGGGTGGCAGATCTCATACTTGAGGGTGAATGGATAGTTCCAACAGAGATTCTGACAATGGTAAGTATCAGTGAACTACCAACTTTAAGTGGAGGAGTAGACAGAAGAGTATGGGATGGTACAATTACAGGGCAATTTACTGTGATCTCAGCAGTGGAAGTTTTGAGATATAAAATAGTTACCAAGGCTCTTGATGGAAACTTGAATGATAAAGGTGTTAGTGTTAATAAAGAGTTAGTAGAGGACGAGAATTTGGAAGGTGGAGTATCACAGACTTCTATCAAACCAATGACATCTGTTGTAACAACTTCTCAATCTAACCAACCTATTAGCACCTCAGCTGACAGTGGAGGACAGACCGAGAAATTGTTGGCTCAGTCTTACCAATGTGGCTTAATTACTCTAAAGAGCAGTTATACTAAGGACAAGATGCGTATCAAAAATATGGCACGTGGATTGCATACTAGAGGTAACTATGCCTCTAACAATAGAAATTTCATTCCTAGTAAAAGGTACAAGTGATCTCATGAGGCTCGAGATGGAGATTTTGACATACTAAGATTTGAACAATCCCTCGCAAAAAATATTCAAGAAAACAGTGTGGACAGTTATGGACGAGAGGATTATGGAGCAAGACAGATGCAGGTTGGAGATCCAGTAGGGTAAATATTGGAAGCTTCTGCCAATTGAACAATCAAATTACTTTCTAAGTAATATTTCGAAATGAAGATCATGACTTGGAATTGTAGAGGGGCTATAAAACCCTCTTTTCGAAGAGTAGCAAATGATCTGATTGCGCATTATAAACCTAAGATATTCGTAATTGTGGAAACTCGTGTGGGTGGGGATCATGTGCGGAAAATTATTCACAGTATGGGTTATTCAAATTCTATCTGCATTGATTCTCAAGGCTATTCGGAGGGTATATGGCTTTTATGGAATTGGGCTGAAGTGGAGCTTAAGGAAACTTCCGTTTCTAGATGGGCGGTGCATGCAGTAATCAGTATTCCTTCTTAAAAGCCTTGGATATTATCCTCCATTTATGCTAGTCCAAATCCTAATCTCAGATAATAGATTTGGAAGGAAATTAAATGTCTTGTGGAACTAGACTATCCGATGGGAGTTATTGGGGATTTTAATGTCCTCTCAAAGACTTATGACAAAAAGGGTGGTCTTATTCCTACTTATTCTCATCTTAAAGAGCTCAATGGTGTCTTGGAAATTTGTCAACTTATAGATACGAAGCCTGCTGGTCCTCGGTTTACTTGGACGAATAAGCAAATATGTTGCAGGAACATCCAAGAAAGGCTGGACCGTTTATTGATCAATGGAAAATGATGTTTCCAAATTTCCAGGTATCTCACTTGCACTTTTATAATTCTGATCACCGAGTGCTTCTTGTAGATACAAATCCAAAGTTTAGATTTAGGCCCCGACCTTTTAGAGTAGAAGATATGTGGATGCAAGATATAAGATTTAGACATCTTGTTTCTCAGATTTGGGCCAAAAGGGATCCGGAAAATATGAGCAGTTTAACACTTGCTCAGAAATTTGATTTACTTGCTTGTGAAGCTAAACTCTGGAACAAAAGTGTCTTTGGAAATATTCACAAAAATGTTGATCATGCTAGGTTTGACTTATGTCGGGCACAAGACCTTTTTGCTTCTAATCCTTCTTTGGTAAACAAAGCAAATGAGGCCAAGTGTCTTAGGTATTACCTAGAAATGTTCAGGTTAAAAGAAATGTTTTAGGCCCAAAAATCTAGGATTCAGTGGCTCAAGTGTGGAAATCAAAATACTAAGTTTTTTCATCTTTCTACCATTGTTCGAAGTCATCGTAATCGAATCTCATGTCTCAAAGATAATAATGGTAATTGGGTTTCCGATGATCAGGGCTTATAACTCCTTATCAATGAATATTTTCAGGGTCTTTATACTTTTAGTAAACCTTCTGACCCTGTTGGATTTTCTGAACTAGTCCCTAAGATTATCTCTGAGGAGGATAATGTAAGTTTGACTAGACCTGTCTCTGAAGATGAAATTACTTAGTGTATATCTCAAATGGGCCAATTGAAGGCCCCGGGGCCATATGGGATTCAAGGATTATTCTATAAGAATTATTGGGACATCATTGGCCCGTCTGTTACTCCTGTTGTAGAGGATTTTTTTTTCAATAAAGGAATTTTGGGCCCTGTTTTAAACAAAACCTTTATTACTCTTATACCCAAGTCTGAAAATCCTTAAAATGTTAAGAACTTTTTGTTAGAGCACTACTCGATCAAACTCGCATGCGTTTCTATCTCAAGCATGTTTGTCAATCTTAGTGATCAAAACTATAAAGTCTTAATTTCTAGTCTACTATAGCTAAGGTCTCAGACTAGGATAAAAAGTGTAGTTGAGCTCAAGAACTCCATGGTGATCATCATACAAGACGAAGGACTACTCAAGGAACCAGTGGATCTTCATAGACTAAAAGGTATGTGGAGACTTGAACTTATCTATCACTCAAAAGTCTATCTACTCTATCTCCTATCTTGAGACAAAAGTCGTTTTACTATATAGACAAAGAATATGCACATGTGACATTTCGAGCTGAGTATCTTGCTTATCTATTTCTCTAAATGGGTGTTGGTAAAGCTTTCGCTTTAGCCAAGTTCATCTTTGCCTAGTGACGAAAGTCATGTTATGTTTCAATCACTTTGGAAATCACTCTGACGAAAAATAGTTTGTGAATAACAACTATATAACGCCTTCTGAGAATGTTTCAATGATTGAAATGAGACTTTAGACTATATAACCATTGTGGGATATAAACATTGTTGTGGTAACACATATATGTATAAGTCCTTAGCACATGAACCGAAGTTTGCGAACTTTTTTGATCAAGTGGAACCGGAACGTGAGCAGTCAACTCAGTCCGCGAACCCAGTCCGCGAACTGGCGTAAGTTCTCGAACCCGAGAATATCTGCTGAAGTTGAAGCTCAGGTGCAGTCCGCAAACTGATGGAAGTTCTCGACCCGAGAAATTCTGCTGAAGTTTATTAACTTCAACCGGTTAGCTTGAGTCCGCGAACTCAAGAGGTTATGTCTGAAAACGTTGTTTGTGAACTTATCTTAAATTACTAAGGAATGCTTTTGCAAACCGTGACTTTATATTTCATGAAATGATTCGAGTGAATCACATCGTTTTTGATTCAATTATGTCTTGTGTAGTACATGAGATCTCATATCAATTGAACAAATCTCTAACTAGTTCATTTGAGTCATTTGGACTAGTTATGGCGAAGAAGAATATGGTTGATATGAAAGTTATCATTTGGTTAACCATTTGGTTGACTATTATTGAACCAACCATTGTACACGTTTGGGTACGGTTACACAAACCCAAAATGTCTAGTACATGTGTGTATGGCAAGCTCACTTTTCGATCTAACGGTTGAGAGATATTAGCTTGTATCTAATCAGGTTTTCATCTAACGGTGAATATTGAATGCTTTATTAGTAAGCTAGCATTGATTGCATACCCTGATTTGAAAGACTATATAAGGGAGAACTCTAGCAACTGGGAAACCTAATTCCCACACATTCTGTGTGATACTAGTTTGCTAAAGCTAGAGTCGATTCTCCTTTAACTTTTGGTTTTCTTATTCTAAAACCAGGTTAATGACTTAAAGACTTCATTGGGATTGTGAAGCCAGACCGATACTACTTTTCTTGTAGTTGTGTGATCTGATCTTGCTGTTTCTATCGTATGAGCACAATTGTAATAATTGGCTTGAGATTTCTATATCCGATAGGCAAGATAAAAGTAGTCACAAACATCTTCGTCTCATTGTTTGTGATTCCTCAATAATCTTCTTCGCTGCGTCGATTAAGTTTATTATGAGATGATTGATGAAACTGAGCTGTTCTTCGGGAATATAAGTATGGTTTTATCGATTGGTTCCTGTTCACCTTGATTTATCAAAAGACGAAACAAAATTTGTAGGTTTATTCGTAGGAGACGAATTTATCTATTGCTTATAGACTTTTCTGTGTGAGACATATTTGTTTATTAAAGTCTTCGACTTTGGGTCATAAAAACTCTTGGTTGTGGGTGAGATCAGCTAAGGGAATCAAGTGTGTAGTATCCTGCTGGGATCAGAGGCGTAGGAGCATAACTGTACCTTGGATCAATGTGAGATTGGTTGGGGTTCAACTACAGTCCAAACCGAAGTTAATTTGGAGTAGGCTAGTGTCTGTAGCGGCTTAATATAGTGTATGTTTAATCTGGACTAGGTCCCGGGGTTTTTCTGCATTTGCGGTTTCCTCGTTAACAAAATTTTGGGTATCTGTGTTATTTCTTTTCTGCCTTATATTTTTATATAATTGAAATAATATAGGTTGTGCGTTGTTCAATCAATTAGAATATTCGACCATTTTGGTTGTTGATTTAAATTGATTGACTCTTGGATATTAGTCTTTGGTACCATCCAAGTTATCTCTCTTTGATTAGACTCGCGAATCATATTTGCTTGAGTAAATCAAATCGAGAGATTGAGATAATAACTCCTTGAGTATTTTTTATTGATTGAGTCTAAATGTCTAGTTGATTCTCTAGAAAACAACTCGGAGTTGTCCATACAAATTTCTAATCGAAATATTGGGTGGTATTTTTAGACCCCCGCTTTTTCACTTTCGCCCCATAAGTCTTTGCAACTTTTCATATAAAATTATTTCAAAGATTCTTGCAAATAGACTTAAGCCTTTTCTATCCAGTTTATCTCCTCTTCTCAGAATGCCTTTGTTCAAGGAAGGTCAATCTTTGATTCTATCCTCCTGACAAATGAACCTTTTCACTCGTTTCGATATAAAACAGGCTCTAAATCCTAGATGGCTCTGAAAATTGATTTCGAGAAAGCCTATGATCGTGTTGAGTGGAATTTTGTTTGCAAGGTCTTTGAAGCATTGGGTTTCAATCAAACTTGGATTCATTGGTTGCGGATATGCATGTCTAGTATTTCCTTTCAAGTTCCTTTTAATGGTGCACCTTGCGAGTCGTTTTCTCCCACTAGAGGAATTCTTCAAGGAGACCCTTTATCTCCTTATATTTTCATTACTTGTTTAGAGGTTCTTAGTAGGATGATAGATCTGGGAATTGAACACAAACATATTTCTGGATATATAATCTGTGGCGGGGCTCCTATGGTGATTCATAGCTTTTATGCTGATGATAGTTTGGTATTTTTGGAGGAAAATTATCACAATGTCATGGGTATCAAGAGAATTTTGGATACTTTCTCCAGCTGGTCTGGGGAGATTTTTAACTCCTCGAAGTCTAGTGTGGTTTTTTCTTCTAATCTTCCTAAGAGACTGGCTAGGGGACTTTGTAGAAGTCTGAACATGAAGTATAACCCAATGCCTGGGAAATATTTGGGTGTGATTATCCAGTGGGATGGATTAAAGGGGATGATTTTACTGAATCCTTGGTTAAAATCACTAATAAACTTAGTGGTTGGAAGAATAAGGCCTTAAATTTTGCAAGCAATAATGTGCTTATTAAAGCAGTTCTGGATCCTACTCTTAATCATCTTATATGTACTATGAAAATTCCTCAATTCATTCTTAACAAGATTGATCGTTTGAGAAGGAATGTTTTATGCAGACTCAAGAAGGCAGAAATCGGATTCATCCTATTAACTGGGATACAGTATGTCAACCGAACTAGCTAGGTGGGCTAGGTATCCGGAACCTTGACTCCCATAATATGGCTTTTCTGGCAAAAACTGCTTGGAGAATAGCTAGTTCCCCTGATTCTTTGGTCGCTCAACTTCTTAAAGCTAAATATTTCAGGAATGTGAGTTTTTGGGATGCTCCAAAACCAAATCGTGCTTCTTGGTGAAGTTTGCTTAAAGGGAAAGATTTGATTAAAAACAGTCTGAGATTGGCCATAGGGACTGGAGAAAATGTGAGCTTTTGGAAAGATAGGTGGTGCTGCGATGAGCCTCTGATTCAACTCTTTGACAATGTTTCTATTGCGAACGCAGATGTTAAGGTTGCTGATATGATTGACCAGAACTCACATGAGTGGCGTCTAGATGGTGTTTTGAATGTCATTTCAGATAAAATCAAGGACCAGATTTTGGTTATTCCTCTTTCCTTATCCATTTCGTCTGTCGACAAGAGAGTATGGGGGGTTAGTAAAGATGGAAATGTTACAATGAAGGATTGCTACAACTGGCTAGCTCAGTCCCAAGGTTTAGATAAGATTCTAAGTAGCAAGTGGATTTTTTTTTGGAAAGTCCACTGTCCTGCTCACATTAAACATTTTCTATGGTTGCTCGTCCATGGTAAAACTTTAGTTAGAGTGAACTTAAAGAAAAAGGGACTTGATATTATTGATCTATGTCCTCTATGCGGCAACGAATCTGAATCAATTTCACATTTTTCTATGATTGTGGGAAAGTCAAGCCTATATGGAATACTGTATGTGTTGCCTATGGGATCTAAAATATTTACAATCCATCTTGTCTTTCTGGTTTTACAAATCTTGTTTCTATGCAGGGAAAGGTTGGTAACATCGGTTGGGATGTGATTGTGCCTCATGTTTTATGGAATATTTGGTGTGCTATAAACAACCAAGTTTTCTCACGTAAAACCTTCAACTGGAAAGAGGTGGTTGAAACTATTTATAGCAATGTAGCTGAGTTCAGAAGTGTCACTACCGATTATACTAGGCCTGCTAATAAATCTTCTATTTGTATTAATTGGACACCTCCTGGTAATGGTTTTATTAAGTTGAATACAGATGGAGCTTCAAATGAGGCTGGAATGGCCGGCATTGGTGGTGTTCTTCGTGCAGATGATGGAAGTTTTGTGTCTGCTTTTGCTAGGCATATATACCGGAACTCCAACAATGTGGCTGAGCTTTGGGAAATTAGAGATGTTATCCAGTTATCAACTTCTCTCGGCATCAAAAAACTTATACTGGAGAGTGATTCTCAGTACGCCATTAATCTATGTACAAGCAGTTCTGATGGTACGTGGTTCACGGATGCTCTTTTGAGAGACATTCGGCAAATGTCTTCTTTGTTTGATCATATATTTTTTGTACATCACTATAGGGAGAGTAATGATGCAGCTGATGTTTTATCCAAAAAAGCTACTAACGAAGGAATTACAAATGTACGGGTTCCTCCTGTTTTTTTGCTACATGTGTTGTACAATGATGTAACAGGGAGAGCCTTCCCCGGGTCTGTAAGGCTCGCTTAGTTGTGGTTAATACATACATCTTAACAACAACAAAAATGACTACTCCGGATATTGCAGCAGTGCCAACCATTTATGGATGCGAAAGTTTATCAGCAAAAATCAGCATTATTAGTACTCAACTTGGTAGAATGTATGCAAAAGTTTACCAGCAAAAATCAGCATTATTAGTACTCAACCATCAACATGGTAAAAAAATCATTGAAAGCATTTAGATTATATAGACCATTGGGCACTGGCACCTTTTTTTTTGATAAAGTTTTCTCCATGAAATTCTCGGAGCTTAAAGTTTCAGCTAACTCTACTTTGTTTTTGCAGGATGATATCAATAACTATATTGTCAATCATTACCGTGACAAGTTCAATGGTGGTGGGGTTACAATTGATCCGAAGCTGTTTGATATTCAACATGAGCGCATTACGGCAGAGGAGAGTGGTTTTATGGATGTTGTTCCAACTATTGACGAAGTTAAAGAAGTTGTCTTTGATTTAGGCGCGGATTCTGCTCCTGGTCCAGATGGTTTCACAGGTTCTTTTTATAGACATTGTTGGAACATTATTTTTGGTGATCTTTTTAAGGCCATTACTAATTGTTGGAATATGCGCAAAATTCCAAATGGCATTAATTCTAGTTTCATTGTTTTGATTCCTAAGAATGGTAAATTTGATGCTATCAAGGACTATAGGTCGATTGGTTTGAGCAAATTCTTCTTCAAGATTATTACAAAGATTATGGCTACCAGATTGGGTACGGTTCTAAATAAATTGATTTCTGAAGAACAAGTTGCCTTCATGAAGGTGCGCAATATTCATGAAAATATAGCTTTGGCATCGGAGTTGATTAATGATCTAAGTATTAAAAGGAAGCATGGAAACGTGGGTCTTAAGCTGGACATTGCTCAGGCTTTTGATACTGTAAGCTGGGATTTTATTGTGGAGGTTTTTCGTCAATATGGTTTTTCGGAGGTTTGGTGCAATTGGCTTCTCAATATTTTGCAATCTGCTCGTATTTCTGTCATGATCAATGGCTGCCCGGAAGGTTTTTTCAGCATCTCAAGAGGCTTGAGACAAGGTGATCCTCTTTCTCCTTTGATTTTTGTTCTTATTGAAGATGTTATGAGTCGTAATATTACAAAGTTGTTTGCTTCAAAAAGTATGCAACCTATGGTTTGCAAAAAGGGCGTGGCTCCTACGCATTTGCTCTTTGCAGATGATATTCTTATTGTAATACCCTGTATTTTTTATATACTGTTTCGGGTCGGGTTATACCTGGATTGGTTAACCTTGTGCTTAGATTGTTGTTCCTTAACCCTAACCTTAAACTTAACCTTAAATGGGTGGATTGAACAAGAAAGGCTCCAAGTTAGGGTGGAAATAGAGCCACCCAAATTCATTGTTTTTTTTTTCCTTAATAATGTTATTAAGGTTTGATAACTAAAACTTTAGAAATTTTAGAGAGAGAAACTAAAAACTAGGGAGAAGAAGGGATGAAGCTAGAGTTTATTTTATAGGGGGGTAAACCATGGAAAATCAGTGGAGAATTAAGAGGAGTTTTTTTTTTAAGCAATTGAGGTAGTATGCTAGATCCCCTTTCTCTTTACGTTTTTGTTATACTTGATTTTGAATTTGTATGATTAGATCTCAGTGATTTATTGATTAAAAACTATGAATCTAATTGATGATCGGCCTTTTAATATTGATAGATAACATGCTTAGGTATCTCTAGTTAAAATTTGAGAATATTTCATCACATATTCACCGTAAAATGTTTGTTTGTACTTGGATGTTGATTTCTAAATTGTTTTGTACATTTTCGCTTTGTATGTTCTTGACTGTACTTAGGACATCTTGATGATATCAAAACGATTTTTGATCTTGATAAAAGTTGTAGATCTATGTCTTATATTTAATTATGCATTGAGTTTGCTAAATTTAGAATTATTATGAATTTACGGTGAATTGTTTGGTAAAATTATGCAATCTGTCCAAATGTTTAAAATGATCTTATAAAATCAATAACTCTCATTTGAACCATTGAGTTTTCGTAAAAATTGAATATGATATAGATCCATATATTAGAAATGCTTCTCTGAAATTTGAAGACGATCGGATTAATGAATCATTATGAAACATGTAATATAAAATTCTAGTTGTTGTTGAAAATAGATGAATTGAGCCAAGAACAAAAGAATTTTTTTTTGATTGATGAAAATAGTTGTTGTTAATTCTCTTTTTCTTTTGATTGATGAGAATAGTTGTTGTTAATTACTTTTTTCTTTTGATTGATGAAAATAGTTGTTGTTAATTTTTTAGATTAAAGAATCTTTGATTTTTGAAATTAGTTATTATTAATGCTTTTCTTTTTCTTTAGATTAAAGAATTATTAGTGGAACAAAAAATCTTTTGATTTTTTTTGAAATTAGTTTTGATTAATTCTTTTCTTTTTCTTTAGATTAAAGAATTCTTAGTGGGACAAAGAATCTTTTGCTTTTTTTGAAATTAGTTGTTATTAATGATGAAAGTTAAGAAATAATAGGTATTAATAACTTATTATATTCAAATTTGAATTCTTTTTGTTTTTTTGATGGAATCCTAGGAAACAACTTTTCTTTATAGTACTGTTTGTTTTAATAAAGAATAAAAAGGAAGAATTATGTTAGAGAGAGAAATAAATTAAAAGAAGGTGGTAGTGGTAGACATAAATAATTAGCTATCACTTTGAAGACATAATTATTAGATTCTTATCTTGACCAAACTTTTAAACTTGAGGTTAGGTGGAACTTGTTTTAGGTTGTGAGTATATATATATATATATGTATGTATATATATCTTATACTAAGAAGAAAAGAGTAAACATACTAAGAAGAAAAGAGTAAACATACTAAGAAGAAAAGAGTAAACAAAAATCTAAATTAATAGAAATAACGAGAGATTCTTTTAGTTCATATCAAAGACAATTTCTTCGGTGATAAAGCTCTTCCTTCTATTATTTATAGTTTTTGGATTGCGATTCGAGGTAGGCGCAACACAATCTAAAACTCTTCTTTTATTTAAGTTTCTTTTAATTAAATTTATGTTTGCAAGTTTCCATTAATATATGGATGATAATCGATGTTGTGAGCATGATTATGAATGTTGGGCTGCGGTCCATAGAATGTGATTCTTAAAGATTATTTATGACAGGATACGAGATATCCTTGGAAACGGTATTTGTTTCCTAAACCCACGTGGGAGCTCCCTTGGGTGAGCGGATTGATTGAATTTATTGTTGTATAATGTTGGGATACGAGATATCCTTGGGGACGGTTTTGTTTCATAAACCCACGTGGGGGCTCCCTTGGGCGAGCGGATTGATTGAATTTATTAATGTATATGGATGTGGTGTTTCCATATGTTTGTGGTGGTGTTAACCATGCAACTTGTTTTGAAAAGAAATTGAAAAATATTGCATAAAATGTTTTGTTGCTTCTTTTCCTACTGAGTGTCACAACTCACGTCGTATTATGACAAAAATTCCAGATTTTATGACACCACAAGGAGCTAATGGCGGAAAAGCATAGAGATCGGTTTTGGTGTTTTAACTAGTAGTTGCATATTATGATTGGAAATTTGTAATAAAATATCATCAAACTCTCTTTTGGATGATTTATTGAGTGCTTATTGAGTATTTATATTTTGGAGATTATTGGGTTAATGTATAATTAATGGAACAATGTGTTATTAAGACAATTTTATTTGGTTAGATAAATGAAAATTTTTGAGTCATGTCAGTTTGACTATTAATGATAATTATTTTATAAAATATTGATGACTGAATATTTTATGGCACGCGTAAAACTCACGGTTTATGAAGTTGTTAAAATATTAGAATTTTCTGAGTCCCGGAAGTATTTTTAAAACAATTGTTCCTCACTGTAAGAAATTTTAACGTTTTCTGACAGATTCAACTATATTGAAGTATTTTTGTTTTAAATTTATTCTACAACATGTTTTAGGATTTGGTGTCTTCTGTAAACTTGAAGACCTTTCTTTTTAGTTTCCAAAATGGTAAACTAAACCTGATTTGGAGTTGTGAGTGATTTTATATGATTTTATAAAATGGACTATCTCTGTTTTTCGTTTCCGCAGTTATGGTCAACTACGTATTTGACTGTTGTCAAAAGGTCTTTAAGATAATCTAAATTTTTATAAAATTTATGAATGGAACTATAATCAATTAGGATTCAGAACGTATAATAATAATAATATTTGTATTTGAAATAGGTTCGGTAAAATTCGTGGAGGTAATTGATGTATGTTTTTAATTTATAACTCTTCCTTAAATATGCGATTCTTTTGAATTAAATCTGGAACGTTTAACGATGAAATAAATTTTTATGGTAAACTATAGTTCTTTATTGTTCACGTGAGTTAAAAATAATGACAAGTTAACGGTTAGATGTTCCCAACATAATTTTTATGTATCCGCTGCGACAAAATTTCTGAATTGAACATAAATAAAGAATAGACAAAGAATTGGTTGTTTGGACTTGGGCCAAGTGTGGAAGTCTAGGATTGTTATTAAAAGTAACATTTCGGATTTTGGGTTTGGATTTGGGTCGAAATCCAGGCCCGGAATTCGGGGTGTCACACTTATTTTTTGTAAGGGTAATTTTCAAAGTTTAAGTAACCTGAAGGAGATGCTTGGTATGTACCAATTGGCATCGGGCCAAAGTGTTAGCTATTCCAAAAGAAAATTCTATTTTGGTGGTGATAGGGATTCTCGTGCGATTGCAATTAAAAAAAAATTGGGCATGGAGAGGGCTTCTTTTCCGGATAAATATTTTGGTATTCATTTGAAGCCGGGCATTGTTCGACACGTTCATGTCCGTGAGGTGGTTGAAAAGATTATGGACAAGCTGGCCGGGTGGAAGGGTAATCTTTTATCGTTTCAAGCCAGGTTGGTTTTGATTAAGTCTATTATTTAAAGCTATGTTATTCATTCAATGGCTGTCTATAAATGGCTGTGCAATATGATTAAGAAGGCGGAGAAGGCCATTAGGAATTTTCTTTGGTCAGGTGATGCTGAAAAACGTAAGTACTTTACGGTTAAATATGATGCTTTGTGCTTTCCAAAGCGTGAAGGGGGTCTAGGTCTAAAGAAGTTGAATGATGTCAACAGGGCCATGCTTATGAAGTTATGGATCTCAATTCTTGACTCTAATAAGACTTGGGCAAGATTTCTACGAGCAAAGTTTTTTAAGATGAATGGTAATCTAATTGATTACAAGTTGGGATCTTCGGTTTTTCCGGGGGTACGCTTGCTTTACAGTTTTGTTCAAAAACACACACGCTCAATTATAGGCAATGGTGATAATACTTCCTTATTCTTTGATAATTGGTGTGGTGATTTCTCGATTGCGGATAGGCTTTAAATATTTTCAAAAGGTCCGAACGATTTTAAGGCAAAGGTGAGTGATATTATTGTTGATGGTGCTTGGTTCATTCCTCAAGCTACTAGAGATTTGATGATACGTTGCAATATTGATGTGGAAAACTTACCTATCATTGCTGGTGGTGATGATTATAAGATCTGGGATTTGGATAAGAAAGGTGTCTTCTCGGTCAAATCGTCTAAGGAGGCAATTAGAGTGCGTGCAAAAATTAAGCCGCATGATGTTTTGTTTACTCGTAATGTTGTGCACTTTGAGTGTACAATATTGGAAGGTATGGGCAAATCAGTGTTGTGCGACGGATGACAATGTAATCAAGAAAACAAAGAGGTCTATGCCAACTATTTGTCGCATTTGTAGGAGGGATGGTGAGACTATGCGCCACATTACTTGGCAGTGTAGATTTGCGAGACGTATCTGGGCCTGGGCTGCGGGAATCTTCAATATGCGGCCCATGGAGGACTTGGTGGACTCTTATAAGGTTGCAAAGGGGCGTAGTAGAATGATTAAGGATTTGTGGCTTGTTGCTCACCTTGCAATTTCCACGGAACTATGGAAGTTGAGGAATAAAATTTATTTTGATGAGGCGAAAGTTAATTGGCTTGGTTTTAAAGGCCGAGTCTACCAGTTGATTCATGATAACTCAATCCGAATGAAGGGCTACATATACAATAAGGAAGAGGACCTGCGGATTTTGAACTACTTTAAGGTGGCGCACATGGCTTGCAGAGTTTCTACTCCTATGGAGATTGTGTGGTGGCCTCCAAATCAAGGTGAAATTATGATTTGTTGTGATGGCGCATCACTTGGCAACCCAGGCCAGGCGGGTTGTGGCGTCACTTTCCGTGGCTCTAATGCAGAGATCTTGGGTAGCCTTCTGGTTGGCCTAGGATGACAAAAAAACTTCTACGCTGAGGTATGTGCTATTATTTATGGAGCGATGATGGCTAAAAGATGGAATATCAAGCAGCTTTGTGTTCGATCGGATTCAAAGAGTTGCTTACAAGCTTTTTAGGAAGGTCAACTACCGTGGCAACTTATGCAGAAGTGGCGAATGGCTAGATCTTTTTATGATAATATTAGATATATCCATAGCTATAGAGAAGTGAATTTTTCAGCGGATGCCTCGGCCAAACAAGCATGTTTGTTGGCTGAGGATATTTTTGAGTTTTATGAGGGTAGGCCAGTGTCCACTAAAATTTATGAGTGGCCTGGAGAAGTTTATTTTCGTTTCAAATAAGTCTTCTACTAGTGATGGCCTCACGGCTATGCACTAGTAAGGCTTAATCCCTGTACAGTTTTTTTCGTTTTTTAATATATTGACCGAGTAAAAAAAAATAACGTGGATTTAAGACTCGAAGGTAAGAAGGTTTCTACTCTCGCAGTCTTGCGGGCACATTAGTAGTAAAGTCGTTGTCACTTGTCACCAAGGAGTTAATAGAAAAAGGAAAGATCTGTCGAGAGAGAGGGGCAAGGAACTGAATCATTTATGATGTTAATGGGAGGAAGGCAGGCAAGCAAGAATGTGCATGTGTAAAGTTTATCTTGAAACTGTTATTATTCCCATTTTTATAGATTCACCTTGCTTTTCATTTTCACTCTTAGGTACTGGTCCCTATCCCTCAAAGATCTCTCATTTGCTTTGCCTCGTATAACCATTTAATATGAACTACTAAAGTCCAGAGTTCAGAAAAACTCAAATTTTTAACATGGTCGTAAGTTTAGTTAAAAAAAAAAAGGAAATACAATTTAGTCATATTAGAGCGGTCCGCGAGTTATACCCCAAACGTGTCGCTATCCATCCACAAAAAACCCATCAAAACAAAAGTAGCACAAAAACCCCGTCAAAACAAAAGTAACACAAAAACCCCAAAGAATTTGATGAAACCAATTTTGAAATTTGGGGTTTTTGTATCAATTTTGTTTAAGATAGAGTTTTAATGGATCCCAACATTTGAATGAGGTTTTTGTACCACAAGTTTGGTCACCTTGGGTTTTTATGACTAGTTCTGTAGAACAAATATAATTAACTTAGTTTGGTCCTGTTGACCTAGTCAATTATCTGTTTGGTCATTTTTTTAAAATATATATTATTGTTTGGTCATGAAAATTACTGTTTGGTCCTAGGGTAGACAACAACCACACGGGATGACTTCATAAATGATGTCATAGTTTTTTAATAGGGGGAGAAATGTTTTTTTTATTAAGAGTGGAAATGCAAAATCCAAATGAAGAGCAGCGTTGTGGAGAAGAAGAGATGATTAATGATTGCTACATTCCGCGTGGTGAAACTATGGATGATAGACGTGATAATAGAAATCAAGGAGGTGGAAATAACCAAGACGGTAGAGAAAATCGAGAAGAAGGTAGGAGAACATTACATGAGCGAGAAATTCAAAGAAACCGAAGAATAACTGAGGATGAAATTGAGAGACATTATGTTGAACAAGCACGTCTAGCTTGCGACAGAGAAAAATTGAGAGCAGAAGTGGAAGAACAAGAGTTTCAAAAAGCAATACGTCAGAACAATCATGACAATCGAGAAAGGAGACGCGCAAGAAATCGCAACAATGATAATATCAATGAGGAATATGATAGAATATAAAGAAGAATAAAAAGACAGCGGAGAGAAACGATGAGAAATGAAGAAAATCGCAGAATAGAAAATGAAAGGCATAATCATTTGCGAATTCAAGAAGGAGGTGAAGAAGAAAATCTCGGAAGAAGGCAGAATGAAGATGAAGAAGAAGAAGCACAAAATCTCGAAAGGCAAGAAAGACATGAACACAGAAGAAGAGAATCTGCACTGAAAAGGCCAATGGAGCAAAGTTCGGCTGGGAATGAACAAATCTTAAGAGAATTAGCAGAAATGAGGGGAATGTTAAATAACAGAAGAAAGGGAGGCAGAAGACAACTTTATGAGGCCATTGAAGAAGCTGCGAAAACTCCATTTACCCAAGAAGTACAATTGGGAGGAATACCCCCAAAATATAATTTGCCAACGTTAACCAGTATCTTTGATGGAACTACTTGTGCTATTCAACATGTTAAAGCTTATGTTAGGTGTATGTTGCAGTGGGAAAATCATGATGTTGTATTGTGCAAATATTTTGCATCCATCGTAACTGGCGAAGCTCTGAAATGGTTTGAAGGGTTACCCAAGAACACTATAACTTGTTTCATTCATCTACAAACCACATTCTTGGGGGCGTATATAAGTAACAATTCTTCGTGACCTGACATTGAAGATGTATTTGGATTAAAACAGAGGGTTGGCGAGAGTTTGAAACATTTAACCATAAGATATTTCAGTTTGAAGTTTTCATTTATTTATTTTTATTAAGAGTGGAAAAAAAAGCATTTCTCCCCCTATTAAAAAACTATGACATAAATTCATCAATGATGTCATAGGGGGAGAAATGTTTTTTTTTTCCACTCTTTAATAAAAATAAATAAATGAAAACTTTAAACTGAAATATCTTTTGAACCACATGTCCAAAAATGAAAAATTTATATCTTCGGAAATCCCTCGACGAGAGCTTTCCAACGAGTACCATTGTTGCTATGTTTCAGAGATTTTAATTTTTACCTTATTCTTTAGCTAAAAATTAACTATAAAATGAATTGTCCTGTTGTGACGAGGTTACCCTCGTAGCAGCTACTGTAAGGGTGCACCTCTCAGTCCTTGGATATCATATCATCTATATGCACACATCCCTAGTTAAATTTTAAAAAATAAAAATATTTTTAGAATTTTTCTTATCTTATAAATCTTTACACACCATGTTATCAATAACCTAAACACCCAACCACATCTCTCACACCACGTCGAGAGTTGCGGTAACCTCCCCTCCCATTGGCCGGTCAACTAAACCCTCGCTCCTGATTGGCCGAAATCAAAGTTAGCCCCCTTACATTTCGTGGCCGTTAATTTTTAATAGAATATGAAATCTGGACCTTCGGATTAGCGGTAAAATCTAAAAATATCTTTCAGGGAGGGCCTTACGTTTTTTTTTTGGGAAAACAAATATGAAAATTTCCATGTAGAAGGAAAATCAACATGTATAAGTTTTTTTTTACGATATTTACATACCAAAAAAGAAAAAAAAAATTGTACTGGATTCTTTCATAAGAAATTAATGGAAACAAAATCTTCGAAGATCTTTAGGGTAAATGTCGAATCATTCCCTTTCCCTTTTTAGTAAAAAAAGCCTAAAAAGAAATTTCTGCCGAGATTTTATCTGAATATAAATTTCATTAAAGAATGTAATATCAAACTTTCGTTGTGAGAGGTGTGGTTGGGTGTTTAGGTTATTTATTTCTTAGGGGATAAGATCTAATTTATTCGATCCGATGATCCAAATTGGTCGAAGTTTTATCAGAATTCTTATGCCAGGTTTACATGAATTTAATAAAATCCAGACCGTGAGATGTTGAATAAATGAGAAATCTTATTCATTTCCATAAAAAAATAAATTGCGGAAGATATTTGGAAAATCTGATCTATTTCCGTGTTTTGTTCTTTTATGGAAAATCTTAATTAAAAAAAAAAGGAAATAAAAATAAAAAAGGACGAAAACCCTTTGTCTTATTAGTGTTTATATCTAAAATACAAAACAAAGCTAGGCTAAGTTTGCATGTCTTAGTGGTGGTCAAGATTTGTCCGAGGGAAAGATAAATCAAAGGCTGTGGTTCTCCCTGCCACACCCTACAAGTCGCACATGTGGTATTAATTCCAATATTAGTAATAAAAAATGAATACCCAAGTCAAGATATGGAACTTCAAAAATTATAGCGGGGAGGTTCGAACTCATGACCTATTGTGTCATAAGAGTGACCTCTAACCATTGTTCCACCTTGGTTGGAATTGATAGAAAATATAAATCAATAATGGTGGTTTGTTCAACTTAAATACCATAACTGCTCTATTAATTAGCGTTTTACTAATTGCACATAATAAATAATCTATTCATTATAAAGTGTTTTATTAATTAGTGTTTCACTAATTTCCCATAATAAATGATTAATCATTTTTTAATTATAAATGTTTTCTTAATTAATTAATTATAATAAATATTTATTTCTATTAATAAGTAATTTTGATAAATAATATCGATAGACACTTTCTGCGACAATGAGTAATAGAAGAGGTGGAGGCCGAAAGATAAGTGTTGTTTAAGGGCGGAGCCAAGCACAATTATATTTATTTTTGTTCTTTTATCGTAAAATGGGATACGAAGTCCATTTATCACATGTATCCAGCTTGCCAAGAATTTTTTTCTCCCTCTCTCCTAAAAATCCAGGCTCCGCCTCTGGTTTGTAGTAGAAGAAATAGTGACGGTGAGTTCTTGTGAGTAGTGATGGACAATATATTAATTTTATGTTGTCGTTACAACATCGATAACATCGTAGTGTGGAAGATGTGGTTGGTTGTTTTTAACACTTTTGATAAAGGAATGTACAATATATTTCAGGGATGATATCATACAAGCCAATATTTTCATGATCGTAGTTGGATCACCCAAATGGTACCCCTGTTATATCGTATAAATCATGATTTTTTAATGTTAAAATAAAATTGATTGCAATACAAAAAATATATATACACGGATTTTTTTTAATGAAACTAATCAATTGACGAAATTTTGTTCAATCTAAACCTCATAATGACATTTGTGATTGAAAATTAGAATTGTGTTCAACAACCTACATGGGATGGGTGGCAGTGATGGAGTCAAAAAATGACATTGAGGAGGCTTTTTTTTTTTTTTAAAAGAAACATGTAAACTTTGGTAGACTATACCATAAATATATATGGACAAAGTACTATCTATAAAATAAGCTAAAAAAAATTATGTAGTTATTAAAAATTTAAGGGGTTAGAGCCAGGTTAGTCAACCCTTGGCTCCGCCACTAGGTGGTGGTGGATAGAAAAAGTGGATTCACATGGTTTTATGGTGGGGGCGGGTATTGGTGAACAAAAACATATTATGCTAATTTCGTAACGCCACAAAATGTGTAACATCATAAGTATAAAACAGGGTTTGGACAAGTTGGCCTTTGTTAGTGGTGGTTAGGATTTGTCCACACAAAGATAAATCAAGGGTCGTGGTTCCTCTGACCACCCCTACATCTCGCACATGTGGCAAACCAAACCAAACCAAACCAAACCCTTCATTCGCATGTGTACCCTGAATCGTTCTCTCTCCCTTAGATAAATTCTTCGTCTTCCTGCCTTTAATCATTAAACATGGAACACGCATGTTCAATATTTGAGATTGATGTCCAGATTTGTTTTCTCAGTAGATAAATCCACGCCATGGTGAATCCTACAGCACTAAACTCATCGTGTGTAAGATAAATTTTAGTTTTGCTTCTCAAGGAATATGCGTCTCTCATAAGCCTCATCATGTCTAAGAGAAGACGAAGGGAAAAGTTGAACCATCAAACTCTGAAAAGTTCCAATATGATTAGTCATGTTAATCAAAGGTAATTCATCTTCGTCTCCCTCTTTTTAGAAAATTTTTAGTTGATGCTAACAAGTTAGGGCTTTGTACATTTGTGCTGTGGATTTGAACTTAATTTTAGATTTTTTTTTTTTTTTTTTTTGATATCCACATGGATACGTAATTTTCACCCATTTATTGACAGTGAAATGCCCAAATTCAACGATGGCAACCGAAGAATGAACAAATGATTTTATTTCCCATTATTTCCTTTTCTTCCTCTCACGTTTTCAGTGGTTGTCTTCATCGTTTTCCGATGAGATGGACGAATCAGTGGTCGCCGAGAAATAACATGTTGTGAGGAAAGAATTTTACATATGGACCGTGGAAAAAAGCACAGTTACCTAGCGGAAGAGAAGGCGGCTTAAACTAAAATAGAACGAAGCAGGATTCAGTGGATGTCCATGTGAATCGCTGAATTTGTTGAAGTTGGACCTCCTATTAAGTTGACATCGAAGTTGGTTGTACAATTGTGATTCTCAGAAATATGGCACCAAGAAAGGGTATTTTCAACTGAGCAAGACTGGGAGTGGAGATGGGTCTACCGCATCCCAATGCAGTAAAAGCTACTGTATCGATGGGAGACATTCAGGGCAAGTTAGTATTCATTCTAAGTATATAGCTCACTCCATCTTCGGGACAGAATCCCGTTAGAATTCCAAGGAGGCAATTTCCGATAATATTGGCGTGGGAACCAATTTAAAAAACCCCGTGATCAGTCATGGATAACTATACGTGGCATTGTCTAGATGCATAACAACAAGGAGATCAAGGTTGTTGATGCTAGAAAACGCTAAAATAATGTGTATGGTGAATGTGGTATATCCGCGAAGTTATACATATGATACTGTTGTTTTACATCCATGACATGATGAAGAGTTGGTCGAAAAAATATCCCAATTTCATATGCATGCCAAAGATATAACCAGCGACCAAAAAATAACACTCTGGGCTAAACATTGAACTTCCAAAGCGCTATCTATTTATTTTTCAGAATTTACACATAAAAAATGATTATTGAATGATATTTAAAGATTCAGAGCACCCCACAGCCACCCCCAGTTCATTCAGTGGATACAACATTATAAAACATATAGTAAATGAGTTTACTTACAAATATATGATAAAATTTAAGTTCTAAACTACGATATAAATTTCCAATACACCAAGAAACATTAAATCTCCACAGTTGGAAAAGCTTTTAAATACACAAACTGGTGTTAACGGGATGTACGGTGTCCCAGATTATGCAACTTAAACAAATTGTTTCGTGACAGAATGTGGTTGATTCGCTAATCCTCTTACTATCACGTTCATTGTCACAACCCGAAATAATAACAATGGCAATATCAATTTGTTTTCCCATTTTATAATAAATTGAATTTTATTATGAAAATAAATAAATATAATAATATTAATTATTATTTTTTAGATCGTCGCCCGACTCCCACCCATTGATGTACCTAATGACGTGATGTAAACTCATTTTATTTTGTAATAAAATGCCCTCTGTGGCTCCTTTCATTTTTTAGATGATAAATATGATAATATTAATTTATTATGAAAATTATACAATACATATTTTTATGAATAAATAATCTTTTACTAAAAATTACATTAATAAATATTAATATTAATGGTGGTAGTGGAAGAAATAGTGGGTGGTCGAAAAGGTGGCGGGCGTTTGTGAATGGTGGAAGCGGTAATATTAATGATGGTGGAATAAATAGTAGTGATGGTTGGTTTTTATGGCAGGTGGGTGTTGGTGAATGTAGTGGACAATAATAGTTTTTTATCTTTACAAAACGAGCAATATTATAGTGGGAAAGATGTAGTTGGCTGTTTTTAGCGCGGTTGGTAAGGAAAAAAATCCAAACATTTCGAGGACGATACCAGATCATATAAAAAAAATTATGATGACCGTAGGATCACCCAAATGGGATCCCTTCTATCCATGGTACCCAATCGAATAAATCATGGTTTTTAGTGTTATATCAAAGTGAATATAACAAAAAACTAATGGAATAAATTAATTGACAACTTAAGTTTGTTCAATCTAAACTTTACACATGGCGTTTGTGATAAAAAATTAAAAGCACGCCCATGAGCGGTGGAGGTGGGGGAAAGAAATGGTATTAGGTGATTTTGTGGTGGTAGGTTGTGTTGGTGAGTAGTAATATATTTTGTTATTTACATGTCGCCACAAATCGATTAACATTACAAAGCAGAGAAGATGTATGTGGTTGATTGCCTAAATGATAAAATAAAATCGGGTAAAATACATGACAATTAAAAAAACACTAGAATGCCACATTATATAATAATCGCAAACGAGTGATACGAGTCAAAATCAGTACACAATAAAATAACTTATTGTTGAGTCCTACAATTACGGCACGGATATCCAAGCTCCTATCGAAGGCGATCCCCACTTCTTCTCACAAAAATTGGAGTGGGGATCGCCTTCGATAAATATGTAAACTTTGGTGTACTAAACCATAAATATATATGAACAAAGTACTATTTATAAAATAAACAAAAAAAAAATCATGTAGTTATTAAAAATTTAAGGGGTTAGAGCCAGGTTAGTCAACCCTTGGCTCTGCCACTAGGTGGTGGTGGATAAAAAAATGGATTCATATGGTTTTATCGTGCTGGCGGGTATTGATGAACAAAAACATATTATGATAATTGTCACATTGGAAAGTTTGTATCATCCGTTTGATGCAAAAAAATATTATTCTCTGCTTATTTGGAGGATCGACAACATGACCATGATAAATGAGTCAGCTGGAACGAAATAGGAGCATGGGGAGACCTTTATGGATAATATTGATTAGTTGATTTCACTGAGATGAGCGCTGCTGACGACATATTTCCAAAAAATATTTAAACTTCCATGTTCATGTAGAGCATTATCTCATTATAAGCAATGAACCTAAATAAAAAAATTGTCTGGAAGTTAAGATTATATTTCTTTCGTTTGAGCAAATCTCCGACGGTAAAATATTAAAGGAAAAAAACAAGAAAAAATGAGGGGAAAATCCCAACTATTTTTATGACAAACCCATATTAAATCATAAGGAGTTAATAAGTATCGGGACACAAATTATACGATATATTAAAAATGAACCAACATCATGGCCCGTGCCGTTACGGCACGGGTTCAGGGCTAGTTTAAGATACAATTCGTGTCGTAGGATGGATTGCCATAAAAAATCGAAAAATCGTATTCATTGCCATAAAAAAATAAATTGCAGAAGATATTTGGAAAATATGATTTATTTCCGTGTTTTGTTATTTTATGGCAAATCTTAATTAAAAAAAAAGGAATTAAAAATGAAAAAGGACGAAAACCCTTGGTATTATTAGTGTCTATATTGCCATAAAAAAAAATCGGAGGATCTTTAGAAAATCTGATTCATTTCCGTATTTTGTTTTTTTATGCCAAATCTTAATTAAAAAAAAGACGGAAATAAATCACAAAGAAGGGCAAAAATAATTGGTCTTATTTATTAGTCTCCATATTTAAGACTAAGTGAATTTTGTTAGCGAATCTGGGAACTGCCAGAAAATTATTTGTAGGTCTCTATATTTAGATTACTACAAATATAGTTGATTGGCAGACAATTTATTCCTTATTTTGTGAGATTTCTTACAAACCAAGTTATAGAGCTCTATAAAAACGGTGGAGGGATACCTGGTATGCATGTTCAATTACAGCCGCCTAAAGAATACCTGACTACAGTCGCATATAAGATACCAAACTATCATGATCGCACTTTCAATGGTTCGAGAGGAAAATCATGAGACAATGGTTTGTAAACAAGGCCTGTAAATTAGCAAATTACCAATATATTATTGATTGTTTTTTTTTTGTTTTTTAATCTTTCTCTGTTGGGTTTTGGTTTCATCTTTGTGGTGTTTCTGAAATACGATTTTTCTTAACACTTTGATTTTTATTAAAACGAAGTAAACGAATGGTTTGCTTTGTGTTTGTTTCAAAAAGAACACCTCCAAAAATTGTTACACCATTCTGTGGTCTTTCACCACATCAGGCGACTCAAAAAATTTGGAAGCATCGGTTCCAAGGATGTGGAGTTTTGAAAGAGAAAAAAACGGCTTAAGTATGGGTCTTAAATTACCTCTTACTGATCATAAGGTGAGAAGTTGGTTCCTTTTTACGAATTTTTGTCAATTGCTGATTAAAATAGTATAGCATCTAAATTCAGATATGATGCGCAGGGAACCCTGTTGCAAGCTATAAGGTTCATAAGGAGCATGTATAAAAAAGGTAATTAAGATCATGCTTATTGGAAAACACAATAAATGTTTGATAGTGTACGCTTAATTATTATTATCCAGTTCGTTACAGGTTACGAATATTGTTTGAACTATTAACCATTTATATGTGTATTTTTTGAAGGATGGAATTCATTACTTACCAGGACCACTAGGCGAGCAGTATTCCTAATATGATCCAAGTGTTTCAGATCAGGAGACAACCCTCCACCGGTAAGCAGTTAAATCAATCAGCAAAAGATTTCCATATACGGACATTAAACCTACTCTTACATTCATCATAAAACCCATAAATACGGTTGATGGAAGAACACTCATGATTGCCTCTGAGTATAAAGAAGTTCTCTGGATATTTGATTTTGTATGAAACTTGATAAGATAAGGCAAATGGTTTCTATGCTATGTTTACCACGATCAACATAGTCACCAAGGAACAGATAGTTAGCCTCAGGAGGCAAACCCCCATATTCAAACAGTCGGAGAAGATCAGAATATTGACCTTGAATAAGCCCTGTATTGTATTCTGCAAAAACTGTTCATAGACCATGACCATCTTGATTATGATATAGCTCTCTCTTCTTAACTTTCAGATATCTTAGTGATTATTTCCTTGACCAATGCTTTCATTCTTATTGTTTAAAAATGACTGAGAAATAATCTCTCAATGAGCGCAATTTATCATATGAATAGTGATAATGCATTGTTCGGCAAATAATTCGAGCTAAGATATCAAGGATTTCATGATTTATGAGCTTTTACTAGATAGAATCTTAAGGTTGATTCCTTTCAATAAATGGATGAAGAAAGATGTGCAGGAGGGATACAAATTAAAGTGATATAAGTGTAAGATGACTTTGTCTCAGCTGGAGATACATGAGTGCAGGGTGGCTTAGTGGGAGTTGGATTTACAAGTACACGGTATAGTGTGTAGTTTTTATAATGGGATGAGAGGTACAAGAGTATATGTTGGTGGCTGGGCTAATGGGGTAGGTGGTTTAGGAGTTTTTGGTGGTGTCTTTACCACGTGATATTAAGCCATGAAATCATCCTTAATATAAGTCATTTTGACTGAAAGTGCCTTTCAAACGTCGAAAAAGGGGAAAATTTTACGTGTTTAAACATCGTCTACATTTTACATCTTGGTTTAAAAGAGCTTAAAATGTTGCTTGATTTTCATAATTTTTTGATCTAATTTCTGATGTTCTTTTTCTTATTTTAGTCTCTTATTTTATTTTAAGCTATAAGACATGCAAGACAGAGAACTATGCATGTGGCCTTTATCCAATATTCCAATGGATAATAAGCACAGGTTGTTATTAATTTCTTGTATCATCTTTGATTTGGCATTAACATTCAGCTTTTGTAATTGCGCGGTGTTTTCTTTTCTTCCGGATGTCTTCAGTCCTATTTTGAATTTCTTTTTATATGAATTGAAATCACATGTGTACCATCTATGAAAGTTTAAGTGCATCATATATTTAACCAATTATTTACCATGCTATTAATTGTTTGCAATTCTTAAGTTCTAACATCAGTTTCTCTTCCTATATATGATGTAAAATACAATACATTTCCTACGTTCCCATCCTGACCAACGCTTAAATCTTTACATACCTAACAAATGTCACAAATAGATTTTATTGTAGTCATTAAGAACATAAATGGAATTTATAAACAAACGACAAGCTTTAACATCTGAACGTTTTTGTCATGTGAAAGCTAAATATTTGCAGTCTGTGTTGATCTTAATTGTATGCTTTATTTATTTTTTGGTCAGGTCCAATTTGAAGAGGCTAATCTACCACAAATATATTTATTTCTAATAATTAGAGTACACTAGCTTCACCTTTCAGTTTTTTGTTTCTCAACAGGAATAACATGACTAATAATCCCCTTACCAGAAATGATGACAATCATTCTTTTTTTGATTGGTAAAGTATTTGGTGCTGGGAAATTTCGAACTCATGACACTGGTATCAGGTCACTGGTATTATCACCCAATGACTTTACCACTGTATTACAGTTAGGGGTGTTCATGGTTAATGGTTAACCGAGAAACTGAACCAAACCAAACCGATAAGGGGGAAACCGAACCAAGCCATTAACTAATGGTTGGTTTTGGTTTAGAAAAGATGAAAGCCGAGATTAATGGTTTGGTTTTGGTATGATATAGAAACCGAACCAATAACCAATGGTTAACCGAATATTGATAAAAAAAAAATCATTGATTAAATTTTCATTAGAGATGTCACTATATAGCCTACCATTAGTTAAATCTTCTTTTGTTCTCTAGATTTAGAGTAAGCTTTAACTACTCTTGATATTCTTTTTATTTATTTTTTGTCTTTAAATTTTTTTAAACCAATACTATTTTTTTATGTAAATTTGAGTAATTTTTTTTTTGGTTTGACATAATTATTGGTTAACCAAAAACCACTGGGAAAAACTGAATCCGGCTGGAACCATTTGGAAACCGAAATAATGGTTAATGGATTGGTTTGGTTTCAATTTTTAGAAACCGATAGTATTGGTTTCGGTTTTGGTTTGGCTTGAAACCGACCATGAACACCCTACAGTGACACCAACAAAAATGCTGAAAATCATAACACCAACATTTTTGTTCATTTTTATCATTTACCTCAAAAGGATCTTAGGTTTGGAATAGGTGGGTCTTTCTTGCTTATCACATTACCCTTAGTTTCCTAATTTTTACCCTTAGTTTTCTACTTTTCGTTTTTGTACGTTAAAAACGCCCCTTATTATTTTTATATGTGATATATTGGTACCTTTGGGCCTAGGATTTAACAATGTTTGTAATAAGTATCAAAGGGTTTCATGATTCAAAACAGTGTGCTCACATCCGCCTAGACTCTTAATCTTTTTCTTCTCGGGAATGCTGATTTTGGGAGATCCCCGCCCGAAATACCAAAAAATTCTATCCAATTGAGTATGATTGTATGTGTGATAGCATCTACTATACCAGGAATATTAATGAACCCAATTATTGCAATTGCTCGGGATACCCTTTTTTAGATATGGCATGGTCATGGACTTCATGTAGTTTGGTTTAGGTCCGTTTTTTATAATTAAATTAATATTTTTCGGTCGGATAATGTCAATAAAAATACATATTTTGTATTATTTTATTAGTCAAAAATTATTTTTATTTTTACATATGATTTAAAATTAAATTTTTATATTTTAAAAATAGATTTTATAATAAAGTATTCAAGCAATAATAAAATAATGTTTTATACTATGAAATAATAATTTATATTATAAAGTAATATTTAATTAATAGACAAAACAAACTATAATCTATATTCAAATATATTTAAAACAGATTTTATAATAAAATTTATACTTTAAAAATATATTTTATAGTAAAATATTCAAATAGTAATATTTGTCTATTTGATATTTTAAGTAAGTATAAAATTAAATAATAATTTATATTATAAATATTATTTTATAATATAATTAATTATTTAAAATTAAATAATTAATTATAAAGGATTTTTATTTGATATTTTAATATAAAATAATAATTAATTAATACTAATTATATTTATTAATTAAAAATATTCCTTTTCCTTTTAAATATGAGACAAAATACAATTTATACATTCAAATATTACAAGATATCAAAGATTGTTGAAATTAAAAATAAAAACGGAAAAAGAAAATCAAATGTCAATATGGTCAACCGATGGAGTTGAAATGGTGGAGTTTGAAATTCCATGAGGGAGGTGTTATTTGATTTTCCACCCTATAGTGGAGTTTCAACTACCTAGAATCGGAACTCACTCCATGCCAAACATTCCATAAGTTGAACTCCACCCTTGACTCCATCCGTGCCAAACGTACCCTTAAGTTGGTTGGTTGCTAACTGAAACCGATATCCATTCAAGTGTCCAGAAGGTTTAATGGTAGATACGACATTTTAGAAAGGAAAGGATGCCGTATCTACCATTGAAGAGAATAATTTTGGCGAAAAGTTATGTCAGGGAGTATTTTTACGGAGCAATAATGGGAGGTGGTGTGGCTGGAGAATAGTGAGGCGATGAAGGAGCGCTATTAGCATGGTTGTCACCATCAGCATCGTCGTCACTTTTGATTATTATGGGAGCTACGACTTCTGTCTCCATGGTTACAGCACAGTTGGAGGGCTCAGCATTGAACGAGGCAGTAGCATCTGAAAAGGAATTGGAAAAAATCTCTTATTGTTGCAGGACGACTGATGGTATAAGGCCGTCCACCCACGCGTTTCCTGGCAGTATGGTGTAAAGGTCCAATGTTCTTTGAGTCATTGTTGTGATTATCGTGTCCCTTTGGTGAAGTCATACTGTGCATTCAAGAGCTGAAAGAGAAACGTATAAGAAATTTATAAACATCTAATATAAAGAGATGTTTATGTATTAAAGATGGGGAAGTTATGAGAGAAAGAGTAATATTCCGTACCTGATCACTGCAAGTTCTTGAGGAAGTTATGGTAATGTATAAATGCAAAATCAAAAGAGTTCCAGTGGACTTGTCTTGTTAGGAAGGAAGTATGTCCAGGGAAGAAAAAAGGAGCACTTACCCAAAGAAGCTAGCATGGAAGGAGAGATAGCTGCAGATGTGATTTTACGGAGATATTTCATCCACATTTATACAGAGAAAGAGCGGTGACGAATAAATAGAACGGACTAGGAATTCGAGAAGGAACAAATTTTCTTGGAGTTCTAAGGATGGCCGGATTCTTGAGTCTGTTAAGAATTAAAATTTTCCCGGCGACGGTGACGACTAATTTCTATAGGAATCTATATCTATGAAGTTAAGTCTGAGGTATACGCGGAAAAATTATTGTGCTGCATCATCTCAAGCTGTTCTGGAGGGGACGTGATCTTTTTGAAAAATAAACACGTGGGCTCACATTAAAGATGGTGTCTTTTGAAAGGTGCACCATTTTTACGCGGGGTTCACATTCACAACTTTATGCGGGACCAAATACTCATTCGCCAACGAGTTTGGCATTGGGAAGACAAGTACGAAACATACTATAATTGGGATGTTGGAAAATTCCCTTGGTGATTAAGGAATCGTGGTTTATGAGATAGAAAAAGTGCATCTTAGGCACTACGACTATGAAGCCATGGTTGGGGCACATCTATGCAACAAGCTGGCTAGGGCCACGGAAGGTTGCTCGATCAACGGTATAACACGAAATAGAACGAGCCAAGGAAACTAATTCTTTCTTTTATTTTCCCGCGGGGGAATCCAAAAAGAAAAATTACAATGGAACCAGAAATAAGATGGCAACGGAAAGGATACCTGATTATAAGCCCAAAGCCATCTAGCAAGTGAGGAACGGATATAATAGATCTAGTTCCTGCTTCACGTGGGGGCGTCTTTTCTACTTGAGAATATCTCTATAGATATTGGGGGAGGCTAAAGTGTCGCCAAGCATGCAATCAAAGGCAACTTGTTTTGAGAAGTCGAAAAATAGAAGACATCTTTTTCAGTATCAATTCAAGCAATGGGGGCGGCTAGGGTTGGACGAACGAACGCCTTGGGAGGTAAATTCTCACTAGTTTGTCACATTATAAATTGAATTTATAATCACAGATGAGAACACATTTTGTATGTATTTATTAAAGAAATACATGCAACATTTTTCTATAAAAGAGAAAGACAAAGGAGAAGTATTTTGGAAGTTGTTGCGATGTCTTTCTAATAAAGAGAAAGGCAAGAACAAGATGTTTCAACATAATTAAGCTGAAGCTAAAATGGAGCGAAAGGAGCGAAGAAAAATTATTAAAGAAACTCATATGGCTTATTGAGGAAGCCTAACCGGACTTATTAAGGAAGCCTGGTGGTTTATTAAAGAAACCAAGTCTGGCTTATTGAGGAAGCCTAACCGGACTTATTGAGGAAGCCCGGTGGTTTATTAAAGAAACCAAGTCTGGCTTATTGAGGAAGCCTAACCGGACTTATTGAGGAAGCCCGGTGGTTTATTAAAGAAACCAAGTCTGGGTTATTGAGGAAGCCCGATGGTTTATTAAAGAAACCAAGTCTGGCTTATTGAGGAAGCTTAACCAAGACTTATTAAGGAAACCCGGTGGTTTATTAAAGAAACCAAGTCTGGATTATTGAGGAAGCCTAACCGGACTTATTGAGGAAGCCATATGGTTTATTAAAGAAACCAAGTCTGGCTTATTAAAGAAGCCTAACCGGACTTGTTGAGGAATCCCGATAATTTATTAAATAAACCAAGTCTTGCTTATTGAGAAATCCCAACCGGCCTTACTAAGGAAGCCCGATTGTTTATTAAAGAAACCAATACATGGCTTATTATGGAAGCCCAATTTGGTTAATTGTAGAAACCCATATGGCTGATTATAGAAGCCTAGTTCGGTTTATTGAAGAAACCAATGGCTTATTATGAAAGAAAATGTATGAATGTCTTGTACACCAGAGGTTGTCGAATGTTCATTATTCGCAGGCACAAGAGCGCTGAGTCAGAAAATTCTAGGCCAGTACGGGGACAAATAGGCAATCAATGTGCCAAGAAAGTTATGGGGGCAACCTATATTCGAAGTGAGGTATGTTCTCAAAGTCGACGCTGAGTTATTAATTTAAACCTGATAATTTTTCTATTAAAGAGATAAATTGGAGTGTTGTTCTATCAAAGAGAAAAACCAAGAAAACTCTGCAAAGATAAGGCTATGTTTTTATCTAGAAAGTTGACACTTATTAGAGAAGTGTCGAGTTCAAACAAGAAAAGAAGGAGAAAGACTTGCAGAAGAAGTATTCCTTTTGGAATGAAAACAGGTGGGCTGGGACGTGAGTACGATGGATTTAAAGATTTCAGAAGACGATAAAGGCCCACAAACATATTGGGTTTGGGTTTAATCTGAGGAGATTTAAGTTTTGCACGCGGCTTCAATTGTTCTTAACCATTCGAACAAGTCGATGGCTAAGAAGGGGGCGATGTTTGTACCATACCCAAATGGCGTGTGTATGGGTTACACGTGCTTATAATAGAAGCGGTATTCCGATTCATCGTGGGAATTGTTCGGTTTATCAAGGAAACCGAACGGGTTATTTGGAAACCCGAATGGATTATCGTAGGAGCCTGGACTTGGTTTATTATAGAAACCAGAGTGTTATTGTGGAACCCGCATGGCTCATTATGGGAGTCTGGACTTGGTTTATTGTGGAAACCAGAGTGTTATTGTGAATATCCATAGGTCTTATTATGGAAGCCCGGATCGGTTTATAAAGGAAACACTTGGCTTATTGGTGAAGCCCAAAGATCCATGGGTAAATAGATTTTATGGAATAATGGTTAAATATTATTTAAGATAAATCCTGATAGGAAAAGGGATAATTATCTTAAGTAGTAATGGTTATTCATGATAATAGTTATCCAAGAAAATAGGATTATGATAAACATTAGGGTTTATCATGAATCTAGTCGGTATTTGGGGTTTATACAGATGAGGGTAGTTATTAGGATAACTGATGAAACCCTAAAGCTACATATGTTTTTGCCTATAAATAGAGGCAAAATCCCAACACAAAAGGTATGCAATACTATTCTCTTCACAATAACTACTTGCATAGAACATCCGCTGGTTTTAGCAACGTAGTGTTTTTGCAGGTACCCCCCTCTTTTGATCAACCTTTGGAGAAACCATACCTACGGCTGAGGATCGATCGACTTTCCCGCATCTCGAAGATCGTTGGAGCGCTCGATTTTTGCACCAACACTAACTTATAAATATTTTGAGTGAAAAATTGTGTTTTTCCGTATTATACCAAAAACCATGTTTCACTAAAAAAAAAAAACTTTCGAAATTTTCCATTTTCACTAATGTTTTGAGTGAATAACTCTGTTATCATAAACATTTTTGGAAAGTTTTAGGGGTGTTTGGTAATGATTATTTTAATTGATTATCATCCCATAATTCATTATGCAGATTATAATGGATTCTATATGTGTTTGGTAATCATTATAAATTGATTATTTTAATCATAATTGGAAAAATCCATTATTTCCATAAACAAAAAAATGTTGTTTTGAAAATTTATTATAATCAATTATTTCTTCCAACAAACTCAAATTGTATTATTTCTTATTATTTTCTCTAAAATATCAAGAGAGTGACAAAAAAAAACAAGATAAGAGTGAAAACAATCCTAGATCATTGTTATTTCTTCTCCTTTTTTAGATCATCGATCAATCTAAAATAATCAATTATTTAAAAAAAAATGTTTAAAAACCATTATATCAAAATCATTATCAAGATTTTTTACCAGGAACAGAGTCGTGCCATATAATGAATGTGTGTTCTATTTGGTTTATAGAATTCACCCTAGGTATCACATATTCACATTCATAGTATTTCAACTTACTACATTGAGATCTTATGTGGTTTATTGTATTCTTATTTTTTTCCTGCAAAAAGGCGAAGCTACGACGATTTGATAGAGATGAAAATCACTATATTTTATAGTATAGGGATTAGACCTATTCACGAACTATATTTTATGTTTGCAACTTCCTCTTATCATATTTCCAATTTTATAGGGATTAGACCTATTCACGAACTATATTTTATGTTTGCAACTTCCACTTATCATATTGGTTTCACTGTTCTTTGGGCTTAAGTCTACTTTGATTTGATGGCAATGTGGTTAATTGAAATTTTAGTTATGGTAGATGTATTTCCGATTCATGGATAGTTAGTGTGATGTGGAACTGAGTTTGGACCAGTAAGGTAATTGGTAATATCGTTTAGATGTACGCTACTATGAGGCTACCATTGTTGGATTGGAAGATGGTAAAGATTGGTACTACATGGCTTGCAAAACTTGATACAAGCGGGTAGCAAAACTTGATACAAGCGGGTAGATTATGTACATGAACAAGGTTCTTGCAAGTGTGGTATTGGAGTACCTAGGAGGTGTGTCGTGGTATGGAAAAAATAACATATACCTCTGTACTGATTTTTAATTTTACTGATTTTTTTTATATGAATATATGGGTCAGAGAATATAACATTCACTGTCATAGGGCATAATGCTGGAAAAATGCTAAAATACACGGCCATTTGAATAAGTTCGTCACGAAATGATGTATCACTGTCAATGCTTGTGCTTATTTATTAGCGAGGGCAAGAACATAAACAAGAAAACCACGAAGCGACTGGGGACTCAATTCAATCAAGTCCGTAGCGTCTGCCGATTTCTCCATATCCCCTTTTTAGTTTGAGCCGAAGATCTCGCTGGGATGCTATCCCCTTCTTTCTTTCGTGACCATTTGAATAAGTTCGTCACGAAATGATGTATCACTGTCAATGCTTCAAATCTTATAGACCTTTTCTATATACCCAATAGGATTTATTTAGACTATCAAATTCTATATTTGTAGTCAGTACGCATTGTTGGATTCATTTAATGGAGCAAGGTTATTTTCAATTTTATGTTAACTACTTAACCTACTATAGAATGATAGAGTCACTAATGTCGTTCGAAGACTGGATCTCTGCTAAACCAAGCATGTGGAATCGGTAATAAAAATGGCAATTAGCAAGGCAGTAATAACCCACATTATTTGCAAGGAATTATTCTGTGCACAAAAAGAGACTCGATTACATGAGTTTAATAATTTTCGTTCTAAGAAAAAAAATATTCTTTCATTGTATCGTCAGTGCGCGAGTGGCGATAATAATTGAGCGTTCCAATTAAATAGGGTAATTTTAGGATGCAAACCGGCTACAAGGGATAATTCTATCATAGATAAGAATTGAGTACCTTAAATAATTTGGTGCAAAATCTATACAGTTCACAATGAAAGCACAAATAAAATAACGCAGTAGCAGATACAAGGTCAAATTGGCCAAGATCCTAAAAAACCAGAGCTGCTCAAAGAAAGGGAGAACCTCTAAAAGGGAGAACCTTAACTAACAGTGATAGCTACTACCTATTAACTACAATACCCCAGTTATAATGCAGATTCTGGTAAGTAATGCCTCTAAAAAAATATTTTTGTAGACGTCCAATACAATAAGAGAGCCTTAATCTTTTAATCAAAATTTCTTGAGAGTATTATGAATCTTGAAAAATTCACTTATTTCTATGTTTCCACACTCCAAAAATGAAAGCAAAGGGTAGTAACTCCCTAAGAGTCCTTCCATTCTCAGTGAGCCCGCGAGAATGTTGCTCGATAAATAAGTTTGTATCACTTTCACTGATAACCCAATCCCTATTAAATTCTTTCATGAAGAACATCCAGACATCATACATTTTAGGGCAGTGAATGAAAAGGTGATCAATGGTTTCTTCATTTGACTTATAGAAAATGCACCTATTTTCTGAATTCCATCCCTTCTTCTTTAGATTATTTTGAGTTAAAATAGCATTATGATGAATTAACCATGCAAAGAAAGAAACTTTAGTTGGTACTAAGAGTTTCCAAATTTTTATAGAAGGGAAGATCATACCTGAGTTCTTCGCCAGTGCTTTGTAGCACGACTTCACCAAAAATCTAAACTATTTTGGTGAAATTATTTGTTATGAGAAAACAATTCTCATCTTTATCAACTATGAAATTATTTATTTTTAGATAAACAACTATGAATGTTGGAACAGCTGGAATATTATTCTAGAATAAACAAAAAAATGGTTCACAAGAAAATGGCAGAATCTAATATAGAGCAAGCAGAAAATTTAAAACAATTCAAAAAACATCTGAAGCAAGAGTACTACGATCAACATTATGTTAAATATTTTTCAAATATGGTTATGCTTCCGTACATAACCATAATGGGAAACCTAAAAAAGAATAGGAACCATGTTAATATAGGGGTAGGACTTCAAAACTAACATATTCAGTTTGGTTCGAGCTTCGATACAATTTGATCAAAATTTTGGAACAACTTACCGGTTGCAATATGGTGGTGCATTTGGAAAGAAAGGAATTCTAGAATCTTCAATCATAAAAAAAGAAATTTGAAAACTCTAATTCGAGATATTAAGATTCAAGATTATTTTTGGGCGAAGTCAAACACTAAAATGTTGGGTTTGACGGCGAACACAGTGATAGCTTTGTGGGACTCATATTTGTATCGTTCGCTTTGAGTTGGATATGATACGTTTGGTTCTTAATTATTCTCACTTTTGCTTTTGGTTCTTTGTTCTTTTCTTGGGTGATCGATTCCAAAATCGGTCTCATTTTTCTGTGTCGGTTTTATTTATTGGGTTGAGGTACACCCTTAATATAAGTACCCCTTTTTCAATGAATTTTTCCTACTGACCGATCAAAAAACAAAAATTGATCAAAATTTTGGTTGTAGCAATATACAAAAAAAAATGGTTGATGCTTTGAGTTTCCATTACCAAAAGGTGTAGGAAAAAAAAAACATATCCAGAATTGATATTCAATTATGGTTTAAGCATTTTTAACACAAAATTCTTTGGTAGATAACTTAAAATTTAAATCTTGCTTTCGCTATGTGCTTTTCAAAATATGCAATATAGTTTCATTATTAAAGGATATCATATGTTCCTATCTACTATAAATATCTAGATTTATCTATATTTTTATAGAAGTTTTATAATGCATTAGGGGGACTCGGAAGGGGCGAATTCCCGCCACACCAGATCAACAATTTCTACCGGAATCGGTGCGTAACATAGATTACATACTAAGTGAGTTATCTATTGGTGTGACATTAAGATCTTATATATGCCAAATTTAGGCGAGAAAAGTTTAGTATATTCAAACATACCATTTTTGGGAGTTCTTGTAACGATCCTCAAGCTCGTCAACGCTATTAGACCGGTCAAGTGTCGAATTAGCCGATAATAACTCGATTAGTATAACTCGAGCATTAGTTAATAGAAATTAATTTAACAACGATCTGGATACAAAACTAGTACCGTTAGATATAATTCGAAAAGTTATGCGAAACGGACTATCGAGCGTGTCATTCGGATACCAGGCGAAGAAGATATCATTGGTTTATGCTTTTAACCGCCTGTCTGCCTTTAACAAATTCTCGGGTGACTTTAACAATACGGTTCGGCCTTATCCCCAATCGACCGAGATGATTCTCTCATTTCTATTCTCTTCTTCTTCCTTTTATTTTCTCTTCTTCTTCGTTTCTCTCTGTCGATCTTTACTCAAACGATTGAGTTAACTTTTGCGAGCAATTCTTAAGAATCTTGCTAATCTGATTCATGAAGAAAAAGGGGTTATTATTTAATTGAGGTTTTGAAATGGTTATGATGAATAACTGAGAGTTATGGTTCTGTGAAGAAGAATTTAAGATTAGGGTTTTGGGTTTGATTATAGGCTTGCATGGATGAATTGAGGACTGGGTTAAATGATTAAAGGATGAGTATTCGTTATTACACCAGAGAAGATGATTTACCAAGTCGTTCTCGAACTACAGCGTAGAATCAAAGATTAGGGTTTGAAATTAATTTGAGGTCAGAGGAAAATCGATGGGTAATCGAGTTGTTGGTGAATGAGGATGAAGAGGATATTGAAGACGTGAAGAGTGATGAAGATTAATTGAGGGGTTGTTAAGATTTTTCTGAGATGATTAATCAAAGAGGATTGTAATTAGGGATTTGGGTTCAATTTCAATTCTGTATGGAATTGATAGATAAAGAATTAAAGGGTTGTTGTTGGATTGATACAATAGAGTAGTTTTGGTGATAAACCGATAAATTAGTGTTCTCAGAGATTGAATTAGGGTTCTGAGTTATTGATGGATTGTGTGAAATCGAAGATGTTATCAAGCAATTGAAGGATTAGGTAAGTCTCTGAATTATTGTACTTCAATAATTTGAATTAAATTGCTTTAATTATAGTTTGGGTAAGATTATGAATGAAACTGATTTGAGTAGAAGCAGTGGATGAAATGATGAGGATATTAGTTGAGAATAGATGGTTCTGTTATTGTTAATGAATGTTGTTGTTGATTGAAATGAGCTAGTGGCTTGTTGGTGTCTTAAGATGGCCTATTGAATCAATTATGGAGTGAAGTGATGAGTGCCAAATATTGCATATTCATACACCTTTTCATTGGCACTTAACTCATCTTTCGCGCTTCAAAGTCATATATTATCCCAAATTTGGCATTTTTACCATTTTCAAGAATAAATATTTGTATTAATTAATTTTGTGTTTTTAAGTACTAAATAAAGCTTGGAAGAATTGAGAAGACAAAAGAGAAGAAAGTTGGAAGCGTTGCAACCCGCTCGCGCATCAGTGGCAACTTGTTTACAAATTCATGGGATTAAACAACCCATGATCCAAAACCCATGATCCAAAACCCAAGACCCAAATCCATTTCCACCTCACCCCCATTGGATTCTTTCCAAAACATCCACCTCACCCCCATTGGATTCTTTCCAAAACATCCACCTCACCCCCATTCTCTCACTCAATCACTCCCAATTTGTTTCCCACAACCAAATATATTCCATCAATTAAGAAAACATGTTTTGTTGAGTGGATGAGTGCCAAAATTCGGATCCAAGTGCTTGAGGGAATTTTGTGTATAAATAGAGAGGGTTGTTGTGTTGAAAAACCATCCAAGAATAGCTTGTTCATGTTAGTTTATCAAATTTAAGTTTTGTTGTAATGTTCTTCATGTTCTAGTTTCATTTACTAGGGTTTAGATGAAGCCCTAATCTCATTGGTATGTATTCATATCTTGTATCTTGTTCTTGAAAGTTTAGAATTGTTTAAAGATATAATTTAATCCAAGTTTTTCAACATCTTGCTCTCACAATGTATGCCATGTATCCATTGTAGTTAGAATATCTCTATGTTGATTATGCTACAACTCATGCTTAACCAAATATTGATCTTTAGATTAGTTGTGCTTAATTAGACAATTAATTCTTTGGAGAAATAATTTAGTTGTGATTAAATTATCCATTGGAGAAACACCTTAGTTATACGGTAGACTTGAATCTACTATAAGGACAAGAATAATATTACAAGTTGAATGCATATCATAGGTTATTGGTGGATTTGAATACCCTAGTATCCATATTATCATTGTTTACATATCTTGTTATTTGCATCTTTTACTTTTATTATTTCAGTCACTTGAAAATCATATCGTCGTATCGACAAAAACAAACCCCTTTTGGTTACTCTCTAAATCAGGATTTAGAATCAACTTCTACACTCTCCAAGTCTCTGTGGTTCGACCTGTGCTTGCCCTGTGTTGCTTGTCGACACTGTGCACTTGCAGTTTATACATAGAAGTAGGTATCTTTCCGAGCCTACCATGAAGTTATTTTGAGAATTGAACTGTGATTGTGGATATGAAGATGGTGTTGAATTATGAACAACAGGTGCAGGGAATGGTTGAATTTTTGTAGTGGCATGTGGTGGAAATGGTATTGTTTAGGTTTGAACTGTTGGTGGTGGTCACAAAATATTATTGCAGTGAGTGAATGGAGTTAGAGAATGGAATCAGTGGACTGTTGGTTGAGCTGAGTTAACTGTGGTGGTGTTGTAAGATGATTGAAACTCTGTTTAGAGTATGAATTGGATGGGGTAATGAGATTTGTTAGTGGTTCCTTTGGGGCTTGCCTCTGCTTTTGTAGGTAGGCTTAAATTACAATTGTATTGTATTGTATTATAGAATTATGTTAGAATAAATGGTTTGTGTATTGATCAAATGATAGAATCAGGTTGGTGAAGTTGAATCAGTTGATTGTAATGCTAGAATAACAATGGTTTTGTGAAAGCCTGCAACTACAAAACAAGGTAACCTGTATTTGTAATTTGAATTGAATTGTAGAGTTGTCTTAAATGGATGAACTATGTAATGGTGAAATGTTTAGTGCTTGTATAACTTCTGTTCTTTAGTATTAAACCTATTAGTAATCCCAGTCAGTGTAGCTGACTCAATTTGTTTATCTGACTTTAACTGACTCAGTTAATCTGACTGAGTCAGATCTGTTGACTCACTGAGTTCCTTTATCTTGACCCATGTTGACTCGTTGACCGAGTTAACCCTTTTGACCTTGATTATTGACTTGACCTGGACGTTGACCTTTGACTGAACGTTGACCGTTAGTTGAACCAGTTGGGTCAGTACTTGTGTAATGGGATGAGTCTAGTGTACTTGGGCTTAGTGCCATGTATCCTTAGTTTCATATTTTGGACCATTTATGGTCTGAATTAGACTTTGACTTCTTCTACAAAGTTGTAGATACTCATAAGACTTAGCTATTGGACTAGAGAACCAACCCAACGAATTGGTAAACCTTTAGATATGCAAGAGATGGATTATGAAAATGTGAAGAACCTTAGATGGGCTTAAGATAGATAATAAAAGGGTATAGAAACGTAAATGGGCTTAGGACTATTAGTTAGATTTGTATAATTCATGTGTGAGCCATTTTGGCTAGAATCTTAGAATTCTTGTGTGATTAACAGTTAATTATTAACAACGTTCGATTCAACGGACGAACCAGTGGATCGTGGATCTCGAGGTAGGCGTGGCTTGTCATCAAAAAGGTGTGGGAATGCATTTGACTCTTTGTATTCATTATTGTTGCTTTTATAAAATTTTATGCTTAATAAACTCATGCATTGTCTGTCCGTGCATTCCATGCTTTGTTTAAAATGCATTATGTTAATCCTGTTAATTCTATGAATCTTTCCACGATTTTGGAAAGGACTTGTAATGTGTTGTCAATATGAATTGTTATGGGAAATGAGAATTTCCACTTGTGGTATATAGGGTACGCTCCTTCACATTTATATCTACTTTAATTCAGCTTTTATTGTTTAGAGTATTGGTCACCATGGGCTTGGTGGCATCCATATCTAAATAGGTGTGAATTGCCGGGTATGGATTTACAACCATATTATACATTGTTTGACGAAGGAGTTGGTTCCATATACATGTATGATTATTTCAGTGACCTAGTCACTATTTATTTTTTTCGGAAAAACATTATTGTTTTCCAAATCTTGCATATGTTTACTTAGAAGGTTAAATGTTAATTATTCCCACTTCAGTTTCTGTGACAGATCAGGGTTGCGCAGCGAAAGCTTCATGGGTTGACCTCACTAGTAGATTAACTTCTGTTATGTTTACCTTGTTGTATATTTTATTTGAAAACCAAATGACTATTATATATGTATCATTTGAGAGAAGATTTTGTATATATTTTTCTGAGAGGGGTTAGTTTTGGGTTAAGTTTTGTAGTGATTTCTTAATTGATTGTTTAATTAAATGTTTTAGAATTTTAGCGCCTCTTATTTAGTTAATATCTTGGATTAGTCAGCTGCTAGCTTAGGGGGCGCTACAGTTCTCTTAGGTTTTTACATTTAAATTTGAAAGTTTTAGTGATTTACATATCATATTCATTGTAACAAGATACTTTGTATGCAATGATTTTCGTTTATTTGTAATTTCAAACTCATGTCTTATGGTTATTAGCATTTTCTTTTTGTTTTATTCTTATGAAATTAATAAGAAGATTTACTATTTCTTTCCATACATGTGTATTTTAAACAAGGAAATATTATTTAAATACCGCTCAAAATACCCATTATTTTATAATAATGAGAACCTATACTTCATTACCTTTTTTTTTTGGACAATCAACATATTTCAATTCATTCAAATCAAAACAGTGATTACATGTTCGCTTACAAGAATGACAAAAACATCAAAATAAGAGATAATCGAAACCCTAATACAAAAAAAGGACATCAATTACATGTAGATCGCGAAGAGAAAGAGCGATAAACCGCAAAGATATCCAAAACAACTTTATGTATAAGGGAAAGATGATGGTAAATCCGGAAATATATTCCAACCATTTAATCTGATTGTATTCTTTTTCCATAAGATATGCTCCTAAAACAAAGGAGTACTTTTCCCATAAAATTGTCGATCCACACGAACACAGATGCAATGTCGTGATAAATCGTTGATGTTTTTGAAACAAGAATATCAAGCCACGAACCAGTCATTAAAATTTGAAGAACTTGACCCACAACGACGAAGAAATATCTCCCCAAAACGACGAAAAAATATGTCAAAAGACACCAAAAATGATTTAAAAACATCTTACTCTATTACCTATTATCAAAAAGCTTTAAAAAGAAAATAATCCTTGCTCAGATCTGGTCCAAAAGGACCAAATCTGAGCAAGACGGCTATTAAGTTTTTTTTTTTTTTTTTTGAGAAAGGGAAGATGAAGAGAAAGAAGAGAGAGAAGGGAGAGGAATTTTTTTACCATTATTAGTTTGCTTCCATGAATTAGATATTCCCATAATATATCCAAGGATATGGCCGTCCAAAACGTCAAAGGGTATCAAATAAAAAATAATTTGCTAATCAAGTTTATTTTTTAAATGTTCTAATGCATATGAGGAATGGGCGACGCAATTCCTACCAGACATGGTGCGTGAGATATGAAAAGTAATTCAATTTAAATTATATTTTACTGAATTTTTTTTTTTGCAAAAAAATGAATGCAATGTAGGGGCACAACATTCACCATTAAAGGAACAATCGTTGGAATTGATACAAGATCTTCGTGGCATGTCCAGTGTGCAAAGAAAGACAAAACACTGTACACAAAGTCACTGTTACTGTAGCATATTCAGGAACACCAAAAAAAAAAAAAAAAAAACACCCGCCCAGAACAGTCGCATAAAACTGTCGCACTTCAACAACAGTTATTCACTGTGTCACTGTTAAACAACGACAGTTATTCTCTGTGTCGTTCTTCGTGTTCTTGAACGACGAGTTCTGAAGCGTCTGTTCTTCGTGTTCTTCATCGTGTCTTATTTATTCTGTAGCAACGATAGTTCATCATTCACATCACTTGTAGCAACGATACTATTCACAGTCGCTTTTACTTTTTTTTTTTTTTTTTTTTTTTTTTTTTTGATTTGATTTTTTTTTTCTTTTGCTTTAAAACTTCGAAACCCTAACTACTTCTTTTGAGCTCAGCAGTGCACCGAGTAGCTGTTGTAAAGGCGAAGGAAAGGAAGCGAAAGAAAGCGGAAGAAGTTTTTATTTTAATAAAAAAAAAAAAAAAGAGAGTTTATTTTATTTATTTTTAGTTTGTATTAGGATTCCTTTACTCTTGTAATTTTCTTTTTCTTTTGCACTTTATTTTGGACTTTGGACTTGGACATTCTATTTTTATTTTTTATTTTTAAACCCTACGGAAGGGTATTATTAAATATCAACTGTTTGCAGAGAAGGACGGTGATTACAATATCACCTCGGCCCCTCGGGTTCGTTCATGACATAGGAGTCGTGGCCCGAGTCGACAACAACGGTTCATCCCCCGTCTGGAACGGGAGGTAAGTTTGTCGAAACACTCGCGAATCCCTTGTTAGCGAGTTACTGTATTCCTTCGTTTTCATATATGTTGAGGAATTGAATACGGCTGCTTTATTTTCCTAGTAAAGGGCAAGGACTGGCCATACAAGATAAGGGTTCGGATTTCATCACCGTTCTCTTCTTGCCCGCCTTAGGAAAACGATACATACGCGAACCTAAGCTTTAAAATTTTGAATAGAACAAGACCTATAAGGTAACGAGCTTAGTAGGAAAGTCATTTGAAAAATATTGGTTACTCTATAAGCATACTTCGAAGTTCATGACGGTTTCTGTAAATTGAATGCGTGACTGCGCCGCCTTGTAATACGGTGAGGCCTTGGGTATCAAAGCTCTAGCAGCTTCCCTCGCCTCTATTCAATTTACTTAAACTCGGATTGATTCCAGAGGGGTTTGCTCAGATTGTAACGAATTCCCTTTCGAAGGATTAGAAGCTGGTCTAGAAAACAATCTAAGTGGAGCCATCATGCTTTTTGTTTGCTAGAAATCAGTAGGTTTACTGTGGTGGAGTCATCCTTGTTTGTGATTGCATAGAACTTTCCTTCTAGGTGAATGGTTAACATGCTTGATGTGCTAGCTAGGCTATGATTGTGTCTTTTAGAGACCATACACGCCGACTAGTTAGAATCAGTCAAGAAGAGTTAATTGAAATACATAGTTCTGAGGCAGACAGTCCAAACCCATCCGAAACAATGGGAGAACCAGTAAACCCAGTCCGTAGTCTAAAGGACTACATGTACCCAACGAGGACAACCCAGTCCTCGTGCATTGTCTTACCAGCTATTGATGGACAATTTGAGCTAAAGGCAAGTATCCTCAATATGTTGCCTAAATATAAAGGGGTTGAAGCTGAAAATCCCTACCACCATGTGAGAGAGTTCGAGGAAATTTGTGGGACTCTTCGGATCAACCAAATGACGGATGAGCACCTCAAAATGAAACTTTTTCCTTTTTCTTTGATAGACAAAGCCAAGACTTGGCTGTGTGCTCAACAGCCACAGTCATTTCATACATGGGATGCTCTTACGAAAGAGTTCTTCAAAAAGTTCTTCCCAAACCATAAGACTACGACAATTCGTCAAAGTCTGAATAGTTTTGTGCAATTAGAGGAGGAAACTTTGGCAAAATATTTGGAGAGATTCAATGAATTATTGCTCCAATGTCCTCACCATGGTTTTGAAAAATGGAGACTTGTGCAAATTTTGTATGAAGGTTTAGATGTCAAAAACCGAACTACAGTTGAGACCATGTGCAATGGTCAATTTATTGAAAAAACTGCTGATGAGTCTTGGGATTTCTTAATCGAAGTCGCTGAAAAGACTCAGCAGTGGGAATCCCCCCGTGAACCAAATAGGATTACCCTTTCATCCAATGTTCATAGAATTGACTCTGACTTCGAAGGAAGTGCAAAGATGGCATCCTTGGCCAGGAGAATAGAAAAGCTAGAGTTAGAAAAGAATGGAAAAACTAATATCCCTACTCTCCGTAGTCAAATTGAAATGGCCACTTGTGCCGCATGCCATAGTTCAGACCATCTAGTGGACACTTGTCCAGACCTCCATGCATTTCAAGAATCTAAAACCGAGGAAGCCAATGTATTGTACCAAAGGCAAGAGAACAACCCATATTCTCAGACCTACAACCCAGGGTGGAGAAATCACCCTAACTTTTCATGGTCTAAGGGGCATGTGCAAGGGGGAACATCAAATAATAACCAAGGATACCCTTATCCTAGAAACCCCCAAGTGCAACCACATTCTCAGTACCCTGCAGAGAAAAAGCCTAGCTTCGAAGAAAGTTTCGGTTTGTTGACCCAAAATTTGGTACAACTTCAAAAGACCACAGACCAACGTTTTTCAAGTCTAGAACTTAAAATGGGTCAAATTTGTGAAGCATTGAATGAAAGAGACAAAGGCAAACTTCCTAGTCAACCCCAAAAAAATCCAAAAAATGTATATCAGGCAGAAAATTCAACTCGAAATGAGGCCTCCAATAATCAAGTAAATGCTGTCACCACTCTTCGTAGTGGTAAAGTTGTTGAAAACAATGTAGGTGTACCACAGTCGAGTGAGTCTACATCAGACTCACCAGTGCATAAAATACCACAGAAAACACCTATTGTTGAAAACAAATCTGAGCAACATAAGAATTCCCATAATTCTAATGTCTCTACACCATCTCATGTACCTGTTGCTCCATTCCCACAAAGATTGGTGCAACAAAAAGAGAGTACACAGTACAATGAGATTTTAGAAATGTTCAAACGAGTTAACATCAACATCCCATTTCTTGATGCAATCAAGCAAGTCCCTGCTTATGCTAAATTCCTTAAGGATCTATGCACACAAAAGCGAAAGCTTCATGTGCATAAGCGTGCTTTTCTCACTGAGCAAGTGAGTGCAATCATTCAAAGCAACACAGGTAGACCAACTATCACATGCAAAATAGGTGACCATACGGTTAAGAAGGCGTTACTAGACTTAGGGGCAAGTGTGAATTTACTGCCATATTCAGTATATGTGCAGTTAGGTCTTGGAGAGTTGAAGGCAACACCTATAACTCTGCAATTGGCGGACAGATCCGTAAAAGTGCCACGTGGTGTGGTAGAAGATGTTTTGATTAAGGTTGATAAATTTTACTTTCATGTGGACTTCATCGTTTTAGATACTCAACTTTGTGCAAAACCACGAGCAGTCACATCCTGTCATTTTGGGACGTCCTTTCTTAGCGACGTCCAATGCAATCATTAACTGCCGTAATGGAGTGCTGAAGTTGTCATTTGGTAATATGACTGTGGAGTTGAATGTTTTCAATTCTAGCCAACAACATTTAGATCTTGATGATGATAATGATGTGCATGAAATCAACATGATTGAAAGTTTGATTCAGGAGTCGCTACCTAGTAGCATGTCTGTTGACCCTTTGGATGCTTGTTTGAATAATTTCAACCTGGATATGTTTGATGATGAATACATAAGTGAAGTGAATACTTTGCTTGAATCCACACCACTCATGGACACGTCTAAGTGGAAAGCTAGAGTGGAACCACTTCCACTCTTGGAATCCAAGTCTGTTCCATCTCTTGTTGAGCCGCCAAAGCTCGAACTGAAACCATTGCCTGATACTCTTAAATATGTTTTTTTGGGACCTTATAATACTTTGCCTGTAATCATTTCATCTGCCTTAGATACAAAACAGGAAAGAAAACTTTTAGAAGTGCTTAAGGAGCATAAAGAAGCATTAGGATGGACCATCTCGGACCTTAAAGGCATAAGCCCCACTGATTGCATGCACCATATAAACCTTGAGGACAATGCCAAACCATCTAGGGAGATGCAAAGGCGTCTCAATCCTAACATGAAAGAGGTTGTTAAGAGTGAGATCATAAAGCTTCTTGATGCGGGTATCATATACCCAGTTCCTGATAGCAAGTGGGTCAGTCCCATTCAAGTGGTACCCAAGAAGTCTAGCATTACTGTAGTTCAAAATGAGAAGAATGATCTTGTCCCCACCCGTGTAACTACAGGGTGTCGAGTTTGTATTGACTATAGGAAATTGAACACAGTAACTAAGAAAGACCATTTTCCGCTGCCCTTCATTGATCAAATGCTAGAAAAGTTGTCGGGACATAGGTACTATTGTTTCTTAGATGGCTATTCAGGCTACAACCAAATTCACATAGCACCCGAAGATCAGCATAAGACCACATTTACTTGTCCGTATGGAACATTTGCTTATCGTCGTATGCCTTTTGGGTTGTGTAATGCACCTGCTACTTTTCAAAGATGTATGATGAGCATATTTTCAGACATGATAGATGAGTTTCTTGAAATCTTCATGGATGATTTTTCTGTCTTTGGATCTTCTTTTGATGAATGTTTGCATCATCTTACTCGTGTGCTTATTCGGTGTAAAGAAAAGAATTTGATCTTGAATTGGGAAAAATGTCATTTCATGGTTGACTCAGGCATTGTTCTAGGGCATATCATCTCAGAAAAAGGCATAGAAGTAGATAAAGCCAAGGTTGATATCATTCAACACTTGCCTCAGCCTCGCTCTGTGAGGGAGGTTAGATCATTTTTAGGCCATGCTGGTTTCTACCGTAGATTCATCAAAGATTTCAGTAAGATCTCAAGGCCATTGTGTAATCTACTCAGTAAAGATGTTGCATTTGTGTTTGATGATGCTTGTGTGCATGCTTGGGAGGAGCTCAAAACTCTTTTAACTTCGGCCCCTATAGTCCGACCTCCTGATTGGAAATTGCCTTTTGAAATCATGTGTGACGCATCTGATTTTGCTGTTGGAGCTGTCTTAGGTCAGCGAGTTGACAAACAACCCTATGTGATCTACTATGCTAGTAAGACACTGAATGAGGCTCAAATGAACTATTCAACAACCGAAAAAGAGCTGCTAGCTGTTGTGTTCGCATTAGATAAGTTTAGATCTTATTTGATAGGATCTAAAATCATCATTTATACTGACCATGCCGCATTAAGATATCTTTTATCTAAAAAAGATGCCAAGGCTCGTCTAATTCGATGGATACTCTTGTTACAAGAGTTCCACCTCGAAATTCGAGATAAAAAAGGGTCAGAGAATGTTGTTGCTGATCACTTATCTAGATTGAATGTCGAGTCTACTGATGAATCAGAGATTATTAGAGAATCTTTCCCAGATGAACAACTGATGCTAGTTTCTGAAATGCCATGGTTTGCCGACATCGTGAACTACCTTGCTACAGGTAGGATGCCACTCCATTGGTCTAAACAAGACCGGTCTAAGTTCTTGGCCGAAGTGAAACATTTCCTATGGGATGACCCATATCTGTTCAAATACTGCCCTGACCAAATCATTAGGAAATGTGTCCCCAACTCTGAACAAAGGGATGTCATCTCTTTTTGTCATGATCAAGCATGTGGAGGACACTTTAGTGCAAAGAAAACTGCTGCAAAAATCTTGCAGAGTGGTTTTTACTGGCCAACATTGTTTAAGGATAGCCATGAATTATGTATTTCTTGTGACCGGTGCCAGAAATTGGGAAGTATATCAAAACGAAACATGATGCCCTTACAACCCATTTTGATTGTTGAGCTATTTGATGTATGGGGCATTGATTTCATGGGTCCATTTCCTAGCTCTGAAGGAAAGTTGTACATTCTTGTTGCTGTTGACTATGTTTCTAAGTGGGTAGAAGCAATTGCAACCAAAACTAATGACCACAAGGTGGTACTTTCGTTCTTAAAGGAAAACATATTTTCTCGATTTGGCACCCCTAGAGCTATAATCAGTGACGGTGGTTCACATTTCTGCAATAGGCCTTTTGAGTCCTTAGTTCGTAAGTATGGCATAACTCATAAAGTTGCAACCCCATATCATCCACAGACCAGTGGCCAGGTAGAGGTTTCAAATAGGGAGATTAAGCACATTCTAGAAAAGACGGTTAACCCGTCTAGAAAAGATTGGTCTTTAAGATTGAATGATGCTTTATGGGCCTATAGAACTGCATACAAGACCCCCATTGGTATGTCCCCTTACAGACTTGTGTACGGTAAAGCTTGTCATCTCCCTGTAGAGTTAGAACATCGTGCATATTGGGCTGTAAAGAAACTGAACTTTGATCTAGATAAAGCTGGCACCCAAAGGAAGCTTCAACTCAATGAGTTGGAAGAGTTAAGAAATGATGCATATGATAATGCAAAAATGTACAAACAAAGAATGAAGGTGTTCCATGACAAACGCATTTTGCGCAAGTCATTCACTCCAGGCCAGAAAGTTCTATTGTATAACTCACGACTGCACCTTTTTCCAGGAAAATTACGTTCTAAATGGACATGCCCGTTCGTGGTGCGAACAATTTTCCCCCATGGGGCTGTAGAACTAGAAGATGTAACAACCAAGAATGTCTTCAAGGTCAATGGGCAGAGACTGAAGCCGTTCCTTGAACCAATTCCACCTGAGATTGAAACAACTCATCTTGCTGATCCGATCTACGTGGACTGAAAAGTTCACCCCTTGTACATACCACAGATATCTTCCCTGCTGGTTGCTTTAGACATACTCCACTGTCTTTGGTTTGGCATCTGGTAATCTCTTTCATTTGAATCTGTTTTGTTCTCATGGTTTGTTGTTGTTTCTATCATATTTTGAAACATTGAGGGCAATGTTAGATTTAGGTTTGGGGGAGTATTTGCATATGGCATTGTGAGTCTTTTCTATGACCATCTGTGTAGCGGGTCTTGCATTTTTTTGTTTTTGTTATTTTCTATGACCAGCTGTGTAGCGGGTCTTTTGTAGGATCCTTTGTAGTCTTTTGCATTCTTCTATGACCAATTGTGTAGCGGTCTCTAAAAAAAAAAAAAAAAAAAAAAAAAAAATGATGACCAGCTATGGAGCGGGTCTTTTGTAGGATCCTTTGTAGTCTTTTGCATTTTTGTGTTGTTGTTTTCTATGACCAGCTGTGTAGCGGGTCTTAAAAAAAAAAAAAAAAAAATGATGACCAGCTGTGTAGCGGGTCCCTAAAAAATTATTTTGTCTCGGATCTTGTGTTTGGTATCGATGATCACTGTGTAGCGGGTCAACAAAAAAAAAAAAAAAAAATGATGATGATGATTTGTGTAGCGGGTCTTAAAAAAAAAAAAAAAAAAAATGGTCACAAATTATCAAGGTTCTACGAAATTCCGAAGTTCATCATCTACAGTTGAAGACCGAAGACGAAGGCATTTCTATGGATGCTCTGAATTTGGAGAAGGTTTTGTGGGTACATCTTTGGTAGGCCCTCACGAGACTACAACTCGTCCACTAGGGACACCTAGGGGTTTAAAGGCTTAGTGCATACGCTAAATGCATTCGAGAGACCAGCGACAGTGGTATAGTTAGGATTTCTGGATTTCTGTTTCACTTGAGGACAAGTAAAATTCAGGTTTGGGGGTATTTGATGAGTGCCAAATATTGCATATTCATACACCTTTTCATTGGCACTTAACTCATCTTTCGCGCTTCAAAGTCATATATTATCCCAAATTTGGCATTTTTACCATTTTCAAGAATAAATATTTGTATTAATTAATTTTGTGTTTTTAAGTACTAAATAAAGCTTGGAAGAATTGAGAAGACAAAAGAGAAGAAAGTTGGAAGCGTTGCAACCCGCTCGCGCATCAGTGGCAACTTGTTTACAAATTCATGGGATTAAACAACCCATGATCCAAAACCCATGATCCAAAACCCAAGACCCAAATCCATTTCCACCTCACCCCCATTGGATTCTTTCCAAAACATCCACCTCACCCCCATTGGATTCTTTCCAAAACATCCACCTCACCCCATTCTCTCACTCAATCACTCCCAATTTGTTTCCCACAACCAAATATATTCCATCAATTAAGAAAACATGTTTTGTTGAGTGGATGAGTGCCAAAATTCGGATCCAAGTGCTTGAGGGAATTTTGTGTATAAATAGAGAGGGTTGTTGTGTTGAAAAACCATCCAAGAATAGCTTGTTCATGTTAGTTTATCAAATTTAAGTTTTGTTGTAATGTTCTTCATGTTCTAGTTTCATTTACTAGGGTTTAGATGAAGCCCTAATCTCATTGGTATGTATTCATATCTTGTATCTTGTTCTTGAAAGTTTAGAATTGTTTAAAGATATAATTTAATCCAAGTTTTTCAACATCTTGCTCTTACAATGTATGCCATGTATCCATTGTAGTTAGAATATCTCTATGTTGATTATGCTACAACTCATGCTTAACCAAATATTGATCTTTAGATTAGTTGTGCTTAATTAGACAATTAATTCTTTGGAGAAATAATTTAGTTGTGATTAAATTATCCATTGGAGAAACACCTTAGTTATACGGTAGACTTGAATCTACTATAAGGACAAGAATAATATTACAAGTTGAATGCATATCATAGGTTATTGGTGGATTTGAATACCCTAGTATCCATATTATCATTGTTTACATATCTTGTTATTTGCATCTTTTACTTTTATTATTTCAGTCACTTGAAAATCATATCGTCGTATCGACAAAAACAAACCCCTTTTGGTTACTCTCTAAATCAGGATTTAGAATCAACTTCTACACTCTCCAAGTCTCTGTGGTTCGACCTGTGCTTGCCCTGTGTTGCTTTTCGACACTGTGCACTTGCAGTTTATACATAGAAGTAGGTATCTTTCCGAGCCTACCATGAAGTTATTTTGAGAATTGAACTGTGATTGTGGATATGAAGATGGTGTTGAATTATGAACAACAGGTGCAGGGAATGGTTGAATTTTTGTAGTGGCATGTGGTGGAAATGGTATTGTTTAGGTTTGAACTGTTGGTGGTGGTCACAAAATATTATTGCAGTGAGTGAATGGAGTTAGAGAATGGAATCAGTGGACTGTTGGTTGAGCTGAGTTAACTGTGGTGGTGTTGTAAGATGATTGAAACTCTGTTTAGAGTATGAATTGGATGGGGTAATGAGATTTGTTAGTGGTTCCTTTGGGGCTTGCCTCTGCTTTTGTAGGTAGGCTTAAATTACAATTGTATTGTATTGTATTATAGAATTATGTTAGAATAAATGGTTTGTGTATTGATCAAATGATAGAATCAGGTTGGTGAAGTTGAATCAGTTGATTGTAATGCTAGAATAACAATGGTTTTGTGAAAGCTTGCAACTACAAAACAAGGTAACCTGTATTTGTAATTTGAATTGAATTGTAGAGTTGTCTTAAATGGATGAACTATGTAATGGTGAAATGTTTAGTGCTTGTATAACTTCTGTTCTTTAGTATTAAACCTATTAGTAATCCCAGTCAGTGTAGCTGACTCAATTTGTTTATCTGACTTTAACTGACTCAGTTAATCTGACTGAGTCAGATCTGTTGACTCACTGAGTTCCTTTATCTTGACCCGTGTTGACTCGTTGACCGAGTTAACCCTTTTGACCTTGATTATTGACTTGACCTGGACGTTGACCTTTGACTGAACGTTGACCGTTAGTTGAACCAGTTGGGTCAGTACTTGTGTAATGGGATGAGTCTAGTGTACTTGGGCTTAGTGCCATGTATCCTTAGTTTCATATTTTGGACCATTTATGGTCTGAATTAGACTTTGACTTCTTCTACAAAGTTGTAGATACTCATAAGACTTAGCTATTGGACTAGAGAACCAACCCAACGAATTGGTAAACCTTTAGATATGCAAGAGATGGATTATGAAAATGTGAAGAACCTTAGATGGGCTTAAGATAGATAATAAAAGGGTATAGAAACGTAAATGGGCTTAGGACTATTAGTTAGATTTGTATAATTCATGTGTGAGCCATTTTGGCTAGAATCTTAGAATTCTTGTGTGATTAACAGTTAATTATTAACAACGTTCGATTCAACGGACGAACCAGTGGATCGTGGATCTCGAGGTAGGCGTGGCTTGTCATCAAAAAGGTGTGGGAATGCATTTGACTCTTTGTATTCATTATTGTTGCTTTTATAAAATTTTATGCTTAATAAACTCATGCATTGTCTGTCCGTGCATTCCATGCTTTGTTTAAAATGCATTATGTTAATCCTGTTAATTCTATGAATCTTTCCACGATTTTGGAAAGGACTTGTAATGTGTTGTCAATATGAATTGTTATGGGAAATGAGAATTTCCACTTGTGGTATATAGGGTACGCTCCTTCACATTTATATCTACTTTAATTCAGCTTTTATTGTTTAGAGTATTGGTCACCATGGGCTTGGTGGCATCCATATCTAAATAGGTGTGAATTGCCGGGTATGGATTTACAACCATATTATACATTGTTTGACGAAGGAGTTGGTTCCATATACATGTATGATTATTTCAGTGACCTAGTCACTATTTATTTTTTTCGGAAAAACATTATTGTTTTCCAAATCTTGCATATGTTTACTTAGAAGGTTAAATGTTAATTATTCCCACTTCAGTTTCTGTGACAGATCAGGGTTGCGCAGCGAAAGCTTCATGGGTTGACCTCACTAGTAGATTAACTTCTGTTATGTTTACCTTGTTGTATATTTTATTTGAAAACCAAATGACTATTATATATGTATCATTTGAGAGAAGATTTTGTATATATATTTCTGAGAGGGGTTAGTTTTGGGTTAAGTTTTGTAGCAGATTTCTTAATTGACTGTTTAATTAAATGTTTTAGAATTTTAGCGCCTCTTATTTAGTTAATATCTTGGATTAGTCAGCTGCTAGCTTAGGGGGCGCTACAGTTCTCTTAGGTTTTTACATTTAAATTTGAAAGTTTTAGTGATTTACATATCATATTCATTGTAACAAGATACTTTGTATGCAATGATTTTCGTTTGGCTGTAATTTCAAACTCATGTCTTATGGTTATTAGCATTTTCTTTTTGTTTTATTCTTATGAAATTAATAAGAAGATTTACTATTTCTTTCCATACATGTGTATTTTAAACAAGGAAACATTATTTAAATACCGCTCAAAATACCCATTATTTTATAATAATGAGAACCTATACTTCATTACCTTTTTTTTTTTGGACAATCAACATATTTCAATTCATTCAAATCAAAACAGTGATTACATGTTCGCTTACAAGAATGACAAAAACATCAAAATAAGAGATAATCGAAACCCTAATACAAAAAAAGGACATCAATTACATGTAGATCGCGAAGAGAAAGAGCGATAAACCGCAAAGATATCCAAAACAACTTTATGTATAAGGGAAAGATGATGGTAAATCCGGAAATATATTCCAACCATTTAATCTGATTGTATTCTTTTTCCATAAGATATGCTCCTAAAACAAAGGAGTACTTTTCCCATAAAATTGTCGATCCACACGAACACAGATGCAATGTCGTGATAAATCGTTGATGTTTTTGAAACAAGAATATCAAGCCACGAACCAGTCATTAAAATTTGAAGAACTTGACCCACAACGACGAAGAAATATCTCCCCAAAACGACGAAAAAATATGTCAAAAGACACCAAAAATGATTTAAAAACATCTTACTCTATTACCTATTATCAAAAAGCTTTAAAAAGAAAATAATCCTTGCTCAGATCTGGTCCAAAAGGACCAAATCTGAGCAAGACGGCTATTAAGTTTTTTTTTTTTTTTTTTTGAGAAAGGGAAGATGAAGAGACAGAAGAGAGAGAAGGGAGAGGAAGTTTTTTACCATTATTAGTTTGCTTCCATGAATTAGATATTCCCATAATATATCCAAGGATATGGCCGTCCAAAACGTCAAAGGGTATCAAATAAAAAATAATTTGCTAATCAAGTTTATTTTTTAAATGTTCTAATGCATATGAGGAATGGGCGACGCAATTCCTACCAGACATGGTGCGTGAGATATGAAAAGTAATTCAATTTAAATTATATTTTACTGAATTTTTTTTTTTGCAAAAAAATGAATGCAATGTAGGGGCACAACATTCACCATTAAAGGAACAATCGTTGGAATTGATACAAGATCTTCGTGGCATGTCCAGTGTGCAAAGAAAGACATGTTGACATGAAAGGCGGGCCATGGTGCAATACATGTGCGGTCATAGTAAATGCACCAATTCTATGGTAACAAGTAGAAATGTGGAGTTATAAATATTCATCTATTTCTTATTACATTTTATAAACAAAATGTTATTAAACTAATAATACATGCTTTGTGATAATTACGTTCTCCAAGTTTTAGTACATGACGGTAACGAGATCAGTATATTTACAACAATGGGACAAACGACTGAAGTGGTTATAGGTAAAAATATAAAAGTAACAAAAAATGATGGAATTGCCAACGGTAGATTTATATGACATGTAACCACGATGTTTATGATAAGCGCATTTTTCAAGGAAAAAAAGAATGCAACCTCTTAAATAATAATTTTGTTTTGTAGAAAAACCGGGCAAACTGTGTAGAAGAAAATATTAACTCCAATAGGGAAATCAATGGTCTTTAGATTCATACTTGAAGAAAGAAAACTTCATATATCTCACTCGAAAAGCACATGGCATATTTCATTATGATAATGCTTTGGAGAAAGCATATCTATTAAACAAAAATGAATGGATAAGTACAACTCCTGACAGAGAACAACTCCAGACACCTACTAAGAAAGATCCGGTAAAAAAGAAGAAAAAAGCATGACATCATAGAAAACAATGATGATGTGTCAATGTTGATAGAACTGAATGAACATGATGATGAAATGGACGAGATTATGGAGAGGGATCCTGACATGCCACCGGTGTTCGAGATAAATGAAGAGGGAAATGAAGTATTTACTTATTAATAAACATTATAAATAGCATGAGTATATATTTTGAGACACACCGCCTTTGAGATATATATTATTATTCTCCGACAGTATATTGTTTAAATTTCTTAAAACCATAAACCAAAAGTGGCAATATTAAGATAAATGGATGTGAATCATAATTAACAGTGCTACCATGGCATTCTTTCTTGGGGGCAGTGCAAAATTTGGATAAGGAATATTAAGTTATATCATATAACTACACTTATGTAGTAGTTCAAACACCACCAACAAACATGTAATGGTGACAAGATGTTACGCAAAACTGGATTCAACGTAATATCGTTAAAGCTATCTCTGCAGTAACATTGCATGCACGCTTCTTGCATTTCACAATTCTTTTTATTCTCTTTTGAAAATTATATTTTACAAATTTGCATGTGATATATATATATCTTCCAAAAAATTTACAGATAAAACCCGTAGATAGGACAATTTGTTAATAAAAAAAAAGGTTGGAAAAAAACATGTAATTACATTTAATTGCAAATACTTTTAGGCATATATAATTTAATTATTTTAAATCTATAATTTACGGAATCAACTTCTTTTTAGTTATTTTAATATCTGCCCGTAAAATTCATAAATGAATTTATGTTTATAATGTCAAATTTAAATCATCAAATCATTAGATACGTAAAGGGTTTCAGAGTTCCCTATATCTTTAGAAAATCAAACTAATCAAAGATTGTTCGAAAAATCTAATGCATTTTACCAGGGGTGCGGAGCGAAGCCCTTCCATGCTAAATTAATTGATCACACCTGTCCTTGGGTGTAACACGGGTCAACACGTGATTGACTACTTAACAGGTTTTTTGAACCACTGGGATAGTCTTCTTAATGTTTGGTGGATGTCAAATCCGAAAATTAAACTTTCTCAACCACAAATAAACCAATTTATCTCAAAAAAAAAAACACTGTAATTAAAATCACGAAACATAAGCATCAGTGAATCAAAATGAAATAATATGGTTGGTGAATCAGAACACCAGCTTAACTATAAGCAACATCCTATAAAGCCCTAATCCTAACATAAATTAACCCCTATCCTAAACTAAATGCATTGATCAACTTCTTAAATCTCAATATAAATAAATAAATAAATAAATGTATAATTATGTTTATGGAGTCATATTCTTTTTAATTATTTTAATATATGCTCATAAAACCAATACATATGATAAGTTCTTTTATATATTTATAGTATTATAGTTATAAAGTGGAACATTTGTCTTGATTATCATGAATTTCTAATACCAAATTTAAACCATCAAATTATAAGACACCTAAAGGGTATCAAAGTTTTCTATCCCTTTAAAAATAAAACTAATCACAAATTATTCAAAATAAATAAATTTTTAATGCATTTGTCCACGGGTGCGGGGCGAAGCCCCGCCATGCTAAATTGGCCGATCCTACCGGCCCCGGTGCGTAGCATGGGTTAGATACTAGTTTTATCTAAAGGCCCGTCTAAGAAACTATGATTTTTTATTTCGTGAATAAATTTAGGAAACATTATTTAAATTTACCTTTGTGCTTCTAAACCTAAACATTTGTTGTTTTTATTTCAAACAGGGAAGAAGACTTGATTAACTTTGATTGTGACGACTTGATTTGAAATCGCAACGCGCATGTTCTTCCACTAGAATAAATTTGTTCTCCTTGTAACCATTTTTTTTAAACTGTTGAATCAACCCATTGTATTCCTTCTCTACACATTTTTTTTTTCTTCTGTTGACAATCCATTGTGGTATTCCTTCTCTATATAATCTAAATATCAAATTAATTTTTTTATTGAGTTAACAGTGTATGCTAGCTCGAAACCTATGAACTGCTCGGTATCACATTACTGATCAGCATGTACACTAACATGATAAGAAATGGGTTCTTAATACTCTAAAGAATACAAGAAACACGATGTACCATTAATGCTATCCGTTCTCTTCCCATGATTAACCCCATCAAAGTGATCACGATCATGATTAATCCCCATGATTTTCTAGGTTTCGTGGAAGAAAAAATAACCGAACTAAATAACATAGAATATAAGGATTTAAAAGATAAAAAAAATCCTAAAAATATTTTCTTACAGATATGTGAATGTAGATGATATAATATCTAAGGGATGAGAGGTTCACCCTTACAGTAACTGCTACGAGGGTGACCTCGTCAGAGCAGGACTCAAAAAAAAACCAAAAAAAGAAACACGGGAGAAGAGAGAAAATGAAAAAAATAATTTTATTAACTAGCAAATATAGTACAAGAGATTAACAATATCATTGTTATCAAAAACATTAGAAAGAATGCTAGTTTTCTGGATTTTTTGTTGCAATTTGGAAGACATATGCTGCAGATTTTTTATCCTTGCTTCTTTAGCTAAGTAGTCCGCTGCTAAGTTGTGCTTCCGTATTATAAACTTTACCAGTGCTTGAGGGAGTTCTTTCAAAATTACCTTGGTCTCCTGTAAAGTGTTTTCAGCTGGCCAAGGGAAGCTCGTGCTCACCACGTTTATATTGTCAACTAGAGCTTTGCAATCGGACACTATTGAAACGCTTGACAATATATTTTCTTTCAGCCAAGTAACTTCCTTTAACAAGGCTATCGATTCCGCATGAAGAGCCGATGACGCCTTCTTCGAACCTGCTGAAATGTGCATAAATGACTTGTGGTCCATTGAGTAAAGAATAAAAGCATAACCCATAGACATGTCTTCTTTCTTAAAAGAAGCATCTATAAATATTATCCAATCTGTATTTAGATCAGACCATTTATAATTGATCGGCTTCACCTTTTGGTTGTTAATTCCCTTTGGAATTGTTTTTGTGGGAATATAGTGCATAAATCTATTTATCTGGCCGATCAGTTTAATTGGGTCAGGAGATATTTTTCGAAGACTACCGAGCATCTGTATTTCCATATGAACCAAAGAATGGTGGCTATTTTTTCCACTAGGTTAATTGAATCTTTTTCCAAAAATCACCCTTTAATCCTATGATCCATCGCGTCAGTATTTCCTGTCGAATTTAGCCTATCAAGCGGGTAGTATTTTAGATATTATAATATTTTTAAATAAATAAGGACCAAATGAAACTCCCCTTTTATTGGTGGACCAAATAAACTTGGGACCACCAACCATATTTTCCCTTTAAAAAAATTCATGCTAAAAAAATAGGCTTAAACCATCCCACCAATCCAAAAAAAAAAAACTCTTCTTTGCTCAGATCTAGTCCATTTTTGGACTAGATCTGAGCAGATTTCTTCATTTTTCCTTGCTTTCTAGGTTAGTTGGTAGATTAGTTTGGTTTTTATTATGTTTTCTACTTATCTACACCATTTTGGTGGTTTTATCTACTCTTTTGAGGTTTATCTTCGCTTTAATGGCGATTCTTGGTTATTGGGTTGGGTTTTAGATCAATAGTGATGCTCTCCAACGACAAAATCTTCATCTTGGTTGTCTCCGGCGATGAAATCTCCATCGGAATCTTCATCATCCACTTATCCGGCGACGGAATCTCCATAGGTGGTCTTTTTGATGACGGAAGCTTCATCACTAGCCATAAGAGATTTGAGAAAATCACTCCTATTTTGGGAGCATTTCTTTCTAAAAAAGAAAAACAAACTAAATGGTTGGAATTTCATTCCGAGAAAAACCATCATTCTTCCGATTTAATCGGATCTTATTCGTACTTCTATTTGTCTTACTCCGGTAATCCTTCTCTTTCTCTTGTCGGATTTCTCGGTATTGTACTCTTACAGTATGTTCTTGTTACTTTATATTCTCTTATTTTCTATCTTAAACTCATTGTAACCTTGAAATCCCATTAATGAAAAGATTCCTTGTTTTTCAAAATAAAAATAAAATCCAATTAGTTTTCAAGCCACCCCACCTTTATTTCCCAGCTCCGCCACTGATCAGATGGGGGAAAACATCTTTCCTACCTTCCCACCACACTTTTTTTTTTATCGATAAAGAAAATGGATAGATCAAAAATAGAGGGTATAAAAGGTATATACCACCCTAACCAGTGATACAAAAGAGAGGAAAAATGCTCAAAACAAACTAAGAGCACTTAAGAAACGTCAAAGTAGATTTTACACCAATGTTTCATCACTTCCTTAGAATCAACATTTTCGAAATCTTTGAAAGATAAGGACCAAGTAAACAAAAGGTAAACAACCTTATGTGCCACTGCTGCCGCAGTTGTCGCATTGTTGTTGAAGTCCGTGTTGTTTCTTTCCTTCCATAAGCACCAAATTATTGCCACTGGAACCAACTTCCAGATTTCAGTTTTGGCCTTGTCAGAGAGAGCAATAAGCCAAGCTTGAATAGCCGGTATAACACTTTCAGGCATTACAAATAGCCACTTTAATTTACCTGACAACAAGTCCCACACTGATTTAGCAAAATCACAATGCAGGAAGAGATGAGAAGCAGTTTCTGGAGAAGTGCAGAAGAGACAGCTTGCCGGAACATCCAATCTTCTTTTGAGCAAAACATCTCTTGTTAAGATTCTTCCATGAGAAATTAACCACAGAAAAAAACCAATCTTTGGAGGACACTTTAGGCTCCAGATAAAGGAGAAAATGGATGAATTAGGCATATCCTCCACAGTAAGTTTGTCATAGGTTGATCTAACTGAGAAGCACTTATTTGAAGTTAGAGGCCAGTATAGCTTATCATTAAGAGACATAGTGAATTTGAAAGATTGCAAATCAGCGCTGAGGAGATTCAGCTCTATTGTAGCAGCAACATTTAACCTTTTGGGAAGAAGAAAATTCCAAGAAACTGTATTGCCAGTAATATTCCCCACATTAGCTACAGAGAGATTTTTAGACATTGCAGCAGCAAAAAGATTTGGAAAACAAACCTTTATTGGATACTCATAGAGCCAATTGTCATGCCAGAATCTGACCAAGACTCTATTATTCACCTTGAATCTTACAAATTTTAGAAAGATTGAGTTTGATTTCATGGCAGCTCTCCACACAGATCTTCCAAAAGTGCATTTTGGAATCTTAGGACACCAGACAATGTCACCAACCCCATATTTTTCATCCACAATCTTTTTCCAAAGAGCCTCATCTTCTGTTGCATATCTCCAAGACCATTTGGAAAGAAGAGCCTTGTTGAACAACTGCAAATTCTTAATCCCCAGGCCTCCCAACTTCTTCTTCTTGCACAAAAAACTCAATTTAACAGGGTGCATCTTTTTTCTTCCCTTGTTGTCATTCCATAAGAAATCCCTCATAATTTTTTCAAGCTTTTTTGACACTGAAGCTGGCATCTGAAAGAGATACATGTAATACACTGGAAGGCTAGAAAGTACAATGTTGATTAAAGTGACCTTATACCAGCTCTAGAGAGAAGAGTCTTTTGCCAACCAGGCAGTCTTGCAATAAATTTATCCACCAGTTTGTCTCATTTAGCCACACCACCACACTTGTCTCCTAAGGGCAATCCCAGATAAATTGTAGGAAGCACAGCATTATAGCAGCCAAGAAGAGAAGAGAAAACATTCAAATCTCCATGATAACCTATTCCAAAAAGCTGACTTTTAGCAAAGTTAATCTTTAAACCTGTGAGCATCTAAAAAGAAAGAAGAGTGAGCCTCAAATTTTTTATTTGCTCAATATCAGCATCTAAGAAAATGAGAGTTTCATCTTCAAATTGCAAATGACACACCATCATGACATCATGTTTCACTTGGAAACCAGTTAGCAAACCTTGCTCTTGAGCTCTCTTAATCATAAAATTCAGAGCTTCACCAACAAGAAGAAACAAGAATGGAGATATTGGATCTCCCTGTCTAATACCCTTGTTGCTCTTAAAGTAACCAGTAGCACTACCATTTATAAGAACTGAGAATCTTGTGAATTCCACACAACATCTGATCAATTGCCTCCATTTGGTGCCAAAACCCATTAATTGAAAGATTTCATCCAGAAAATCCCAGTTTACATGATCAAAAGCTTTCTCAAAATATATTTTGCAAAGAATACCTGGCTTTCCACTTCTGATTCTTGAATCAATTAGCTCATTTGCAATTAAGACTCCATCCAAGATTTTTCTCTTCTTAATAAAGGCATTTTGGTGCTGAGAAATGATAGTAGGCAGTGTTTTCTTAAATCTCTCTGCAAGAATTTTGGAAACAATTTTATAAGCCCCATGAATGAGACTAATTGGCCTTAAATCTTTAATTTCTTCAATAGTCTTTCTTTGGGATTAGGGCAATGAAAGTATTCTTCAATCTCCAATCTCCAATCTAAGAATGATTTTTCCTGTAATTCCTTAGTGACATTGAGAAAGTCAGTCTTGAGGAAATCCCAACATAGAAGATAAAAACTTACAGGAAAGCCATCAGGCCCTGGTGCCTTGTTTTGGCCTAGACTTTTGATTGCTGCAATACACTCCTCTTCTTCAATATCCCTTTCCAGCCAGGTACAAAACTCTTCAGGTATTGAGGAGAAATTCATGCCATCCATGTTAACTGTCCTTTGTGTTTGAGATTGAAAGATATGACTAATTGGCCTTCCCACCACACTTGCTTATGAACGGTTAATTAGACCCCGTGGAAACTGTAGTTTTTTGCCTCTTTCATTTGACTCTGAGTGTTTACGACTACATTACAGTAGGCGCAAGAAATGTTGATGTATTTTTCATAAAGGGTCAGTTGCATGTAGTGCATTGATGTACTTCCTGCTGGTTTGACCATGATCGCTCGCTTTGTGTGGTGATTATGGTGATTCGTTGGGTGTGAGAAAGACACTTCTTTGTGTGGTTTTGCTTGCTACCCTCTATCCTTGTGTGAGTATGAGAACAAAAACTAGAAATTCTACAAATGCCTGCTTATTTTTTATTGGCCGGAGAGAATTTGGAGAGGAACGTGTTCAAAATTTAGATAGCGAATGTCAACATTTACAACCGAGGCCCGTGACAAATATTTTCCAAAAATTTATTTGGCAGTTTTTTTTTAACAATAGGCACTTCCAAAGTGACAAGAACAACGAGCGCCATTTGAGTAGAAAATCTTACTCCCTCCGTTCCAATTTACTTGATGTTTTAGGTTTTTTTTTGTGTTCCAAAATAGATGAGGGTTTAAGTATTTTTCCTAAATTTTCACTGATTTACCCTTGCATTGGAATCACAGCATACCATTAATTCTTATTGTAATTAGTAGATAAATGATTATTCCAAGGATTTGGAAGGAATATTTAGTTTATCCCAAGTAAATTACAATGGGATAAGTAATTTACATTAAATTTCGAAACAAAAAATTAGGTGGTTTAAATTTTAAAATTCTAGGAAGCTATTAATATGGGTAAATTTGGAAAAAAAATTACTCTCTATGTTGTTTCTTAATCTGCGTGAAAAACTCTATAACATCAAATAAATTGGAACGGAAGGAGTAGAATTTAGTGTTGAGCGTTAATCAAAATGACGTTCACCGCTAATTGAGTTAGCGTCTTCGCGCAGAACAATCAACAACTATCGGTGAATTGGGTTGACGGTGAGTGCCATTTGGATTAGCATTTTTTCGACAAATGTGGATTTAATAGATCAATATTCACTCGTTCAGGGAATACCTTAATTAGCATCATTTATTTTACTAGTAGAAGAGAAGTCGAACGACCAGAATTAAAAAATACCTTAAAAAAACCTTATTTATTTGAAAATTTTAGGCTCACTACACAAGACCTTGAAAGATGACTTAAAAAATACTACTAAATTGATGGTTACTGGACTTGACATTCTACCACCGTAAAACTTGCTCCAACGGGTGAAGATATTAACCCATAATCAGCAGAGTTTCGGTGGTTGGTTTTCGCTAACCCATAATCATGTCTTAAATAGAGAATAAAAACTAAAAAGTAAGCAAAGTTTGTGTCTGTTGTTCGGGAGAATCATAAAGAAACAAAGCTTTTGCAATCAAACCCCAACCCCGACTGTGGTGTGGGGTATCCATCCAAAGCCTGCTGTTTAATACGTGACATATCGACATGTGAAACCCAAAGAGAGACATGGGTAGCATACCACATTAATGTGGTGTCCCAGCGACCCAGGCTTGGCTATTCCCCCCTCCCCACCTCATTCATCAAAGAAATAGTGCGAAAGAAGAAGGCATTAGTCGTAGGTTACCGAGAGGAGCTCAACACTCGCTAGTCACAAGTTGCATAGATAGGACGGAGAAGTCGATAAATCACAAAAGGAATTCAATAACATGAGCAAATCACTAATTCATGCGTTAGACCCCACACCCCTTGCGACGTGGTCCCTTCCTTTTCTTTTTCTTCTTTTCTGCTGCTTGCCCAACTCTCTTTGTGATGATGAATCGTCGATGACCATCGACAAGACGCCTTGGCAATCAAATAAGATGAATTAGGTTAGGGGATCGCAGAAACTACTCAGAGTTGTTTCCCGGTAGACAATTTGAAACCATTACGAACTTAATACAGACAAATTCCAGGTCAGGTGAACGAGCGCATAGTGATACCGGAAATCTCTCGCTAGTGAAGTAGTATAGTCGGTGTTCATGTTGCACCAATAGATTTTGATAAAGAAAGTTCTCGCACTAAACAAGAAACATCAACAGACCGTTCATTTCAACCTTTTCTTTTTCTTTCTTTCTTCGTGCTTGTGTGTCACAATCAATTTATAGTGAAAATAAAAGAAAATACGTGACACAAATGACTCTTCCGGATTTTTGGACTTCATAAATCTTTTGAAGATTGTGAAAAGGAGATTGAGAAAGAGAACAATAAAAAATCCACCGCAATCCTTCACTCACTCATTTATATTCCCTCTTGGACATGCTTGAAAGCGATCCACCGCCCCAGTGGATCAACAAGACCCATCAAGTTTGATTATCGGCATTGGATTCAGTTTCTTGTTTTAATTCTTCAGAATGGGAAAAAAAAAGTACATGTATAATGTATACATTTCTTTAGGTGCCATAGTAATGAACGAAAAAAAGGAAAAAAGAAGAAAAGAACAGAGAATCTTCGTATTGGCATGGCTGGGGGAGATTAATTTAGACTAGACACAAGTCTTCTAAAACATCAATAATTTAGTCTACTTTTCACTATTCTGAGTTACACCTTGTTTGTTTGCAGCTGACTCGGCATCTAGATCTGAGTCAACCCCTGATCTAAGTCAGCAGTCAGACCGTTTGTTTTGCATTTTGAGTCAGATCTGACTCGACCCCTGACTCAGACGTAACCCCTGACTCGGACCCATTTGAGTCAGGTAACAAAATACCACTGACTCATGGAACCAAACCACTGACTCACATAATTTTGAGTCAGATGAGTCAGATCTGACTCAAAACAAACATATCGAGTCAGATCCAGATGAGTCGGGTGATTTCACTCAGATCCAGACGACTCAGATGAGTCAGGAGTAAACAAACATGGTGTTAGTGAGTGAACGAGATGTTTCTCCCTGTACACACGTCTTGTTAACTGGGCCATTACAATTTCATACTTTTATACTGCACTTCTTCCGTCCAATTTTACTTGTAAAAATTGTGTTTTTCTTAGCAAATTTGTACCAAAAAATTGAAATATTTCCCACTAAAATTTTATAATTATCAAGACAGAAACAAAAATTAGGATATCAAAATTTGTATATTAAATAAACAATTTGGAAGATCAATGGTGTGTGGAAATAATTTGAATTTCTTTCACGTTTTTGCAAAATCTAATTTTGGCAAGTAAAATTGGACGGAAAGAGTATTATTAAATCCCTTAATTTGAATTTCTTTCGGGTATTATTAAATCCCTTAATCCACACATTTCCTAAACTTTGTCCAAGGACGACATGTTCAATCTAAATTTTGATGCTCTAACGAACACATGGACATAGTCTCATCAGTCTAATGTCAATTGTGTTAGGTATCAAACCATGTGCCACGGTCCCTCAAATGTACAACCATTACATTGGCTAAATTACCCCTTATTTCCCTCCCTAGAGGCCTAGAGTCTAGTTGGAATATTTCCTTCTTTTTACCTCCCATGGTGGTAACCGAGTATTGGAAGACGTTCCCAACGGTGTTAGTGCTGGCCGTGCGAAAATAGTTACTCAGACGATAGTGACAGACTGATACTCAGTTACTCACTATGCTCGATCCAAAACATTTTTTTTTTTTTTTTTTTGAGTTACGTTCATATTGTTCTGATTGCCTTCCCTTGCTTCCATATCTCCTATGAGATGATGCAATAAGTTTTGGATTTCTGTTTCTCTCCATAGTCTTTTAGCATTACAGCTAGAAATGAAATTTGTTAAATTTAAAGCTAGATAGTTATGTGTGGAGTTTATAGTGCTCCAAGTTGCTATCTCAAAATAGTTTGTTACTTCTTCCTTCCTCTGATATCTCCTCTCAATCTGCTCAACATGGATTCTCCTGGTCAGTTTGATTAGTTCGCAGCTGGATTCAAACTCTATTCTGCATCCCAATCCTTCCGCCCATTCAAAAGCTTCCTGTGCAGCTCTTTAATGTATTTCTAGACTGCTCCCTTGGAGGTGCCCGATTCCCCTGGCCCCTTTGCAGTCCCCTGTATAATCAAACATAATTAGACCAATCCCATAACAATTAAGCAAGCTATTGAAATAAATTGCCATATTCATCTTCATGGTAAATATGGGTGGTGGGATCCATTGTATTCTGAACTCAATAGTTTGGGTTGCAGCATCTGTTCTTGTGTATTCTACATGCATAAATTTTTTCTTGTTTTTTGCTTCCACAGCTTTTTTCATGTTTATGAAACTCCTTATAGAATTTGCTGTGTTGTGCGCATTTACTTTGGTTTTTTCAATATGCCAGAGAACAGTGATACACATTTCAGTCCATTCTCTACTTTGCAGTGTGTTTGTTCTGTCATTTAGGATGTTAGATAGCCAGATATGAAAGTCTATGTGATTCCCGTAAATGGTATTAGGGTCTATTCTTAGTTCTAGCCAAACTTGAATAATTAGAGGACAATGCATAAATAAATGAGTTAGAGACTCCCTTTGACAGTGGCATATTTTGCAGATACTATCCACATAATTCAGTATGCCCCCTATTTTTGCTCCAGTTGGAAGAATGTTATGAGCAGCTTTCCAAAGGAAAAGTTTTATGGATGGGCTGAGGTTCAAATCCCCAAACTGCCTTCCAGTTTTGGTTTCTACTCTCTCGGTTGCTTCAGCAGTTTGTCATTTCTACTCTCTGGGTTGCTTCAGCAGTTTGTCAGATCCTTATACAAGGTTTTGACAGAGAATTTACCATCTTTGGTAAGGGGCCAGCTGACCTTCTATCTTCCTGATTATTGTGAATAGCAGTATTTAGTATACTACTGTTGGCTATTTCATTGCTAAAAATTTCTGTAATGAGATCTTCATTCCAATGGTTATGGTCTAATATCAGATCACAAACCCTTTGGATGTTCTCGGGGCAGGTTTGTGGTTTCTGTAGGATTGTTTTCTGGTTCTGTATCCATATATCAAACCAAATATGTATTTTATCTCCTTTTCCAATCTCCCATTTTCCAATTCTTTGGATGTTTTTGATCCCAGAGAGAATCCCTTTCCACACCCATGAGTCAGTGGGTTTAGGTTTTGTAGGAATATGCTAATGTCATCTTCGGCAAAGTATTTTGCTGGCATTATCTGAGTCCCTAGGGAATCAGGCTGTTGTAACATTCTCCATCCTATATTGGCGATAATAGCTTCATCAAAACTGTGTTAACGTGGAAAAAGTGGCGGTGAACTCAAACATTGATACTATGCACACCCTTCCGTATGTATTTGTTATACATGTTTTACATACGGGTCTTGTTAACTTGTATACCCGTATACATGTTAAGGTTCATTAAAACAACAATATCTTGCATTGGAAACAAGATTTGTTTGTTTTATTGTATTGAAAACATCAATTCTTTGCATTGGGAACATAAATTATTGTTTTTAGTGTAAGAAAAACCAATTTCTAGTAGAATAAGACAAAAAAACACAATTTCCAAAGAAATAAAATAATTATTTATTAAACCTTAACATGTATACGGGTATACAAGTTAACAAAAGAAGACTTTGTATGCATTAAATAATACTTGTCAACTTATCATTGATTGCCAAGATTTTTATTGTTATTAAATTAATGAATTACCTTGTGAATCGGATGAAAAATAGGAACAGTAATTACTACTTGCTATATGGAGAGATGAGCAAGGTAGACCCTCGATTAATTTTAGAAATCAGGTTGTTCATATAAGTTAACAAAAGCCTTAAAGATAATAATTAATTAAAAAATAGCATTCACTGATATTATTTATAATCAATCTACGTGGAAATCAGGGATACGAATACAATAATAGACAGGATATTACCAAAACTTTATGTAAAGCTGTAGATGTAGCATCCTCAGGCAGAAAATGAACGAGTATTCGGGTCTAGTTTCCAATCTACAATCGGAGAGAAGAATTACTAGGTTAGAACATAAAACGAAAATGCTGAATTTTTGCTTTGCTTGATAGGATGATCAAATGGTTTATACTGATCTAATAGCAGGAAGAAGCATGTATTACGAGTATTAAAAACAAACAATAAGGAGACAAATGTGCGTGTACCTGGATAACTGTTGAGCACCAAGTTGGAAACGGGGAAATCATTTTCATGACTGATTGCGGAATCAAAACTTTGCTTTCAAGTTGACAATTTTTTATCATATCTTCTCCCTTTCCTGCTGCTTTGCCAACAGATGTTTCTTTCTATTTTCTATTTGAGAAGCAAGTTGAGAACATTTCCTTTTGGCTTCCTGCAGCTGCTTTTCCAATTTCCCAACCTAGGGTCAAGTACAAGATTGAAGCAGGAAAATGCACAACTTTCAGTCAATGTTAAATATAAAAAACTAAATACGATTTTTTTCCTTCAAAATGTGTTGTTTTGACATACCGTGTTCTTTAGGTCATTTTCCTTCTCTTTATGATCTTTACACCTGTTAAAAAGGGTTGGCACAATCAAAAAGACATATTAATAAAAAATAAAAGATGATACTTTCATAGAAAAGCAATATAGGAGTAATTTTGATTTGCCGAGCGCAACCAAATATAGCTTAAAGCTAGTGCTGCATTCAGTACTATTACGTACTTCATGAATAATTGAATGTTCTCTTCACATATCTGCTCGATTGTAGTGGAACCTAAACCATCTAAAGATTCCTCTTCTCTAGAAGAACCCTGCATACAAAACACGATGTAACTTGAATACTCGACCACCAAAAGAAACTCACCCTCTATACAGATAACCACAACTATAAAGATAAAGAGAGGTTTTACTATCACATACTGCTGTTAGTCCATGGGACACATTAGCTGCAAGACCCACGACAGGTTGCTCAGTAGGCAACTGATGGCCAGCTTTAAAGCCAGCAGACACTTCACCGGCACGCAATTCCTTCTGCATACAACGTATCTCAGGGATTCTAGATTGAAATCCTATCTTGTGGCAGTTGCCTGTCCTGTATGCTCCATCAAAGTTGGCATTCAAGAGTGTTAAGCAGACAATAACAAAATGTATGTTTAGAAGTTTCAAAACAAGATTAAACTAAGTTGTTTTAGGCAAAACAGTAATGCAATACAGTCCACCGTATTTAACAGTGTCTGACCAAAATTAACATATCAATATAGGCTAAGAAACACACCAGTATTCCATTATCATTTGTTTAATCCTAGTTTCAAGCCGGATGTATAAAGCCGATCTTTCAAAATCTTGTTTGTCATGTGCTGGTTCAATAAAATTTGCTTCAAGAACACCTGCAGTGACAGCAACTTTTCCTTTTTACCGGATGTCCCCGAATGTTCACAGTGAAGCGATAAACTATTGGACATTCTAACAAATCTTACGCAATACACTCTTTGGATTGATTACTTACCTACAACACCAGTGCCTCTGCTAGAACCTTCATGATAGGCTTTCCAGAACGGCTGAAAAATGAAAAATTAACACACCTGAGTGATATGACTCGGTAATCTGAGCCAATAAGTGCTTGGTGAGTGACAAGAATAGATCAGTAATCTGAGCCATTCATCACCATTCACATTTCTAAAGAATCTGAACAAAAATAGAATTACTATACACTTACCCTAATTAGGCGATTCTTATGATAAATATTGAACCCGGAGACTTTAAGAAGAGGGGCCTCTTTCACAAATCCAATTGTTGTTTCCACAGAAATCTAAACACTCCAAGTTAATGTAAGATTCAGCTCAAGCTCAAAAAGGAACAGAAAAAACATATTGGCTTCTTAGATAATCATTAATTATTGAAATCGCTAACAGGTAACAAGACTTCACATCTTTGCATATAGCATTCCGAACGCAAAATTAAATGTAATGACATAACAGTATCTTGAGTTACGCGAGGTCTGTTCTGGTGTACTTCGAGTTCAGCTCATGACTACTGGCTATTACACAAGGAGATGTGCAGATTTTTATAAAAATGCAAATTGCTAAGACTGTAAAACACAAGTGAAAAGGTAGAAATATGTTCAGAAACTGGTTCTGATACTTGCCATTCAGGTTCTGATTTCACCGTTGTCTTACCTCTTGTGAAGCTAATCCCAGCTTTGGTTTGTAAACAATTACTTTGGAAAATTTCAAATCTTCTGCAACAATGTATTGTTGAACAGGTTTCCCCCTTAAAATAATTTGGAAATCAGTAAATTTTCTCAAATACAAGATCGATGCATAAGCCTGTTAGAGAAGCAAGGGGGTCATATTTTAGATGCGAGAAACAATATAAAGATGGATCAGAGTAGCATATTAATGACAAAAGCGAAAATAAAGGACCATACCCTTAAGGAATAGCGAAGTTGGTAAGAAATATGAGATTCGAGTAGTCTGTGTGATTCCCTAGACCCCTTTCCAGTAACAACTTCATCTTTCAAACATATATCCTGCAAGCAGAATAGTTCTATTAATGCTAATTACAATTTGTGGGCATATTAGCAACATCCAGATAATAGGGCGAGGAACTGCAGAGCAGTTTGGACAGTAAGACGATGGTACTATCCAATATTGTTTGAACTATAGAGCACTTTGGACAGTAAGAACAAAGGCTCTCTCTAATATTGTTTCCCCAGAGTACTTTTCTAAAATTCGACCATTACATCCCTACTACGTAGATTATTCACAAACTAAACCACGTCCACAAAAAAAATACATATACAAAGACAGCAGCTCAAGCAGTCTAAAAATTGGATATACCTCCTCATCTTTGTTGAAATTTAGTTCCAGAACACCATCATCACTTAGCCATAAGTTATATATGATAATCTTCGTCCCATGAGCTTCAATATCATCAAACTGAAAGGTGATGAAGAGATAATATTATGACGCGTAGATAATACAAGTATTACTGCAACCATAAAGTAATGCTCATAAGAAATACATATCATTTCCCCTTCAAATGGGATTACATGCAACAAGCTTCATCTGAGTAGCCTGAATGAGAAATGATACTTTGATCACTCGCACAACAAGATAAATTTCATCAAAAACGCTGAAGAGAATCAAATAGTGCGTAGTGAGAGAGTGGGTGTGACTTACCGTAGATTCTAGTATCAAAAACATAAAATCAACCTCATTGGCAAAATCTTGAAATAATAATGAAACAAGCAAAAGCAACTAGAAATATTTTGATAGTAATTCGCACAATGCCTTTATGCAAGAGACAGTATGTAGAAATAAAATTCCAAAAGGGGACTCCACGAGTTAAAAGCACCTGTTGCATAAGCTCTTCCTCAGAAGCAAAGGGCGACCATTCAAGGATTAGCTTCAAGTTACTAGACCAATCAGCTTGTGAACCACATATTATTGGCCGGGTCTGACGTCCAGTAACGTCAAAATCAACCTGCATTATAAGCATAAGAATACATATGAATTTCAAGGGAAAAGAGAAGCAAATAGCAAAGAAAAGATGCTTCATGTAAGTTAGATAATTTACCATGGGAACAATGACATCATCTTGCCCAGTTTTTCTCAAAAATGTATATGAGAGAAGACCTATGCTTTGTGTCACACGGCTTGAGAAAAAAATTAATACAATGTAACACAGTAAGATTTAGTCTAACAATAGCGAAAACAAAGTAATAAATCAACCATAAAAACCATCTTGGAATCCCCGGCGCGGAGGTGCCAACAAAGAATTGATATACCCAGAAAGAATAGCGCCAAAAGAGCCTGTCTTACTAAATTGCACGTAATTCCTATATCCAAACACACTATGATGAGGAATTTAGATGCATGCCTTTAAGGCTACCCAGAAAGAAGAAATTCTGATTCAAAGAGTTATTTGTTTAAATAAATGTGGCAAAGGGACCATACTGATATAGATGGCACCAAATTCCAGCACGCATACTAACATAACTCATAAAACCTCTTATTACCTTCCACGAGTGGCACGGCTGAAAACGATTACATCAGCTCCCAGTCGCATGGTACTAGTCTTGAACCCATTACCATCTGCAAAAACAATACCCAGCTTCTGACATTTAAGAAATAAGCGATTACCAGGGCTCGTCGATGTTTTTCTACTGCTAGTTTATTCTTTTACACCTATCACTTGCCCAAAAGCACAAAGCTCAAAAAAATTCTAATGGTCATCTACATCAACTCACTATAGGTAGCAACGAGTTTGTGTCGAATTGAGATCATTAATAGTCACAGAAGATGGCACGAGACTTACACTGTCCGATCGTTGTGTTTGCCATCTTTGACGAATAGCCCAAGCTCATACACTGCCTCATACAATCAGGATCCATTCCCCATCCATTATCTGCATACAGTGTTTTAATAGTATAATATTTCAATTAATTTACAGTATTATATAAATGCATATGAAGTACACATTGCATAAAATTTACAGTATTATAAAAATGCAAACGAAGTAAATATTTCATTACCTTGGAAAAGCAATGCAGGAGAGTCATCCTTCGCATTATATAATGTATCCACCTTAACGTAGGTAGCACCACTCCTGATCTGGTTGCAGTTATACGTGCAAAGACACGTTTAGCATAAAAGATATATATATATATATATATATGCACCTGACTGTATACTCAAGATTGCGACTCTATACATAAGAAACATAAAGAAGTTACATCTTATGACTTATGAGTTGTTTACCTCATCAACCGCATTATCAAGAAGCTCCGCTATAGCTGCACCAAACACAAAAGCCATTCACAAAACAAACCAGGACGCAGGAGTGTAGGTTTACATCACATGAATTGTAGTATTAAAAAGGAATTAAACTACACTTTACTTAATTACCAATTTTGAATGCCTCTACTTTTATATTTTTGTTATTTTCTCAGTTTGGGTATTAGCTTTTACCCATTAATAGTAAGCGAGAATTACCTCCAAATGCCCACTTATGAGATGTTGCATTAGAATGAAGAAACTTCGGATGAACTCGAGCGTGTTCCAGTTGACCTAGGCAAATAAAATAATCCCTAATTTAGAATTTCTGATTATAGTCTACATAAAGAATCAAGAAAATAATAATCAGAAAAGGAAAAAGGGAACAATTACCTTGAGGAGTAACAGATTTAGTGTTACCAACTGCATAATCCCCTGCTCTCCAAAAACTACGTGATTCTGATTTTTGATTTTGGTTGGCTTTACTTTTACAGGACATGAGAGGTTGATTCCCTATAGCTGGTATTCGATTGTTTGGATCCTTCTCACTGAGATGAACAACTTGAATAGGATCTTTATTTTGTTCCGAAGACATTGATTTTTAGGAATAAACAATGATCTTAGGTTTTACGGTTTTTGAGTTTACTGGTTTAAGGATACTGATTAATGGCGAAAGTCTGTTCTGAAAAAAATAAATGGAGTAGTTTGTAGTATTTATATGGGTTACCTAAAAATAAGGAAACTTGAACTTTTGATTTACTAAAACAAGATTCTGAACTAAAACCGCTATTTTGCTGACTGAAGTGACACGTGAGATTTTTTTTAGTACCTCGGTTCATATAAAGTTGGGGTACTTGTAATACCAATGTCTGAATTTACTTTAGGGTACATTAATAATAATCCCTCTAAATTTGACAAGCAGTGAACACGTGCGTTGCACGTCGACGATGTTATTTTTTTACTCTGCGAATAATTCGGTGGTGATTCGACAATCGACACTATTTTTTTTTATTTGAAAATTAGTCTTTTTCTGTACTTAAGAATCAATCAATTGTTTTTTTTTTATAGATTTTTTCAATTTGTTTTTAAGTTATATATCTAAATTTTAAGCTATGTCTAACTTTTAAGGAAAAAACATATAAAATTTGGAGAAATATAAAAAACATTGAAATAGAAAAATTTGATATCATTATTTGTGCTCATTACGTAGTTAATTTAAAGGGCTTTCCAAATATATAAAATTTACAAAAATCCGACGCGTAGTTTAAAAGATATGAGGTTTTTAAATATATAAAAAATGTATTTACTCTTATATCCCTGTAAATATTCTTTATGTCACTTCTTTAAAATCTAACGGCTGATAAAAAAGAAGAAATCTAATGATCTAACGGATAATACCAATAGTTCGGTCGGAATTCTATTTATGACTAGGTATCACCCCGGCCTACGGCCGGGGTGATACCTCTTCCATTATTTTGTGTTCTATGGTTTGTTTTTATGTTTATTTGTCGGTGTTTGAACTTAGAAGTTTGCGTACATGCATTATTCAATATTTGTTGCACCTTGATCTTTAAATTTGAATCCTTTTCCGTAGTATTCCAATAAGCTAACTTGCTCTCAGTTATGTGTCGTGTTTGAACGAAATGAAATAAGATTTTTTTATCACATAGCCTTCCAATTTTTTTTTATTTTTTTGTATTATCATCTTCAAGCAGAACTATTCATGCTTCCACAATATGGGTGTCACGGGAAGCTAAAGTCTTAAATGTCTTATCAAGTTTTTACTATGGGTGTCAATTGTCACTTGCACTCTTGACTTCCTCAACATTTTGTAGAACAAAACAGCGTTAAGTAAAATTCATTCACTTGCTTAATAAAACTTTACTATATTGTGCAGTCACTGCAGTGGTATAAGTTTTCAGCCGCATGAAAATTCCTGCACGATATGGTCATGTGTTTCACGTTCTACATCTTTTCACTTGCTGCATTGGCGAGATTTTTCAATGCATCAAATCGCAGCTGAACTATTCCCCATGAAGGGTCACTATAATCATGATTGTGCAAAGCTGCTACATATCCATGTTGATTGCAAATTAACGGGACTTCTAAATGTCGGATCTAATTAATGAAACCATAATGCATGCAATGTCTAAAAACAACTTAATCCTCAAACGATGTACTTAATTATAGATGAAATGGAACTCGTAGGAGGGTCTCACCTGTGAGGCAACCTTCATTATGAAAATTGGAGATCCAAGAACTTTACCCTGCACTTGAAATTTGAACAAAGTCTTCATTTCATCATTATTCTGAACTTACAATTTAAAGGAACGCTGAGGATATTAAACAGTATAGATCAGATGCATCCACATGGACTTCAATATCAATCCCTAAAAGACGAACATTATTACCATATGTTGAGCTTAATTGGGTACCGCATGTGATCATTGATTCAACTGAAATGGATATTTAATGCGTCGAACTAATTACTTGTCAGCCAACAAAAGCCGATTACGATGGATGAACAATATTAGTTATCATCCAACAATTTTTTTGCCATGACATACAAAAGCGGAGAACTAATTAGGTTATGCTAACTTAGGTGAAAAAGTTAATTTGTCCTCAGTTGATCATTGATGCTCTATGCTGGTAGAAATAATGGTGACTGCGAAGCGAATACAACTGCCACTAATGTGATTTGGAGAGGAACTAAGCTCGTTTCTTGGGTTTTAGCTCGAGCAGTTGATATGCAGGCGATGGTGTCTTCTTGTTGTAGCTTAGGATTTTCTTTTGTAAACCTTTTGATTTAACACTTTTAAATTTGTCACTATTCTTCATACAATCAACGGAAGTAACATCAACTTTTAACCCTGTTTTGTTGCTCAGATACACTCCCACGCACATTGCAAACTTTACATGAAACCCAACTTCTAATCATCACAGAACCAAAAATCTAATTAGTCAAACAAAGATAGACAAAAATCTAGACAGTAAATAATCAATTTTCTTTCTTACCGTATCTAGTAAATACACCTTCTTGTACCAACCAACATAAATAAATACTACGGGATGGTTAGCGACTTAGTGGTCAGGCAAGGTTAGCTCTGGCTGGGACCGTGGATAATCACTACCGTCGGATGTGTAAAATCAAAGGTCATCTTTGACTCAAAATCAAACCATTGACAATCAATCCAAGCCATAGGATGACCGAAATCAATGGTCTTAATTGACTCATAGACAGACACCCTTCTTCCTTATAATATAGATATCTAAAGGTGGAATTTTAAAGTTTGACGATCCAACGGTTATATCTATTTGAGTTTTGTAATCCCTTGTTCTCATTAAAAGGGGAGATACCCTTTAAAAATAGTGGGAATGTTATAAATCTTGGCTAGTTTAGGGTCTATACACATTATCCGAAGCCTATGGATTTTCTCAAATACCCATTAGAAAAGGATTAGGGGTGTCTAAAATTGATGAATTTACCAATATACCCTCTATATTTTCATAATACCAACTTATCCCATTAAATCCTGATAATAAAAACTAAAACATAAATTAATTAATTTCCATCTCCATCTCCATTTCAACCGATTCTTCTCCATCACCACTTCAACCGATTCTTCTTCTCTTCTTTTTTTCATCATTCTTACAAAAACATATGTATTTTTGCTGATACGACGGTTCTAAATGGACATTTTTAGCCGATCGACGACTCTTATTCTTCTCAAAAGTGCCTCAAAAGCAAGAGATAAATCTCGGTTTAGGATACTCCCACTTTCTACGCGCTCATCCAACACCCAGATTCCACTTCTTCTCGAAATTACAACGTACAGTAAAACTTCGATAAATTAATAGTCTTGGGACATCTAAATTCTATCAATTTAGCGAAGTATTAATTTATCGATAAATTAATAAGTTATTATTATATAGAAATATACCAAATTTAACTTAAATTTCTAAAATACTAGTGCAGTATCAAATATCTAGAGATTTTATTTTCAATTCAATTTATTTTCTAATTATTTTATAGCATATTATGTGCATAAATTTATATGCTTTAACGTTAAAATTAAAATAAGAATAATAAAATAAAATCATTTCGGAACTTCTAAGGGAGTACAAAAAATAAAGATGAAGTCCAATGTATGATAAATGCGATCAAAAACAAATAACCTTAGACGCCTATTTTAATAAGCACCATAATATCATGTTATCACACTGATTATTAATTAATACTCCCTCCGTCCAAGTTTACTTGACTAAATTGAGTTTTTTTTAGCAAATTTGTACCAAAAAATTTCTATATTTCCCACTAAAATTTTCTAATTATCAAAATAGAAACAAAAACTAGGATGTCAAAATTTGTATATGAAACAAGTAATTTGGAAGATTGATGGTATATGTGGAAGTAATTTGAATTTCTTTAAGTTTTTACAAAATCCAATTTTGGCAAGTAAACTTGGACGGAGGGAGTATATTAGTTGTGCCCTATTGGAAACTTAAATTTTTTATTATCTTATAAATTTAACGTGATTATTAATTTAGCACACTGACCTAAATCAGGACTGACAAAAAATATTATCTTACCGAAATTATTAATTTATCGCGGATTAATTTAACGAAGTTTTATTGTATTCGGTACAAAATTGATTCCAAAGACATTCCATTAACAGCTCCATTATTTCCTCTCCTTCCTTCGTACGTTATGAATCAAGTAACCTTCCATTAACAGCTCCACTTTTCCTTCCTGCGAATTAAAAAAATCCTCATCAATAGCTCCACTATTTCCGCTAATCAATCCCTGAGATGTACAACTACATAAACCTCAAAATATCAAACATCCCCATCTTCTTTCTTCACTAATTTGTTTGGCTTATTTGATCACTCGAATGTATATTTTTAGTCTTTTTTTATACTAATTTGATTTTGTTAAAAACGATTGGTTTTCGGTAATATTTTGATATGTTGTTGTAGATTTTGCAGGTGGAAGATGGGGAGGAAAGATACAACATCCATTTCAGGTAAATCACTGACCATCTTTCTTTGTTGAGTTGTAGATTAATTGACTCAAGTTTTCCATCCACTGAAATAAGATGTTCTTAGGCATTTGAAAATTGGGTTTATCTAATTGCATAAAATTAAGTGTACAAGATGGAACAAACTAAGTTCTTTCCTATTCTCCTTTGTCTTCAGAAAGTGTAATGTTGTTCGCAATTGATCATCATGTAAAGCAGTTTGGTTTTCACATATTCGATTTTGAACCTTTTTGGTGAAAATAATGCTTAGTAAAAGTCCTTGCTTGAATCCAATTTAGCTGCAGATATGGTGGTTAATCATTCAAGTATAATGCAAATTGGACTTACGCTTACAAATGAGACATCGGTATCGGGATATAGTTGGTGATCCTACAGAGATTAAAAGATAGGGGGTGTTGGCAGCAAGTCAATGAGGATGACACCTCAGGTAACAGTTTCTATGATATCATGAGGTTTAGCACTTTCGTTTGTTTTTATTTTTCTCCTTTTCTTTTTCAAGCTTCTTTAAACATGTTAATGCGTTGGGGTGAGACTAGTGGTTTAAGTAATTAAATAAGAATCACAAAACAAGTGGCGAAATGCTCCAGAACTTTGTTCAGCTTAAAAATTTCATATGAATGTCATCCACACCAAAACGTTTTTGTTTTTTCAGTTTGATTTTGGTAAATCAACCAAAAACAAATAAGAAACAGACAAAATCTGGCTAAGAGATGAAAAAGTGGGGTACAACAACCTCACCCAATAATTCGCTTAGCAATTTGTATGGACTAACCCAAATATACTTTTAAGAGAATTAACTAGACAGACTCAATCTTAATAAAAAGTATATCAAAGAGTTATATCTCAATTTCTCGATTCAATACTTACTGAAAAAGTGGGGTCTAACAACCACACTCAATATTTCGATTAGCAATCTGTATGGACTAACTCTAACATACTTTCAAGAGAATCAACTAGACAGTTAGACTCAATCTTAAGAAAGATATATCAAGGAGTTACATATCTCAATCTCTAATTCAATCTGCAATCAACAAATAAAAATCTGCGAGCCCGATTGAATATAAGAGATGTAAACTTGGATGCTACCAAGGACCAATATCCAAGGATCAATCAAATTCCAATCAACAACCAAAGGTTGGATTTCACAATTGATTGATACAACGCACAACCTGTGATATTTCAATTATATAACAAAATATAATGCGGAAAAGAAATACATAGACACCGGAAGTTTAGTTAACGAGGAAACCGCAAATGCAGAAAAACCCCGGGACCAAGTCCAGATTGAACACACATTGTATTAAGCCGCTACAGACACTATCATACTACAACTAACTTTGGTCTGGACTGTAGTTGAACCCCAATCAATCTCACATTGATCCAAGGTACAGTTGGGCTCCTTACGTCTTTGATCCCAGCAGGATATTACACACTTCATTCCCTAGCTGATCTCACCCACAACTAAGAGTTGCTACGACCCGAAGTCGAAGACTTTAATAAACATATATGTATCACACATAAAAGTCTACGGTAATAGATAAATCTGTCTTTTAGAGGGATTGTAATATCGGGTAAATCCACAAATGTTTTATACTTCAATGTTGTTTGAATGGTTCTGGAAATTTGAATGTTCATTGAGTAGGTGATTTTTTTTTATTGAACATGATTGAGTAAGTGATGAACCAACCCTGTGGATTAAGAAGCGTTAAGACGATAAGGATACAAAAGAAAAAAAAGTTTGGGTTTTAAGTGTCCACACTACAATTTTGTGCACCTGTTTGGCACTATTTACGGTGTACAAGATAACAACATCAGAAATCCCCGTTTCAAACAACAAACGAAAACCCGGGCCGTTACGGTACAGGTCATTTCCTAGTTACTTTTAATATTTTGATAGGAGTGGCAAATAGGAAAAGTGTGGGTGGCAAATAGGTGAAACCTTGGATTTTGGTTAGTTTAGGTTTATGTTTTAAATTTAGATGGGGGTATTTAAATAATTTTAAATAATTAAGGTTAACTTAGTAATCTACCCACTGCTAGGACACCCCTTATAAACCCACCTAGATAGGAAAATGGTTTTGTATGCCTCAAAACAAGTTTCTAAATTTCGAACTCAATCACAAAAATCATGGATTACATCATCTGATTAACATTCCTTCTCACCAAATTGAAATAGACCTTTGTTGATGGTGAATTTTTGACAAAGGTCAAAATCGTAAAATCATGATATTGCATGTTTCTGACCCAGCTTCAGGAATGCATGTGACGATTCATACTTTACGATCCGTGAACTGTTTCACGATCTCTGATCGACTTCCTCTCAGATACATGATGAATATGTCTCTTGAAAGGCCTCCCACTAGCTGAGTGTTCGATGCTACACATTTCATCGTGACCTCTATGTATAATTGGGCGGTCCTCCTACATAATTGTTTGTTGAGAGAGCATAACACCTTCAGGACGTCGGTGATACTCGCTATTCCCTGACTACATAGAGAGCCCGTGTATAGATTCAGGCAGCTCTCCTACATAATTGTTTGTTGAGGGGGCTAAATGCTTTAAGACACCAACGCTGCACGTTGTTCCCTGACTATACACCTTTCAGAACGAGTATGATGCTTCAACTATCTCATATCTCGATTCTACAATAGATTAATTCTACCGTGACATTCGCCACTGAATTCCAAGAAAATAATCTATTATATCTCATTACTCTGTTCCATGGCTATCTCCGACTGATTCCATGGATTAGTAATAGATAACCATCTTATATCATTACTCCGTTCCTTGAATTCCCCGGCTGAATTCATGGATTAGTAATAGATAACCATCTTATCTCATTAGTCAATTCCTTGAATTCCCTGGATGAATTCATGGATTAGTAATAGATACATAATTCATTTATTACTCTGTTTCATGAATCATTCTCCGCCGAATTTCATGAATTAATAATAATTACTTAACAATCGGGCATCTGGACTATTACCGAGTAAGCTCCAATAAAATGGTGCAAGTGTACTCAACAATGATGCACGAACGAGCACCCAAATGAACGAACGAGCATTCGAAAATATGGACAAACGAGGAATCATACACAAAATAGGAGAGAGAAAATAATAAAAAATAAATAAAAAGAGGAGCATATGGATCGGGCCCACCGGCCGGCCATGCCGCCGTGGCCGGTCCCCCATGCCCTCTTCCTTTATTTTTCTTATTTTATTTATTTTCATGAACTCATGAAAACTCCTCCATTCAAGCAACTTTCCTTGTTTGAGCAAAATTCACGGTTTCTCCATATTTTCACGGTTTCATGAAAAATAATAAAATAGGGAAAGTGTCGCGAGACCAGGCTACCTAGCCGTCCGGCCATGCCCTAGACGTGGCTGGTCCCACACCTTGCAATCCCTTGTTTCCATAATTATTATTTCCCCCATCTCATGAAAATCCTCTGCTTGAGCAAAAATCATGGTTTCCTCATATTTTCTCAAATATTGCTCAAACTATGAAAAAGCCAAAAAGTCAAATGGTCACATGACCCACTAGGCTACTCACGTCAAATATTAAAATATTATTATTTTAATATTCTTAAAATTTTGATCAAACGAGAAAAGTTCTACTTTCTCATTCGAGCAAAAATCAAGAATTTCAGTCAAAGATCAAACTCTTTTGAAAATCCAAAATATTGCTCAAACGCACACCAGAAAATACCAAAACTCCCAGGACTGAGACACTGACATTATGGTGACACGGGCATGGTTCCTTGACCGACCAATGTCGTCCCTAAGGCTTGCATAGAGCCGGTCCCACACATCTTCATGATTTTGACCTAATTTGTTCAATTGCTCATATTGGGTCCAAACTCTTTCCAACCAACTTGGAATTTGCTCAATCGACCGTCAGCTGGTCCCACACCACCAAGGGCCGGTTTTATGCCCTCTTGGACGATCCCTCACTTCCCCATAACTAGGTTTCATCACCTAATGCTCAGACGAGCACTATTATAATCAATGATCAACACCAGCATTTGATCATTCTTTCACCAACCGGTCAACTAAGGACTCTGGTGTACGCTCACTCGAGCACTTGGGCACCACATGGTCGTCCATCATCCCATGTGTTCGGTCCCTCCTTCACTCAATGACCTATTTTTAGCAATTCATCAATTGACGAACAATTGATCAAAATTAGGGTTTCGAACAAACGCTCCACAAATCATAATTATGAGCAAGTTCAGACACTAATAATTTTATGTTGATCCAGTAATCAACATCCAGATTAATTATATAATATTTGGTAGGCTACCAATATTTTAATTAATATTTTATTGGGTCACGTTACCAATAATTCATCGAATGAGCAATACTTGCTCAGTTGCTCGAATATTGATCCAACTATCAATATTCAGTAATTCATCGAATTGAGCAATACTTGCTCAGTTGCTCAAATACTGATCCAACTATTAATATTTAGTAATTCTTCGAATTGAGCAACTCGAATATTGATCTAACTATCAATATTAATATTCCGCCAATATTGATTCAACTCAATATTCAACAATTCATCGAATTTACAATATTTATTCAGACGAGCAATATCAGCACAAGAACTATACATCTGACATGTTCAAAATCCATTAATCACGGAGCATTCGTCAATCATGCTCAATTTTCAACAAAACTTAGACTCATTGTCTAATCAAGTCAATTACTGACTAATCAAATACACGTCTGCTTTGCAGACTCCATGTTCGTGAGACATCAATCACGTCACATGGGGGAATATCAATTAGGGTTTTGGTCAGGCGGCCTACAACACGTGTGTTCATCCACGATGAAAAATGTGAGTAAGTCGTGCAAGCGGTTGAGGGAGTTAGCAAAGTAGTGGGTCGATGGTTAACCAAGTCTCCACACGACCTAGAACTAGTTTCACCACGATCTCCCACTTTCCCACTCTTTCACTCAAGAAACTGTCACACTTACTGGGATCACTGTGTTCACTATTCTGACAATATACATAAGTCTCTGAATCCATGATTGAACAAGACAGAAAATCCACGAGATATTGAACAGACAATCCATCATCTAACCAAGAATAATTCGTGTAAGCAACACTCTCTCAATCATTCGAAACATATTTTACCAAACTTGTTGAAACCCACAACACATCCATTATCCTTGATCACCATTGATCCCACACAATTCTCAGCTTCCCTCCTACAGATCAACCCATCTCTCTCTTTGTGACCGAATTGACTCGGAATGACCATTGACTTGGTTTAGGAAGGAGTCATACAGATTGATCTCTCGAACTTAAAAGCACTCCCATGCAGTCCATCTGTGTGAGGTTAGGTAGTTTGCTCGGTTGAGGAGTCTCGTCCTATCGGTTGTCTCTTCACTTTCCTAAAAAACCAACAAATCATTTTTCCCCATCTACTGATTGGAGACCACAGTGGGAGATCATTCTCTCGGTTGCAATCTCATGAAGAAGAGAAAATCCAAAGAAACGTCTTCAGCTGCAGATCCTGAAGTCACTTTGATCCATGTAGTAGATGATGATGAAGTCCAAAAGGCTGCATACAACCCACCGACGAAGGAACCTATAGGCTTCATCACTCATGAGGACCTGGAACGCTTCATGGAGGACCGAGGAAAAGACAAAACACCATCTGTTTACCGTTATCAACCTATGTATCCTATTGCTACGCAAAGAATTCCTCTCCCAAAGGGCTAGCTACACCTCTCCAATTTTTAGTATGTACAACGAAATGGGAAATGCTCGAGAACATGTCTCTTGATTCCTGTAAGCACTAGGTGAGCACGAACATAACCATGTCATCTGTCTGAAGGAATTCTCGAAATCTCTGACAAGCCGAGCATACACATGGTACAAAAATATTGCACCTGGGAGCATCGCTAGTTGGGGAGAAATGGTTAATGCCTTCTACAGAAAATACTTCTTCTTCTCATAGCAGATTACTCTCTCTGACTTATGAAGAATGGATCAGAAGAACAATAAATATCTGAACGACTATGTGAAGAGATTCAGAGTCCAAGCTTTGGATTATCATGACCCTAATGTCACTGAACGACAATTGGTGGATTCGTGCATCAACGTGATGATCCCAGTCTACAGAGCCTTGCTGGAAGATCTCTGGTTCCAAACTTTCTCAGAACTCCATGAAGTATCCAAGCGATCAGCAACTACTGCTCCGACTCTAATGGAAAGAACAAGAACTACAAAAGTCGAGGAACCGCGAGAAGCTTGAGCTAGTGCCAGGCGCCTGATCAACAAACAATACAATGTCCAAACATTCCATGAATGTTGTTGCTCAAGGAATCAAAAGGAAAGCTTCTGCTCAAACATGCGACATCCAAGGATCCTCTGAAGGCGCAAAGAAAGGATAACCACTCCTAAAATGCACAAACCTCGACCCGGCATCAACAAACGGGGAAATGATCAAACGGGAAATCAAACTTCCCTCTTCCCACTGAAGAAGTGATCGAGTTACTTGAAGTCTGGTTCAAGATGATGCAATAAAATTGTTGTTCATCAGAGAGAGCCAACTCAAGAAAAAATGGAGAATCCCAAGTACTGTCACCTTCATAGATTCATCAAATCATCCAACAAGTAACTGCAATATTTTGAAGCATATCTTCAAAGAGAAGGTCGATCCACAATAGATTCAACTGGGAACTGAAGGAGTACACAAGAATCCTCTCCCAATCAGAAACTTTACACTCTCTAAACAACCAGTCAAAGAAGCAGTTCAATCGTTGATCGAGCATATCTGTGAAATTGCTCTATCTGTCTAAGGCACAAAGGAAAGATATGTTCACAACACCGAATTATATTGTGTCAGACGTCTGCCCATCCCGAAAATACTCCTCGAACCTACATCCACAGACAAGGAGATGCACGACTAGGGACTGCTTACCACAGTCCATCTCAAAGGAAATGAATACATAAGAGTGCTAATCGATGTCGGCACATCTATCAACATGATTCCTTTGAAGACTCCCAGAGCTGCAGGTATCACTCGACAAGAGGCCACTCATGCTCCTATCTCAGTCAGAGATCACGAAGGAATATCCATAGATGCATACGGTTACATCATTCTCGAGATAAAAGTTGGTTCGACATGGGCGGAAACCAAGTTTCACATAATCAAGAAGATCCAAGATATGACATGTTCTTAAGAAAAGCGTGGATCCACGCTGAAAAGATGGCTACTGACAAAGCGCCTTTGGTTTCACATCTCTCAAACGAAGAAAGTTCTGATCCAGAAGGTTTGGCGGACATTCCATCATCAGAGCGCTTGGGGGAATTTTGAACTTTGACGAGGTTGAAGCAAGAACCTACAAAAGATGCATAGACATTCATAAAGAGGCTCCAAACTCAGGCAAGTCTCATTCATTTCATGTATGTGTCATTTATTTCTTCACATGCTATCCTAGCATGGGGACTTAATTATGCTAGCAACTCTGTAATACGTTATGAATGGTAGCTTCACCGCATTAGTATTTTACCAAGTGGTTGAATCTGACATTTCTCTGAATCGAGCATTAAGAAATTCATTACTGGGATGATGTCCAAGCTTGGCAAAGAACACTTTGGGAGTTTCTCCATAGCCTTGCTGGAGTATCCATGTGTGCCACAAAATTAGAAAGCTCGGATGTTTGTACAAGTGGTGAATCCTACTACCACAACGAAAGGAATGTTGAATCAACAGAAGATACTCGGGATCGAGCCCGTCAAGACTAAGACATTCGACACTTAAGGGGTATGAGGCTTCAACACTCAAGCAGCTACGAATCCTTCAAGATGTACTTCCAATCAAAGAGTACACCTTCAATAATGGCGTTTCTAGCTTCAGTACAAATATTTCAACAATGACATGCTGATCCATGACAAGACTTCTGAAGAAGATGCAATGTCATTCATCCATGGATGGCACAAACTCCTCAACATGTCATTGCAACCTGGTGTGATTTACTTAACAAGTCATTGCAACCTGGTGTGATTCCATCAAACATCATCAACAAAACCTCTCTACATCACAAACCTTGCACGACCAAGGAACGTTTTCTCCTCACATCCAGAATGGAGACTGCCGCTGCTATCTGCCACAATAACATTGATTCCCTGACGAAGCCACTTCACAGTAAAGTTATATTTAGAAAAGTTTGGGTTGAAATCCTAGTACACCTTTATCTTATGGACGCTCAACACACCAACTAGTTCATGAATGTAAAGGCTCACTAGATGGAGGAGCAAAGACTATGTCGATAAATCATGGTTTTAGCATGTTCAGTCTCTAGAGCAACTCCGACCATAATATCGACATCAACAAGGATATCTGGAGGAAATCCGTCCATGGGATCATCATCAACAAGAATGTCGGGAGAAGATTCAATCGTGATCTCAGCATCGGTCTCAGGAGCTACATCCCATGACAGGGCTTCATCAACTAACCATTCTCTGAAGTGTTACTCGATGAAGCGGACTTCTCCAAGCACTAATGATTCATATCAACATATGTATACATGATAACATGTTCACATTAAAGTCTTCCCAAAAGCTTGCACAACTGACGGGCACAATCCAAAGTCTTCTACAAGATGTTCTCATCACCTCTGCAAATGAGATACAACACACTTCAGGTCATGGGTTTACAAAAACGTACCAATGAGTGAGGAATGGGACAATTCTTCCTCAATTAAAGATGTTCGTCTATGTCTATTTTACAATGTACCAAAAGGGCGCATCAATTGGACATACGAGCTGAAACATATGTCATTTACCGTCAAGGCTACGAAATATGCAAAATTTGTATGGGATTACAAATGTGCACGCTTTGTTGGCTGACCTCTACAACTCCAAATTGAGTGATTTATTTTTCATGTGATAAATCAGTCTCTTAGCTTCAAAAGTTTGGGTCAAGCATCGAATTCCAACATCGTATGAGGTTCCTACAGCTTCCAGAGCATACAACATGCAAGAAGCAATTCTTAAACGAGATTCATAACTTCCACAGTCGATCGGTGTCCACCAGGACTTTCCACTAAGTCCTTCATCAAGGTACCTCCAACTTCGACCACGTAGGTCTTTACATCAATTTTTACCTGGGTCCTCTATCTAGATCTTACCAGAATAAGGGAAAACGAAAAGTAGAAAATACTGGGGATTGAGGATTCACTGATCATGGCGATCAGTTTCACAGTCCAATACCCTTGGCACCAGACTCTCATCTAATGATCATTCATCATAAAAGGAATGCTACCATTAGTACATGCAACCATGGTCATTACATCATCCCCTCTTGAGAGTAACCTTAGTTATGGTCCCGTGACCAGGGTTTCAGAGATGTTTCTACAACTGACAGAAATAAAAAATGGTACCGCAAGTACCAAGCTCGTGTATCGACTAAGGGGTACAGGTTTCAAATTAATCAATGGCATTGAAATTCTTCATCAAGCATTCCAGACACAAGCAAATGGTCTAAAGACACAAAAGAGACGTTTTACATCAAGCCTGGTCAAAGCAATTTTATACTTCCATGTACAAAGAAATGATCTGTGAGCAATTGGTTAGGAATCTAAGGTTGAGTGATACGTCATTCTCTTCGTATGGATGTCCTCTACAACATATCCAAAATTCACAGAAATTGGATAAACGAGCAAAATGATGTGTCCAAAACTTTGGACTACATGATAGCTAAAAAAATTCTGGAAGTCTCCTGGAAGTTTACTATTTCTTCCATTTCATCCCCTAAACGTGCTCAAAACTCAAAAATCTTCTTTTATAAAGCTTGGAAATCTCCTGGGCATAAGAATACATGGGTAGATCGCGAAAATCCGACATATGATGAAGATTTTATGGTATTTTTGTTAAAAGGATGAGTTTTGAAATTTTTTGATGACGTATTACACTAATTTTTTTTCATATATTCGTATGGATTCTCATTCATTCATTCACAAGTTATCAATTTCATATTTCTACGAAGAAATTACAGGAGGAATACTTATTTGAGGAGCCTCTAATCCGTTCGAAGGACTAGTGTTGTTGAAGTCACCGTTAGTGGCATTACTACCTCCATTCAGTTCCGGGTTTTGAAGATTCTCCGTCTCCTCATTTTCCAAGGAGGAATGTTCTTTGTCAATATGTTTTTTATCCGCAATAATCTCCTCATGGGTACATCAACAACAATAATTATTACTTTATTCAAAGAGATGCCATGATTGCTTGCACGAAAAGAGATACTTACATCAACTCCCTCATCGGTGCTGGATTCCAGAATTGTCTGCCCATGAGCAAGATGAAGACTGTCAATGATCAATGGAGAAAAAATATGATATTAACAAACATTTGTTTGTGATCCTAATTATACGGATAAGAAAAATCATGATGGAGGAAACATCGACAAGTCACCAAAGAAATGGCTGGGGGACTGCACGTCATTTATTAACATCCTGTAGTCCTTACTTCTGGGTTCTCCGCCCCGAAGATTTTCTTCCATCGCCGTGAAGTATACATTAATCCGGGATATCACTACACGATCATCCTGTGATAAAGTTAATGAAATAACCAGGAGTACAACTTAGTATGAAGGATCTCTCACCATTACTCAGAAGTCCCTGAAGTACCATTTTTTAAAGTCGCATCCGTAGAGATGTCATCTCTGGAAACACCATCTTTGGAAGTGTCATCATGGGAGCCAGTCATTCTTGAAAAGTGGCTGTGATAGATGCATAACATTTCTACTTCAGCACATCGTTCATACAAAGCGCAGGACTCAACAAAACAATGAATCATGGAATAAAGGTGCTCACAACAGCGCCTACAAAAATGGTAACTTTCAACTCTTACTTGTTTACGATTCCACTAACAGTAGTGATTGTGATACAAGATTTAATACTTCAAAATTTGCTCGTCTCCTAGAACCTACAAACGCGAGCAAATTTTTTTATTAAAAATCATAACTTGATTTTCATGTGAACAATCCACAAAATTTTCACTGTGTGAGCGACTCCACCGAGTGAACACTCATTGGTTTTTGTGCATACACTATCAGATCACAAAATCAATTCAAACAATATTTTATCAAAAATTGTTTACTTTTAGAAATCAAAATTTGATTTCACATAAATTTTCACTGTGTGAACATTCACTGGTTTTTCAAAAATTGAACAAACGTCCATTCTAAAATTGTGAAAACTCACATATAGACATTATTTCACCATCTATAATTGTCTACTTTCAACAATTGTTCAAAATCAAAACATTGACTTTACAAAAAAAATACATTTTAACGGGAAACTCACGTAAATTCGAATATATATAGTTATTTATTTATTTACTCACTCGCGCGAGCATACGTCTTTGAAATAAGAGAATATTTTCAAAAATTCATGAAAGCTCATAGACAAATTTTTTATTACTAACAGACGTACGTCTATTAAAAAAAAAATTCTCTTGTATAAGCATTCACCTTTGAAATGAGAGTTTATTCCCTTTGGTGAAATCTCACATATTTAAAAAATAAAATTTTGGCTTCCGTGAAAATGCATAGATAAAAATTTTATCATTAGACTCAAATTTATTTTGTTTGTTTCTTAAACTAACGAACGAACAAACGTCTATTCATAAAACATGGATTTCCTTTTTGGGCTCGGGGCCGCTGTTTATGGGTAAAAACTATTTCTGCTGGTTTTGGTAAATTTGGGTGTGTGGATGAGAAATGAATCTAAACCCTAAACAAATGCACTGCATTGAGTGCTTTTGATTCGAGAGATCAATCTGTACAATTATGGCCTAAACCAAGAAATGGTCGTTCCAGACTTGCTTCCGTCACAAAATTAAGGAGATGGGGTTGATCTTAGGGAGGGAACCTAAGAAGGTGTTGAGATCGTGAAGGTGTTGGTTGTTATGACTTATATCAGAATGGTGATTTCTGGATACTGATGACAACACTTGGTTTTTTCTGTGTTTGTCTGTGTTGTTTGGAAATAGGCAAAGGACCTATCTATACAAGTCATTGAGCGCAAACCCTCATCTCGTAGGAAGTGGAGGAAGTTGAATGATGGAGTAGTGGGGTCGTGTGGGTGATTACACGATCACGTCTTATCCCGCTTCCCTCATCATCTTAACTGTCCATACCTCCTGACACATTCTTGATGGCGCGTTGCACGCTTCACGCTGTAAACCGCCATACCAATACCCCAGTAAGTATCCCCCAGTTTGTGACATGCTCGATGTCTCGAATGAGTGGATCGTGGGACAATTAAATAACTGAGTTATTTAGGAAATCGATATTCATGAAATATCGTGTATAATTTATGCTTGTAATGCATCGAATACAATCAATGTGTATGAAGCATCGCTGTTTTAGAGCTTAACGGAGTAAGTCACGGATTAAGCGTCTTAAAATAGCTACATGCCCAACCATCTTCGAGTGATTATTTGGAGGCCGCATGGGCGGGCCATCCCTTGGACGATTATTCCTTATGGTAGAGTGACGGGCGGTGATCACTAAGGTACCTCATTAGCCATTAAACTTTTAGCCTAAGCTGCCTGACCAAGCTGGCAAAGTTGGACGGACGAGATGATCTACGGCACATATTTGCGACCTTTGATGATTTTTAAGGTTTTAAAGAGGTGCACAAGCATCACTCTTCAGCTTGACCGAAATCAAGCATGGACGATGTTTTTGGTGGGACCGACCGGGCATGCGTGTAGACGGCTTTCCGGTGTACATGTCCATACCATTCTGTCGCCACTTAATTTGTCTGGCAAAGGTGAGTGGCCGTGATCGATTTGCGATAGGAATCATATGCTGCAAAGGAATTTAGGGGGCCCACGGCATGCCACTTTTGGGGCACGCTTTTCAAGGCATCTGGTCCTGCTCCACTTCGGTCGGTCAGTCACACACACAGGTGGGTCCGCAGTGATCACGTTGATGCTCCATGGACCTCCTTAGTCTATATCTACACCCTCCATCCGAGATGGTGAAGATGTATGGCCGTGATCAATCTGCGACACATATTCCATGCCGCAAACCCTAGTTAGGGTTTTGGGCCGGTCACGCGCGTGCAACTTTAGCCAAGCGGTTTGGTAGGATATGGTCCTCCTTTGGGGAGACCGACCGTGTGGGGCCCACGTTGGGCCAACGATGAACATATATATTTGTACATGTCTAATGGTCCTAGACGTGATCTAAGCCATCCAAACATGCTAGCGAAGTTGGATGGTTGTGATCGATTTAAGACACTAGTGGGATTTCTGCGACCCCTTTAAGCATCATGTCAGCCACACTTCGAGCAAGCGTTCATTGCTCTAGGGCTAAGTCGTGAGAAATTCGATCAGGTAGGTGAAGAATGGGCCCTCCAATGTGCATACCAGCACTTCACCAATCAATCGAAGTACGTTCCAAGCCGTCCAACTTGGCTGGCGAAGTTGGACGGTCGCGACTTCTTTTAAGACTGTCTTTGACAGCCTTGCTCGTACGATCCACTATAAACAGCACAAGCTACTCCATACCATCTCGACCATCCTACTTTAGGGCTGGAGTTCGGTGGATGTTTGGGGGCATAGCATGTGTTTGACCGTCCAGGGCATAAACGGGCCCGCTGGTGGTCATTGAGGTGATCGCCTGCTCCTGTTAGGGTTCGTCTATGCTGGTTAAATCATGCGGCCAACTTGCGCGGCCATGATCGTTTCCGAGACTAATTCAGACAGTCTAGATTTTCCTTAAGAAATCAAATGTGTTCGATCGAGCTGAGAGCGCATCGACTCGAAATTATCTTTGTCGGAGAGTAGCATGTACTAGTATTTCGTGCGTGTCTCAAAATTGGCACTTGGAGATTCATGTTACCCCGCTGACTCAGTCGTCATGTCATGATAATAATGAGAGTTCTGCTGAGAACAGCACAGGAAACATTAGGATAACCGTGCATTAATTAATAATGCTACAACTCACAGAATATTTGGGATTGTTGTGACATGCACCATTCTGGGTAAATTTTGTGTATTTATTTAATTGCTTCGAATAAATAAAGCGAAGAAGTATTCATCACTCATCAAATGGCTTTACCCTTTGCAGGATGTCAACACATTAAAATTGGTTTAACAATTCTAGCCCTGAACTAAAATCCACCATCAACATTAAGTCCCCTGCCTAGCATGTAATGGTTACACTATTGCGGGGTAGGCATTAGATGGTGACAAATAAAAAGAAATTCACGGGAAAGGTTTCATCGCGTGTTACCAGGATGAAGTTCGGCTCGTTCCTTGGGCGAGACGCGTTTCTTCCTATCGCACGACTGCTTCCCTCAAATATTCAGATTGATAAGCATCCACTGATTGTTATCCCGCATCCGTAGACTTTATAAACGTCGAGTGAATACTCCTTTTCTTCTTGGGATCCTGTTAGCTTGTGCAATATAAGGAGGACACTGAGACTTTTCCTCCCATCGCAGAATTGTTTTCTTCTCTATTCCAGGTATTGCCCCATGTTTATTAATCTCCTGATTGATTGATGATTTTTTATTGATTTTTGTTGATGCAATTGTAACTCCTTATTACAGTACATCATGGAAGCTGCTGGTGATGACTACTCTATAACCTCTTCGGAAAGAAGTTTTGAAGTCAACAAGCCCGAGGCTGATGTGTTCGAGGAGGTGATGGCTAAAATCGATCTTCCGCTTCGTGAGGTCGGTCGTGCTATACAGGGCATGTTCATTCTGTATCTGCGCATTACTCGAGAACGTATTCAGGCTCTCCTGGCTTTAATTTACGTGGAGGATAAATGGAGGCATGATGAAGCATCACAACCACCAGTAAGCGCAAGAGCTGAGAGATTCACTGCATGGCTGAAAAGGCGAAGGGTTGAGCATAAACGACCTCTGAATGGAGATAAGTGTGATTATATGATCCACGATGGTGTGATAATCCTCGATTCTGATACGGATGAGCCCGAGCACCCAAAGGTTTTCAGCATGATCTCCAATGTTGCAGTGGCTCTTGAGGAAGATATGAAATCCGTTCCTACTGAGGACGTTGAAACAGAGGACGTTGCTGATGCAGAGATATCCGAAAGAGAGGTTGAGGCAGACCCGAACGAGAATGCAGTAGTATCCTATCACGACGATGTTGAAGTAGGCTCTTATGATGGTGAAGGCACAATTTATCCCCTTGAAGACTAGATCTCCCTGTTTTCTTTCCCCCTTTTTTTTGGGCATTTTCTCGTAGTTTGTGAACACTTTATCCTTATACTCAATGGCGGATGAGTTCAAGGTCCTCCTTTTGCTTGCTTGTTTAAATAAGGGTTTCATACTGCTTTGACATAAATCTTACAATATGGGTATATCAGAGTCTTCTCAGGTTCATGTGATTGCACGTTACTCTTGTGAATAATGAAAAACCACGAACATGTCTGTGCTCATGAGGTATGCCTGATCTTTGTTAAAGTAGACTGCTCAAAGCGTTTTCCCTCTTTTCCTATGTACACATTCTATTCCTCCAATATTTTCCAGATGATATAAAATGATTCTTTTAGGGTTTTCTTTTCTGGTTTAATCTGGTAGGTACTGATGATTTGGGCTGACTCAGAATTTCATATCACGCTTTAAGAGGTAAAGAAATTCCTAAAAGGGAATAGTACTTTGATTAATTGAAAATTGAAACCCTAGTAATTATGAATGCAAATAGTGCAATCATTTTAGAGGAATTACAAACATTGCACTAAAGGGAAATTATTGGAGGAACTACTACGGAGAACACTGGAGGAAAGGGGTAGTATAACGTTGTTGTTTTAGGTATTGTAGGGCTTGAGCCATCATGAGTGAATCATCACGCCCTCAAGCTTGTCGGTGTTGATGATCTAGCAATAACCGCCTAGGATGACATCTGCTATCAAATATGGTTCATCTTCCTTTGTTGTTGGCAAATCAGATTGGGTAGTCATCTTCACCTCCACGTTTCCAACTTGAAATGTGGTCATATTTGTTACCACATCTCTAATTTGAAACGGATTTGGGTGGCACATCATCTTGATTCTGGGACACGTTGTCTCTGACTGCTTCCAAACTCTTGGAAAATTCTTGAAAGGACCGGCACCCCACTCACTTAGTGGCGGTTAGGTTGTTGATCGAAACAAGTCCCCGAGCCTCAACAGGAAGAGGTTTTACTGTTTGTAAAAAAGGTTGTTCAATGAGACTTACTTGGGCCCGGAACCTTTTAAAGTATGAGTTTGGGCTTTCTCCAGGAAGTTGCGTCACATTCGCAAGGTGTCAATACGTAAACAAATAATCTTCAGGATTTGATGGTTCATTGGAGATTCTATCAGGTATTGAAATCGGGAAAGGACACACTCCCAATGCTGCTTTGTTGTCGTGTATCCACGGGCGTCCTAGTACCATGTCGTAATTCGGATACTCTTTTACTATGTAAAGTTTATCATGTGTTAGAGCATCACCGATTTTAACTTCAAGGTCAATGCATCCATCGGCGTCTCTGAATTCTCCTTCTGAGCCCCTGATCACGGTTGGGATGCCAATAGCTTCATGTTTTGAAATCTTTGCGGCTCTCAGAGTCTTGACAGTGATGGTATTGAATTCGAAGGATGCATCAATCAATATGCGGTTGAACTCAACATCCTTCAAATAAGTGACGGTCAAGAGTCCCCAGTTCCCCTTGCTAGTTGTATCTTCCAGGAAAGACCGAGTTTTCGCTGCTTCTCTTTCTGGATATAAGCGCTTACCTGACACAATGCGGTTGAGAGATGCAAATATGTCTTGAAGCTGTGCCTTGGATAAATACAAGATTTCACACAAATCTTCCATCATAGACTGTACAGTCTTGTGAACAGAATCCTCGAAGATCATGCAACTCCTAATAGGAAGAGGATCCCTATGAACACCTTCGTTTCCTAACTGGAGCTCTCATGCCTCCACCCTTTCTCTGAAGATATGTTTCAATTTTTTGCAATCCTTAGTCGGGTGATGGACGAACCTATGGTAACGATAATATTTAAGATTTTCCATATCTTCCTCGGTCGGCGGATGTCTGATAGGAGGTATCTTGATTGCGTTATCTTGAATCCACGCTTCTAAGAGTTCTATTACTTCATTCATGGGAAACAGGAAGTTTTGGATAGTATCTCCAACTTCTTGCACATGGGTTTTTCCCTCTCTCTTTCGAGATGAAGTTGTCAGCGTTGGACGGACGAGATGATCTACGGCACATATTTGCGACCGTTGATGATTTTTAGGGTTTTAAAGAGGTACGCAAGCATCACTCTTCATCTTGACCGAAAACAAGCATGGACGATATTTTTGGTGGGACCGACCGGGCATGCGTGTAGATGGATTTCCGGTATACATGTCCATACCATTCTGTCTCGCGGATGTACGATCTACGCCACTCAATTTGTCTAGCAAAGCTGAATGGCCGTGATCGATTTGCAACAGGAATCATATGCTGCAAAGGACTTTAGGGGGCCCACATAATGCCACCTTTGGGGCATGAATTTCAAGGCAACTGGTCCTGCTCCACTTCGGCCGATCAGTCACACACACAGATAGGCCCGCAGTGATCACATTGATGCTCCATGGACCTCCTTAGTTTATATCTACACTCTCCATCCGAGCTGGTGAAGATGGATGGTCGTGATCAATCTGCGACACATATACCATGCCGAAAACCCTAATTAGGGTTTTGGTGCGGTCACGCACGTGCAACTTTAGCCAAGCGGTTTGGAAGGCTATGCTCCTCCTTTGGGGAGACCGAATGTGCGGGGGCCATGTTGGACCGACGGTGAACATATATGTACATGTCAGATAGTCCTAGGCATGATGTAAGCCATCCAAACATGCTGGCGAAGTTAGATGGTTGTGATCGATTTAAGACACTAGTGGGATTTCTGCGACCCCTTTAAGCATCACGTCATCCACACTTCGAGCAAGCGCTCATTGCTCTAAGGATATGTCGTGAAAAATACGATAAAGTAAGTGAAGAGTGAGCACGCTAATGTGCATACCAGCACTTCACCAATCAATCGCGAGACGATCCAAGCCATCCAACTTGGCTGGCGTAGTTGGACGATCACGACTTCTTTTGAGACTGTCTTTGAAAGTCTTGCTCGTACGAGCCACTACAAACAGCACGAGCCACTCCATACCAGCTCACCATCCTACTTCACGTTCGATGGCTGTTTGGGGGCATAACATGTGTTCAACCGGCCAGGGCATAAACCGGCCCGCTGGTGGTCATTGCGGTGATCGCCTGCTCCTGTTAGGATTCGTCTAGGCTGGTTAAATCATGCGGAAAACTTGCGTGGCCGTGACCGTTTTTGAGACTGATTCAGATAGTCTAGATTTTCCTTAAGGAAATAAAATGCTTTCGATCGAGCTGAGAGTGCATCGAATCGAAATTCTCTTTGTCAGAGAGTAGCCTGTAGGGTATTTTATGCATGTCTCAAAATTGGCACTTGGAGATTCATGTTACTCTGATGAGAGTGAACTCTCAGTCGTCATGTCATGCTAATAATGAGAGTTCGGCTGAGAACGGCACAGGAAACATTAGGCTAACCGTGCATTAATTAATAATGCTAAAACTCACAGAATATTTGGGATTGTTGCTACATGCACCATTCTGGGTAAATTTTGTATATTTATTGAATTGTTTCGAATAACTAAAGCGAAGAAGTATTCATTACTCATCAAATGGATACCCTTTGCAGGATGTCAACACATTAAAATTGGTTTTACAATTCTAGCCCTAAACTAAAATCCACCATTAACACCCACAAATACTAAACCGACCAAAACCGGACGTCCGATTGTCCAAATCAGCAGTTCTTCATCTCTTCTTATTCCCGAGATAGCACTCTATCATATTATCAGGGTCCTTACCTAAGCATTTGCTCGTATATCACACCATTGGAGAAAATCGAGGATTCTGAAAATACCTTTGTACGACCGAGTTTAAATGCTTATCTCGTCAACCGGAAAATCACCATCTAATGCTTACTGCGGAACATGACTTTACCTCACTAAGCAGGGGACTTAATGTTGATGGTGGATTTTTGAAAAATGTCAAAATCGTAAAATCATGATACTGCATGTTTCTGACCCATCTTCAGGAACTCATGTGACGATTCATATTTTATGATCCGTGAACCGTTTCACGATCTATGATCGAGTTCCCCTCAGAGCCATGATGAATATGTTTCTCTAAAGGCCTCCTACTAGCTGAGCGTTTGATGCTACACATTTCATCGTGACCTCTATGTAGAATAATAAAATTGGGCGGTCCTCTTACATAATTGTTTGTTGAGAGGGATTAACGTCTTCAGGACGTCGGTGATACTTGTTGTTCCCTGACTATATAGAGAGACTGTGTATAGATTCAGGTGGCTCTCCTACATAATTATTTGTTGAGGGGGATAAACGCTTTCAAGACACCAACGCTGCACGTTGTTCCCTGACTATACACCTTTCAGAAGGAGTATGATGCCTCGACTATCTCATATCTCGTATCTACAATAGATTAATTTTACAGTGACATTCGCCACTGAATTCCTAAAAAATAATCTATTATATCTCATTACTTCGTTCCATGGCTATCTCCGGCTGATTCCATGGATTAGTAATATATAACCATATTATCTCATTACTCCGTTCCTTGAATTCCCCGGCTGGATTCATGGATTAGTAATAGATAACCATTTTATCTCATTACTCCGCTCCTTGAATTCCTCGGCTAAATTCATGGATTAGTAATAGATAACCATCTTACCTCATTACTTTGTTCCTTGAATTCCCCGGCTGAATTCATTGATTAGTAATAGATACACAATTCATTTATTACCCCGTTTCATGAATCATTCTCCGTCGAATTTCATGAATTAGTAATAATTACTTAACAATCGGGCATCTGGACTATCACCCAGTAATCCCCAATAAAATGGTGCAAGTGTACTAAAAAATGATGAACGGACGAGCACCCAAATGCACGAACGAGCATTCGAAAATATGGACAAACTAGGAATCCTACACAAAATAGGAGAGAGAAAAAAGTAATAAAATAATAAAAAGGAGGCGCCTAGGGGGTGCCAACCGTCCGGCCATGCCGCCGTGGCCGGTCACCCGTGCCCTCTTCCTTTATTTTTCTTATTTTATTTATTTTCATGAACTCATGAAAACTCCTTCATTCAAGCAACTTTCCTTGTTTGAGCAAAACTCACGGTTTCTCCATATTTTCACGGTTTCATGAAAAATAATAAAATAGGGAAAGTGTCGCTGGACCAGGCTACCTAGCCGTCCGGCCATGCCCTATCCATGGTCGGTCCCACACCTTGAAATCCCTTGTTTCCATAATTATTATTTCCCTCATCTCGTGAAACTCCTCTGTTTGAGCAAAAATCATGGTTTCTTCATATTTTCTCAAATATTGCTCAAACTATGAAAAAGCCAAAAAGTCGAATGGTCACATGACCAACTAGGCTACTCACGTCAAATATTAAAATATTATTATTTTAATATTCTCAAAATTTTGATCAAACGAGCAAAAATCAAGAATTTCAGTCAAAGATCAAACTCTTCTGAAAATCCAAAATATTGCTCAAACGCACACCAGAAAATTCCAAAACTCCCAGGACTGAAACACGGACATTATGGTGACACGGGCATGGTTCCTTGACTGACCAAGGCCGTCCCTAAGGCTTTCAAGGAGACGGTCCCACACATCTTCATGATTTTGACCTAATTTCCTCAATTGCTCATATTGGGTCCAAACCCTTTTCCAACCAACTTGGAATTTGCTCAATCAATCGTCGGCTGGCCCCACACCACCAAGGGACGGTTTTATGCCCTCTTGGTCGATTCCTCACTTCTCCATAACTAGGTTTCATCACCTAATGCTCAGACGGGCACTATTCTAATAAATGATCAACACCGGCATTTGATCATTCTTTCACCAACCGGTCAACTAAGGACTCTGGTGCACGCTCTCTCGAGCACTTGGGCACCACATGGTCATCCATCATTACATGTGATCGTTCCCTCCTTCACTCAGTGACCTATTTTCAGTAATTAATTGACGAAAAATTGATCAAAATTAGGGTTTCGAACAAACGCTCCACAAATCATAATTCTGAGAAAGTTCAAACACTAATAATTTTATGTTGATCCAGTAATCAACATCCAGATTAAATATATAATATTTGGTAGGCTACCAATATTTTAATTAATATTTTATTGGGTCACGTTACCAATAATTCATCGAATGAGCAATACTTGCTCAGTTGCTCGAATATTGATCCAACTATCAATATTCAGTAATTCATCGAATTGAGCAATACTTCCTCAGTTGCTCGAATATTGATCCAACTATCAATATTCAGTAATTCATCGAATTGAGAAAGTCTTGCTCAGTTGCTCGAATATTGATCCAACTATCAATATTTAGTAATTCGTCGAATTGAGCAAATCGAATATTGATCTAACTATCAATATTCTGCCAATATTGATTCAACTCAATATTCAACAATTCATCGAATTTATAATATTTATTCAGACGAGCAATATCAACACAAGAACTATACATCTGACATGTTTAATCCATAAATCACTAAGCATTCATCAATCATTCTCAATTCAACAAAACTTATACTAACTTTCTAATCAATTACACGACTGCTTTGCAGACTCTATGTTCGTGAGACATCAATCACGTCACATGGGGGGATATCAATTAGGGTTTTGGTATGGCGGCCTACAGCACGTGTGTTCATCCACGATGAGAAATGTGAGTAATTCATGTAAGCGGTTGAGGGAGTTAGCAAAGTAGTGGGTGGAAGGTTAACCAAGTCTCCACACGAACTGGAACTGGTTTCACCACGATCTCCCACTTTCCCACTCTTTCCTCAAGAAACTGTCACACTTACTGGGATCAATGTGTTCACTATTCTGACAATATAAATAATTCTATGAAACCATGATTGAACAAGACAGAAAATCCACGAGATATAGAACACACAATCCATCGTCTAACCAAGAATCACCGTGTGATCAACACTCTTTCAATCATTCGAAATTTATTTTACAAAAACTCGCAGAAACCCACAACATACCCACAATCCTTGATCACCGTTGATCCCACACAATTCACAGCTTCCCTCCTACATATCATCCCATCTCCCTCTTTATGACCGAATTGACTCTGGAACAGACATTGACTTGGTTTAGGCTGGAGTCCTACACATTGATCTCTCGAACTTAAAAGTACTCTCGTGCAGTGCATATGTGTGAGGTTAGGCAGTTTGCTCAGTTGAGGAGTCTCGCCCGATCAGTCGTCTCTTCACTTTCCTAAAAAATCAGCAAATCGTTTTTCCCCATCTACAACCTTCATCTGAATTTTTTTCCTCTTTTCAGTACCAAAATTTGACCGTAGTATTTTCTTTTTTCCCTCCAAAATCTAGAAGTAAAAAAATAAACAGTTGATAAAAATTGCTTATGTTGTTCCATCTTTTGTCCATGACTAGTTATTCTTAAAATTTGGATATCATCAAGATGAATTCCAACTCGAACAAAAATATGAATAAAATGAACCGAATCTAGTAACATTTTGGAGAAGATAATAATGAAGTTCCGCAGAAACTCGGTAAAATAGTATATGTAGATGGTGGATTTTCGACAAAGGGTAGAATTGTAAAACTATACTCAGGATTCGGCAACCGGATGAGTATTGAGGCTCATGTCTCTCGTTAAAGCATGAAATCTTGTGCCATAAAATCTCTGACTGAGAAGACTATCTCTCATAGTACATGTGAATGTGTAGTATCTCAGTTGAGGCCACGACACATCTCATGAATACTGAGCAATTTTAGTAATTACTTCGGATCCGGCAAACGGATGAATATCGAGACCCATGTCTCCATGCATGAAAGCTCATGCCACCTCTGATGGAGAAAGTCTCTCAGAGAAGATGTAGATGTGTAGCTTTCCAGCTGAGGCCACGGCACATCTCATGATGTATAGAATTGAAAGATTGGGTGGCTCCTAGACAGCATGCCTGCTAGTATAGAGCGACAACATCTTCGGGATGCAACCAGGTTTTCCCCGAATATGCAAGAGGAATATGACACTCCAGCAAGTTCATATTGCTCAACCCTCAGATGATTAATGCTCCTAGAAAGGAATCCCTTCTGGTAAAGAGCCATCAATTAATTATCTGAAATCGTCTGAATATCCAGCAATATTCTACGAACCATCGTCTGAATATCCAGCAATATTTTACAAGTCATCTTTAATCATCTGAATATCCAACAATATTCTATGATTCTTTGTTATATTTCGTCACTTCAATTCGTGGTTCTTCCCAGCAGAATGCCACGGGTTAGCGATAAATATCCAACGAAACAGGCATCTGAGCATCGAATAAGCCCTGACACAAAAATGGTGCAAGTGTAATTAGCAGATAATGCACAGACTAGCATTTTGAATGCATGAACGAGCATTTCAAAAAATACGAACGAACGAGGAACCTATGCAAAATAGGAAGGAAAAATAATAATAATGAAATATTAGCAAAAGCGCCAAGGGACTGGGCTCACCAGCCGGACAGTCATGCTGTGACCAGTCCCGTACCCAATTTTATATTTTATCATACCTTTACTATTTTCCTGATCTCATGAAAATCCTCTCGTTCGAGAAAATTTTCTTTATTTCAAAGAAATTATCTAAATCACAAGATTTTATCAAATATAATAAAATTAGGGAAAGGTGTCATGGGACCACCGGCCGGCCGGTCATGCCTTGGCCATGGACGATCCCACACCTCGCGTCTCCATTATTTTATTATTTCTCTCAAATTATGAAAATTCCTTGAATTCATGAGTTTTCCCTAAAATCATGAAAATTACCTAATTTCATGTATTTTTATCTAAATCACATGATTTTATCAAAAAATTATAAAATTAGGGAAAGGTGTCATGGGACCGCCGGTCGGCTGGTCATGCCTTGGTCGTGGCCGGTCCCACACCTCACGTCCCATTATTTTATTATTTCTTTTCAAATTATGAAAATTCCTTGATTTTATGAATTTTCCCTAAAATCACCTAATTTCATGTATTTTCTCTAAAATCATAGAAAATATTAAAAAATTAGGGAAAACTTGTGGGACCGGGCTCTAGCCGGCCGGCCATGCCCTAGCCGGTCCCACACGCCTATTATTTTATTATTATTTGATGTTTTGTTTCCTGATTTCATGAAAACTCCCTGATTTCAACAAAATATCTTGGTTTTCAACAAATCCCTTTGATTTTATGAAAATTCTCTAAAATCATCAAAATTTGGTAAAATTGGGAAGAGTGGCTTGGGACCCGTGCCCATTGGCCGTCCGACCATGCCTCGGTCATTGCCGGTCCCATACTCCCATTCCCTATTTTATTATTAATTTATTTCTCTCATCTCACGGAAGTTGCCTAATTTCATCAAACTATCCTGTTTCATGGAATTTCCCTCAAATCATAGAAAATACATAAAATTACATAAAACTGAGAAAGCATGTGGGACCGTGTTTGTCAGCCGGCCGGTCATGCCCTAGACGTGGCCGGTCCCATACCTTGTAATTCCCTGTTTTATCTATTATTTTCATCATCTCATGTATTTTTCCCAGTTTCAGCAAAACTATGGATTTTGCATATTTTCTCAAAATGTTGCTCAAACGTGCACCAGAAAATATCAAAATTCTCAAGACTGAAACGCGGACACCATGGTGACACGGGCACATCCCCTTGACCGACCAAGGGTGACCCTGAGGCTTGCAAACAGCTGGTCCCGCATGTTTTAGCGATTTTAACCTAATTTGCTCAGTTCAAACTCTTTCCAAACAATTGGAAGTTTGCTCAAACGACCATCCACGGGTCCTATGCCCACCAAGAGCCGGTCTCATGACCTCTTGGTCGGTCCTTCATATTTCCATAACACCAGGTTTTATTATTTGTCGCTCACACGAGCATTATTTCAGTGATTAAACCAGCATTTAATCATTCTTTCACCAACTGGTCCCAGGAGACTTTGGTATTTTGCTCATTCAAGCATTTGGGCGATATATGGTGAACCCATCATCCCATGTATCCGGTCCCTGGGTAACTCTGTATTGGTTTGCAATAAATCACCATCTCGGTAAAATCAGGGTTTTGAATCCAGAGCTCTGCAGAAACGTGATTCTGAGCAGATTCAAACCTATGAAGCACGGATACTTCAAAATTGGTGACGTATCCGTATCGGCGCCGTATCAGTGTCGGATACTTGGGAATACCTGGGGATACGTATCAGATACTCCATTTAAAGTGTCACCTTTTTTTAATTACAAAAAGGGTAGGGATATTCCGGGATACCTCTCAGATACTCTATGAGGGGATACTTCCTATAATCTAACATTTATTTTTTATACTAAATCTATATATTTATAAATTTATACATAAAATCTAAAATATTTATAGATATTTGTACTCATGAACATATCGAATAATTATATCTAAACCTAATAACTTGTTTACTATGAAGAAAAAAGACTTGATATTTATTTTTACGGTGCTTAAAAAAAAAAAAAAAAAACGGTGTTAGAAAAATCTAGCTCTAAGGCTTATTGGGCAGTCATGTTTTTCATGTTGTTTAGAGAGAAATGGGAGTACATTTGATTTTATCCATTCAATTAACATAATATTTAATATTTGCTCATTTTAATATTCAAAATAGTATCTATCAGACTTTTTTATTTTATGATTTTTTAGTAGAATGTATAATTAAATATTTTTTAATAAATACACGTATCCCACCGTATCCCGTATCAGTGTCACCGTATCAGTATCCCCGTATCAGTATCGGTGCATCATAGATTCAAACACTCTGATAATTTTATGATGATTTCATAATCAACACTTTATTTATTTGGCTTGACCCAGCAGTCAGTAACTTAAATTAATATTTTATTTGGTCTTGCTACCAACGTTTCATCAAAAAGCAGTATTTGCTCAAACTAGCAATATTCGCTCAAACCGGCAATGTTTATTCAAATTAGCAATATTCGCTCAGACTAGCAATATTTGCTCAGATCAAAGAATATTGGTTCAACTATCAATATTCAACAGTTCAGCAACACAGTTTGCTCATCGTAGGTTATAATGATACCTCGTCTCAGCAGACATGTTAAATTCATGAATTTCAGAACATTTGCTAATCATGTTCATCTCAGCACTACATGGACTCATCGTCCCATAAAGTCAGCAACTGACTCCACAATCACGAAATTTCAATCGTGTCACATGGGGGGATATTAACTAGGATTTTGGTCCGACGGTCTACGACACATGTGTTCACCCACGATGAGAATGTGAGTAAGTCGTGCAATCAGTTGGAAGAGTCAGCAAAGTAGTGGGTGGAAAATTAACCAAGTCTCCGCACGATGAGTAATTGGTTTAACACGATTTCCCACTTCCCCACTCTCTGATTCCAGCAACTGTCACACTTCATGGGATCATGGTGTTTTCAACTCCGGCATCATAAAAATGTCTCTAAATCCCGATTGAATGGACAAGATTCGAACACTCAAACATTCGTCTAGCAATTTCTCATCAAAGTTCATACAGACAATCTTTTGTCTACACGAACTCAGAGAAATCAATCTCAATTGAGAAAAATTCAATCATTCAAAGAATTTTCACGTTGAATTCACAACACACCTACAATCTCATATCACCATTGATCTCACGCATTTCTCAGCTTCCCTCCTACATATCAACCCATCCTCTCATGTGACCGAATTGACTCTGGAACGACCATTGTTCTTGGTTTAGGCCGGAGCTTGACAAATTGATTTCTCGAACTTAAAGCACTCCCTTCTTGCAGTGCATCTGTGTGAGGTTTAACATTTCGATCGGTTCAAGGAGTCTCCACATGGTCTACTCTTCAATCCCGTAAAAACCAGCAAATCGTTTTTCCCCATCTACAATATATTATATTTTTAAAATTTTATTAAAAAATAAAAGATCAAATCTGGTTTCAAGATCAAAATACCCACCAATAAGAAGGACCGGAATGTGCTTTGCGATTTTAGAGGGGTTCATAAATTTGGACTCAATACATATTATCTAACTCAAATGAAAAAAATCTGGAAAAGATTCAAAAATACTGAAAAAGTTGTGAAACTAGACAATAGAGAAGGAGACACAAAGTAGAGGAGAGGGAGAGAGATATATTTCTTATTCATGTGTGTACAGAATACAATGTTTAAGCCTCTATTTATATAGATAGAAGACTTGGTGTCCAAGATATGTAAACCCTAAACTTAGACATGAAGGGAATCTTAGTAATAAACTTGGTTTATAACACTCCCCCTGATGACCATTGTGGCTAAGTCATTACAAACACACAAGGAAAACTCAAAAAATGAAAACCTGAAATTGCATAAGCATGTAAAGACTCCGACATTATTGGCCACGTATATGTTTCCTCATTAAAACCTTGACAAGGAAAACCCAATAGGACAAAACCTTGACGAAAGAAAAATAGTACAACGCGATAAGTCCAGTAAATGCACCTTTATTGATGATGGCTCCCCCCCCCCCCCCCCCCGATAAATACTTCAGTTAAATCTTGGCGTGCAAATCCTTGAGTCGAGACTTTCCAATTTTGAAGAACGAATTTCTTGAATGCATAAAAATATTGTGCTTTTATGAAGATGTCAGATAGTTGCTGAAGTCTTCTTTTGTATTGCACAAGCAGTATTTTCTTCGATTAACACTTTTGCAGAGTCTACATTCTTCTTCAACACATTGATAACTTGTGTCATGGATTTCTAGCTTCCCGAGATGATTTGCAGAAGTTGTTGATGTAGTTTCTTCAACATGGAGCCAAGATGTTGATAAATTATCATAAGTGAAAAAAAAAACTGTATTTGTGATCATACCATATGAGGTTCATAAAGATTCTAAATTTCTTGGAGATGTTTATGTTGATTTGGTCTGACAAAATGAGCTAGTTAATAGTGAGAATCCACCAAATAACTGATACAACTCTCCCTTGGATGACCACCATGTTGAATAAAATTGTCTCACTAAAACCTTGAACGTAAAACCCAATGGGAAAAATTTGACGAAGGAAAAAGAACACGAATATCAACATTATGAAAGATAATTAAATGTCAACGAGATGTTTCCTCATTAAAACCTTGTTAGGAAAACCACATGGGACAAAACCCGAAACAAACGAAAAAGAGTACAACTTTGACGTATTTATGGATACTAACCCAAGTATATGAGTTTTATGGAAAACAAGCATCAAAATAATAAATCTAGTTTATCTCAAAGACGAGTTTATGCTAGCATAATTCTAACTGCATATTTAAGATAGAAAAGAAAATAGAACTTATGCAGCAAAAGCGTGGATTTTGGTGTTTTTAAGGACTTCTCAAGAGACCTATAAAGCTGATATTATTAACTAATTAATCCGGATTTTTGATCTATTACCAAATATCTAAAAACACATAAAGGATTGTTAAACTTGACATAATCGAGTCAGGTGGCTGCCTAAATATAATTTTAATCCTACAAGGATTACAGGTTAGAACTTATTCTCCAAATGCAATATAAATCATTCAAAGACTACCACGCCAAATGCATTGTTTAGGGAGAACAAAATGTTAGTGAATCAATCCTAGGGTTTGAGTAAAAAATAAATCCCTTAAATCGTTGTAAAACGATAATATTTCTCGTAGAACGTATTATGACAACACCAGCCTATAAATAACCGTCTTGGCCATTTTAATGGGTTAAGTCTTGGATCCAAAATTACGTCAATCGATAAATTAATCCAACCTAATTTGGATTATATGCCAACCAATCACATATGTCGATATTCCTTTGCAGAGGTCGGGGTTCACAACCACCATCATTTATTATTTCAAAAGCTAATATAAACGAATATTCGACAATTTATAGCTTACTATGATCCCACATAATTCACAAATGCATGCATACTTTGAAAAATTCAAAAAGTTACTGGTACCATTGCCCACGGGCGTTGTAATCTCATATTATTCAAATGAGGAGATATGATTTTTGAGAATGTGAATCGTATTATTACAGACTCTGTTGGAGCATATCTGTAGCCTATATAAAAATGCTACATGCTTGCTAGATGTGATTGGATTTGCCTTTTCAAACGGCATAAGCTTATTGGAAAGCTAAATAAGCTATATTTTTCACGCCTATTATGTAATGGCAGCATTTATCGATTTGACTTAATGGGAGAGAAATTGATATAACTTTTAAAGTTAATTAACACCAGTTTTTGATAGCGTGTATAGTCCCCCTGATTATGACGGAAATATTTGCATCTCATATATGAAATCAAGTTTCGTAAAGTATTATCCGATTAATTCAAGGACATATATACTTATAATAATTTCTGGATTTCAACAATACCAGGTTGGACAGTAGATATTGACTCCAAAGGCCATAAAACAATTATCCTAAAATTCTAGTCCACTTGAAATACAAATTGAACAAACCATGGATTTTATTGGTTACAACCAAAAACATATACAATATGCAAATAAATCTCCAAATAACTCCATGATCTCAAGACATGAGATTGTGGACACTTTCTTTTTCAAAAAAAAAAAAAAAAAAAAACTCAAGATCAATTTAGTCACTACATGGACTAATTATATATAGCTACCAAGCCGGGTGCACACCCTTTGATCTTTAGTGTCCGACCGTATTCTAACTACAAGTAGAACAATCTCAATTATGGAGAATAGTACTAGGAGAGAAAAAATGCTCTCTCAGGAATGCAGCAATTCCTCGTGTTGGTGTTTGCAATTATTAATAACATAATAATGATATTTAGTCTCTTTAGGGTTGATGGGGAAAAACCAAATCTAGTTGGTTTATATGTTTCTTTTTAAGAAAAATAAAGAAATCATCATCGCTATTCTTTGTAAAGAAATATCCACTTAGTGGTTGATTAACGATGGTTTCTTGTAGGGAATAATAGAAACCAATCAATGTTCCTTGCAAGGAATGTAACCATATTAGCCTAAAAATAATTTAGCCTGCCAATTTATTTACATCTCATCTCCAAGTATTGATGGAGGAGAGAAAACAAATATCAATTGGTTTATACGATATACCAAAATCGTTTCAATGACAACGAAAAAAAAAATGTTGTTTTAGTCATCGCATATGGAAAATCAATTTTATCGTTACAGATAGTTTCTTGTAAACGAATAGAAACAATATATGAAAATCACATGATCTTTCTCCAATGGAAGAAGATACCAAACTCAATTGGCTAGAGGTTTATGAACCATGCATGTGAATCGTGATTAAAGGTAACCAAATGTGCGATAACACTAATTTTTGGTGATTACAGTTTCACTAAAGGAGTAGAAATTGTAAACCATCTTTCGATGGATTTTATTTTCTCTCTCTATAGAAAAAAACAAGAAGAAAAAAATATCATACCCAAACTACCAAAAGAGGCAATCAAATATGAAATAACACCTATTGTTAGTGATTACGATTTTATTAGAGGGATAAAAATCGTAAACCATTTTTTAATGGATTTTACTTTTTCCTTTCTCCATAAAGAAAATATTAGAGAGGCAAGGAATGACGGTTTTATGGCAACGATGATCACCCATTATCAATACCATTATACACCAGGGTGATTAAAAATTCAGAATAAAATATTAATTATAATAAAATTAACATAAAACATTAAGATTTTACTGTATTATGATTCTCATCTGCCACTTTCAATCAACCATCGGATCAGCGCATGCCTTTTGGGTCATGTACCTTCGATCTATAGCTTTGTGTATTTGTAGATAGAAAATCCATCCAACCGAGGAGAATTACATACAAAAACAAAAACATAGATAACAAAGTTAGGGGATTGTTTTGGTCGGTTGTCAGCCGGTCAAATATAATTTCACTTTCTTACTTCACTAAAATAAATGTAGAATGCGATAAGAGAGAGTTCGTATCCACAGAGAGGCTTTTGTTATTATAAAAAAATTCAGTTTCTTAGTAACCAAGGGGGGGGGGGTTGATTTATCAAAGCAATAAAAATGAATTGAAAGCAAAGTAATAATAAAATAATCAATAAGGAGAAATTATTGGTCATGGGATAGTTTCATTCACAAACTCGAATTATCAACAATGACTAGAATTGAAATTTTAATCTCTCATTTACTAAAAGTCCTAGAATATCTTGATCGCAAGAATATTCCGCTAATTCCCTGATTTCATCACAACCATATTAAATGATGCATATGTGACTTCTTCCTAGAAAACAACCTAAAGTGTAAAAGCACAATTAGATTTAACTCCTTAAAAGCAATGTGTTCTATGGAATAAGACTAATTAAGGCAATCAAAATGTGTAAAAGCACTAAATCGATTTAACCCAAGTTATGACTCATATGTGACTAGTAGGATATATCACTACAATCACTAACCACATTTATGCTACTTAGAATCAGGGATAAACAACGTTTTTGTATTGAAAACCCTAATATAGCTCTAGATATGAATACAATCGGATTGATTCCGGACTCAACCAAACAAACAATCAAATCATAAACAATATGAACCATGAATCATAAACAGTAATTTAATGAGACAAAACTAATACATTGAATCAAATCTTATTTGTAAAATCCACTTTATATCCCATAACCAATAATAAATGTTTAGCTACTCATAGTTTTTGGATTCAACATAATTATTATCAAATATAAAATGAAGAACATGAAAAATAAAAGAAAGCAAACCCTAGTAGAATCGCTCTCCTACAAAACTCCAGTTGAAAGATATATCCCCAAAAGAATAGAAACTTTTTCTTTTTATAGCCTTCCAACTTTCCATAATTAGGTCTTCAAAGCCCAAAGTCCATATGCTCCAATAGTAGGATGTCCACCAAGCCCATTTGTGTGAAAAACCCATGTGAAAATATGACCCAAAAATTGTTCGCAGGAAAACTGTGTTTTTGACCGGAATCCGGCGCCGAAATATAGCTCAGGTGACCGGCAAAATCCGCCCGGTTACCGGTCAACGAGTCAACTCGGTCAGGTCAACCTAGTTAAGACCGTATCAATTGAGTCAACTCGAACCAGGTGAATCAGATGAATGAGTTAGATGACAAGTCAGACTCAGCTGGCTGAGTGGTCTTGTCCTAAGACGTTACACATGCCATTCCAAGTGTTGTGTCATCTTGGCGCTTTACATCCTCATCTCCAGCCAAGATGTCCCTTTACTACTCATTTACTGCTACCCCATTCCTGCCTCTCTGCACCAGTTCTCCTTCCTTACAACCATTGCAACTATTGAAATATCATCAACACCAGATGCACTCAAATTGCTTGTCTTGCTTCCCTGAAATTTCATATGTTTTCAACCCACAGAATCCCATTCAACAATAACTGCAGTTCAATCACAACCATTGCAATATCATCTCCAGCATTCACCACCCTGCAACACTTCCATTGCAGGCTCCAGATTTCACACCTCCTGCTTAATCTGAGCAACAACCTCAGTCCATTTTCTTCATCTAAGCTGCAACAATAGCAGCAGCAGCAGCTTAACCTCCAGCTGCAAAACCCACCTCTAATACAACACTTGAACAGCCCACCTGCAACGGCTTGGCTTCTCTCCTTGCTAACTTCACCACTAGGAATCAGCACCATCTCCCGCAGCTTTCCCAGGCCATAACCAAGTTAGCTCCATGATTGTCCTTCTTGTAGCTCCACAGTTGGAAACAACAACATCCACATGAAAAACTCAAACAGACCCATTGAAGACCGTATATATATATCACCAGCTGCAATTCCTTTAAACACTACCGCTTCCCTGGCATATAACCACTTCAATAGATACCACCAGATTCAAGATCCATCAAAGTTTACCAACATCAGCTCATCTAACTTCAGTTCTCTGAACAACCATTTTCTCAAAGCAAGAGAAATAATTCATGGAAACCCATTCAATCTGTAGTTTCTGAAAAATACAGGAACCATTTATCAACATCATTAACCACCTTCTTCTTCCTTGTAATCCCCCATTTGAAATATCCATTATCAGAGCCACCAATTACCACCTGCAATTCAAAATACCAGGGAGCATTTTCACATGATTCATTTCGATCTCCTCCTCTCTGCTTCAGTACCAACCCAGTTTTGTACAGACAACACCACATGATCTCAACCACAGATACCACCTGCCTTTGCAACCACATTGATTTCTTCCAGCGGCTTCTCTTTAGAACTCAGTCAGATTATTTCATGTCACCAGCTACCTGCAGCTCAAACACCACCAGTTCACCTCAACCATTCCTTATCACTCCCTGCTGCAACACAATATAACCCAGACAACAATGTCGGCCCTGCAATCTCCACAACCACCAGGTCCTGTAAACCACTAGTCCAGATTCTCCCCTGCAATACAGCCTTCTTAGCACAACCAAGCCATAACTCCATCTTATGCCCTTCACAGCTCTGCCACTTTCACAGCACCAGCTGACTGCTTGTACTCAGAGCTTCACAATTAACTATAGCTGCCACTGAGTTCACACTTGACTCTGCTAAATTCATCTCCCATAAACCAGTGGTAGCAACCACTTCACTTTCCCCAGTTCAGCTTCCACTAGTGCAACTGCTTAACCACTTGCAGATTCAACTCTGGCCATCAGTTCAAGCACACAACTCCATCTCCAACTACAATTTCTCATTCTTCTCCACCTTGCACTTCTTAAATTGGGATTCAGAACAAACCCTAAGTTATTTCTCGTCCCTGTGCTCAACAGAAATCCATAGTAACCAAAATTCTTATCTGAGCTACCTCTGTCATCACCAAACCCCATCTGTTCATTAGTTAAGTCTTCTTGGTACTTCTAATCTCAATACCCATCAGTACACAACTCAGGGACAGATTCAATTAAACCCTTGAATCTCCTTCACCAATTCTCTTCTGTAGCTTCTTCAATTCTGCTCAAATCCACTACTCTCAAACCCTAGGTTCCTATATCAGTAGCATTACCATCTCAAAATAACAGGCAAACCCATCTCATACTCAATTAATCTTCAATCGATTCCTTCATCTGATTTCTCGATCTGCAGCAGAGAACCCTAGTCTCGATCTTATTCATCCTCTTAACCAAATTCCTTCATCTCTACCCTTCTTCTTCTTTGATTCCTCTACACTTCCCTCTGAATTTCACATCTCAGACAGCAGATGGCAACGTAGCTTTTCTTCCCTCTCTGAATAACACTGCCGCTATTGATTTCGAGCAGAAAGGAGAGATAATGGCTAATGATAGGAAATGATTTCCTCACTAAATTTTAGGTATTGTGTAGGAGGTAAAATTGATATTGACATCCCACGGGTTAGGATAAGGGGTGCCCAGTACTATTTGGCTTTTCAGTTTCACACAACCGATAATTCATCCTTCACTCCTTTTCGCGCAACCTGGTCTGCTCCAAGTATATCTCGCATGTGAATTGACCTCTTTGCCTTTACGCTCCAAAAGGACAATTTCTCCTTCTTTTGCTCCAAAGGACTCCATAGCACCTAATCAACTCAAATTCACACATAAGATACATATTTCACAAAATAAATAGCAAAGAAAGCATAAATACTAGATATAAAATTAGGTGTTTTACAACACCTATCAAATTCCCCCATACTTAGACTTTGCTAGTCCTCGAGCAAATGAAACAAAACATATTCTAAAGGATACATACAACTTTGTCTCGTCGAGGCTACGGTTACTCTAAGCATAAATAACAAGCCTTTGAACCCCTAGGTGTCCCTAGTGGACGAGTTTTAGTATCGTGAAAGTTTACAAGAGGTCTGCCTACAAAACCTATATTTCCAACTCCGTCTATTTGTGAAAAATCAATGAACAAATCCAAAATGACTACAGGAGGAGGTACCTTGCACAAATTAAATTCATATATTAGTAAATAAATCTTTAATTAGATAGTCGAACAAGCCACAATACTCGGAAACTAACAAACCACAATCACAATGAAAAGATTAAGAAGATGGATATAGATGTAGATGTTGGCGAATGTTCACAAGTGATCGATGTATTCCAAATATGTCTGAAGGTCACCGCCAAGATGAACCTATGCAACCTATTGGATTGAGCTACTGGTCTGAATTCTAGTATCAACACACTGGCATATACAAGGGAACCAGTGGTCAACAATCTTATTTCTACATCAACTCAACTGGCATATACAAGGGAACTAGGAGTGACTTTATTCAACAATAATAATATTTTTCTTTTCTTTTCTTTTTCACTTTTTTTTTTGAGACAACATGATTAAATATTTTGGATCCAAGCGCATGCTTCTTGTCAGCAAGTACGTGATAGTTGCCTTGGATCCTGCATTCCACGCTTGTTTAGGCGAAGGAGACAGGGACAATGTTTCACACATACTGATATTCCCAAGTGTCATTTTATTCCGTTTGGTCTAATTGGTCGGTCTCTTTTTTTTTTCTTTTTCTTTTTCTCTCTCTTTTTTTTTTTTTTTTTAGCAACTCAATCACTCTATTTCATCCTAGCAGTAATAACAACTCGATTTTTAGTGACCCACCAAAGCACTTAGAGCACAATAGATAAATATGGAAAAATAAAAGTAGAACATGATATGGTGATATTCCGAGATATGGTAACAACTATCATTTTATTTGTGATTTCTGATCTATGTCCGTCCGTTTTAGTTAATTGATTCCTCAACTTCTGCAATCAAAATGGTTCCATCCACTAATGGTGTCATCCTAAAGCACAAGTTTCTAGATTTCGGATTTCAAAAAGCACAAATTTTTTCTTGGTTTTCTATTTTTCTGATTTTTTTTTAACTAAAGGCTTAAAACGAACTATACAAACATATAAGTGCTCCCCCACACTTAAACTTTACATTGTCCTCAATGTAAAATTGAATCGTCCAAAGAAAGTTCAAGGTGGGAAATTCCGCAAATGAAATGCAAAAACAAATAAAATAAAGATAAAATGCTAAATAATAAAAAAGACAAAGACAAAGGTAAAGATACGAAATCGGTGGGTAGCCTCCCACTTAGCGCTTGGTTTAAAGTCGTCAGCCCGACTTACTCCTTGCTTTCTATGACTCCTCCAGAGGGAGTGCATCCACAAAATTGGCTCCTTCCACCACTTCAGAAGTGAAATTCTCATAAATTGGTTTCAACCGGTGCCCATTAACTTTAAGTTCCTTGCCTGTAGCTATGCTACGAATTTCTACTGCACCATGAGAAAACACATTAGTAACAATAAAAGGTCCGATCCAATGTGACCTTAATTTATCCGGAAATAAATGCAAGCGAGAATTAAACAAAAACACTTTCTTCCCAACACAAAATTGTTTTATAGAAATCATAGTATCATGAAAGGCCTTCGTTTTTTCCTTGTAAATGCGAGAGCTTTCAAATGCATCATTGCGAAGCTCTTCTAACTCTTGGAGTTGTAGCTTTCTTTGCTTTCTAGCACCATCCATCTCCATATTTCATTGCTTAGTCTCCCAAAAGGCCTTATGCTCAATCTCCACGGGTAAGTGACAAGGTTTACCGTATACAAGCCTAAAAGGGGACATCCCAATAGGTGTCTTGTATGCGGTTCTATAAGCCCACAAAGCATCATTTAATCGCATGCTCCAATCCTTCCTTGTTGTATTCACCGTCTTCTCTAGTATGGATTTCACCTCCCGGTTGGAAACCTCGGCTTGTCCATTAGTTTGAGGATGATAAGGTGTTGCAATCTTATGTGACACATTGTACTTCTTCAACAAGCTTTGCAAAATCCTTTTTTTTGAAGTGAGAATCCCCATCGCTAATTATGGCTCTTGGAATTCCAAACCTTGAAAAAATGTTAGCTTGCACAAAATCTGAAACAACCTTGGAATCATTAGTTGGGGTGGCCTTAGCTTCCACCCATTTAGAGACATAATCAACAGCAAGTAAGATGTAATAATTCCCATGAGAGTTGACAAAGGGACCCATAAAATCAATACCCCATACATCAAAAACTTCAATAAATTGAATAAAGGTTTGTGGCATTTGATTTCGGGCACCTAGATTGCCTGTTCTTTGGAACCTATCACAAGTCGTGCAAAATATATGTGCATCCTTAAACAAGGTTGGCCAATAGAAACCTCTTTCAAGTACCTTATGATCGGTCCTCTTACTTCCAAAATGTCCTCCGCAAGCATAAGAGTGACAAAATGACAAGATAGAATTAAACTCGGATTCGGGAACGCACCTTCTTATTACTTGGTCGCTGCCATGTTTCCATAAGTATGGATCATCCCATATATATTGGTTTGATATCCTCTTAAGTTTGTCCCTCTCATCACGAGACAAGTTCCTTGGGATTTGTTTAGTTACCAAGTAATTCACAATATCCGCATACCATGGTTCACCAAAGGCAATTGAGAATAGTTGCTCATCCTGGAAACTTTCACGCAATGGGATAGCTTCCTTGTCCACATAAAGACAGCTCAAGTGATCTGCAACGGTGTTCTCAATTCCTTTCTTATCTTTGATTTCAATATCAAACTCCTGCAAGAGTAAAATCCATCGTATGAGCCTCGGTTTCGCTTCTTTCTTCATTAGCAAGTACCTAAGAGCTGCATGGTCTGAAAAAACAACAACTTTTGTACCAATTAGATAAGAGCGAAATTTCTCCAATGCAAATACAATAGCTAAAAACTCTTTTTTAGTGGTTGTGTAGTTTTGTTGGGCTTAATTTAACGTTCTAGAAGCATAATAAATAGCATGAGGTATCTTCCCCACACGATGCCCAAGCACCGCACCAACTATATAGTCACTTGTATCACACATAAGCTCAAAAGGCTTGCTCCAATCCGGTGGTTTAATGATAAGGGCTGAAATCAAAAGTTCTTTCAAACGATTGAATGCCGCCATACACTTTTCATCAAAGTTAAAAACCACATATTTTTGCAATAAATTGCAAAGTGGTGATAGCTATCTTGGAAAAGTCCTTGATAAATCTACGATAGAAACCTGCATGACCAAGAAAAGAACGTATCTCCCTCACCATAGTGGGAGGGGTTAGAGCACGAATAAGGTCTATCTTAGATTTATCAACTTCCAAGCCCTTAGAAGATATTATATGGCCTAAAACTATGCCATGAGTTACCATGAAATGGCACTTCTCCCAATTCATCACAAGGTTTGTTTCAACACATCGTTCAAGGATTAATGACAAGTTGTTCAAACAAAGGTCAAATGAATCACCAAAGACACTAAAGTCGTCCATGAGCACTTCAATAATGTTTTCAACATATTCCGAAAAGATACTTACCATACACCTTTGAAAGGTAGATAGAGCATTGAACAAGACAAAAGGCATCCTTCTATAAGCAAAAGTACCGAAAGGACAAGTGAAAGTGGTTTTCTCTTGGTCCTCCGGTGCTATCACAATCTGATTATAACCTGAATAGCCATCAAGGAAACAACAATAAGCATGTCCTGCTAAACGTTCAAGCATTTGATCAATAAAAGGTAAAGGAAAATGATCCTTATTAGTAGTGGAATTCAAATTTATATAATCAATACAAACCCTCCAACCGGTTTGCACACGAGTTGGGACAAGTTCGTTCTCATCATTCTCTACCACCGTTACACCTGATTTCTTTGGTACAACTTGTACCGGGATCACCCACTTGCTATCGGATATGGGGTAGATAACACCCACTTCCAAAAGCTTGAGTATCTCCTTTTTCACAACTTATATCATGGGAGGGTTCAAACGACGTTGCGCTTCCCTTGTAGGCTTTGCATCGTCCTCCAAACGAATCTTATGCATACAAACGGCAGGGCTTATACCCTTGATATCGGCGATTTTCCATCTTATGGCTGTCTTGTGCTTCCTTAGCACCCTTAGAAGTTTTTGCTCTTGTAATTCACTAAGATCGTTAGAAACAATCACAGGTAACTCTTCATTGTCACCCAAGTACAAGTACTTTAAGTGACTTGGAAGAGGTTTCAATTCCAACTTTGGAGATTTAACAATAGAAGGTAAAATCTTTTCATCACTGCATGGTAAAGAAATAAAAGAGATATTATGAGTTTCCGGACATCCTTGTAGTGAGTTAAGATCACTAAGGTATTCCTTAACTTCGTTACCACACTCTACACCATCATCCATGGATGTAGTTAAAACAGTTTCCAAAGCATCATCACCATTCAATTCAAACACTTTTTGCGCCAATGCATCCATAACATCAATGGAGAAATAAGAGTGGACATCACTAGGATATCTTATCATCTCAAAAATGTTGAAACGTATTATTTCTCCATCAAACTCCATAGTCAATGTTCCCTTGTCTACATCAATGATCGCTTAGCCGTTTTCATGAAGGGACGCCCAAGTAGCAATGGAAGAGACGAGTCCGGTGAACCTTCATCCATCTCTAACACACAAAAGTCAGCTGGAAATACAAGTTGATTAACCTACACAAGAACATCCTCAACAATACCCATTGGGTAAGCATTAGAGCGATCGGCTAATTGCAACACAATTTTAGCCTTTTTCAAATGACCTAGATTTAGTGAATTATACATGGACGCCGGCATAACATTAACAGATGCACCTACGTCTAACATTTCTTTGTTAAAAGTGGTGTTACAAATTATGACGGGAATGTCAAAGCTACCGGGATCCTTGCATTTCAGTGGGAGTTTGTGTTGTAAGATTGCCGAAGCATTCTCCCCCACACTTAGCACTTCATTGCCTTTAAGCCTTTGCTTGTTGGTACACAAGTCCTTCAACACTTTTGCATACTTAGGAACTTGCTTGATAGCATCAATGAGTGGTATATTCACATGAATCTTCTTAAGAACGTCTAAAATCTCCTTTTCTAGTTCCGCCTTCTTAGAACTTGCAAATCTGCGAGGAAAAGGTATAGGAGGGACATAAGTAGGAATAGGAGTTTTAGAGTTAGGAATAGGTACCTCGGGTGTTTGGGGAATTTCATCCCTCTTTTCCTCCAAAACCGGCTCCTTTGGAGCTTCCTCTTCACCCAAATCAGCAACTTTGGGTTGCTCAAGTTGTGTACCACTTCTCAACGTAATAGCATTGACACCCTGTTTTGGGTTTATGGGTTGAGAAGGGAGTCTTCCACTATTTTGTGCTTTCAACTTGTTGATATCAATCGCCATGAAGCCCACTTGAGTCTACAAATCCTTAATCACACTCTTGGTTTCTTGTTGGCTTTCCTTGAACATGGTAGAAATACCTTGCATCATTGTTTGTAACTTTGCATCGATATTGGAACCTTGGTTTTGAACCGGTTGTTGTGGTTGCTGAAATTGTTGATGTTGTTGTTGAAATTGTTGTTGTTGCGGTTCAAATTGTTGTTGTTGAGGTTGAAATTGTTGTTGTTGCGGTTGAAATCCACTCGGACGGTTGAAGGTAAGTTGTTGAACCACACCTTGCTTTTTGGCATAACTGAAATTTGGATGATCTTTCCATCCCGGATTGTAGGTGTTGGAATAGGGATCATACCGTCTTTGTGGGTTTGGAAAAACCGCATTAGCTTTCTCCAACTCTTCACCATACGAAGGTAATATAACCGCAGCCATCTTTTGCATCATGTGCTCCATATTGTCCATCCTTTGATCACGGTGTGATGATGATGAATCACTAACTTCATGAACTCCCCTAACCATTGGTTCACCTCTTGTGTAGAATTCTTGCGAGTTTGCAGCCATGATTTCAATCAACTCGGCAGCTTTGGCCACCGTCTTGTTCACTAGTGCACCACCACCCGCTGCATCAAGAAGATATCTATCACTTTATTGAAGACCTTCGTAGAAGTACTGGATTATCATAGCGTCACTGAATTGATGGTGGGGATAACTTTCCACCAATTTCTTGTATCTCTCTCAACATTCATACAAATATTCTCCCACATATTGCTTTATTCCACAAATCTCTTTGCGAATTTGAGTAGCCTTTGACGCAGGAAAATACCTCTCTAGAAAGATTTTATTCAATCCGTTCCATGTAGTGACACTTCCGGCAGGCAAACAATACAACCAATCCTTAGCGCTGTCCATCATAGAAAATGGAAAAACTTTCAACATTGCACCATCGGCATCAGTCTCCGCTGGAAGCATGGCCTTGACAATGGTATGGAACTCCATAAGATGCTTGTTTGGGTCTTCATTTACCATGCCATGGAACTTTGGTAACTCTATAAGCAACCTTGTATTGATCTCGAAAGTTGAGTTGGTTTGAATACACCATCGTTGTGCATCAAGCCTATGAGAAGACAAATCCTTGAGTGTACGGTTCGCATCACCCATTGCTTCTTCCTCTTCAACTAGTGGTTCTTCTACAAATGGAACCTCTAGTTCTTCTTCTAGTTGTAACTCTTCTTCCACTTCTTGATGAAGAGATTCGTGTTCTACTTCCAAGACTTGTTCTTCCGTTGTGTCTTGAATTGGTTGGAGTATTGTTCCTCTTCGAGTAGCTATCTCGCACCTTGGATAATTCCAATCTTTAGAAGCCAGGGATTAGTACCTGAAAAACAATTCTCGCAAACAAGTGAGAAACAAGACAAGAAACGGAAAGCAAATATTCAAGCAGAAAAATGATAAAAAGAAACTAAAAACTTAATAACAAGCCATATGCCTCCCCGACAGCGGCGCCAAAATCTGGTCGGTTGTCAGCCGGTCAAATGTAATTTCACTTTCTTACTTCACTAAACTAAATGTAGAATGCGATAAGAGAGAGTTCGTATCCACGGAGAGGCTTTTGTTGTTATAAAAATTTTCAGTTTCTTAGTAACCAAGGGGGGGGGGGGGGGTTTGATTTATCAAAGCAATAAAAATGAATTGAAATCAAAGTAATAATAAAAATAATCAATAAGGAGAAAGTATTGGTCACGGGATAGTTTCGTTCACAAACTCGAATTATCAACAATGACTAGAATTGAAATTTTAATCTCTCATTTACTAAAAGTCCTAGAATATCTTGATCGCAAGAATATTCCGCTAATTCCCTGATTTCATCACAACCACATTAAAAGATGCATATGTGAATTCTTCCTAGAAAGCAACCTAAAGTGTAAAAGCACAATTAGATTTAACTCCCTAAAAGCAATGAGTTCTATGGAATAAGACTAATTAAGGAAATCAAAATGTGTAACAGCACTAAATCGATTTAACCCAAGTTATGACTCATATGTGACTAGTAGGATATATCGCTACAAGCACTAACCACATTTATGCTACTTAGAATCAGGGATAAACAACGTTTTCATATTGAAAACCCTAATATAGCTCTAGATATGAATACAATCGGATTGATTCCGGACTCAACCAAACAAACAATCAAATCATAAACAATATGAACCATGAATCATAAACAGTAATTTAATGAGACAAAACTAATACATTGAATCAAATATTATTTGTGAAATCCACTTTATATCCCATAACCAATAATAAATGTTTATCTACTCATAGTTTTTGGATTCAACATAATTATTATCAAAAATAAAATGAAGAACATGAAAAATAAACGAAATCAAACCCTAGTAGAATCGCTCTCCTCCAAAACTCTAGTAGAAAGATATATCCCCAAAAGAATAGAAACTTTTTCTTTTTATAGCCTTCCAACTTTCCATAATTAGGTCTTCAAAGGCCAAAGTCCATATGCTCCAATAGTAGGATATCCACCAAGCCCATTTGTGTGAAAAACCCATGTGAAAATATGACCCAAAAATTGTTCACCGGAAAACTGTGTTTTTGGCCGGAATATAGCTCAGGTGCCCGGAAAAATCCGCCTGGTTACCGGTCAACGAGTCAACTCGGTCAGGTCAACCGAGTTAAGACCGTATCAATTGAGTCAACTCGAACCAGGTGAATCAAATGAATGAGTTAGATGACAAGTCAGACTCAGCTGGATGAGTGGTCTTGTCCTAAGCCATTACATAGGCCATTCCAAGTGTTGTGTCATCTTGGCGCTTCACATCCTCATCTCCAGCCAATATGGACCTTTACTACTCATTTATTGCTACCCCATTCCTGCCTCTCTGCACCAGTTCTCCTTCCTTACAACCATTGAAACTATTGCAATATCATCAACACCAGATGCACTCAAATTCCTTGTCTTGCTTCCCTGAAATTTCACATGTTTTCAACCCACAAAATCCCATTCAACAATAACTGCAGTTCAATCACAACCATTGCAATATCATCTTCAGCATTCACCACCCTGCAACAGTTCCATTGCAGGATCCAGATTTCACACCTCCTACTTAATCTGAGCAACAACCTCAGTCCATTTTCTTCATCTAAGCTGTAACAATAGCAGCAAAAGCATCTTAACCTGCAGCTGCAAAACCCATCTGCAATACAACACTTGAACAGCCCGCCTGCAATGGCTTGGCTTCTCTCCTTGCTAACTTCACCACTAGGCATCAGCACCATCTCCCGCAGCTTGCCCAGGCCATAACCAAGTTAACTCCAAGATTGTCCTTCTTGCATCTCCACAGTTGGAAACAACAACATCCACATGAAACACTCAAACAGACCCATTGAAGACCGTATATATATATATATATATCACCAGCTGCAATTCCTTTAACCACTACTGATTCCCTGGCATATAACCACTTCAACAGAGACCACCAGATTCAAGATCCATCACAGTGTACCAACATCATCTCATCTAACTTCAGTTCTCTGAACAACCATTTTCTCAAAGCAAGAGAAATAATTCATGGAAACCCATTCAATCTGTAGTTTCTGAAAAATACAGGAACCATTTATCAACAACATTAACCACCTTCTTCTTCCTTGTAATCCCCTATTTGAAATATCCATTATCAGAGCCACCAATTACCACCTGCAGTTCAAAATACCAGATGCATTTTCAAATGAGTCATTTCGATCTCCTCCTCTCTGCTTCAGTGCCAAACCAGTTTTGTACAGACAGCACCACCTGATCTCAACTATAGATACCACCTTCCTTTGCAACCACATTGATTTCTTCCAGCGTCTTCTCTTTAGAACTCAGTCAGATTATTTCATGTCACCAGCTACCTGCAGCTCAAACACCACCAGTTCACCTCAACCATTCCTTATCACTCCCTGATGCAACACAATATAACCCAGACAACAATGTCGGCCCTGCAATCTCCACAACCACCGGGTCATGTAAACCACTAGTCCCAGATTCTCCCCTGCAATACAGCCTTCTTAGCACAGCCAAGCCACAACTCCAGCTTATGCCCTTCACAGCTTTGCCACTTTCACAGCACCAGCTGACTGCTTGTACTCAGAGCTTCACAATTAACTATAGCTGCCACCGAGTTCACACTTGACTCTGCTAAATTCATCTCCCATAAACCAGTGGCAGCAACCACTTCACTTTCCCCAGTTCAGCTACCACTAGTGCAACTGCTTAACCACTTGCAGATTCAACTCTGGCCATCAGTTCAAGCACACAACTCCATCTCCAACTGCAATTTCTCATTCTTCTCCACCTTCCTCTTCTTAAATTGGGATTCAGAACAAACCCTAAGTTATTTCTCGTCCCTGTGCTCAACAGCAATCCATAGTAACCAAACTTCTTATCTGAGCTACCTCTGTCATCACCAAACCCCGTCTGCTCATCAGTTAAGTCTTCTTGGTACTTCTAATCTCAATACCCATCAGTACACAACTCAGGGCCAGATTCAATTAAACCCTTGAATCTCCTTCACCAATTCTCTTCTGTAGCTTCTTCAATTCTGCTCAAAGCCACTACTCTCAAACCCTAGGTTCCTCTATCAGTAGCATTACCATCTCAAAATTACAGGCAAACCCATCTCATACTCAATTAATCTTCAATCGATTCCTTCATCTGATTTCTCGATATGCAGCAGAGAACCCTAGTCTCGATCTTATTCATCCTCTTAACCAAATTCCTCCATCTCTACCCTTATTCTGCTTCGATTCCTCTACACTTCCCTCTGAATTTCACATCTCAGACAGAAGATGGCAACGTAGCTTTTCTTCCCTCTCTTAATAACAATGCCGCCATTGATTTCGAGCAGAAAGGAGAGCTAATGGATAATGATAGGAAATGATTTCCTCACTGAATTTTAGGCATTGTGTATGAGGTAGAATTGATATTGACATCCCACGGGTTAGGATAAGGGGTGCCCAGTACAATTTGGCTTGTCAGTTTCACACAACCGATAATTCATCCTTCACTCCTTCTCGCGCAACCTGGCCTGCTCCAAGTATAACTCGCATGTGAATTGACCTCTTTGCCTTTACGCTCCAAAAGGAAAATTTCTCCTTCTTTTGCTCCAAAGGACTCCATAGCACCTAATCAACTCAAATTCACACATAAGATACATATTTCACAAAATAAATAGCAAAGAAAGCATAAATACTAGATATAAAATTAGGTGTTTTACAACACCTATCATGTTTACACAAAGTGAAAAAAGAACAAAAACAAAAAGAATAAACAAAGTGAAAACAAAAACAAAAAGAATAAACAAAGTGAAAAATCATTTTTGATGTCCGTATTTTTCTTTGAAAGGTCAGAGATGTATCGATTTGTATCAACGCCATCTGAGATAGAAACCATTAATCCAACTCCACTGGAACTCTACGTAAGGACAAAATAAATCATTAGAAGTGAAACTCATGATCTATCATGTTACGTACATAGTCATAAGTCATTCATCATGTATATGTACCGCATATATTCATGAACCAATCATACAAGTATAAAATAATTAAAAAAAAAAAAAAACGAAACGTCTAGAGATATTCTTTCAAATTGGGTGTGCATCTTTGAGCCCGCTAATCAGATGTCGTGTTTTGTATTAGCTTCGATTTTTAAGTGATAATGTTGAAAAGATAAAGTCGCTAGACAATCTTCATTAGGTTTTACATAATTTTGATTTTTCAACATTACAATCTCAGAAACACAACTGAGGTATTTAAACAGCTTTTCAACCGTTACAGGTTTGGCCGGTACATAATGTACACAAAACTGGCACCTAAAGTTACCTCACACGCTCAAGTCACACATGCACTCACGCACACATTTGACATACTCAAATCACAAATAAAAACAGATACACTAACACCCCCCGCAAGATCAGGGTCTGGAGAAACCAAGGATACTGAGGTTGAGCCGCAATACAGAGAAACAAGTAGTTGAGAGGGCCTTTGTGAAGATATCAGCTGTTTGATCTTGTGTAGATAGAAATCGAACATCCAAGGCCTTGGATGTAACAAGCTCACGCACATAATGAAATGCAATTTCAATGTGTTTTATTCTATTGTGAAAAATAGGATTTGCAGTTAAGTATGTAGAACCCATGTTATCACACCACAAGACAGGTACTCTTGGCAGTGAGAAGTGTAACTCAGTAAGGAGTGATTGAACCCACGCAATTTCAGATATAGCATTATCTAAAGCATGGTACTCGGCCTCTGTGCTGGTTGTATACACAGTTTTCTGCTTTCTAGAATACCATCAGTAGATCTTCTATCAGACATATCTCCAGCCCAGTCAGCATCAGAGTAAGCCTGTAATTGTAATGCTGAAGCTCTTTTGAATTGCAGACCAAATGAAACAGTCCTATTTAAATACCTTAAAATTCTCTTGACAGCTGACCAGTGTTCATTAGTAGGATTCTGCATATGCTGACAAGCTTTGTTTACTGCAAAGGCAATGTCAAGACTAGTGACAGTGGCATATTTCAATGCACCTATTGTACTTCTATAAAGAACTGGATCCTCAAAAATTGTAGTATCACCATCATATTTTAAAGGGTAGTACTGGAGTTGATGTAGGCTTGGAAGCATTCATTTTGGTCTTGATAAGACTTAAATTTTCATTTAAAATATTTTTGCTATTATTCTTGAAGAAAGACAAACAAGATCAAAGATAACTCTTTATTAGATATGGATTTCTTGGTTGGGCATGTGTTGTTCTAATAACCCATTTGAGCCATGTGTTTAAAAATGGAGTAATCCCAAGTCTTTAATGCATTATTTTCAAATTCTTGACTAATTATATATATAAATAATATATAAATAAGAGGGTCAATATCTGTTGAGGAGCTCCCAGTCACCAAAATATCATCTACATATATGAGAATGTAAAGTGCAGAATGATTGGTTAATCCCAAGTCCTGTAGAAATAAAGAGGTCAATAAGTACCCAAAATATCATCTCTTTGAAGGTAGAAAGCCATGAGAGCATAAGAACTTACTCAACCTCTCAAACCAAGCTCTATGAGCTTGATTTAAACCATATAAGGACCTCTGAATCTTACACACATGATTGGGAAGAATTTTATCTTTATATCCAGGTGGTTGAACCATAAATACCTCTTCAGTTAGATGTCCATGTAAAAATGCATTATTTAGATCCAGTTGCATCACCTTCCAATTCTTGTAGAGAGAATAGAGAGAATGATTCTGACAGTAGTAGGTTTGACTACAGGATTGAATGTGTCTTGATAGTCAATACCTTTAACTTGATTGTAACCTTTAGCCACTAGTATGGCTTTATATCTCACTATAGATCCATCTGCTCTTCTTTTTATTCTGAAAATCCATTTACAGCCTATAACATTTTGACCATCTGAAGCAAGAACTAACCTCCAAGTACCATTTTGAAGTAATGTTGTAATTTCTTCATCCATTGCAGCTTTCCATTTTGGGTCCTTACAATCCTCATAATATCAAGTAGGCACTGTTATATCCTCACACACACTTTGAACCTCAGAAGCAAATATTCTTGGTTTAGGTTTAGAAAAACCCATTTTTCCTCTTGTCTGCATTGGATGAGCATTGGTGACTAATGAAGGTGCAGTAGTATATGTTGGAGTAGAATCTGGTTGTATAGTAGACTCACTTGATGTAGGAGTAGATGAAATATCAACTTCAGTTGAGATATGTGTTGGTGGAGTAGAAGCATTAGTGACAGTTATGACAGATGGTGTGACAGACACTGCTGTAGAAGTAGCAGAAGAAGAAAATAGTGTAGCATATGGAAAAGTATTATCATCAAATGTAACATCCCTGGAAATAATTATCTTGTTGGTACTTGGATTAAAACACATGTACCCTTTATGCATAAGACTGTAGCCAAGAAAAATGCATTGAACAGATCTTGGTTCTAGCTTGTGATGATTGAACTTTATTAAGAAGGGATTGCAGGCAGAACTAAATGTGTGTAAGAATAGATAATCAGGTTTTACATTAAACAAACATTCCAGAGGTGACAATTGATCCAAATTTGGTGTGGGTAATCTGTTAATGAGGTAATTAGCAGTTTCAAAAGCATAAGACCAAAATGAGATAGGTAAAGAAACATGATGTAATGGGGTAAATTCTCAGTCTGCATTTTCAGGTTTCAATATTTCTTTGTTTGCCTGTACATTTATGTTTTAAAAAAAAAAAAATTAAAAATTTTACATGATAAGATCAGTTGTTTAGCGGTATTTCTGCACCACTGTTTAGTGGTTTTGTCCAGCTGTTTAGAGGACATTTTTAATCTATCTGTTTATCGGATTTGCCTTGTTATTAAGCAGACAATGTTCATTCACTGTTTAGTGGTTTTGTCTAGCTGTTTAGCAGACGTCTCTCCATATCCAGCTGTGTATCGGATATAATTTTTCTTGTTTTGCTCGGGACTAGCAAAATGTAAGTGTTGGGGGAGTTTGATAAGCACGTAAGTGCGACATTTTTATGCCCACATTTATACTAGCTAGGTCTCGATATTTGGCTAATAATATTGTTTTAAGTCATTTACAGGAATTACAAGAAAATCCGATCACCAGAACGATAAATGGCTTAAGGAAGGGAAAATGATGTTTGCCACAAAAATGAGCAAAGTCACTGGAAGCAATAGAACCGAAAAATATAGCTGGCCTGGTATGTTTATATCAGCACTACTAAAACCCGGTCCACTAGAGATTGAAGAGGAAGTAAGACGTGTCATTTCTCTCAACACAATAATCTCGTGTTTGGTTTTCTTATCTAAAGAGGAGACTCTCGAACATCATCTTCTTTTCTTACCAAAATGAATTCAACAACAACAGATTTTGGGGCTTTGTAGTGTTGAATATTCAACACCAACTTAGTCAAGTGTTCACATCTATCTAAATTAACCTAGAAATATCTAGGATGTCTAGAGTCAATGTTAGACAATTAACATGTGTAAAATGAGTGTTCTAGAGTTAGACAAATCAAATAAGAATACTAGATTGTCTAGTAGTTGGTTTGGTGGAAGCCTCCATAGGCATAGTTGTTAGCCTCCATATGCATAGTTGTTAGCCTCCATAGGCATAGTTGTTAGCCTCCATAGACATAGTTCTCTTCTTCTTTTTGTAGCCTATAAATAGGCATGTTGTATTCATTTGTAAGCAAGAAAGAAAGAATCAATCAATCAAAAATATCAAATAGATTGTATTCCACCAAGATTAATATCAATGTAGTCTTTACGCTTAGCGTTTATGTTCTCCTCTCTCTTTTTCGATCTTTAAGATGGTATCAGAGCAAGGTGAGAGGGAGAGAGGAGAGGAAGAGAAGTTATATGTTTTCCTAAAGAGTTTCTAAAGTTGCAATAAGAAGGAGAAAGAAAACTAAAAAATAAAAATAGTTGCGCAATATTCTGATGGTTATTGTGACAAGTTTGAAGCTAGAAGTCAGGTGAAGGAGAAGTTTGATGTCGTTTGAATTCACGGTGAAAATCGAGCTTAGGGCATGTTCTTGATGCCGAGAAAACATGGCAGTCGAGATACTAGTGCCGAAAAAAAATAATGTTACCGATGTTTTTGATGAGAAGAATCAAAGATGGTCATAAAGTCCAAGCTTGAGCTGTTTAGGGTTTGTTTGTGACGGCGTCGCTGCTCCAAAGAAATCGAAAAAAAAAAAATGGTTTATGCTTAGCTGGTGAAGGCGTAAGGATTATTGCTATCTTGCAGCTCCGTCGCTTGTGGTTTTAAAGCCATGCTCGTGATCTTGAAGAAGAAGAAGAAGAAAAAAAAAAAAAAAAAGTTCGAGGTTGTTTGGTTTTGAGCTGAGGGTTATGAACTCGTTTCTTGAGCCAAGATAAAGGAAGATTATTAAGACAAGTTTTCCAAAACAAAACGAGCCTGCTGATGTGAGCGAGCACAAGGAAGAAAATATGATTGTTTGCTGATGCCATTGGCGTAGTAACAAAGATGACAAGCTTTAGCCTAGAAAACATCGTAGGAAGGTGATGTCATGTGTAGAGATTGGTATTTTGCTGCCATTGCCATGAGAGCTCCAACCGGTGATGATGATAATGCTTGCTTCTGGTGATGAGACATGTAGCTCGTTGGTGCTTCTCAGGAGGGTGCTGTCATGAAGAGATGACTATGGACAGCGAGAAGAACAATGGTGGTTTTCCGACGGAATGGAGTTGCTGCCACTATCGGCAGCCGATAATGAAGCCCATGGTAGATCTTGGAAAGCAATGGTGTGGCTGCTCGGGTTGCAGCCATTAACAGCATAGAAATGGAAGTGAATCGAGCTCAGAGATGAAGGGTGAACGACGGAGCTCGAGCGAGATGCTGCATACATTGACGGATGATAAGATGAACGTGGAGATTGCCAGAGATGGAATGATGCTGTTATCCGGTGATGGTAACGGTATTGCATGCATGTCAGTAATGCCGGGACAGTGATGAACGAGCAGAGAAGTGAAGCTCGAGATGAAACAAGTTCAGAGACATCATGGTAGAGCTTTGGCAATGGAAGGTGGCAGTGGTTTCGGTGATCGGAGCTGATGGTGATAAAGTTGGCAGTGTTTCATGGAGAGTTCGACGTGAGCACTTGGCTGTTGTTCGAGGAGAAGTGATGAAGAGTGAACGAAGGGAAAACGAGTGGCAGCTGCCATTATTGACCGAAGCTCGAGATGTAGAGAAAACGTGTGATACCAACACACCTAACACGCCGCACAGAGGAAAGAAAAAACGGAAAGCAAAGGCGGAAAGCAAAAGTGGAGAGAACACGGGTTGTGATGAGACTGCATACATGAAGGACGACGAGACGGAGACCACTGCGTCTGCTCCCAAAGAATGATGATCTTCGCTGCCAACAGATGAAGGAATAAAATGGGTTGAGCAATAAGAGTGGATTGAGGTGTTGCTGCTGTAATGAATTCTTCCACCGATGGAGATTCGAACAAGTGATGAGTTAACCGTTGAAGGAAGAAGAACATGATGTTGTGTCGAGAGAAACAGAATGTTTCCATGATGATACACGGTGGTCGATGGAGTTGGAGATCGATAGTCGCGCATGCAGCAGAAAGAAAAAAAAAAAAAAAAAAAAAGAGTGCCAGTGAGAAAGTGCCATTCAACTCTCTTTTCATGGTGTGACCGACACACTAAACGTCCATCTCACCGGCAGACAAAAAAAAAAAAAATCGAAACAAAGAAGAAGTTGAAGGTGATTTAGATGGGCTGAAAGCCTCAAAGAAAATAGAGAAGATGCAGACAAGACAAGATGTTTGTTTAAATGCAAGGATGATCATGGAAACATAAGTGTGACAATAATTGTCACAGCGTTGCAAAAATTACGAATCCGTAAATGTGGCAAACTGGATAGCGTGACAAAATTGTAACAACAATATAACAAGAATAAGAATAGTCGAGCTTGTGGCAGAAGCTTGACGAAATGAAAGATTGTGAGAGAATCTGGATAACCAAAGAAGTGTTACAGTTTTCGAACAAAAGCGTGACTGGAACAAAGATGAATAGAAGAAGAAACAACAAAAATGTTGTGAAGAAACGGAAGCAATCACCAAGTGGTGATGAGATAGAGAACAACAAAAGTGGGTGAAAATCCTATGAGTTGTCTAAAGAGTACAAGAAGTATTTTACTGATACGAAGAGGACCGCAATGTCCCTAAACTACGATGGAACTCGTATGTTCTAAAACTACGAAGAGGACCGAAATGTCCCTAAACTTCCGAAGAGGACCGAAATGTCCCTAAACTTCCGAAGAGGACTGAAACGTCCTTAAACTATGAAGAGGACCGAAACATCCTTAAACTATGAAGGGGACCGAAACGTCTACGATAAAGAGAAGTTGGAAAGTAGGTGTTGAGGGGGAGTGTTGAATATTCAACACCAACTTAGTCAAGTGTTCACATCTATCTAAATTAACCTAGAAATATCTAGGATGTCTAGAGTCAATGTTAGACAATTAACATGTGTAAAATGAGTGTTCTAGAGTTATACAAATCAAATAAGAATACTAGATTGTCTAGTAGTTGGTTTGGTGGAAGCCTCCATAGGCATAGTTGTTAGCCTCCATATGCATAGTTGTTAGCCTCCATAGGCATAGTTGTTAGCCTCCATAGACATAGTTCTCTTCTTCTTTTTGTAGCCTATAAATAGGCATGTTGTATTCATTTGTAAGCAAGAAAGAAAGAATCAATCAATCAAAAATATCAAATAGATTGTATTCCACCAAGATTAATATCAATGTAGTCTTTACGCTTCCGCGTTTATGTTCTCCTCTCTCTTTTTCGATATTTAAGATGTAGTTCAATAAATTGGGAGTTGTTCTTGAGATAGTAAGGATTAGTGGATCTGTGCCTTGATTAAATGGTTGCTGGAAATTGAAGTTAGAAGATCGGGTGGGGAAAATCAAATAGAAGGGTTTCTGTTCATGGAGACGATGATTATGGTGATGATTGGTATCCTTCAAATTGGCAAGGAAGATGGAGATTTTACAGAAGCAACATCAATTGAAATTAGGTATCATTTGGATCAATTTTTGGAGGTCGAATTGAGGTTGGAATATCATTAAGGAATACAGTGATCAACACTAAATTGAGGGATTAGTTTGACTGCCCGAGACAAGTATTTCTGTTGATGTTTTAATAGCAACAACAAGGGATATTACGTGATTCCAGTGGTTTTAAGTAGTGGTATCTGTGATGGGTTCTCACTCACTTGGCATTGATTTATGTTCTCGAACCAATGGGTTAATTGCAGTCAAATTTGGTGGATGTATGCAAATCTGCAGATGTGAATGGACAAAAAAGTAAATGGAGCCGGAGCTTCATATCCAATGGTGATTTTACAGCAAGGGTGTAATGGTTGCTATGGGTTTAGTTGGTTTTGCTTTGCAGACTAATTGAAGACGAGTTGGACAGAGAAGAGCAACTTTCGATGTGCTAGAATGGGATGGAGAATGAACTGGCAGTATACAAGTTATTTGAGATGCTGGTGTTGGTTGCAGCCATGGTGGAACTGCTGGTCAGTTTAGGAAGAGAGTTTTTCTATCAAGTCAAATGCATATGAGGAAGAGATAGAATTATGTGGAGTGATTTTTCCCCCAATCCAGGAATATTTTGAATCATTTATTAGAGATGGGTGTGTTGTGTACCACATGGGGATATAATAAGGCTTGATTTCAATACTTTTAGGCATGAAAGTAGGGTTGATTCCAGACTACAGATTAGAGAACAAGTCACGACAGTGGTGTATAAAATAATAAGAGCAATCAACCAAGAAGGGTAGGCTGGAATACTACAATCTGAATTTTATTTGCTTTCTATCTTAGTTCAATTTTTTTTAAGTTCTACTGTGTGTTTGAGTTTTTCATTCATTACTTTTTAATAGCTATCTACATAACAATGAGAAGTTAAACCCCTCTATGCCAAGACAAGAGGGGAAGCTTAATGGGTTCTAGTATTCTTTACAGTGATCATAAATAAATTTCATGTTTTAGTCCATTTCTTGGTCTTCGTTTGATTGCATTTTTGTGTTGATGATGTCTACAAACTTCTTAGATTCATTGTGATTTCCGGATACATTGAATACTAGTGAATCCATGTGACATTTCTCAATTGAGATTTATTTTAGAAACATAATCAATCAGTCATGATATGGAATTTGTTTTAGTTACTTTAAAATCCCAATCTGCTATATCTTCCGGGTAGAACAAATCATTATCCAGTTCTGTTCAAGTTATAATTTGATCACATAATACTTGAATACATTAGGTGGAACCTGTCTTGGTAGATCCAACAATCACTTATTACTTTCATTTACAATTATCATCTGATGTCTTTGCAACTCAATTACAAATCAACTTTACATTATTATTTGGCTTAATATTTCTCTTGAACACCTGCAATCTTTGTGGTTCGAACACGACTATATTACACTTCTTTATCTTTGATACTCTGAAAAGAGTGATCATAGAGCCAAACCAGTTTCTACAATATGTCTGTGTTTCCTTTCTGATGTACCATTTTAAGCATGAGCATGAGGACAAGAAACTCTATGTCCTATCCTAAAAGAATTCAAAAAAGTAGACACATTTCTGTATTCACCACCCCAATCAGATTGAATGAACTTGATTCTTCTATTAAGTTGATTTTCAACAAGATTTTTAAATTTGACAAAAGTTTCAAGAACTTCAGATTTATAAGCTAAAGGATACAACCAAGTGAACCTACTGAAGGAATCTATGAAAGAAACATATTATTTATAACCATGAATGGAACACAGTATTAATACCCATACATATGAATAGACTACATCTAGAGGACCATAGACATTATTAGAGCTTGTACCAGTAGGATAAGGCGGTGCATGACTTTTAGCTATCTGACAAGAGGAGCAAAGTGTGGAGGTCAAATGAGAATCAATCACTTCATGCACTGGGGAGAGAACATGTTTGACTGTTTAATATGCTGAATGACCAAGTTTATCATGCCATTGTGCTGAAGTAGATATCCCAGAGGAGAGAGCTTGCTTTAGTTGGGTGGTAGTAAACTCCATGTGATATAAACCATCTCTAACAGAACCATGAAGCAGGACTTTGTGGGTAACCAGATCCTTAATAAGAAATTTATCATAGTAAAATTCAAAATAGCAATTTCCATAGTAAATTGAAGAACTGAGATCAAATTCTTGGTTATAGATGGGACATGAAGAACATTGAAAATGATAAACTGAACAGAATCATTGTGTAAAGTAGAAGAACCAGTATGAGTA